>CM035632.1:96270328-97520328 GCA_020496765.1 Gossypium stocksii | reverse complement strand
TGTTTACTTAGTCGAAAGTTTCAAAACATTATTCATTTTCAAAACATTAGTCAATGCGGAAGCTCTTAAAATAGTTCGCGTAATCATAGGTATTTTTGATAAAACATTTATTTCTTTTGAAAACCCAAGTTTTTCCTACTACTAGCAATTATAAACCACAGAACAGTAAAAATCCCAAATTTAAACCAAAAATCAGTAAAGGCCATAATCATAGTAAAATACCCCCAAATAAAAATTAAAACATAAGTAAGTAATGAACAAATTAAAAGAGGTCGTGTGGCCACCGCTGAGTCCCCTTCTGTACCGATCTGCCTATTTCTGAGGATTACCTATACAGATTAAACAGAGGGGTGAGTTCACGTAAAATCAGTGTGTAATCCCCGTACAAACAAACAGACAGTATGTAAACAATCACAATCAAGGTCTAAGCTCTTTTTTAGTATTAGTCTAGATTGGGCATTAGCCCATCTCAGTCTAGAAGCAATTATGCAGTAGGGCCTTAGCCCATTACAATATCAATGGGCATTGGGCCTTAGCCCATTACAGTAATAGTAACAGTCATGCAGAATTTAGTATGCAAGTCCTACCCAACCATCCGCTACACCATCTCCATCCAACCCTACACTTACTGTGGGGATTAAATCACACACCCATCCTTACACTTACAAATAGTATCAGTTGCGACACTAATAGTAGTTTGCAGCTGAGCTGCCAGTATATTAGGCTTAAAGCCATCAGTAATTTGCAGCAGAGCTGCCAGTATATCAAGCTCAAAGCCTTTCAGTACACTTCCTCTAAATATATCATCCCAACCCCCATGCAATGTCACTAAATGTAACACCCCAAACCCAGTGTAGAAGTCTAGGCCGAATCTGGGATGCCACATTGATCACCAAAGTGATCGTGAGAAAATTTTATAAATCAAGTTGTTTAACAATTTATTTCCAAGAATGTTTAATCAATCGAATTTCCTCAGTGAGTTTAATAGTATAAAACATGCGAATGAAAAATCAAAGCAAAAGTTTTACCACAGTATTATGAAACTTTACAGTTCAAACTTTAACCAAATAGCAATTAAAACCTGTGAATAAAAACTTAGAATTTATTCCCACTAGGACTGTCAAAGACCTCTGCATACTGAGTCCAGCATCCAGAATCCAGAACTATACCTGAAAGAGGAAACAAAAGAGGGTGTGAGCTACTCGAGCTTAGTGTGAGATCAAAACCCATTAACTACAGGCTTAGAAACAGAAAACCAGAAAGTAGTTCGAAAACAAAACCTACTGACGACGCTATACAGAAAGAGTTAGTACGTTCAAAAAGGACAGACTGGTAAACAACATTATTTAGAGCATAATGAACATTACACTTAGTTACACAAACGTGGTATTATCCAGTCTCTAGTTTTAACTCAATCTGTCAGATACACACAGTCTCACGTACCCTCTCAGGCACAGTAATAACAATTATCAATCAAAAATAGTTAATTTAGTTATTAAAGAAATAAAGGTTAATAAAATAAAACCAAACAAATTTGTGTCCATCTCTTCCCATTTCTTCCACCGAATATTGAAAGAAAGATAGGGTTTGAAGCTTTAGTTATTTCGGCAAAAAATTGGCTTGATTAAGGTATGTTTTGTACTCGATTTTTGATGGTTTTTATGTTTTTGAGATCGTTGCTTAGTATACTAGCTAGCCCATGCTTTAATTTTTGAATTCGTTGATAAATTTGTGAGTTGCCATTGATGATAGCTTGAGGTTTTTGAATGTTGATGATGGAAAACGGTTAAATGTTGATAGATTATCATATTTTGTTAAGTAATTTTTGGTGAAGTTGCCAGTTAGGGGCTAAATTGAGAAATTTGTAAATTGAGGGGTTGAAATGTGAAATAAATAAAAGTTTCGGGCTGCTAGGGACTCACATGAAATTTGGCTAAGCATGGGTTTTGTGAGATTTTATGTAATTTGCAATTTTATGAAATGAGGAATCAATGGAGAAAATGTGTAATTTTAGGGGCTAAAGTGTAAAAATGCCTAAATATGTGTTTGTGGATTGAATTGAATGAAATAGTGATTAAACAAGTTAAATTTGAATTTATATAGATCAAGAACGAATGAAATCAGATTTAAATTAGGGGAAACCGAAAGCTCTCAAATAGTCGCTCCGATCTGTTCATCCCATTTTTGAGGTAAGTTCATATGCAAATAAATGTGTTTTATGTAAATTATATGTGTTTAATTGATATTGAAATGTTATGAATGCTGAATGTTTGGAAATGTGAAAGTTTAGACAGAGTTGAGATATACAAAAGCCCCGTACGAACCATAGGAATAGTATAGGATAATTTGTCATGACTTAGGATTCTAAGATGTGTCTTTTGGTTGCAAATTGGTGGTGAATTATGTGTCTTTTGGTGCTTGTAGGAATGACCCAAAATGGGTGGCAATTTGGCCTTGCAAATGACCTATTTTTTCCCACACGGGCAGGGACACGAGCATGTGTCTCTGTCGTGTTGCTTGAAGGCCAATTCAAATTGAGCCTGGGCGCTCCATACAGCCTCACACACGGGCATGTGGCAGGCCATGTGGCCAAGTCAGTATACCCTACAAGTTTGACACGGTCGAGTACACAATCCAGACACAGGCGTGTGAGGCCATTTCGAATAGCCACACGGGTGTGTAACTGGCTGTGTGAGCAATTCAGTAACGTCCCTAATTTTTACACGGCCAGGAACACGGACGTGTCTTGTGGCCGTGTGGACAAGTCAGTATGTATGCCCTGTTTTGCCACGGCCTAGACACATAAGCGTGTCTAATGCCGTGTGAGGCACACAGCCTGTTCACACAAACGTGTCATCTATGTAACTTAGAAAAATTGTTAAGTTTCAAAAATTTTTATACGAGATCGGTTTAGTCCCGAACCTTCTCCAAAGCATGTTTAAGGTCTCATAGACCTATTTAAGGGACATTGTGAATATGATTGAATGTGATTTGATGATGTGTAAGCTATGTATGTATTATGATTGTATAATGATATGAAATGTTCAATAATGCCTCTTAACCCTAGTCCGGCGGTGGATACGGGTTAGGGGTGTTACACAAACCCTTTGGGCCAGTGTGGTATAGTGGATAAAATTTGTAAAAATTGTCCATTGATGGTAAAGGGTCATTTTTTTCTGGCTAATTTGATATTACTCCCTTTTGATGAGTCTAATGTGATTTTAGGGATGGATTAGCTAACACAGCATGATGCAGTGGTTAATTGTAAACAGAAATACATTGTGTTAAAATGTCAGAATGGTAAAATGCTCTGTGTTGAATATGATAAACTGGATGGGTTGTCTAATGCAATGCTTATCTTCCATATGTGTTGGACACCAAAGTATCTGAGTCAAAAATTCAGTCAGTGCAGGTTGTATGTGGATTTTCTGATATATTTTCGAAGAATTACCTAGTTTGCCACCGAAGAGAGAGGTAGAATTTTCAATAGATTTGGTTTTGGGAACAACTCCGATATCTATGGCACCATACAGAATGGCTCCTACTAAAAAGCGTTGAGAGCATAGTTGCAAGAACTTATGGACCAGGGTTTTGCTCGACCTAGTTATTCACCTTGGGGTGCACCGGTTTTGTTTATGAAAAAGAAAGATAGATTCTTGAGATTATGTATTGACTACTGACAGCTCAACAATGTTACAGTAAAGAACAAATATCCATTACCTCAAATTGATGAGTTGTTTGATTAGTTGAAAGGTGCCACTATATTTTTAAAGATTGATCTCCTTTCTGGTTATTATTAGCTACGGGTAAAGGAATCAGATGTTCCAAAGACAGCTTTCAGAACCAGGTATGGGCACTATGAGTTTCTTGTGATGCCATTTGGGCTGACGAATGCACATGCAGTATTCATGGATTTATTGAATAGAATTTTTTGACCACATTTAGTTAGGTTTGTGGTAGTGTTTATTGATGATATTCTGATTTATTCCTGAGATGAAAAGGAGCATGTTGACCATTTGAGGATTGTACTGCAAACTCTGCGTGAATAGCAGTTGTATGCCAAATTTAGCAAATGTGAGTTATGGCTTCTGGAAATTAGTTTTCTTGGACATATAGTATTTACGGAAGGTATTCGAGTAGATCCGAGTAAAATTTTAGCTACAGTGAATTGGAAGCCATCGAAAAATGTGTTAGAAGTCAGAATTTTTCTGGGATTAGCTGGGTATTATCGAAGATTTGTACAGGGGTTTTCAATGATAGCTTCCCTGCTGACCTGTTTATTGCAGAAAGATGTGAAATTTGAATAGATTGATAAATGCCAACAGAGTTTTGACAAATTAAAAGACTTATGGATGAAGACACCAGTATTGGTCCAACCTAAATCGGGTAAGGAATTTATTATTTATATTGATGCATTATTAAATGGTTTAGGTTGTGTCTTGATGTAAGAAGGTAAAGTAATAGCCTATGCTTCAAGACAAATAAAACCACATGAGAAAAATTACCCGATACATGATCTTGAGTTAGTAGCTATTGTGTTTGCACTGAAAATATGGTGACATTATTTGTTTGGTGAAAAATGTCATATCTATACTAATCATAAGAGCTTGAAATATTTAATGACACTGAAAGATTTAAACTTGTGAGAGCGTAGGTGGCTTAAACTATTGAAAGATTATGATTTGGTTATTGACTATCATCCGGGAAAAGCAAATGTAGTCGTGGATGCATTGAGCAGAATGTCTCTATTTGCATTACGAGCAATGAATATCCGCTTGTCATTATCTGAAGATAGGTCGATTGTAGCTGAGTTAAGATCTAAACCAACATTTCTACAACAAATTTGTGAAGCTTAGAAGAGTGATAATGAATTGCAAACTAAACGAGTACAATGTGAATCGGGTTTTGATTCAAAAATTCAGATTGGATCTGATGGTTGTTTGTTATTTGAGTTGTTGTCGAGAGATTAACAAAATCTACACACTTATTCTAGTCAGAATGGATTATTCACGAGAGAGATTAGCTAAGTTGTATATGTCTAAGATTGATCGATTGCATAGTGTACTAGTATCCATGATTTCTGATCGTGATCCGAGATTTACTTCTAGATTTTGGGGTAAACTACATGAAGCTTTAGGTACGAAATTAAAATTTAGTGCCACATTTCATTTCCCTTCAGATGGTCAATCTAAACTAGTAATTCAGATTCTCGAGGATATGTTGAGATGTTGTGCTATTGAGTTTGAAGGTAGCTATGAAAAATTTCTATCGTTAGTAGAATTTCCTTATAATAACATTATTCTAGTCAGAACGGATTATTCACGAGAGAGATTAGCTAAGTTGTATATGTCTAAGATTGATCGATTGCATAGTGTACTAGTATCCATGATTTCTGATCGTGATCCGAGATTTACTTCTAGATTTTGGGGTAAACTACATGAAGCTTTAGGTACGAAATTAAAATTTAGTACCACATTTCATTCCCCTTCAGATGGTCAATCTAAACTAGTAATTCAGATTCTCGAGGATATGTTGAGATGTTGTGCTATTGAGTTTGAAGGTAGCTACGAAAAATTTCTACCGTTAGTAGAATTTGCTTATAATAACATTATTAAACGAGTATCAAATTGGCTTAGTATGAGGCTTTGTACGAATAAAAATGTAGAGCTTGTTGTATTGATCCGAGTTAAGTGAAAGAAAAAGTGTCGGTATTGATTTGATTCGTGAAACTAAAGATAAAGTTAGAGTTAGAAATCATATGCTGATCTGAAACAAAAAGATATCGAATTCCAAGTCTGGGATAAAGTATTTTTAAAGGTCTCACCTTGGAGAAAGGTGTTATGATTCAGCAAAAAAAAAAAAAAGAATCTTAGCCCAAGGTTCATTGGGCCGGATGAATTGTCAAGAGAATTAAGTCTGTAGCATACTATTTGACTTTACCATCGGAGTTAGAAAAGTTTCATAACATTTTTCACATATCAGTGTTGCATTGTTATCGATCAAACCTGTCACATATGTTATCTATTGATGAAATTGAGTTACAGCCAAATTTGTTGTATAATGAAGAGCCAATCAAAATTATGGCTCAGGAAGTGAAAAAACTTCATAACAAAAGAGTTCTGTTAGTGAAAATCTTGTGGCACTATCACGATGTTGAAGAAACAACGTCGGAAATCAAGGAATCTATGAAATCACTATACCTTAATCTGTTTACTGGTAAGAATTTTAAGGAGGAAATTTTCTTTAAAGGGAGAGTTATAACAACCCATTTTTCAATGGTGTTGAAAACAGTGGTTCTGGGACCACAATTCCAATGCATGGGTTAGAAAATTTTATTTATTTAATATCTATGAAGTTATTTGAGTGTTGTATTAAAATTTGGTCTGGTAATTTTGACGTTTAGTTAGCTAATTAAGGAAAAAGAACTAAATCGTAAAAGATATAAAACTTGATCTTTATTAAACTCCATTAACTAAAAAGCATGGTTCAGGATTGTTAAGGAATTTAAATGGGAAATATACAATTTCGAATAGTGTTGAACGATTGGTGGCTTAAATTTAGTGGAATTGTTTTGTTTATTTTATATTATTTAGTTACTTTTGTAATAAAATATAATTAACAAAAGGAAAAGAAAGACAATAAAAATGTATTCGGTCATGTTCAACCTTAAGAATTGATTCTAAGGGGAAGAACAAGACCTAACCTTCGTCTAGCTTCAAACTGTAATTGGTAAGCCATTTTTATCAATTTCTTGTAATTTTTATGTTTTTGAAACCTCGGGAGCTTGATTTAGCTAACCCAGGGACAATTGCATGAAACTATTAAAGGTTTTTGAATTTTCCATTAATGTTTTCTTTAAGCTTCTATGGTTATTTGGTTAGTTTTGAAGCTTAGATATGTTAATGGACTAGTTTGTAAAGTAAAACTTGTTAGTTTTGAACTTAGAGACTAAAGTTAATAAGTCCAAAATGTGTATGAAAATTCTGAACTTTTTGTTTTAGTTGACTGTTGGAGGACTAAATTGAGATTGATTTCGAAATCGAAACTCAAATGTGAGAATTATAATAGTTTCGGCTTTAGGGACTAAATTGTGGTAAATATGGAAGTTGGGGAATTTTTGTATAAATTAATTGACATAGAACATGATATTTATATGTTGTTCTATGTTGTTTAGATTGGTTAATTAAATCAAATTATACCTTAGATTAAGAATCTCAACGATTGAAGGACTTACGAGGAAAACGAAAAATTACCGATTAGTCCCTGATAGTTGAACCATTACCATTTCAACAAGTAAATTCATACACTATGAAGTTACTCATTTATGCTTACTTATTATACTAAGATTGTCGATAATTATTATTGTTGGACTGGATTAATAATTTATCTCCAGTATATCACGATGGAATTAGTAAATGGTTGTATACAGGTTTTTGCTATTGCCCAGTTTCCCAACTTCTGTATATGTTGTGGACTGGAGAATACTGAATATTAAGCCCTGGCCAGGCAATTTTTCATTTAGGTTGACCCTATTGGGTAACCAGGCACTACTATTTTCATTGGTACATTGAGGTATTGTAACGCCCTGAATTTTGGGCCTAGAAGAAGTAAGTCATGAGCATGGGAACTGTTAGGAGACTGCACCTAAATTTTTAGTTGTGCAAGAAAGTGTCATAAATGAATGTCTACTTTAGTGGTTAAGTGATTTAGGAGTGTTTGGGAGTGTTTGAGAAGTCTAGGGTTCAAGCTATAGCCTGGACAAAAATTTTGTTTTTATTGAGTAAACCCCTAGCTTTGGGCTAATAGTCTCATAATTGAATGTGGGAAAACTATGACACAAAGTAGTTGTTGGTCTAGTGGTAAGTGGCGTGTGGAGTGCTGTTCGGGTCTGAGGTTCGAGTCGTGGCATTGCAAGGGGAGTGTTTATTTTGCTTCTCTTGCCATGTGAGAAGCAGAATTGGACTAAAATACTACTGAATGGAGTTTGAATTAGTGATGGAGAGATTTGAGGAGAGATTTTAGGAGATAATCAGGGAAGTTAAGGGGAGAGAAAATATTATGCCGTTTTAGAAGTCTAGGCACACATGAACCGGTTTTGGGGTTGCTTCTTTTCACTTTTTATGTTTTCTTTACTTTGGAAAAAGGGGTTTTCAGGTTTTGGTGAATTTTCTGTATATTCTCCTCTCTGTGTTTCGGCTTCTACTTTGTAACACCCCGAACCCGGCCCAGACGTTATGGCCATGTCCGGTGGGCTACATCACCTATACTATCCTACGCCGCCTTATTTACTAAGTCCGATGGTGTGTTTTGGAAAGCAACGCTTGATTTTCTATTTTGAAAATCCCTGTTCTAATAACTACTCAACTTAATCTCTATTTCATTTGTTAAGCGGTTCACTTTAACCTTATTATCTTACTTAGTCTCTTGTAATAACAGGTTGGTTAAGAAAACATTTGTTTAATTTTCGAAAATAGTGCGTAATTATGGATGAAATAGAATAGTTGAAAGTCCTAAGTAAAAACAGATAAAGTGGCCTTATTACAACCCATAGCAAAATAAAACCAATAGTAAAAATAATTAAATTAATAAACCAATTAAATTACGAGTTCAGTCTTCGTGGCCACTCTGAATCCCTCCCAGCAACCAAGTCACGATCTAGGGCTCACCTGCAAGGATGGAAAGAGAGGGGTGAGTTTGGGAAAACTCAGTGTGTGCAGAACCCATCCAAAGCCCACATCGGCTCGAGCCCACTAGACCTGAGCCCTAGCCAGTTTCAGTCAAATACTGGGCCGAAGCCCTATTCAGATTACAGATACTGGGCCGAAGCCCTATTCAGATAACAGTTTGGCCCATAGGCCCATAACAGTACAGTACAGTATAACAGTATGAATGCAACCCAATTGGGGAGACTACTCAACCCACCAACCGCTACACACCACCCGTACCAGCCAACACACCATGTGGGGAATAACTCGACCCACCCAGCCCACACACCACAGTTGCAGCATGGCTGCTCAGATAAACAGTATACGAGGCAAAGCCCCATTCAGTAACAATACGAGGCATAGCCCCTTTCAGTAACGTGGCAGTGCCACTCACACTTCCTCCAATATCAAACCCAAACCCCATGCATCAAACATACATACATCATGATATGCAGTAACAATAATAGTCATGTCAAACAATTCAGTCGGTTTTTAGCCCTAGGGGTATAACGGTAATTTTCTACCTAAGGGCAAAACAGTAATTTCTCACCCTAAGGGTATTTCAGTAATTTTGCTCTCATATTACAGTTTTTATGCTTATTACAGTCTCTACTAATCCCATAGTCGTTACAGAAATTCGGTTAACACAGTTTAATTGTTTTAGCTCTTAAGCCCTAAAACCCCTAATGAGCCCTATTTCGTCAATTAGCCCATTAGGCCCGTTTAGTCCAAATTTCATATTCAGTTACCTTGTTTTAGCTGTTCTTACGCCTACAGTTCATTTTATTACCCTTAAACCCATTTTTACCTAAATGGGCCCAAATTGCCCATTGGGCCCATACTCGGCCCACCGAGGCCCCAACTTACCGTAACGCCCAAAATTTCGTGGCTAACTCCCCCTTCAGCACCGACTTCATATCCAAAGTTTCCCTACCAACTTGTGAGTGTTCGCACTCTCACAAGCCCTCGAAATGCCCAATCTTCGGCATTTCGGCTTTTCGGCATTTGCCAACATGCACAATGAAGGGGTTCAGAATCACACACCTGTTTTGCGGTTTCACCAACGAGATCTCCTATGCGACAGTTCCTACAACCCAAAATCTAATTGATTAATCAATAGATCTACGAAAAACCAAAGCTACAATCCTTTACCACATTCGGCCATACCCCTTAATGGCCTAAAAATCTTACCTTTACCGATTTAGATCGCTTTAGATCTAGATCTGATGATTCCGATGCCTTTACTGCCTCACTTGCTCGCCTCCTTCACAACTATCACTCAAAGAACAAAGAAAAACACCACTTGATTTACTAAAAGTCCAAATCGGCAAAGTCCCCAACTTTAGGGACTTTCGGCTTTTCCAACACATGAAATATTGAACAGATCTGAGGTATTAAACACTTACCAATGATTTCTCTTCGATTCCTACACAGATCTGATGCAAATCTGCCCCTTGAACGCTAGTAGAACCCTTAACTATGAGATCTAAAATTTTCGGCTATCTCCCTACACTAACGGTGATTTCGGCTTTTCAACTAGAGAAGAAGATGGCGATTTGAGCTGTGAGTTTGGGTGATGGTGTCGACAATGAAGTGGCTCAAGGGAATGTAGTAATCGACCACAACAAGTGAAAGGAATAGGGGTAATTCGGCTTACAAGAAATTGGCAAAAAGAAAGCAGTTTTCGGGATTTCTGGCACTTTGAGCAATCGGCTATGGCTATTTTTGGAGGGATAGAATCGAAAGAAATTGCAGATCTGAGTATGATAGAGTGTTTGGCTAAGGGGAAGATCAACAGAGTAAAAAGAAAAGAAGAAAAGCAATGATAGAGAGGAAGAAGAAGAAGAAATCGGCTAGATACTCTTAGGGAGGCCAATTTCGGCTTTTTTGACTGAAAAGAGAATAATAACACCTAAGGTGGCTAACCCTAACTCTCATGACAGAAAATAGAGAAAGACAAAACCCTAATAATTCCTCTAAAACAATCGGCCCAAGTCCCTGAAGCCCCTTGCCGAATTCCCACTTAAATTAGGCTCATGCTTTAAAAATTAAAAAAAACACCATGCTTACCTTGTAACTCGAACCCTTGTCCTTGCATACCCACTTAGGCGCCACTTTTTAAGGAGCTTAGTGGCGCCACCTTGCCACTCTACCAAGGCTCCCTTTGTGACATATTTTACACAATTTTTCTTAAAGGCCCACTTAACCAAGTCCCCTTTCACTTGAAAATCCAACTTAAGATTTTACCGGGTTTTAACTTAAGCTTGGGCCTTCTAAAGGCCCACTAACACATGTACATACATTTTCAACCTTCAGAACACCAAAATTTTAAAATTTCACTAAAAATTCACAAAACCCGAAAAATCCTGAAAATCAGGGCGTTACATACTTTGTTTGGGTTCTTTCCATTCATTGTTTAGGGGTAGTCAAATTTTTGCTTTTGACCATTCAGGTGCTTTGGTTCGTTTGGGGATTTTACTATTCTTTTCAATCTTCTTTTACTGTCTCTTGGCTGAATACTTTTTCTTCTTCCCTTGGTTTTTGTTAGCAGTTTTTCTCCTCTCCATCATTGTGACCGAATTCATCTTACTTCTCCTGTCTATTCTATTTCGACTTTCTGTCTCTTGTAGCCGACTTTTTTTTCTCTCTCTCAAAATCTTTTGGCTTTAGTCTTGGTTCTTGGTCGATTCTTCCTACTTTATCCCTTACATTCTCCATTTTGGTTTTGGTTGGGCTATTATTCTTTGGTAAGTTGGTGAGTGCATAACTTCTTCTTACTTTCTCTCCTTTCGAAGTGGATTAAACCTTTCCTCTTCTGCACTTCTGCTAAACCGAATATTTTTCTTCTCTTTTTGCTAAATGTTGTTCCCCTACTTTGGGGTTATGCGTTCTCTAAGATGGTAGGTGTAAACTCAACCCTTGGGTTTGGACAATCGTAGCTAATAGATTGCGTTTGTGATACAGATAATTGATAAGGAGATGTGATTGATTCTAGCCAGTGGTATCAGAGAAATAAGCCGTATTATCTCATTCAAATCAAGGTAGGTAATGATTGTCAATTAGAGATTAAGTGGTTATAAACTCTAGTGATTGGAAGATTGACTAAATGCCTTAAATGAATGTAGGCTTTGGCGCTCGTGGATCTTAGTTCGATTTCATAAACAGGTGTGTATTCACACTGTCTTAACCAAAAATTGGCAAATGCCGAAATGCCAGAAAATATGACGTTTGATGCCACATGGGCGTGCGATCGCTCGTGTGGTAATCTGAGCCCCCGAAACAAGGGGCGTTTAACCGTAAAGGCCACTATGAGTGACCTCATGGGCTTAGGCTATTTTGGGCTTGTGGGCTTGTGGGCCCCACACGGATGTGTGTAGGATATTGGACCCGACTATGTCGTTCAGACGGCCAAGGTCATTTTTGGACTTAGCGAGCCACACGGGCATATGGGCCCACATGGGCCGCATAATGGGCCTTGGGCCCATTTGCACTATTTTGACTGTTAAGGTTACACAAGTCACCTGAGACGACTGTGGGCCTTTGTATGGGTCGGTAAGCATACCTAGACCCCAAAATTGGTAAAATGACCGATATACCCTTCTTGGATAAAATGACTGTTATACCCCTGTAAGGTAAAATGATCGATATACCCCTCTTTGGTAAAATGACTATTATAACCCTAGGTATAAAATAATTGATTTGTTCTATGATATGTATGATTGTAATTGAGCATGACATTTTGCATACACGTATGATATTATGTCACGACATATTGCATTGCATGGGGATGAGTTATTATATTTGGAGGAAGTGTACTGTACTAATGAGGTCGCACGGGTCGCACAAGAGGAGTGTGGACTGATAGGGTCACACGGGTCGTACAAGATGTTTGTGGACCTACTGATGGCTTTAACCTGTTCATATTACTAACAGCTTTGCTGCAATACTGTTTAGTGCCGCAACTGGTGCTAATCTTGGTGTGTCTGGCTGGGTGGGTTGATTTTATCCCCACATGGTGTGTTTGTCAGGACGAAGTTAGTTTGTAGAGGTTGGATTGGGTAGGATTTCTGATTACATTATTGCTTTGCTACTATTACGGTAATGGCCTAAGGCCCACAATGATACTCTTTTTGTAAAGGGCGCTGGCCCAGACTGTTACTGCATACTGTATGTCTGATTGTTTGACAAGGGATTACACACTGAGTTTTCGTAAACTCACCCTTCTATTTAACTGCGTAGGTAATCCCTAGCGTTAGGCGGATCGGTGCTGCAAAGGACTCGATGGAGGTGGCCACACGATTGAAACTATTTTATACTTGATTATATTTACTATTAAATTTCAATTTGGGTATTTATTTTTGTAATAAGGCCTTTCTCTGGTTTTATTTTTAATTTTGGGATTTTAATTTGTTTTGGTTATAACTGCTAGTATTAGAACTCGGGTTTTAACAAGAAACAACGTTTTATTACAAAATAAACGCAACTGTTTTAAGAAGCTTCCGCTATGAAAGGTTGTTTTGAAATTAATGACGACTTAGTAAGTAAATGAAGTTTGGATAATAAACCACGTTTTTTTTTTAAATGAAAGACATGTCTTCAAATCAGAGATAGATAAATAAAAGTGGATGAAAGAGTAAAGAGAGTTTTTAAAGTATGTTAACAATCCAATATGATCGACAAATTTTTCGTTAATATCATAAAGGGGTCTAATACCGAATGGGTTTTCAATTAGAACATGTTTTCGAAAAACACTTCAATGTGACACAGCGAGATTCGGCCATAATGTTTGGGCTTGGTTTGGGGTGTTATAGGTATTTTTATGAAATTTCATTGGGAAAGTCGACTATTAAATTCTTGGAGACTTATTAGTAAAGTTGGTTATAGAACTCTTGTGATTTGGTTTTAGGATTATAGTTGGTTTATTTGGTAATGAAAATACTTGAGATAAGTTGTCTATATTAATGATGTGGATTGGATTTTTTATAGGTTTAATTGTATTTCAAATTGAATGTTGTATATGATAGGACTTTGAGGTAAGTGAAGCTTAAATTGTATGAGTTTACTAAGTATTTGATATGTTGTAATGTGGTGAATTTGGTCAAGTTTTGGTTAGCTTGTTATGTGTTTAGGTAAGTATATGTTACGGTAATTATTGGTGTTTGAATGACTGACATGAATGGTTTATGTTTCACATTGAATTGTGGTGCCATATGTGGCACATTGGTTAGGCACATAGGTTGTATATGAATTGGTATATTTTGACATGTTTAAATGTGTTTTTAATAGGTAAAAATGGTTGGAAATGGTTTGGATTGGATCCTAAAGAATGATTGAGATAATGGCTTGTTTTCAAAGTTATTTTAGGTGCACATAGTCACTTCACATGGCTATGTGGCCTATTTGATTTTTGGTGTAGGATTGTCCATGTGGTCTTAGAGAGTTACATGGCCTAGAGACACAACCATGTGACCCTGAATTACATGGGCAAAAATTATTGCACGGTTTGGCCACACAGCCATGTTCTTGAGCCATATAGGTTGAGCCTTGTCAGATGGCTGTGTGACCCCTGTTTACACATTTTACTCAAATTTTTGTAAAAGTTTCAATTTAACCCTGTCTGACTTGTGACATCGAGAGATAAGCAGTTCTTGCTAACTAATTAGGTTAGTGGAAAGCCAAGATGCCTTGCTAGGTTAATGGCTAGTTGATTGAATAGAACTCGAAGTAGAAGTTAATTATGAACACCGTAGCGAGCTAGTCTTCTGTCGCTTAATATGATAAATTCTACAATCTATTTTTGCAATTGTTTTCATTACTTTTATAAAATAGCTTTTATCATCACCTTAGGAATAATCGTAATATAATTTAATTAAAGTACTAATTTAGACCCGTTAGTGTAAAAGTTAATATTAGTTTAGTCTAGCCTCCCATGGGTGCGATCCTTGTAGTACTTCCAGTACTTTGTTGTACAAATCTATATTATAACTTGACCTATATACTTTTGGACATCGCTTAATTCCTTATCTTTTGCAAAAAAATATTCACATTTCTGACATTGGTACGTCGGGAGGCGGTCACCTCTCGACTATTCTGTGTAATCATTAGCTAAATAAAATCACAAAACATATAATACCATCAAATTCCATTCAAATTGAAATCAATTACAATATCAAACATATTTTACAATTTATTCAATGTAGTCCCTAAACCTGGGATAAACATAACTTTCAATTTAAAGCTTTAGGTTGAAATCCGATTTCACAAATATTCATTAAGGGCCTCCTACTTGCTATTCCTACCAACATTTCACAACATTTTCTCATTATATTCAATGTGGTCAATAGTGTACGAAATCAATAATTTAGCTTTAAAATTTAGTCATTTTCTTAAACTAAGCTTAATTTCTAACAATTTCACACTAATTTAATCTAATTCACAACAATGATAAGTTTCAGAACTTTAATAATTTTACAAATTAGTACATGGGCTAGCTAAATCAACCTCCCAAGATTCAATTGCCATAAAACTAAAAGAAAAATGGCTAGGGACTTACTTGAATTAAAGACTGAATAGCTTGAAACCTAAAAATGGCACCCTCTTTATTGTTGATTTGTTTTGGTAAGTTGGAGAAGATGATATACCATCTATCCATCCGCCAATTTCACTTTTATATTAAGATTAGTTTGTTAATTAACCTTAATTTACTTATTTAACTACGTTTTAATTAAATTAATATTTAATTACTTAAATTAATCCACACACATCATTACCACCCACTATCTCTTATTAGTGTATCATTTAATTACGATTTTAGACCTTTAGTTAATTGCAATTTAAGTCCCGAAGCCATTTTCTAATTAAAATCTATAGCGATTAGACTTTACAATTTAGTTCTTAAGCCTTAATTAATCATAATTTCGACTAAATTAACTAACCAAAATTTAATTAATCAATTTATTAACTTTTTAAATATCTTTATTTAATATTTACAAACTCGATTTACGGAAATGAGTTCTAGAAATCGCAATTTTGATAGTATTAGAAACTAGTTGTTACATTGTATGTTGGATATACAACTAATGTATGACATATCTTTGCATACAATAGTGGAATTCATAGTCCAATAAAGGGTAAAAAGTATGCACTCAATAGCATTTATTGGTTGATAAAAAAAGTGGCCATAGGTAATTTGTGGAGGACAAATTGTTTTATTACTATATGTTAATAATAGACCTTTTAATGAAGGAAGATTCAATGTTTACCATGAGATAAAATAGGATTATATTGAGTGAACGAATTCAGCTTAAAGAGATAAAGGGTATTCTACGAAGGAAACACACTAATGATAATGTCATTGAATGAGCAAAAGTATAAGTTACTTTTGTAATGGTATATAATAAGGGATAGTTCAATCATGATAATAATGTCAATCTGTACGCAACAAGTCTGATTCTTTTTAATAATCTCATATGACCTGATAATTCATAGACTTAATTTGCCTTTACGGCCAAATCGGAGAACTTCTTTCATGGCGAAATTTTCAAGAATATTTTGTCACTCACTCAGATCTCTATTTCTTTTTGTCTAAGATCCACATAAAATCTTCGACAATCAGAAACTGCTTTAAAATTATCTCAGATCACTTCTACTTTTCTTTGATTTCATGGATCGGATCATGTATCCTTTTTCTTACTAATCTGTAACACCCTAATTTTCTTATACTGACTTTTGTAATTTTTTGACACAAATATCTGTCTGCTTCAGTGGTTATGTGTTCTGGGTGTGTTTGAGAGGTCCCAAGTTCAAGCCTTTACTTGGGCAAATTTTGGTATTTTTATGAATAAAGCCCAATCTCTAGTCAGTAGGCTTTTAATTAAATGTTAGTAGAATATATCAGAATGGGCCTGCTAGTCTGGTGGATAAGTGGAGTGTTTGGAGGTTGGGTTGTGTTCGAACCTTTGCGTGGGCATTATTTTTTCAAGGTCACTGGGTAAGAGTTTGAGTTTTATTAAGATTCTGAGTAGTGGGTGGTTAGGATGTGGATTAGTGGGGAGTTAGCAGAATCTAGCAAGAAAATGATTTTCCATTCAGAAAAATTGATGTCAGTTTTTGGGTATGTTTCCCTCTGCTGAAAATTTTGTTCCCTCCTTTTTCTTCGAATAATCAAGCCCTTTCCCTTGCCAAAATCTTTTAGAATCTTTCTTCCCCTTAAGTTTCTTGTTTTTCTTCGCATTTGTTTCCATACGAGGTTGGATTGTGCAGGCATGGTAAGTCATTTTTTCTTAAACTTGAATGTTATTCTCCTTAAGTGATTTAGAGGTGTTCTGTTACTGTTTAGGAGTCAATCGTGAGGTTGGAATTGACGTTTTCTCGAGTTGATTCAAAGTGGTGATCGTTTTGGTTGCGGTAAGTTGATTTTACATTTCAGGATTAGCTGTTTAAGAATTGATTTTGGGTTTTTAAAAGGACGGATATTGTAATTATAAGTATTGGTGGCCTCAGGATTGCTTAAACAGTGAGTTCAAATCAGGTGAGCACCCAAAATACAGAAAACGGGATTTGGTACAAAGCTAAAAAAGTATTCTGTCGACGCCACACGGGCGTGTGGTCGCCCATGTGGTAGGCCATCTGAGGGGACATAGCCATGTGATCGACGAGGCCAGGTAGTACACGAGGGACACGGCCGTGTGATGGCTGGATAGGCTGTGCGCAGCACACGGGCAAATCTGAATTGGGTTGTGTGGGCCACATAAGCATGTGGGATTTTGGGTTAGGCAGTGTGATCAACACGGCCAAGGCCAATTTGGGCCTACACAGGCAGGCCGCATGGGCGTGTGAGCCTAGTTTCACTGAAATGTTCCTAAGGTTGCATGGGTTGCCCAAGTCGACTGTGGACCTACTGTAGGGTCGGTAAGCACTATTTAGGCCATTAAACATGTGATCTGTGTGTATGATATCTTTACTGGGCCTAATAATACTGAGGATGTATACTGAATTGATTGTATGAACTGATTATTGCATATTAGCCTACCATTCATTGTATGTTGCATTGCATCGGGGTTGGGTTGATGAATTATGGAGGAAGTGTTTTGAAAGGATTACAAGCCTGTTATCTGGCAGCATAGCTGCAAACTTCTGATTATGTGCCGCATTTTAGTACAACATGATGTGTAGGGATGGGTGGTTTGATTTAATCCTCACATGGTGTGTAAGGTTGGACAGAGATGGTGTGTAGAGGTTGGTGGGTAGGATTCTGATTTCTGCTATTACATTTTAGCTGATATGGGTTAAGGCCCTAATGTATATATGATACTGTATTTGAATAGTTGAAGGCCCTAACTGATTCTGTAAGGGCCCCGGCCCTAGTCTGTATATGAATGTTTCTGATATGAATCTGCATGTATGTCTCTGTGGGGATTACACACTGAGTTTGTGAAAACTCACCCTTTTCTATTAATCTGTACAGGTAATCCCCAAACTTGACGGATTGGTGTAGTAGAGGACTCGATGATGACCATTGCCATACACACTACTTCATTATGGATTTACGGTTCTAAGATTTTTACTATTTCTATTATTACTTTTGGAAATTTTTTATGTAAATGGGACTTATGGACTGGTTTTTAAGTTGGATTTTATACTATTTTATTTTTGTGGATTTTTAAACGGTGAACTCAACAAAACAGAGTTTTTAAAAAAAATTAAGGATTTCGTAAATAACTGGTTTTAAAAGCTTCCGCTTAAAAGACATGTTTTTAGGCAAATCAACTAGTACCCGTTTTTCTGAATTAGGTAAAAGCTAACTTAACTGGAATGGTTTTTAATTCAACCATCACGATTTCAAAATTCCATCCCAATTGACCCCGCCAGATTCGACAATAACATCCAGGCCAGGTTTGGGGTGTTACATTTAGCGGTATTAGAGTCAGGTTCCAAAACTCAGCTGCAGATTTGGGTTTCAAAACTTGGCTGTTAAGAAATGATTTTTAAGTAGTTTGAAAATTCTTGACTGAGTATATGGTACTTCGAGTCTTCAGTGCTGATCCTGTAAGTGTTCTAAAACTCTGTTTAGATTTGTTTGAAAATACTTCTAGCATGTTTGAAGCAGCCATAGGTAGTATACTATACTGAAAACACACTAGGTAGTGTAAACTGAAAACTGTAGTGAGACTGCGATTTGCGAGAACAAACTTTAAACTTCTGATACTGTCTGCATAAAATATCTACTAATAAATATCAAAATTGTTACTGATTCATAAAACTGTTAGATAATCTTCAGATCTACGATAAGCACACGAGGTACTCACGGATGGGGTACTAGAGGCCGAGGTAGAGGCCGTAGAAGGGCTCGAGCTGAGTCCTCGTCGTTAGGCAACATGCCGAATTTAGATACGAGCGAGACGTCGGTTTCACCTACTATAGAGACTAGGTCTCAAGATCACACGGCTGGGGACGACGCATTATCCCAGGCCATGCTCAGGATATTAGAGAGGGTCGTTGGGCCCAACACTGGATCTAAGGGTCGAGGGTTGGTTACAGAACGACGCTGGTCCAACGGGGATAAGTTATTTAGGGGTGTCATTGGAGTTACCCCTAACGTGACCGAGTATTGGATGGAGGCCATAGAAAGGATCATGGACGATCTGGATTTTTCCCTTAAGCAGAAACTGAAAGGGGTTGTTTCGTTGCTTCACGATGAAGCATACCAGTGGTGGCTGATAGTTAAGGAGGGCACTCAGCCCAAACGGTTGACTTGGGATTTCTATAAGACAACTTTTCAGAGTAAGTACGTGGTGCTAGTTACATTGATCCTCGGAGACGTGAGTTGCTAAATCTCACGCAAGGTAACCTTTCAGTGGCGGAGTATGAGGCCGAGTTTCTGAGATTAAGTCGCGATGTGTGAGGCATGGTGGCGACTGAATATGAGCGTTGTGTCTGCTTTGAGGATGGACTCGGGGTAGTTTGAGAGTTCTGATAGCTCCACAGCGTGAGTGTAACTTTTTAGCACTAGTAGAGAAGGCGAAGATCATCGAGGAGGTAAAGCGCGCTAAGAGCCAAAATCAAGATAAGAACAGAGGAAATAATAAGAGGGAATCAGAGCCTTTGAGTTTTGTGATAAGGCCTAAAAAAAAGCCAGATCTGATGGGCCAGTCAGAGTTAGGTCTCCTGTTGCACCTAGTGGGATCTTGCCTTGTGGGCTTCGCAATAGACGCCATCCAAGCGAATGTTGGAGGGCTACTGGGGCATGTTTGAGATGTGGGTCTACTGAGCATTGCGGTAGAGATTGTCCATTGAGAACTGATCAGATGCAAGCTATGGGTACTTGTACTGCACAGCCACCGAAAGTAGTTCAGTAGCCACCTAGGGTCCGAGGTCAGGTCAGGGGTGGTAACAGTATGGGCCGAGGGCAGAGAGCACCTGGCAGAGGTGTTGGACTGACTGAGGCAAGATAGTCTGCTTTTGTTTATGATGCTCGTCGCCGAGAAGACAGGGATGCTCCAGACGTCATCATGGGTATGTTTTTAATACTTGATATACCTTATCTTACACTAATAGACATAGGCTCTACACACTCTTATGTAGCTAGTACTATGTCCAATTTAAGATCCACTAATTTTACCTGAAACTAGAATCATACATCTTCTTACCATAAAATTTTCAGAATTTTTGGTTCATCCAATTAGTACAGTTTATTCATTGGAGTCTCTCCTGTTCTGCTGTCTGACAGTTCCGACCTTTCTTTACTAAAAATTAATTATCTCATCATACAAGATTCAGATGGTATTATAGTTTGTTTCTTATAAAAATAGACTCATTAGGGAATCTAACCACATAAATTATGTCCCATAATAATTTTTATACAATTTTTAATGATTTTTCCAAGTCAGAACAGAGGATCCCAAAATCATTCTGAACCAGTCTCACAAAAATATAAATATCTCAAAATACAGACTTGTTCTATTTCTTTTATATGAAAATAGACTCAATAAGCTTTAATTCCATATCTTACTCATTCTCTAATTCAATTTCTACAATTTTTGGTGATTTTTCAAAGTTAGACCACTGCTGCTGTCCAAAACAGTTTTAGTGCAAAATATTGATTTCCATTTTGCCCCAAATTTCACAATTCATACAATTCAGTCCTTGCTCAATTAGCCCCTCAATTAAGATAATTTTCTCTATTAATACTTTCCATAGACATTATAAGTTATTTCATAACTATTGAAATTCAGAATTTCCACATAAAATTCTAACTTCAAACTCTTTTACAATTAGGTCTCAAACATTCACTTTCTATTCAATTCTTTTAATAAAATCAGCATATAAACAATATAAAACTCTAATTCCATGCCAAATCATCATTTACTTCCAGCACATATTCATGGAAACTTTCAATTTCTTTCATAGAATCAAAAAATAATGAATTCAACAAGTGGACCTAGTTGCAAATGTCACAAAAACACAAAAATTTCAAGAAATAATCAAGAATTGAACTTACTTGAAGTAAAAATATGAAAAACCAGCTTAAGGGAACTCTTCCATGGCGTTTTTACTCATGAGAATGTAGAAAAATAAAGAGAAATCTAGATAATTCCACTTTAGTCCTAGCTTTATTAAGTAAATTTTGCAATTTTCCAATTTTGCCCTTAATTCTCCTTATTTTCTTGCTGATTTCATGCCCTTGCCGTCCAGCCCAAATAGACCTTGGGTCTATTTTCCTTTTAAACCCTCTTTCTTTTATCATTTAAGCTATTTAATCATTTCTCACAATTTTGCATTTGATACAATTTAGTCCTTTTTGTTCAATTAACTATCAGAACTTTAAAATTTCTTGACGAAACTTTAATACTAACTTATTAATACTCCATAAATATTTATAAAAATATTTATATCTCGATTTAAAATTCCCAAGGTCTCGATACCTCGTTTTCGATTCTAATTATTTTAATATTTATTTTTAGTACACTATTCACTATTTCAAAATTTTTCCTAACTTCACATTTAACTTATACTCACTAAATTAATAATATTTCCTACTCATTTGTCGGATTTAGTGATCCCGAATCACTGTTCTGACACCACTGAAAATTAGGCTGTTACACCATCTGACTAATGTGATTTCAGCTTTGATGGCAGAACAGTTGGTGCAGAAAGGATGTGAGGCATTTTTGGCCTATATCAGTGTTTCTAATTCTGGGGACTCTTTGGTTAAGGACATCAAAACTGTAAGGGATTTTCTGGATGTTTTTCCTAAGGAACCACCAGGTTTGCCTCCGAGCCAAGAGGTGGAGTTTGGGATTGAGCTTATTTTAAGAACAGTTTTGGTGTCTATCGCCCCCAATCGACTGGCAGCAAAGGAGTTTATAGAGCTTAAGGCTCAGATTCAAGAGCTGTTAGATCATGGGTTCATTCGTCCCAGTGTGTCTCCGTGGGAAGCACCTGTTCCATTTGTTAAGAAAAAGGACGGATCCATGCAGATGTGTATTGACTACCGACAGCTAAACAAGCTAATGATTAAGAATAGGTATCCACTTCCGAGGATAGATGATCTATTTGACCAATTTAGAAGGGCTTCTGTGTTTTCCAAGATCGATCTTCGTTTAGGATACCATCAATTGAAGGTTAAGGAGACTGATGTACATAAGACTACATTTAGGACTCGGTATGGTTATTACGAGTTCCTAGTTATGCCCTTTGGATTGACTAATGCACCAGCGACGTTTATGGACTTGATAAACTGAGTGTTCCAACCCTATCTGGATCAATTTGTGGTGGTATTCATTGATGATATCCTAGTGTATTCTAAGTCTGAAGACGAGCACGATGGGCATCTCAGAGTGGTACTGCAGACTCTTCGTGAGAAACGGCTGTATGCAAAGTTCAGTAAGTGTGAGTTTTGGCTACGTGAGGTGGCCTTTTTAGGACACATAGTTTCTACTGAGCAGATTCGTATCAATTCTCGTAAAATTGAGGCTGTGTTGGATTGGAAACAGTCGAAGAATGTGTCTAAAATTCGTAACTTTCTGGGGTTGGTAGGTTACTACTGGCGTTTTGTGAAAGGGTTCTTCTTGATCGCAGCACCGTTGACTAAGCTTCTGTGTAAGGGAGTTCCTTTTGTCTGGACTGACGTGCAATAAGAGAGCTTTGAGAAGCTCAAGATTGTTCTGACTCAAGCCCCTGTTCTAATACAACCTGAGCCTGGTAGAGACTTCGTAGTTTACAATGACGCTTCGTATGTATGTCTGGGTTGTGTTATGATACAAGATGGTACGGTTGTAGCTTATGTGTCACGTCAGCTCAAAACTCATGAAGTGAACTATCCGACTCATGATTTGGAACTAGCTGCTGTAGTCTTCACAGTGAAAATCTAGAGGCACTATCTGTACGGTGAGAAGTGTATTATCTACACCGATCACAAAAGCCTCAAGTACCTCCTCACGCAGAAGGAGTTGAATCTTAGGCAGCATAGATGGGTTGAGCTACTTAAGGATTATGATTGTACCGTTGAGTACCATCCCAGTAAGGCCAATGTGGTGGCCGATACATTGAGTCGTAGGGCTATGACCGATCTAAGAGCTATGTTCGCTCGACTTAGCTTATTTGATGATGGGAGTCTGTTGGCGAAACTTCAGGTTAAACTTACTTGGATTGATCAGATTAGAGGTAAACAGTTGGAGGATAAGTCACTTGAGTTGCGATTTTGTTAGATTAAGAGTGGCAACATGTCTGATTTTAGGTTGAACAATGATGGGGTACTGTGTTTCCGTGGTTGGATTTGTGTACCGAGTGATGAGGATTTGAGACAGTCGATTCTGAGGGAAGCACATAATAGCCCTTATCCTATGCATCCCGATGTGAATAAAATGTACCGATATCTCCAAGAGTTATACTTGTAGCTAGGGTTGAAGCGTGAGGTTACTGACTTTGTTGCCCACTATTTGACTTGTCAGCAGTTTAAGGCTGAGCACTAGTTGCCTTCGAGGTTGTTGCAGCCGGTTATGATATCATTGTGGAAATGGGAGTGAGTAACGATGGACTTCGTTAGTGGGTTGCCTCTAACACCCACTAAGAAGGATTTTGTCTAGGTCATCGTGGATCGACTAACTAAGTCTGCTCACTTCATTTTGGTTAGGATAGACTTCTCTCTTCAGAAATTGGCTAAGCTCTACATATCTAAAAGAGTTACTACATGGGGTACCTGTCTCAATCATATCTGATAGGGATCCTCACTTCACATCTTGATTCTGGAAAAAGCTTCATGAGGCTCTGGGTTCAAGGTTAGACTTCAGTACTACTTTCCATCCTCAAACAGATGGTCAGTCGGAGAGGGTGATTCAGGTACTGGAGGATATGTTCAGAAGCTGTATTATTGATTTCTGATGCAGTTGGGAGGAGTAATTAACATTAGCATAGTTTGCGTATAACAACAGCCATCAGTCTAGCATCCAAATGGCACCTTACGAGGCCTTGTACGGTTGTAAGTGTCGCACTCCCTTATGCTGGACTGAGTTGGGTAAGCGACGTGTTCTGTGTCCAGAATTGGTTTCTGAAACTGAGGATAAGGTCCAATTAATTCGGGATCATCTGAAAGTGGCTTCTGATAGGCAGAAGTCCTATGAAAATCTGAAGAGAAAGGATATCAAGTATTCTGTGGGGGACTTAGTATTTTTCAAGGTCTTACCATGGAAAAAGGTTCTAAGGTTCAGACGCAAGGGTAAGCTGAGCCCTAGATTTATTGGGCTGTACTAGATTCTGAGGCATGTTGGACCTGTCGCCTATCAGTTGAAGCTACCTCCAGAGTTGAATCGCATTCATGATGTTTTTCACGTCTCAATGTTGAGACGCTACTGCTCTGATCATACGCATATTGTCCCTATTGAGGAGATT
Organism: Gossypium stocksii; assembly: GCA_020496765.1. Classification (NCBI taxonomy): domain Eukaryota; kingdom Viridiplantae; phylum Streptophyta; class Magnoliopsida; order Malvales; family Malvaceae; genus Gossypium; species Gossypium stocksii. The sequence goes on along the minus strand of CM035632.1, from coordinate 97,495,735 downwards.
GAGGTTAGGCCTGACTTGACCTTCGAGGTGGATCCGGTACAGATTTTAGATCGTGACATTAAGGTTCTGCGGAGGAAATCTATCCCCTTGGTGAAGGTGCTATGGCGGAATCATAGCATTGAGGAGGCCACTTGGGAGCCTAAGGATGCGATGCGTTAGCAATATCCTCACCATTTTTTATCAGGTAAAATTTCGAGACCAAAATTTTCTTTTAAGGGGTAGAGCTGTAACGCCCCAATTTTCTTATATTGTCTTTTGTAATTTTGTTACACAAATATTTGTCTGCTTCAGTGGTTATGTGTTCTGGATGTGTTTGAAAGGTCCCAAGTTCAAGCATTGACTTGGGCAAATTTTGGTATTTTTATGAACAAAGCCTATCTCTTGTCAGTAGGCTTTTAATTAAATGTTAGTAGAATATATCAGAATGGGCCTGCTGGTCTGGTGGATAAGTGGAGTGTTAGGAGGTTGGGGGTCTTATATGTAAACCCCTGCGTGGGCATTATTTTTGCACGGTCACCGGGTAAGAGTTTGAGTTTTATTAAGATTCTGAGTAGTGGGTGGTTAGGATGTGGATTAGTGGGGAGTTAGTAGAATCTGGCAAGAAAATAGTTTTCCATTCCAAAAAATGGACGTTAGTTTTTGGGTATTTTTACCTCTGTTGAAAATTTCTGTTCCCTACTTTTTTTTTCAATAATCAGCCCCTTTCTGTAACACTCCTTACTCGTATCCGACGCTGGAATAGGGTATGAGGTGTTACCTTAGTAAAACACATGCAAACATTCAAACTTAAGCCAATGAAATGCGTCTCAATTTGAAACTTTTTCAAACATTGCCCTACGGTCCTTCATATGGGCTTACGAGGCCTAAAACATGATTTGGAAATAATTCAGGACCATTTCGGGTACTTGAGAAAATTTTACTAAAAACTACTAAAACAAGGCACACGCCTGTGTGGAAGGGCAACACGCTCGTATGGCCTCTAGACATAGCCGTGTTGCTGGCCCGTATGGTTCACATGGGCTAACCACCTAGGGACACACCCATGCCCCTCGTCTGTGTGGATTTATTTTCTAACATTAAATCAACAGTTGTTTTTACATAGCCTGGCACACGCCCTTGTGCTCAGCCCGTGTCCCTCACACGGCCATGACACGCCCGTGTGGATATGGGACATGCCCGTGTGCAAAAACTTAGGTATTCTGTTTTTGACGTCAGTAATCACACGGTCGTGGCACACCTCCGTGTGCTAGGTCGTGTCCTTCACACGGTTGAGACACACGACCGTGTCTCAGCCCTTGTGTTTACTACTAGGCATTTAATTGTACCAATTCAAGGTGCAGGGGACACACGGCCTAACCACACATCCATAGGGCGGACCGTGTGTCACACACGGCCTAGACACATGCCTGTGTGTCTACCTATGTGGACAAAATAGGCCATCTACCAAGCCTCTTTGCCACCCTGAAACAAAATCAAACACATACCAAAGCCTAATAAGACTCCAATACTTAGCCAATGGTCATAATTAGGCATTCACACAACTTAACAAAATCAATCCATCCATCCTCATATTCTAGTTCATCCAAACAACTTGCACTTTCATTAAAAGGACAGCAACATTTGTATTTAAGAGCCATTTGCAAATATTAGCCAATATCTTTGGCCTTATACAACATGAAATATTTCAAATTCAAGCCAACACATTTAGCTCCAAAATAATATGACACTAAACAAAAGAATAAAATCCAATACATGCCATATTCCCAAAATACTAAAACTAACTATACCGAGTGCTTTGGATGATAGTGTGAATGAAGCCTCCGATGTACTTTGATCCATGAGCTAACTAGGTGACACTCTAAGAAAATGGAAATGAGTGGGGGTAAGCATAAAGCTTAGTAAGTTATAAGTAAATAAATAACAACAATTTACTATGTTATAACATGTTTTCAATACATCACAATTTATGCATAATACAAGGAATGGCCACAAACATAACTTACTCGTTTCCATCCTTTACTAATCATACAACATACTAGTGAGCTCACATTACATACATTACACTTAGGTACTTGCACCATTTGCAAAAGTCATCACAATATCTCTTAACTTAACATTAACTTCAGATTTTTCCCGTTGAACTTTTTAGAATACGTAAGGATATTCAATGAGCCTCCAATGTAGGGTATCAAGCCGATGCCATATCCTAGAATGGTCTTACACTAGCTCACATATCAAGTCGACTCCATGTCCTAGACATAGTCGTACACTGACTCTCAATGTATCGAGGCCGATGCCATGTCCTAGACATGGTCTTACACTGGCTCTCCTCTATCTGTACCAATGTCATGTTCTAGACATGGTCTTGCACTGACATATCTTCAAGCCGATGCCATGTCCTAGACATGGTCTTACACTAGCTTGTCTAAAGAGGCTGATGCCATGTCCCAGACATGGTCTTACACTAGCATTCATATCAACGCCAATGCCATGTTCCAGACATGGTCTTACACTGGCTAGCACATATTCGTGTCGATGCCATGTCCCAGACATGGTCTAACACTAACACGTAAGGAAGCTGACGCTGTAACACCCCAAACTTGGCCCAGACGCTACGACAGAATCTGGCGTGTCACATTAGAGTGTTGTTCAAAAATTAGATTCATCGATAAACGCTCATCTCGATGTTCAAATATTTTTAAGTTTAGTTCAGAAAAAGATCTTGTAATTAAGTTAAAACCGGTTCATATTTATTACAAGAGAAAGATCGATAAAATTTCATTATTCCATTTTTAAACCAAAAGTTGGAAAAAGTAATTGCCATATTAGTCATTGTTGGTTTCTTAATCTGATAAAACCGCAGAAGCCTTTTCGTTGTAATTCTAAGATTAAAAGTGCGTGTTTTCCGTAAAAACATTTGTTATTTTGAAAACTTGGTTTATCTACTCTAGCAATTTAAAATCGATACGTAAAACCCAAATAAAAGCAATTTAAAATTCCAATGGCCTTATTATAGAATATAAACCCAAAAATCAAATTTAAAATGATTAAGTCTAAAATCAAATTTAATCTGATAGCTTGTTCTACCATCTTAGCTCGCTCAATCAAATCAACAAATTCAGTAATTTGATGAGATACTAATAACACCCTTATTTCATCTCTTAATCCCCGTAAGAATCTTTTACAACTGTCAGCTTCAGTTGGTACGAATTCTGATGCATATCTACCAAGTCTTGAAAACTCCCGTTCATAGTCCACTATTGTCATTTCACCTTGTTTCAGAGTTAAAAATTCTTGTTTCTTGTCTTCTATATACATGTCCGCAATATACTTCTTTCGGAATTCTTTTTGAAATAGATCCCATGTTACCTGATCAGTTGGCAAATATCGGATCACAGATTCCCACCATAAGTATGCCTCACCCTATAGTAAAGATACAGCACATAACAAACTTTCGCGTGGAGTACACTCCAACTGCTGTAAAATTCTTTTTCTTGCCCCCATACAATTTTCAGCTATGGACGGATCAACTCCTTTCAGACCCGAAAATTCTGTGGCACCGTATTTTCTTAGTTCCTTAATAGGGGCCCGTCTAGGAACAGGTACAGATGTGGTAGCAGGTACAGACTCCGCTACTCGCTAAAGAGCATCAGTTAATACTCTTAATATATCAGAATCATTTCTACCTTTTTCGTCTCTCTCCCTAATGTTTTCTCTTTCTACAATGGGAGGCTGGTTTCTAATCGGATTTATACTAGGTATAGCTGATTCACTTTCGTCTAAATCATATGATTCTTCATTCATTTCTTCATTTATATCATCAAGGTGTTCATCAGACATCTTTAATCTATAAAAAAATAATTAAATAGGTCAGCATCTAAAAATCCCGACTCAGTTTTAACTTGACTATGGCATGTACTTCTAGACTCACTTACGAGCTCGATTTAGTCCGAGAATCGACTAAACCTGTAGCTCTGATACCAATAAATGTAACACCCTCTAACCTTAAACCATCGTCAGAAAAGGGTTACAAGGCATTACCAGACTTATACACTAGCAGACGAATAAAAACGAGACATAAATTTGAGTTTCAATCTAAAACCATCTAATTTCCATCAAATAGTTCTTAATATAGGCCTATGGGGCCCAAAATAGGTTTAGAAAATGATTTGGGATTAAACTGGGAACTTTAAAATTTTTTCTTTGAAGACAGGGGCAATTGCCCTTGTGGCCTAGGACATGCCCGTGTGGCCAGAGACATGCCCATGTGGCCAGCCCGTGGACAACACTGACTTTGCCACACGGTCTGGGCATACGCCCATGTGTCTTGACTATGTAAAAACATAATTTTTCACCATTTTTAAGCTACTTTCACCTCCTAAACATACCCAACTCATGCCTAAATTATTAACTTATAAATCTTCATCAAATACTATTCATTTCATTTTCAAAACTTCACAAAAACTCATTCATTCATTCCAAAAACTTCTTAAAGTTTATAAACCATATTTACATTCAAAATATTAAACATTTACAAGTGCCAAACATTAAACCTAGCACATGCCACCTTTCCAAGAGATAGATACATCACCAAAAATTTGAGCTGAAGTCGGGATTGATTTGAATGCTGAGCCGGACTTTAACTCTACCTAACCTGCGCACGGAAAACAATCGTACATTGAGTATTGGAAATACTTAGTGGTATTATCATAATTCATTTTATGTCAACAACACAAAGTCATAACATACATAGATAATTAACAAATCATACATATGATTTCATACCAAGTCAACATAATTCAAATAATTGATTCAATGTATCATTATTGAGATTTCAAACAATTCAAGAACATTTGTTTCCTTTCACCATCACATAGTATTATCTAATTTACTTATCAAATATGAACAATTCATAAACCTTTGGTTTAAGCCTTCATTCTCATAGCACAAGTTTCATTTCACATTTCATATCACAAAATTTCTTTCACTTTCCATTAAATAATTCAAATAATCAAATTCAAATTACTTACTTATTTCACTTATTTATCCCTATTAACATGACTTAGACTTGGGTGGATGCACGGATCCAACCAAACACACCAGAGTGGTGACAAATGCCTCATCGGATAGTTCGAAGTAAATCTATGACACAACACGTGTCTCATCGGCTAAGCCGAAGCAAAGTGGCGACCAACGCCTCATCGAAACTATTCCAAGCAAATCTATGACACACCACGTGTCTCATCGACTCGAGGTGGAAGAATCCCTGAACACTTCGAATCCTATGGCATGCCAACTATATCCATTAAGCCCGACTAGTTAATAGGGTATCGGAATCACATAGTAATTTCACTTTCAATATCAAATTCACATCAATTAACACTTTGTTACATTTCTCACATAATTCTCAATTCAATCACAATTTGTTTCAATTTCACAAAGTCATTCATTTTCACCTTGATACAAATATAATTCACAAAACAATTCCACACATGTATATATTCATCAATCATATCCAATCACATTCAAATCAAATATCACTACTTGTCTTAATTTCAATTCCATACATATGCATATAATAAAATTAAAACACATAACAATAAATAACATGAATTATGATAATACAAACCGATATCTCTCGAGCTACTCCTTGATCACTTTTTCCTTCCCTTTCGTATTAGACGCCTCGGTTTCCTTGTTTGCTATGAAAATTAGCATAATTACAATTAATTAATTACACACATATTTTATATAAAATAATGATTTTCCATACAACTTTTACCATAATACCAAATTTGTCCCAAACACATTCATCTTCTTCCTTTTAACAATTCACATCATTTCCTTATTCAATTTCTATCAAAACTTCCATATAACTATCAAATTTTCACCATTTTTCCATAATTTCAATTTAGCCCCTAAAACTTAAAACTTATAACCAATTTTACAAATTAGTCCTTAAATCAATTCAAATCAATAATTTTATCAATTTAATCCCTAATTTCATCATTTGTTCAACATAAACCCTACTCAAATATCTATCAACTTCCATAACTTCCACTTAGTTTCAACAAAACTCAATTCTAAAGCTTCTAAAACATTTAAATTAAAGAATAAGGGCTTAATTAACTTACTTTTCAAACTTCTAAGCTTCAATTCTTCAATTTCCTGTTTTTCCTTTCTTTCTTCTTTTCTTTCCCAAATTTTGTTTCTTTCTCTGCAACTTTCTTGTTTTTCTTTTCTTTATTTCTTTTTACTTTATTTTAATTTCATTTACTTATTTTAATTTATTAATAATAATAAAATATCTTATTATAACTAATTATACATATACATTTGTATACATACATGTTATTACACATGTATTAATCCACACCATACACTTGTCTCTATTTATTTAATTAAATAAATTATAATATTTACATAATAATAATATCAAATAAATAATTAAATATCTTTTACTTAATTAATAAGTAACTACATATATATTATACATTTGTACCAATAATATAAATACACAGGTATTTATTCTATATTTTACACATATCACTAATTTGGTTTAATAACTAATTTAATCCCTTAATATTTTTCTATTCTATAATTAAAATTTATACTCTATTCAATTTAATCCTTTCTACTAATTATTTCTAATCAAATTAAATTCTCTTATTCAAAACTTAATTAAATACAACTAAACACTCAAGTATTTCTAATAATTATTTACTAACTCAATTTACTAAGACAAAGGCCCTATGACCTGTTTTTCCTAAGACGGAGGCCCTAAACTCACTTTTTCGGTGCCCGTGAAATTTTGGGTCTTTACAGGTACAGCCAGTGATGAGGTGTGATTCAATTGGAGGAGGGATGCATAACACAGATTATCAACCCTACAATCCTAGCACTAAGGAAGAACAAGTCAACTATATGGGTAACAATTCGAGACCCCAAAATAACCTGTATAGTAATACTTATAATGCAGGTTGGAGGAACCACCCCAATTTCTCATGGGGTGGTCAAGGAAATCAAAGGCCACCACCCCCTCCGGGCTTCCAACAACCACCCTACCAACAAGAGAAAAGGTTGAACCTTGAAGAGATGCTCACGAAATTTATCTCAGTATCAGAAACCCATTTCCAAAACACCGAGACAGCACTCAAAAATTAGCAAGCATCGATTCAAGGGCTCAAAACCCAGATAGGACAACTTGTTAAGCTAATCTCTGAAAGACCACAAGGCGGCTTGCCAAGTAACACAGAAACTAATCCACTGGAGCAAATTCATGCTATTACTATGCTTGACGAAGGAGAGTTAGTTAAGAATGAACCAGAACCGAGGCAAGAAGCTATGGTAAGTAAAGGTAAGGTTGAGGTGAGTCAGAATGACGAAATCAGTAAAGAATATAAGCCTCATGTCCCATACCCGAATGCAACAAGGAAAGAGCGTACAGATGAATGATTCAGTAAATTCTTTAAGCTCTTAAAAAAATTACATATTAACTTATCGTTTATTGAAGCATTTTTGCAGATGCCAAACACCGTTAAATTCTTAAAAGAGCTTTTAACAAACAAACAGAAGTTGGATGAGTCGTCACAAGTGGAGCTAAATGCAGTGTGCTCACCTATCTTGCAAAACAAGCTACCCAACAAACTAAAAGATCCAGGGAGTTTTACGATTCCTTGTTTAATTAGTAGTTTGAATGTTAAAAATGCCTTAGCTGATTTAGGGGCTAGTATAAACGTAATGCCCTATAAAATGTTTAAACAACTAGGTCTTGGGAAACCCAAACAAACTAGGATGAGCATTCAATTAGCTAATAAAACCATTAGATTTCATGGTAGTATAATTGAAGATGTGCTTGTTAAAATTGACAAATTTATATACCCAGTAGACTTTGTTGTTCTAAACATGGATGAGCATAGCGATGTGCCATTAATTTTAGGACGGCCCTTTTTAGCAACTGCTAGGACTATCATTGATGTGGGCACAGGTGAACTCACACTTCACGTAGGCAATGACACGATTACTCTTCAAGCTCATGATTCTGTTAGGATATCTAATGATAGACATGATAATATGAGTTCTTTTAATGAAAGTAAACTTACTATTCAACCTTTTTTGCAGGACATTCCTCGCAAAAGCACAAATAAGCTACGACCAAGTTTATGCGACAACAAGGGAGCAATCCATGAAGAGCGAATGCTACAAATCGAGGAACTAGATGAATGGCTAACACCAGTTAAGGTGAAATCGAGAGGCCAAGAGGAACCTAGGACACGTCAAGCAAAACTGGCGCAAATCCATAATGAACTTACAGAAAGACCGAGTCAATTTAAGGTTAGAGATAAGGTATTATTAGATAAAACAGACCCTAGAATTGCAGAGTTTGAGCTTAATGCAAATGATATACCCCTATTCACGGTAATAAAGGTTTATCCTTATGGTACGATGGAAGTTAATCATCCTAAACACGACACTTTCAAGGTAAATGGTCATCGAATTAAACTCTATAAAGGTAAGGATTTCAGGAATGATAGAGAGGAGCTTAGGCTCCACGAACCCTCGTAAAAATGCACGCAAGGTAAGTCGAGCTTAGACTCTAAACAAGCGCTTCTCAGTAGGTAGCCCGAGCACTAACGTTTCTTTTTCTCTCTCTTAATTTTAATTCACAGTATCTAACAATCACTAACTGGGACTTTACACGTAGGCTTTACTAATCCATATAGCGAGGCACACGGGCATGCTTGAGGCTGTGGCCACACCATGGGTAGGAACACGACCGTGCGATACGATCGTGTGAAAACTAGACTTTAAAATTTTGAAAACTTACCGAGACACGGGATGCGATAACGGCACACGAGCGTGCCTATCACCCGTGGACAACACTGCCCAAGAGTACACGGGCATTCAACTAAACCCCACGGCCGTACCATATGGTCGTAGGTAAACCTAAGTAAATCACATGGGTGTACAACATGCCCGTGTCCATTACCTGTGGGCGAAACTAAGAAAATAGTAGGGACACTTGAACCAACCACACGCTTGTGCCTATAAGCTGTGGTCAATACTAATGAAAGGCACACGGGCGTGCAACACGCCCTGCCTGAAGACCATGGTTGACACTGATTACCTAAACACGGGCGCGCAAGAGAGAACACGGGCGTGGGAGAAGCAAACAAAGTAGGGCACGACCGTGCGACACGGCCGTGTGAACTAACACACCCAAAGAACACAGGCTTGGGCCACGAATCAGGTGCACCCAAACCCTAATATCACGAAATACACATGTTAAAACCAGGGCACACGAGCGTAGACCAGGGCCCTGTGCCTCTACCCTGTTTAAACCCCCTTTTACTATTCATGTTTTTCTCTAAAATACTCTACCCCTAAACCCTAGCCCTCTTGAGCTGCTGCCGTGGTCTCTTCTCTCCCTCAACTACGGTCACTTTCCTCCCTTCCTACATCTTCTTTCTTCCTCTTCCTAATTTTTCCCACTACAAAAACCTATTCTACCCACCATTTCATCTCCCCAATTTCCTCCACTTACAAATTTCAATCGCTACCGCCCCAACGCCGACTACCATGCTAATACTTCTTCCCCCAACTGCCACCGCCATCGTAACTCCAGCCACCATCCCTTCTCCATCGGTTTCCCTTTTTCTTTCTTTTTCTTTTGATTCTTTTCTTTACTTATTATTATTTCTATATGATTTAGTTATTCTTATTTGAATTTATAGTTAAATCTTTTTGCTAATATAGATAATCTCTTGTCATTCTTGATTATTTACTTTCATCTAATAATAAAATTTTCTTAGCTTGATTTCGTTAATAATGACTGTTAAGTTAGTCTTAGGCATTAGGATTTAAAGATGTCAGATGTTTACTTGGAGACTCTTTTCTTGATTTTGGTTGCCCAATTGATTTTGTTATTTCCACTTCTTTTGTTTTAATTTCACGTTATAGGCCATTTGATTTAAACTTTTAGCACATGCTTATTCCTTGTTTTCTTTTAGGTACACCATGACCCCTCCACGTGGAAAAGCTAATGCTGTCGTTCCCGCATCGAAAAAATAGAAGGGGCCTTGTTCAACATCTTCAGGTGCGACCACTGAGATCTGACACTCATTTCTTCAGTTCCCACAAGGGACTCAAGAGGATTTATTTTAGATACTTAGGGTGAGACCTCTTGGAGTTGGCTGTTGTATTGACTGGGCCGCCCTAGAACAGGTTCAATTTGCTGATGCAGTTCGAGCCCTCCTCACTACCGACCCATGGGGGTGCTTCTTCGACATCATCGAACCGACGTACTTAGAGCTCACTCTGGAGCTATGTTTAACATTCCATCTCTAGATAGTTATGCCCCAGTTCGACGATCCTGGCACAGTGAAATTTTGTCTCGACGGCTTGGTATGCCAACTAAGCGTGCCTAAGTTTAGTGTAGCTCTGGGCAAAGAATTCATAGATGACCCTCTATCTTTCGGAGGGCTCTAGTCCCTATATCAGCCACCTACGATCCCAGTTACTCCAAGGCATCGGCCCTCTCACCATCACTGAGGTACCTCCACGCCATCCTCGCACACACCTTAACGGGTCGATGAGAGAGTACTGACATCGTCAACACTCACGACACCTATTTTCTATGAAGTATGGTGTACAGACATGTCTTCGACCTTGCTTACTTTATTACCCTCGCTATTCGACATCAGACGGAGCGACATAGGAATGGGGTAATTTGTATAGGCCCATATGTGACACGCCTAGCACCATACTTCGGTCTCCTCAACACCGCGGGACAATCATCCTCCCTCACCCTCATAGGCCAGATGTCTCCATAAGTCATATCGAGTATGCTCCACATGAGGATGATCGAGCAACGACGTGGATACGATCCTCCTCAGTACTGTCTAGTTCAATCCACTGAGCATGAGGACCCAGAGGACATTACTGATGATGTCTCTCCACCTCACGAGGAGCCACTATCTTAGCCACCACCGACCCATCGTCTAGTTCATGCGGCTGCTTCATTGACAGATCTCTCTGAGTGATTCACATGATTCGAGCAGTAGTGCTTCCAATGATTTGATTATATTGATGCTACTCTACAGCACATCTGTCAGCACTTCCACATTTCATCTCCACCGCCCCTACCTCGCGAACCATCTGGCGATGAAGACTTTTGAGTCCATTTATTTTTCTTTCTCTTTTTATGTTTATTTTTAATTTTATATTTCTTTATCTTTATCTTTATTCTAATTTTTATGTCTTGCAAAACTATATTAGTCTATCTTGAAATTTTATTTTATCTTTCTGGCTCTTTCTTCATGAGTAACTGATATGCGTGATATGAAGTAATAAAATTTATTAAGAACCTGATCACACCAAAACTAACTAATATCACGACGTTGAGGCAGGCGCACCTGTTAAACAGTAGTATAGCTTAGTGGCAAGACTGAGTTATCGTACCCAAGGGAACCAAAAGTACTAGTACTTACTTTCTTTCTATTATCTAGCCTAAAAATAAAAGAGGGCTGTTTAAACTAGTTCTAAAACTAACTAAGAAAGTGTAAAGAGTAAATTGGGAAAACTTTTAGGGAAAAGCTGATTGATATAGGCAATACTCAAGGGAGAATCCACCTAGACTTCACTTGTTATTATTTTCTTGAACTATATGATTTCTTTACTTGACTTGATTCGTAGAGATCCCTAACTTATGCTAATCCCTCTGTCGAGGCGTAGAGCAACTAGTCCTAAGTTGTTAATTAAAGTTCCCTTATTAATTAACTCCCTAGGTTGCATTAATTCGATCTATGGCTCCCTATATTAAGTTTGACCCTAATCCGGTAGATTTATGTCGTCCTATGTCTAGGGTTGCATGCAACTCCGCTTAATTATGGTAGATCTACTCTTATCACAGGGACTTTTGCACCTCTGCTCTAAGCACATCTAATCCTTGAAGTAATGCCTAGGATTATTAAATCAAGAATGAAGAACGCATAATTAAGAACAATTCAAGTATTTATCAAATAAATCAAGAATAAATAACAAGATCTGTCTTAGGTTTCATCCCCCTCAAGTATTTGAGAGGTTTAGTTCATGATAAAGAAAAGAAACATCACAGAAGATATAAAATAATAAAACATAAAAGAAACCAAAAACCCCTGAAGGAATTTAGGGAGATCATCTATGTTGCTGTAGAATTCCAACTTTTGAGATGAATCAATTGGCTTTCTCCTTTGGAGTAATCCCTTGCTTCTATTCGTTTCTAAAAGTATAGAAGTGTTTTTCAGTTGTTGCCTCATGGGGTCTTTATATAGAGCTTTTGGGGGGCCTTTCTTAGCCTCTAAGCATCCCAATTTGAGTGAAATTCCCCTTCCTCATGACTAGAACACGCCCGTGTGCCACGCCCGTGTGACTTCGACAGAGGCCGTGTGATTTTATCGGTGGAGGCACGACCGTGTGGCCTGGCCATTCTTGTCGGGGGCTTGACCGTGTGATCTTCATATGGCACGCCCGTGTGGCACGGCCGTGTGGCATTTCTTTGCCCATGTTGTTTGCATATTTTGGCCTATTTTTCATCGTTTTTGGCCTATTTTCCGTTCTTTCTTCTTCCCTACGCTCTCCTGAGTATAAGATATGAAAAGAAAGGATTAAGAGCACCAATTCTCCCAAAATTGATAAGAATCCATCCAAAATATAGGTTAAACATGGGGTAAAAATGTATAATTTAACGTTTATCAAATACCCCTACACTTAAGCCTTTGCTTATCCTCAAGCAAAATCTCAATCCCTAAATAAGAATCATTCTTCTCAATCAACAATTTTTATCAATAATGTTTCAAACTAATCTACAGGTAATCGTACAATGAATAATTCAATCACAAGAACATTAAAGATTCAATCAATCTAAGTTGAGAATTTTATCATTGAAAACATAAGTCTCTTCCTTCCTTCTAAGTAGTTATCTCTCCATCTTAATTAACAGGAGTTTACATCCTCACTAAAGGTTCACTCTATCCACTCAAAGTGTTTAGGGTTTAAAATTTAAGCACTCTCTAGTTAACCTGAAAAGTTATTACCATAAGCTTGCAAGAAAATCAAATCTCCACCACTATAATTTGATATGATACATCGATCAAAAGGACTTTTAATGGTTGTAATGGGGCTTGGTTAGGGGTGTTGTCACAGGCTGCAAAAGAGGGTTAGAATCGAGATTGAATTGAAAAATTATCTAGCTAGAAAAATCTCTATCACTGGAACATATTTCTCAAGCTAATTCTTATGATAATATCAACTTTGCCTTGGTAGCTTTAAAGTAGAAATGTGCAAAAACTTAATTGAACTATAGATTACAATTGAATTTCACTGTATATAAAAATGTTTTTTTTTTTAAGAACAATTCATAATAACTTGAAGATTTACAACTTTACATGCTGGAAAAGAGAATAAAGCTAGATAATAATTTCAACTCAAATCTCGACAAAAATAGGGATCAAAAATAATTGAATGGAAATTCAACAAAAACGGGTTAATGGTTAATAATCAGCGGGTCATTCAAAGAATGGGTTGTTAGGCTCAACGGGGTTCTCTAGGGGTTACTTGATGGAGGTAGGCTTTTTGTGGAGTAAGTGGGTTAAATACTAGGTGCCTTTATCATTTCGGTATATCAAATCAATGATGTGGTCTCGACATGTATAATTAAAGCAAATACTAGGTGCCTTTATCATTTCGGTATATCAAATCAATGATGTGGTCTCGACATGTATAATTAAAGCAAGTTCTAGAATAACAATTCAGTATTGACTCACTCAAAGCAATAATAGAAGTGAGCACAAAAGAATGTATGCTCAAAAAGGCTCAAAAATCTCACTAGAATTATGGCTTTTGATGTCAATCCTGTGAATTTCAAATCTCAAGATAATACTTAAAATTAGGGAAGATAACTTATGCAAAAAATGGGGTTCTCAAAAATTTCAACTTATCATGCTTGATTCCCTAATGTTTTTAAAGTTTGAATAATCAAAGTACAATTGCCTATCTCTTAGTTCTCAACATATTAATAAAAATCATAAATCAATCAGAATTAATTCCTAATAGGAAACTGAGGAAAATGCAGAGAACAATGCATGAAGTACAAATTCAGGGATTTTCATGAAAGATATACTGAATTAAAGTATGTTCCCCCCCACACTTAAGATGTACATTGCCCTCAATGTACAAAGATATAAAAATAGTAATAAAAGTATAATATTATAAGATAGAGAAAGAATCAAAACTCCCTAAATTGTGGATGAATTTTGTGAGGAAGAGTTGGCAATTGTGGCAGGGTGCTCCCTTTTTCATAGAAGTTTGAGCTATAGAGCTCCTTTGAATCTGCGAATGGATTTATTAGTCGTGTGATGTTAAAATGAAGAGGGGTTACTTCATTAGGAGATGGCCGAAGAAAATAAAATAAATAGAATAAATAAAAAAATGAAAATTCAAATAAAGAAAAAGCTGAAATGAAAAAAATTAAAAATAAACCTAAAAAGGAAAATAAAGTTAGAAGAAAAGGTGAAAATAAGGATCAGTGTTTAAGAGTTAGAATAAAGTAATAATAATAAAAGATAAAAGATAAAATAAAAGTAAAACAGAATAAAGATAAAAATAAAAATAAAAGAGGATCTAGTCATCTGATGGATCTCGTGGTGGTGGGGAAATGCCGAGGTGCTGACATATGTGCGCTAAAGTGGCGTCGATGTAATCGAGGCGCTGCTCAAATCAGTCCAGGCGCTCGTGTATGTCAGCATGTGGGGCTGCTGTCTGGGTGGGTCGTCTGAGGCGTGGTGGCTCAGCGGACTCATCTTCTGCTGGCAGTGGGACATCGTCAGGAATGTCCTCTGGCTCATTGCCTTCTTGGACAAGGCGGAAGTGGAAGTGTCCGCCACCTGGTCGTCGCTCTATTATCCTCATGTGTAACATGCTCTGGATGCCCTGCAAGGACATCTGGCCGAGGAAAGTATAGGAGGATGTTTGGGCCGTAGTGTTGAATAGGCCGAAGTAGCGGCCTAGTCTCGTGATGTAAAGGCTAATGGATATGACCCCTTTCCGGTGCCGCTCAGTCTGGTGCTGCATGGCAAGTGCGATGAAGTATGCTAAGTCGATGACGTGCCCGTTTGCCATGCACCACAGGAAGTAGACGTCGTGAGTGTTGACTATGCCTGTGCTCTCTCGTCGACCTGTAAGAGTGTGAGCAAGAAGAGCATGAATGTACCTCAGAGATGGCACGAGGGAGGTCGCCTTGCTGACGCTGGGGTTATAGGTCTGACGTCCTGGGGCTATCTCATTCCAACATTTGATGGGCCGAATGTGGATGCTTCGAGAGGCGTTAAAGAAGTCCTCTTCAGTCATGAACTGCTCAGTGTAG
Organism: Gossypium stocksii; assembly: GCA_020496765.1. Classification (NCBI taxonomy): domain Eukaryota; kingdom Viridiplantae; phylum Streptophyta; class Magnoliopsida; order Malvales; family Malvaceae; genus Gossypium; species Gossypium stocksii. The sequence continues at coordinate 97,480,335 of CM035632.1, read as the reverse complement.
AGCCCAAGTGCTGCGCCGAACTCTGGCACGCTGAGGTGTCGTACGAGTCCTCCTAAACGAAATTAGACCGTCCCTGGATCGTCAAATCTGGTCATTACGGTCTGGAGGTGGAATGTAGAGCAGAATTCGAGGGTGAGCTCTAGGTAAGTGGGCTCCACAATCCTGAAGAACTGGTCCCATGGGTCAGTCGCTAACAGGGCTCGGACATCGTCCACCAGGTTTACTTGCGCGAGGGCCTTCCAGTCAATACATCGGCCCATAGAGATAGTGCGTACCCGGAGTAGCTGATAGCGTTCCTCTTGGGAGTCTTGGGTGAAAGTGATGAACGGGTGGCGTGCCTTAGAGGTGGGCCGCGAAGATGAACTCTCGGGTCCCTTTCGTTTTTTGGAAGCGAGGACAGCAGCTTTTCTGGCACGTGAAGATGACATAGTATCTGAAATAACAAAAGCATTAGTCCTAAATAAATAAATAAATTGGATTTAAACTAGAAAGGTAATAAAATAAAATGACAATGTTCTTAAAATAATAAATGAGGACTAACCTAAATAGTAGAATCTAATCATGTTAAAATCTTGTAAGAAAACTAAGAACTATTGGTTTATATATAGTGAAATTATGATAAAGATGGCATACAAATATGTGTCCAAGTGGCAAAATAAAATGAAATCTAAATGGCAAGCAAAAATAAAATTAAGTGGCATGCAATCCTAATTGATTCTATATTATTCTAGAATATTCATCCTATATTTTCTAGTTCCATGCTTGAATCAACAATTAGACTAAAGTAAAAATAAATAAATATTTAAAGAAATGAAATAAGACAAAAATAAATGAGAAAAATGAGAAAATAGAACCAATTATGGGTTTGCACAGTCGTGGGATGCTATTACACAGGCGTGTGGTGGTTATTTTCGAGTTTGATGGTGGTTTTGAGGGTGGTGACAGTGCTCGCGGGGGTTGGGGAGATTTTGGGTGAGAAATTTTAGGGTTTGAGTGAAAGGGAAAGTTAAAAATGGCCCCCTATTTATACATTTTGGGTCACACGGGCATGTCGCACGCTTGTGTGAGTCGTGTTTAGCTCGTGTTTTTCAAAAATTGATTTTTATAGCGCGCCTGGTTCCGATGAGCACGCCCGTGTGGTTGGCTCCCACGGCCGTGGGAGATCAGGTCTTCGTTATTCACACGGTTGTGTAATGGTATACACGGCTGTGTGCGATCATGTTCGTGTTTCACACGGTGGTGTGATATGTGCCATGGGCGTGTAAATTTTGACAGTGTCTTCCATGGGCTAAGGACACGAGCGTGGGGATTTGTGCAAGCCTATGTTGGTACTACAGGGTTGCCACGGCCATGTCACACGGTTGTGGGCTATTGTTGATAGCCCGTGTGGAATTCGTAAGGTCGCCACGGCCATATCACATGGCCGTGGGGATTTATCGATGGCCCGTGTTTTGGGAAAATTTTGCTCTGTTTGTACACGGTCTGGGTGCACGACCGTGCCCCCATATGCGCATGACCGTGCCCCCATGTGCGCATGGCCTAAGGCACGCCCGTGTGCCTGGCCATGTGGTCCTAAAATTCTGCATTCAAAGAGTTAGTTTATGTATGAAAAATACTAAAAAAAATTTAAAGAAAAAAAGTTACTAAGTTAGTGCTCGGGTTGCCTCCCGAGAAGCGCTTATTTAGAGTCTAAGCCTGACTCTACCTTTATAATGTTTAAGCCTATGGCCATTTACCTTGAAAGTACCGTGGTTAGGGTGAGTTACCTCAATGGTGCCGTATGAAAAGACATTTAGAACAGTGAATGGACCTGACCATTGAGTTTTCCTGGGAATAGTTTCAGCCTTGAGTTGTAAAGTAAGATAAGATCACCTATTTTGAACTACTTAGGGTTTTTCAGCCTTTTGTCATGGCGTCGCTTCGTGGCTTCCTTATATAGTCGCGAGTTCTCATAAGCATTGAAGCGCCATTCATATTGTTCATTCAACTGCATTAATCTCTTCTCTCCTGCACTTTTAAAGTCAAGGTTTAAAAATTTTATAGCCCAAAATGCTTTATGTTCAAGTTCAAATGGTAGATGGCAGTTTTTTTCCATAAACAAGTCTATAGGGAGATGTTCCTATGGGTGTTTTAAAAGTAGTTTTATAAGCCCATAATGCATCATCTAACTTTCTTGACCAGTCTTTCCTATTTGTTTCTATGGTTTTCTCTAGAATGTGTTTTAGCTCCCTATTGGTCACTTCGACTTGACCACTGGTTTGTGGATGATAAGGGGTGGCTGTTCTATAATGTACTCCATACCTTTTCAAGACCTTTTCAAATTGGGTATTGTAAAAATGTGTGCCCCTATCACTAATGATTATTCTAGGTGTTCCAAATCGAGAGAAAAGTTTTTTCAAAAAGCGTACTACCACTCTAGCATCATTCGTAGGTAAAGCTTGGGCTTCTACCCATTTTGACATGTAATCTACTGCTACTAATATGTATTTATTCCCAAATGAATTAGGGAATGGACCCATGAAATCAATACCCCATACATCAAATATTTCACATGAAAGTATATAGTTCTGAGGCATTTCATTATGCTGAGAGATATTACCTGTTCGTTGGCATTTATCACAAGAGGTCACATACCTGTTGGCGTCTCTGAAAAGTGTAGGCCAGTAAAAGCCTGATTCGAGTACCTTATGAGCAGTTCTAGTTCCGCTGTGATGTCCTCTTGTGGGTCCTGAGTGGCAGTGATTCAAAATTTGATATGCTTCTGTGTCATTAACACATCTTCGTATAACTTGATCTGCACAAATTCGGAAAAAGAAAGGATCTTCCCAAAAGTAGTTTTTCACATTAGCAAAGAATCGCTTCTTTTACTGATGGGTTAGCCCTTTTGGGGTTTTGTGAGCTACTAAATAATTTGCAAAATCAGCAAACCAAGGAACTGTCGTACCAGCTAAGGCTAGGAGTTGTTCCTTAGGGAATAGATCGTTTATCTTGTCGAGGTACTTGGGCTGTGTGTTTTCTAGTCTTGAGAGGTGATCTGCCGCCAAGTTTTTAGCTCCTTTCTTGTCCTTTATTTCCAAGTCAAATTCCTGTAACAATAGAATCCATCTTATTAATCGAGGTTTTGCATCAGTTTTAGTTAAGAGGTAGCGAAGAGCCAAATGATCAGTATAAACAATGACTTTTGACAAAATTAAGTAAGATCTAAATTTGTCAAATGCAAAAATAACAGCTAGCAATTCTTTCTCTGTGGTAGTGTAATTTGCTTGAGCGGCTGTCAAGGTTCTGCTAGCATAATAAATCGGCTGGAAGTGCTTGTCCCTTCACTGTCCTAAAACTGCACCTACTGCGAAATCACTTGCATCGCACATTAGTTCAAAAGGTAGATTCCAATCAGGTGAGATCATAATCGGGGCATTGACTAACTTTTCCTTAAGGGTCTTGAAAGATTCTAGACATTTTTGGTCAAAGTTGAAGGGTACGTCTTTTTCTAGTAATTTAGTTAAAGGCTTAGCTATTTTAGAAAAGTCTTTAATGAATCGACGATAAAAACTGGCATGACCTAAAAAGCTTCTTCAAGCCTTAACTGAACTAGGAGAAGGTAGTTTTTCAATAGCTTCTATCTTTGCTTTGTCTACCTCTATTCCTTTACTAGAGATTTAATGTCCTAATACAATACCTTCTTAGACTATAAAGTGACATTTTTCCCAATTAAGCACTAGATTTGTCTCTTCACATCTCATCAGAACATGCTTTAAATTGTTTAGACAGTGTTGGAAAGAATTACTGAAAACGGAGAAATCATCCATAAATACCTCCATGATGTCTTCCACAAATTCATTGAAGATAGCTAGCATGCATCGCTGAAAAGTAGCAGGAGCATTACATAAACCAAAAGGCATTCTACGATAAGCAAACGTACCGTATGGGCATGTGAACGTCATTTTCTCTGGAGCTATCAAGATTTGAAAGTAACCAGAGAGGCCATCTAGGAAGCAATAATACATGTGACCTGATAGTCTTTCTAACATCTGATCAATAAAGGGTAAAGGAAAATGATCTTTTCAAGTGGCATCATTCAGTTTCCTATAATCAATTCAAACTCTCCATCCTGTGACTGTTCTTGTAGGTATCAACTCTTCTTTGTCATTAGTCACCACGGTCAATCCACCTTTCTTAGGAACAACCTACACAGGGCTTACCCAAGAACTGTCAGAAATAGGATAAATAATACTTGCATCTAGAAGTTTAATTACTTCGGCTTTCACAACTTCTTTCATGTTGGGATTCAACCGTCTTTGGGCTTACACCGATGGTTTGAATTCGTCCTCCATTAAAATTTTGTGGGTGCAGAAAGAAGGATTAATTCCCTTGATATCTGAAATTTTCCAAGCTATAGCACGTCTGTGTTCTCTTAACACATGGAGTAGTTCCTCTTTCTCTGCAATGCTTAAATCGGATGCAATAATGACTGGTAAAGTTGATTCTTCCCCTAAAAAGGCATATTCTAAATGATCTGGCAATTGTTTTAGTTCTAATTTAGGGGGTTCAGTAATGGAAGGTTTCTGTCTCCATTCATCACTCATCTTTAAATTTTCATAACTTATGTGCCTAGCGATGATTTTATTAGAATCCAATTCTTTCATTACTTCATCGATTTCAGAGGTAGTTTCATCTTTCCCCCCACCTTGAAGAAGACACAGTTCCAACGTGTCTGTGAGAGAAAGTTCCTGGAAATTATCTTGAACAAAATAGTCAATAATATCAACAAAATAACACGAATCATCTTGTTTTTTAGAGAATCTCATGGCATCATAGATTTTAAAGACAACTTCTTCCTCGCCAACTCTAAGTACTAATTTACCATCCCCTACATCAATAACAGCTCTAGCAGTGGCTAAAAATGGTCGTCCCAAAATTAAAGGTACTTCAATATCCTCATCCATGTCAAGCATAACAAAATCAATAGGGAATATAAATTTATCTACCTTCACTAGCACATCTTCAATGATTCCCCTAGGATATTTAACAGATCTATCGGCTAATTGAATACTCATCCAGTGGGCTTGGGTTCCCCGAGACCTAGTTGCTTGAACATTTTATAAGGCATGAGATTAATGCTCGCACCTAAATCAGCTAATGCTTTATTAATAATCAGATTACCAATCAAACAAGGAATAGTAAAACTCCCTGGATCTTTTAGTTTTGCTAGCAGTTTATTTTGGATAATAGCTGAGCATTCCTCGTTGAGTTCTACTGTGGCCAATTCTTCCAACTTCCTTTTATTTTCAGAAGTTCTTTAAGGAACTTTGCGTACTTCGGCATCTGCGAAATTACTTCAACAAAAGGTAAGTTAATGTGTAATTGTTTGAAGAGTTTAAGAAACTTACCGAATTGAGCGTCTGTTTGGTCTTTCTTCAACCTTGTTAGATATGGAATACGTGACTTGTATTCTTTGAGTGTTGGATGAGTGTTTTCCTTGGGTTCCTCTATCTTTTCTTCTGAAAGTTCTGGAATAGTCTTCTTTTTTGGCTCGGCTAAGACCTTTCCAACTCTAAAAGTAATCGCTTTGACGTGTTCTCTGGGATTTGGCTCAGTGTTACTTGGAAGTCCACCTTGTGGTCTTTCCGATATCAACTTCGCAAGTTGACCGATTTGGTTTTCAAGCCTTTAAATTGATGCTTGTTGATTTTTCAGTGCCATTTCAGTGCTTTGGAAAAGGGTTTCTGATACGGCCATAAATTTGGTAAACATCTTTTCCAAATTCGGCTTCTTCTCATGTTGCGGTGGTGGTTGCTGAAATCCCTGAGGGGGTTGTTGTCTTTGATTTCCTTGTCCTCCCCATGAAAAATTTGGGTGATTTCTCCAACCTGTATTATAAGTATTACTATAAGGGTTATTTTGAGGTCTAGAATTGTTACCCATATAGTTGACTTGTTCAGTTTCCATGCTATGTCCATAGGATGTGAAATCTGGATTGAACGTGTTTCCTTGAGTCGCGTCGCATTGCATCACTGGTTGTGCCTACGTAGAACTAACAAAATTATCAAACTTTTTATTTAAAAGCTCTACTTGGTTAGTAAGCATGGCGACAGCATCAATATTATAAACTCCTGTAGCTTTTGTTGGCTTTGTCATCATGACTTGCCACTGATAATTATTCAATGACATCTCTTCAATAAATTCATAAGCTACTTTAGGTGTTTTATTATTGATCGTCCTTCCTGAGGCTGCATCGATAATTTGTCTGGTTGACGGGTTTAAACCGTTGTGGAAGGTTTGAACTTGTAGCCACAAAGGTAGACCATGATGAGGGCACCTTCTTAAAAGATCTTTGTATCTCTCCCATGCATCGTATATTGTTTCTAAATCCATCTGCACAAAAGAAGAAATATCGTTTCGTAATTTGGCTATTTTAGCTGGAGGAAAATATTTGAGTAAAAATTTTTCGGTCATCTGCTCCCATGTGGTAATTGAGCCTCGTGGTAAAGAATTTAACCACTGTTTGGCTTTATTTCTCAAAGAGAATGGAAATAGCCTCAATCGAATGGCATCATCAGAAACGCCATTTATTTTGAAGGTATCACAAAGTTCCAAGAAATTGGCTATGTGTGAGTTTGGATCTTCGTCCTGTAAACGATCAAACTGCACCAATTGCTGTATCATCTGAATAGTGTTAGGCTTTAACTCAAAATTATTAGCAGCAATAGTAGGTCTAAGAATGCTAGTTTGAGTACCGGCCAAACTAGGTTTAGCATAATCATACATAGTGCGAGGAGCTTCTTCTTGATTTGCTAGTGGCGCGACTATTGCGGGAGGTAGTGGAACGTTTTGATTTGCTTCCATCTCTTCTGTAGGTTCTAGCTCTTGATCAGGTTCTTGTTCAGGATAATGTAGACTGCGTCTAATCTCTCTGCGATTTCTGCGAACTGTCGCTTCTAGATCTTCGTCAAAAAGTAGTGGTCCTGTTGGGTTGTTTCTAGTCATAAACTAAAAATACCTGAAAAGAAAAAGCAAAGAAAAACTCAAAAAATTTAAAAGAAAATAAATAAATAAAAACTGAAAATAAAAATAAAAGAAAAATAAATATATATATATATAGTAATGGCTAAAGTAATAGAAATCGAGCTTTCGTAATATTTTAGTTCCCTGGCAACGGCACCAAAAACTTGATATGCGTGATATGAAGTAATAAAATTAATAAAGAACCTGATCACACCAAAACTAACTAATATTACGACGTTGAGGTAAGCGCACCTGTCGAACAGTAGTATAGCTTAGTGGCAAGACCGAGTTATCGTACCCAAGGGAACCAAAAGTACTAGTACTTAATTTCTTTCTATTATCTAGCCTAAAAATAAAAGAGGGTTGTTTAAACTAACTCTAAAACTAACTAAGAAAGTGTAAAGAGTAAATTGGCCAAAACTTTTAGGGAAAAGCTGATTGATATGGGCAATACTCAAGGGAGAATCCACCTAGACTTCACTTGTTATTATTTTCTTGAACTATATGATTTCTTTACTTGACTTGATCCGTAGAGATCCCTAACCTATGCTAAACCCTCCGTCGAGGCATAGAGCAACTAGGCCTAAGTTGTTAATTAAAGTTCTCTTATTAATTAACTCCCTAGGTTGCATTAATTTGATCTATGGCTCCCCATATTAGGTTTGACCCTAATCCAGCAGATTTATGTCGTCCTATGTCTAGGGTTGCATGCAACTCTGCTTAATTATGGTAGATCTACTCTTATCACAGGGACTTTTGCTCCTCTACTTTAAGCACATCTAATTCTTGAAGTAATGCCTAGGATTATTAAATCAAGAATGAAGAACGCATAATTAAGAATAATTCAAGTATTTATCAAATAAATCAAGAATAAATAACAAGATCTGTCTTAGGTTTCATCCCCCTTAAGTATTTGAGAGGTTTAGTTCATGATAAAGAAAAGAAACATCACAGAAGATATAAAATAATAAAACATAAAAGAAACCAAAAACCCCTAAAGGAATTTAGGGAGATCCTCTATGTTGCTGCAGAATTCCAACTTCTGAGATGAATCAATTGGCTTTCTCCTTTGGAGTAATCCCTTGCTTCTATTCATTTCTAAAAGTATAAAAGTGTTTTTCAGTTGTTGCCTCATGGGGTCTTTATATAGAGCTTTTGGGGGGCCTTTCTTAGCCTCTAAGCATCCCAATTTGAGTGAAATTCCCCTTCCTCACGACTAGAACACACCCGTGTGCCATGCACGTGTGACTTCGACAGAGGCCGTGTGATTTTATCGGTGGAGGCACGGTCGTGTGGCCTGGCTATGCTTGTCGGGGGCTTGACCGTGTGATCTTCATGTGGCATGCCCGTGTGGCACGACCGTGTGGCATTTCTTTGCCCGTGTTGTTCGCACATTTTGGCCCATTTTTCATCATTTTTGGCCTATTTTCCGTTCTTTCTTCTTCCCTATGCTCTCCTGAGTATAAGATATGAAAAGAAAGGATTAAGAGCACCAATTCTCCCAAAATTGATAAGAATCCATCCAAAATATAGGTTAAACATGGGGTAAAAATATGTATAATTTAACGTTTATTAGTAACCATGCGAATATATACCCCTAAAAACACTATGGATGTTATTGCAGTCAAAGAACTCAAGAGGATAAATCCAGCTCTAATGGGAAAGGTACTCCACGACTGCCATGTCCTGCTCCATCATGATCTTAACCACTATAACACTAAACAGCACGATCACATGTCCATTTGGCATTCTGAATATGGAACCCAACCTCTACCACTACCAGAGTATCCTTCCCAACTCCGCTCTTACTACCTCAAGGATTTCATCCAATATTTAGGAAGTTTCACTTCTATCCCCATCTTATGATTTTATGCTTACATTTTCCATGAATCCATCTTTGTACATTGAGAGCAATGTACATCTTAAGTGTGGGGGGAGTTATTAAATTCCTTATCTTAAATTCCCTGAATTTTATCTTGTTCTTAAGTATCTTCTCTCATATCACTATTAGAATGAGTTTTGATTGATTTATGATTTTTATTGATTTGTCTTGAACTAAAACATAGGTATTTCTGCATTGACTGTTTAAACTTTAAGACATTAGAGAATCAAGCATGATAAGTTGATTTTTGAGAATTAAAAAATTTTCTAGGTCGTTTCCCCAAGTTTAGGTATTATCTTGAAGTTTAAAATTCACAGGATTGACATCAAAAGCCATAATTTTTGTGAGATTTTGAGCCTGCAGAGCATGTATGCTTTCATGCTCACTTTTATTGTTGCTATGAGTGTGTCAATATTGATTTGTTATTCTAGAACTTGCTTCAATTATACATGTTGAGACCACACCATTAATTTGATACACCGAGATGATAAAGGCACTTAGGTCTAACCCACTTACTCCATAAAAGCCTACCTTCATAATTAACCCTTAGTGGACCCCCTCGAGCCTAACAAACCATCCATTGATTTACCCTCAAGTATTAACCTCTAAACTATTATTGTTGAAATCCCTTTAATTACTTTGATCCCCATTTTTGCCGAGATTTGAGTTGAATAATTATCTAGCTATGTTCTCCCCCCTTAGTTAGTAAAGTTTAAATATTTAATTGTGTTAAAAAATGCTGAAGTCTAGCATACTATTATGAAGTTATGAACTCTTAATCTTAAACGATATTTTTCATGAGGAAAAGCTTAATTATAGGATTTTGTTTCAGTGATAGAGATTTTTCTAGTTAGATAAATTTTTCAGCTCAATCTTGATTCTAACTTTTTCTTTCAGCTTGTGTCCACACCCCTTAACTACAGCCTCGTTACAACCCTCTAAAGACCTTTTGATTGATGCATCATCTCAATTTATAGTGGTGGAGATTTGATTTTCATGCGAGCTTATAGTAATAACTCTTCATGTTGACTAATGAGTGCTTAGTTTTTAAACCCTTAAACACCTTGAGTGATTTGAGTGAATCCTTAGTGAGGATGTTAACTCTGTGTGATTTTGAATTAAGGATAATTACTTAGATAATGGGAGATACCTATGTTTTCGTGATAAAATGTTCAACTTGGATTGTTTGAAACTTTGATGTTCTTTCAGTTAAACTCTCAATGTTTTATTACTTGTGGATTATTTCGAAACATTATTGATAGGAATTATAAGTTGAAAAAAATGAATTTTAATTGTGAGTTGAGGATTTTGCTTGAGGACAAGTAAAGGCTTAAGTGTGGGGGTATTTGATAAACTATAATATATACATATTTTTACCCCATGCTTAGCATATTTATGGATGATTTATTAGAATCGAGGTATATGATGCTCTTAATCCTTTAATTTTATGTTTTATACTGAGGTGAGCATAAGGAAGAGAAAAAAGCAAGGAACAGGCCAAAAACAGACAAAATAGACCTAAATTAGCATTAACACGACCAAAGGAATTTTCACACGGGTAATCCACATGCCCGTGTGGATTTTTCAGTGTTGAACACAGCCTGAGCCCGAGTCACATAGGCGTGCCACACGGGCATGTCCCTGTCGAGCCCTGCTTCAATTTCACACGGGAAAAGCTAATTTTTAGGTATTTTGGGCATTCCAAAGTCTATATAAACACCCTAAGGGGGAAACAAACGACACAGAGAGTAGAAAGTAAGGAATTACTCGAAGACTGATTCATCTCAGAAGCAAGGATCTACATGAAGACTGAAGATCTCCCTTCAATTTCTCTTGAAGTTTTTGGGTTTTTTATGTTTTGTTGTTTTTCCAATTTTGAGATGTTTTCCTTTATAATCATGAACTAAATCCCCTAAATACCTGAGGGGGATGAAACCTAAGATGGATCTTATTAATATTTGAATTATATGATAAATACTTGATTTGTTCTTAATTGTGTTATTAATTCTTATGTTAATATTTCAAGATATTAATATAAGTTGAATGTGCTTATTCAGTGGAGCAAAAGTCCCTGTCTAATAGTAGATCCACACAATTAAGCAGAGTTGATCGCAATCCTAGACATAAGATAATGAAAATCTGCAGGATTAGAGTCAAATCTAATAAGGGAATTCATAGATCGAGTTAATGCAACACTAGGGGTTTTAATTAGAATGAAATTTTAATTAATCAACCTAGGTTTAGTTGTTCTTAGTCTTAAAAGAGATATTAACATAATTTAGGGATTTCTACGGATCAAGTCAAGTGAATAAATCGTCTAGTTCAGAGTTTAATAACAAGTGAAGTCTAGGTGGATTCTTCCTTGGGTATTGTCTTAATCAATTAGTTTTCCAAAAAGTAATTTCCCCAATTTACTCTCTATCGTGTTCTTAGTTAATTAGCTTAATTTAATTAGTTTAAAACAAATTCCCTTTATTTCTAGGCTAGATAATAGAAAGAAAGTTATTACTAGTATTTTTAGTTCCTGTGGGTTCGACATTCTAGTCTTGCACTAAGCTATACTACTGTTCGATAGGTGCACTTGCCTTTATCGTGATAATAGTTAGTTTTTAGGTACGATCATATTACTTTATCATCACACACACGATAGATCATTGGGCCCAGAAGTACTGGGCCTTGGTGACGACTTATAATATTTTGTTGTGTATGGAAATATCACATTTGTGTGTTTGCTGTGTTGGTTAAGTAATTAGGAGTGTTTGAGAGTGTTGGAGAAGTCCTGGGTTCAAACGTGGGCTGTAGCAAAAATTTTGGTAAAAGTGAAAGAAAATCCTGGATGCTTGGAAGTAGGCCATTTCAATTATTGTGTTAAAAAATGACACAATGAGGTATGTGGTCTAGTGGTTGTGGTGTCATTGGGGTTACAAGGGAGCATGGGTTCAAGTCTTGGCTCTTGCAATTTATTTTGGTTTTTCTTTTAAAGGAACCTAGACTCTGGCTATAGACCTTATAATCGATTGTGGATAAAATATGTCACAAAAAGCCTTGGGGCTTGGTGGTAAGTGGGGGTGACTGGGCATTGTGGAAGCTGGAGTTTGAATCCCTTTGCAAGCAAAATGCATTTATTTTGCTACATGGGGGCGGCAGGAGGTTGAATTGGGTTCAAATTCTAGAAGGTTGTTGTGGACTTGGTTAAAGAAGGAGTTTGATTTGGTCATAGAAATTTGAATTGAATTTAAGTGGGGGAGTTGGCGTAAATCAATGAGGTATCGGTGGAGGGGATCATGGATATTTTCAAGGAACTGAGGTGTGGGCGAAGTGATAACCGGATTAGGTAGCTAAAGTAGGTGATTTTCGATTGGGGATGAATTTTTGTGCATTTTCGGCAAGTGTGATTGTGTGAGGTGCCAAATTCTCTTTTATTTGTTTTTGGTCATTTCGGGTTTTGGTTTCTACTATTTTCTCTCTGTATTGGGAACTTAGTACAGAAACTGACGTTTCGTGCCATTCTTTTGTTGTTGCCAAATAACCTTCTCTACTTCTGTTAATTATCCTTTCTGTTTCATCTTCTTTGTTTTTCTTTCTTGGACCGAATCTAGCATCTCCTTCCCTTTACCGTTTCTCTTCATTTGTTTTCTCTCATAAGCCGAATTCCTTCATCTTACTTTTGCTCTTCGTCCCTTTAATTTCACTCTCCTTTGTCTTGGCCGAACAGAGGTTCTTTTCTCTTACTCAGCATTTCTTTTTGTTTGATTTCTCTTGATAAATCCTAATTTATACATATTTTTACCCCATGCTTAGCATATTTTTGGATGAATTATTCATTAATTTGTGAAATTTGATGCTCCTAAACCTTTAATTTCATATTTTATACTTAGGTGAGCATAGGAGAGTGAAAATAACAAGAAACGGGCCAAAAACGGAGAAAATGAGCCAAAGTAAGAGATCAACACGACCTGGAGTTTGTCACACGGGTAAACCACACGCCCGTGCCACATTAACAGGCTTAAACACGGCCTGGGCTCGATTCACACAGGCGTGCCACACAAGCGTGTCCCTGTCGTAATGAGTTTCAATTTCACGCAAAAAAAGCTACTTAGGGGCTAAGAAAAACACTCCAAACTCTATATAAAGACCCTAGGAGGCGACTATAAGGGTGTACAGTGTCCCCGCCAAGACTCAGAGTAGAAGGGGGGAATTACTCGAAGAAAGCTGATTAATCCATCTCAGAAGCAAGGATCTACATCAAGACTGAGGATCTCCCTTCAATCCTTTTAGGAGTTTTGGGTTTTCTTTATGTTTTGTTGTCTTCTTTATTCTGAGATGTTTTCTCTTTCCATTATGAACTAAACCCCCAAATACCTGAGGGGGATGAAACCTAAGACGAATCTTGTTATTGTTATCTGAACTATATGATAAATATTTGATTTGTTCTTAATTGTGTTTTTAATTCTTGAGTTGATATTTCAGGATATTAATTCAAGTCGAATGTGCTTATTCAGAGGAGGAAAAGTCCCTATTTAAGAGTAGATCCAACACAATTAAGCGAAGTTTATCGCAATCCTAGACATAGGACGACGAAAATCTGTCGGATTAGAGTCAAATCTAATAGGGGGATCCATAGATCGAGTTAATGCAAAACTAGCGGTTTTAATTAGAAAGAGATTTCAATTAATCAACCTAGGGTTAGTTGTTCTTATGCTCGACGGAGATATTAACATAATTTAGGGATCTCTACGGATCAAGTCGAATGAAGAAATCGTCTAGTTCAGGGTTAAATAACAAGTGAAATCTAGGTAGATTCTTCATTAGGTATTACCTTTGTCAATTAAGTTTTCCTAAAGTAATTTCCCAATTTCCTTTTTGTCGTGTCTTTAAGTAGCTAGAATTTTAGTTTACCAACAAATCCCTCTTTATTTTTAGGCTAGATAATAGGAAGAAAATCATTACTAGTACTTTCAGTTCCTTGGATTTGATATTCCGGTCTTGCCATTAAATATACTACTACTCGATAGGTGCGCTTGCCTTTTATCGTGATAATAGTTAGTTTCCAGGTACAATCATTATTACTTCACTGAAATCACGATCAAGTTTTTTGCGCAGTTGTCGGGGAGCTAAGATATTAGGAACACTCAATTCCTATTACTTTAGCTATTTTTACTTTATTTGCAATTTATTTTCTATTTTTATTTTTCTAAATTTTTCTTTTTCCTTTCCCTGACAGGTGTCTCTAATTTATAGCTAGAAGAAACCCATCAGGACCACTATTGTTTGATAAAGACTTAGAAGCCACAGTTAGCAGAAATCGAAGAAACATAAGGTGAAGCCTACAGTATACAGAACAAGGACAAGAGAACAAAATCGAATCTACTAAAGAGATGGATGCAAATCATGATAATCTACCACCTCCGGCGATAGCCGCAGATCCTGTGAATCAAAATCTGTCCCTCGTACTATGTATGATTATGCTAAGCCTAATCTAGCTGGTACAAAATCTAGTATTGTTAGGCCTGCTATTGCTACAAATAATTTTGAACTAAAACCTAACACTATTCAAATGATACAACAGTTTGTTCAGTTTGATGGTTTGCAGGATGAGGATCCTAACTCACATTTAGCTAATTTTTTGGAATTCTGCGACACATTTAAAATCAATGGCATTTCTGATGATGCCATTCGTCTTCAGTTATTCCCTTTCTCCTTCAGGAATAAAGCTAAACAGTGGTTAAATTCTCTACATAGAGGATCAATCACTACTTGGGAACAAATGACCGAAAAGTTTTTACTTAAATATTTTTTGCCAGCTAAAACGGAAAAGTTGAGGAATGATATCTCTTCTTTTGTGCAGATAGATTTAGAAACACTCTACGATGCTTGAGAGAGATACAAGGATTTATTGAGAAGGTGCCCTCACCATGGGTTACCTTTATAGTTACAGGTTCAAACTTTTCACAACGGTTTGAACCCCTCAACAAGGCAATGATTGATGCAGCCACCGGTAGAACAATTAATAACAAAACACCAGAGGTAGCTTATGAGTTTATAGAAGAGATGTCACTGAATAACTATCAGTGGCAAGTCATGAGAACAAAGCCGCAAAAAGTTGCTGGAGTTTTTAATGTTGACGTGGTCACCATGCTTTCTAATCAGGTAGAACTTTTTAATAAAAAGATTAATAGTTTCATTGGTTCTACATAAGTACAGCCAGTGATGCAATGTAACTCGACTCTAGGAAACATGAGTAATCCAGAGAACTCCTCTTATGGACATGGCATGGAAAACGAGCAAGTCAACTATATGAGTAATAATCCTCGACCTCAAAACAATCCTTATAGTAACACTTACAATGCAGGTTGGAGGAACCACCCTAATTTCTCATGGGGAGGACAAGGCAATCAAGGAAATCAGAGACCACCACCCCCTCCGGGATTTCAACAATCACCTTACCAGTAAGAGAAAAAGCCAAACCTTGAGGAGATACTCACGAAATTTATCTCAGTATCAGAAACTCATTTCCAAAACACCGAGACGGCACTTAAAAATCAGCAAGCATCCATTCAAGGGCTTGAAATAGGTCAACTTGCTAAGCTAATCTCTGAAATACCTCAAGGTGGTTTACCGAGCAACACCGAGACTAATTTTAAGGAGCAACTCCACGCCATTGACATGATCAATGAAGAAAGGTTAGCTAAAGCCAAATCAGAGCCAAGTCAGGAAACTATGGTAAGTAAAGGTAAGGGTGAGGTAAGTCGTAAAGAACCAATTGTTAAAGAGTATAAGCCTCGTGTCCCATACCCAAATGCAACAAGGAAAGACTGTACAGATGAACAATTCGGTAAATTCCTTAAACTTTTAAAGAGATTACACATTAACTTACTATTTATTGAAGCTCTTTCGCAGATGCCAAATGCGGTTAAGTTCTTAAAGGAGCTCTTAGCAAACAAACGGAAATTAGATGAATCGTCACATGTGGAGCTGAATGCAGTTTGCTTAGCCATTTTACAAAATAAGCTACCCGACAAACTAAAAGATCTAGGGATTTTCATATTCCCTTGTTTAATTGGTAGCTTAGATGTTAAAAATGCTTTGGCTGATTTAGGGGCTAGTATAAATGTAATGTGATAAACACAAAATTATACATATTTTTACCTCACATTTAGCCTATAATTTGGATGGTTTCTTACTAATTTTATAAGAATTGGTGCTCTTAACCCCTCTTTTTCATATCTTATACTCAGGAGAGTATAGGGAAGATGAAAGAACAGAAAACGGGCCTAACACGGTGAAAAATGGACCAAAAAGCACGAATTACACGGGCCAAGAGATGCCACACGGCCGTGCCACACGGGTGTGCCTCACGAAGATCACACGGACAAAGCCCCGACAAGCACGGCTACTATACACGGGCATGCTAAATCACACGGCCTCTATAGAACCCACACGGGCGTGGAACATGGGCGTGTTCTAGTCACGGGAAAGACGAATTTCACTCGAATTGGGATGCTTAGGGGCTAAGAAAGAGTCCCCAAAAGTTCTCTATATAAAGATCCCATAAGGCAACATAGAGGAGGTCTTCTTCCACCTTTTACACACCCTCTATATTGTTTTCCTCTCGTCTTTCTGCCACACTACAGGTAGAAGCAAGGGATTACTCGAAGGGAGAAGCTAATCAATTCATCTCAGGAACCGAAGTTCTGCATCAACATAGAGGATTCTCCTAAATTCCTTCAAGGGTTTTTGGTTTCTTTTATGATTTGTTATTTTACAATTTCTGAGATGTTTTCTTTTATTATTATGAACTAAACCCCTCAAATACTTGAGGGGGATGAAACCTAAGACAGATCTTGTTATTTATTCTTGATTTTTATGAGAATTACTTGAATTGTTCTTAATTATGTGTTTTTAATCCTTGATTTAATAGTCCTAGGTATTAATTCAAGAATTGGATGTGCTTAGAGCAGAGGAGCAAAAGTCCCTGTGATAAGAGTAGATCTACCATAATTAAGCGGAGTTGCATGCAACCCTAGACATAGGGCGACATAAATCTGCCGGATTAGGGTCAAACCTAATATGGGGAACCATGGATCGAATTAATGCAACCTAGGGAGTTAATTAATAAAGGAACTTTAATTAACAACTTAGGCCTAGTTACTCTGCACCTCGACGGAGGGTTTAGCATAGATTAGGGATCTCTACGGATCAAGTCAAGTAAATAACTCGTATAAATCAAGAAATTAATAACAAGTGAAGTCTAGGTGGATTCTCCCTTAAGTATTGATCATATCAATTAGCTTTTCCCTAAAAGGTCTTCCCACTTTATTTTTCATGTTTTTCCTTAGTTGATTTTAGAGTTAGTTTTAGACAAACCCTCATTTAATTTTTAGGTTAAATAATAAAAAGGAAGTGAGTAATAGTACTTTTGGTTCCCTTGGGTACGATACTCGATCTTATCACTAGACTACACTACTGTCGACAGGTGCGCTTGCCTTAAAACGTCGTGATATTAGTCAGTTTAGGTTTGATCAAGTTCTTTATAAATTTTATTACTTCATATCACGCGGATATCAAGTTTTTGGCGCCGTTGCCGGGTACTTAACTGAAATATTACGAAAGCTCGATTTCTATTACTTTAGCCATTACTATTTATAATATTTATAATATTTATTTCTCTATTATTTTGTTTCTTTTATTTTTAATTTTTATTTTTTATCTTTATTTTTATTCTCTTTCTAGGTTTTTCTAGTTTATGACTAGAAACAACCCGTCAGGGCCACTACTTTTTGACGAAGATTTGGAAGCTACAGTCCGCAGAAATCGTAGAGAAATTAGACGAAGTTTACATTATCCAAAGCAGGAACTTGAGCAAGAGCCAGAACCTACTGAAGAGATGGCCGCAAATCAAAATATTCACCAACCTCCAGCACTACCCGCTGAACCAAAAGAAGCTCCGCGTACTATGTATGATTATGCTAAACCTAGTGTGATTGGTACTCAAACTAGTATTGTTAGACCTGCTATTGCTGCTAATAATTTTGAATTAAAACCTAGTACTATTTAGATGATTCAGCAACTTGTGCAGTTTGACGGTTTATAGGATGAAGATCCCAACTCACATCTAGCCAATTTTTTGGAACTATGCGACAATTTTAAAATCAATGGCGTTACTGATGACGCCATTCGCCTAAGGCTATTTCCATTTCCCTAAGAAATAAGGCAAAACAGTGGTTAAACTCTCTACCACGAGGCTCAATTACTACATGGGACCAAATGTCTGAAAAATTTTTGCTTAAATATTTTCCCCTACTAAAACTGCTAAATTACGAAACGATATTTCTTCTTTTGTGCAGATGGATTTAGAAACGCTTTATGATGCCTGGGAAAGGTACAAAGATCTTTTAAGAAGATGCCCTCACCATGGATTACCTTTATGGCTATAGGTTCAAACTTTCCATAATGGGTTAAACCCGTCAACTAGGCAGATGATCGATGCAGCCGCAGGCAGAACCATCAATAATAAAACACCTGACGAAGCTTATGAATTTATT
The DNA here is from genome assembly GCA_020496765.1 of Gossypium stocksii. Taxonomy (NCBI): domain Eukaryota; kingdom Viridiplantae; phylum Streptophyta; class Magnoliopsida; order Malvales; family Malvaceae; genus Gossypium; species Gossypium stocksii. The sequence continues at coordinate 97,461,906 of CM035632.1, read as the reverse complement.
AAGGAAATATCATTGAATAACTATCAATGGCAAGTCATGAGGACAAAGCCGACGAAAGCCGCAAGAGTCTATAATATTGATGCTGTTACTATGCTCACTAACCAAGTAGAACTTTTAAATAAAAAATTTGATAATTTTGTTGGTTCCACGCAGGCTCAACCAGTGATGCAATGTGATGCAGCCCCAGGAAATATGTTTAATTCAGACCATCTACACAACATGGAAGCCGAACAAGCCAATTATATGGGTAATAATTCTCGACCTCAAAATAATCCATATAGTAATACTTATAATACAGGTTGGAGAAATCACCCAAATTTTTCATGGGGAGGACAAGGAAATCAAAGACAACAGCCTCCGGTATTCCAGCAGCCACCACCTCAACAAGAAAAGAAGCCGAACCTTGAGGATATGTTCACTAAATTCATGGCCGCCTCAGAAACCCATTTCTAAGACACTGAAACAGCATTAAAGAACCAACAGGCCTCTATCCAAGGACTTGAGAACCAAATCGGTCAGCTTGCAAAATTAATCTCAGAAAGGCCTCATGGCGGGCTTCCAAGCAACACTGAACCAAATCCCAGAGAACATGTCAAAGCAATCACTCTAAGAGATGGTAAGGTGCTAGCAGAACCAGAAAAGAAGCATACTCACGAACTGCCGAAAGACAAAGCAGAGGAATCTAAGGATGACACCCCTCCAACACTCAAGGAATACCAACCGCGCATCCCATACCCAGCAAGGTTAAAGAAGGACCAAACAGACGCCCAATTCGGTAAGTTTCTTGAACTTTTCAAACAATTACATATTAACTTACCCTTTGTTGAAGCAATTTCACAGATGCCGAAATACGCGAAATTCCTAAAAGAGCTCCTGACGAACAAAAGAAAGCTGGAAGAATTAGCCATAGTGGAACTCAACGAGGAATGTTCAGCCATTCTCCAAAATAAACTGCCAACAAAGCTAAAGGATCTAGGGAGTTTTACTATTCCTTGTTTAATTGGTAGCTTAATTATTAATAAAGCATTGGCTGATTTAGGTGCAAGTATTAATCTCATGCCTTATAAAATGTTCAAACAACTAGGTCTAGGGGAACCTAAACCCACTAGGATGAGCATCCAATTAGCCGATAGATATGTTAAATATCCTAGGGGAATCATTGAAGACGTGCTAGTAAAAGTCGATAAATTTATATTCCCTGTAGATTTTGTTGTGCTTGACATGGATGAGGACATTGATGTACCTTTAATTTTAGGACGCCCATTTTTAGCCACTGCTAGAGCTATTATTGATGTAGGAGATGGTAAATTAGTTCTTAGAGTTGGTGAAGAGGAAGTCATTTTTAAAATCTATGATGCCATGAAATTTTCCAAAGAACAAGATGATTCTTGTTATTTTGTTGATATGGTTGATCACTTTGTTAAAGATGATTTTCAGGAAATCTCTATCACCGACACACTGGAACTGTGTCTTGTTCAGGGAGAGGGTGGAACCTCCTTAGAAGTGGAGAAAGTAAGAAAAGAATTAGACTCTAGCGAAACTATCACTAGACATATAAGCTATGAAAATTTAAAGATGCACGATAAGCTAAGACAGAAACCTTCCATTGAGGAACCCCCTAAATTAGAATTAAAACAACTGCCAGAACACTTAGAATATGCCTTTTTAGGGGAGAACTCAACTTTGCTAGTCATTATTGCATCAAATTTAAGCTCTAAAGAAAAGGAAGAACTGCTCCAGGTATTAAGAAAACATAGGCAAGCCATAGCCTGGAAAATTTCAGATATCAAGGGAATTAATCCCTCTTTCTGTACTCACAAGATTTTAATGGAAGATGAATATAAACTAGCAGTGCAAGCTTAGAGACGATTAAATCCTAACATGAAGGAAGTCGTAAAGGCTGAGGTAATTAAACTTCTTGATGCATGTATCATTTATCCTATTTCTGATAGTTCTTGGGTAAGCCCCGTGCAGGTTGTTCCTAAGAAAGGTGGGCTAACCGTGGTATCCAATGACAAAGAAGAACTCGTGCCAACACGAACAGTCACATGATGGAGAGTATGCATAGATTACCGAAAGCTGAATGACACCACTCGAAAAGATCATTTTCCTTTACCCTTTATCGATCAAATGTTAGAAAGATTAGCCGGTCACATGTATTATTGCTTCCTAGATGGCCTCTCCGGTTACTTCCAAATTCCAATAGCTCCAGAAGATTAGGAAAAAATGACATTCACATGCCCATACGGTACGTTTGCATATCGAAGAATGCCTTTTGGTTTATGTAACGCTCCTGCTACTTTTCAGCGATGCATGCTAGCTATTTTTAATGAATTTGTAGAAGATATCATGGAGGTATTCATGGACGATTTCTTCGTTTTCAGTAACTCTTTCCAACACTGTCTAAATAATTTAAAACTTGTTTTGATAAGATGTGAAGAGACAAATCTAGTGCTAAATTGGGAAAAATGTCATTTCATGGTTCAGGAAGGTATTGTACTAGGACATAAAATCTCTACTAGAGGAATAGTGGTAGACAAAGCAAAAGTTGAAACTATTGAAAAACTACCCCCTCCCAGTTCAGTTAAGGCTATAAGAAGTTTTTTAGGACATGCCAGTTTTTATCGTAGATTCATTAAGGACTTCTCTAAAATAGCTAAGCCTTTAACTAAATTGCTAGAAAAAGACATACCTTTCAACTTCGACCAAGAATGCTTAGAGTCCTTTAGCACCCTTAAAGACAAGTTAGTCAACGCCCCAATTATGATTTCACCTGATTGGAATCTACCTTTTGAACTAATGTGCGATGCAAGTGATTTTGCCGTAGGTGCAGTTTTAGGACAACGAAGGGACAAGCACTTTCAACCGATCTACTATGCTAGCAGAACATTGACAGCTGCTCAAGCCAACTACACCACCACGGAGAAAGAATTATTAGCTGTTATCTTTGCATTTGATAAATTCAGATCTTATTTAATTTTGTCAAAAGTCATTGTTTTTACTGACCATTCAGCTCTTCGTTATCTCTTAGCCAAACCTGATGCAAAACCTCGTTTAATAAGATGGATTTTACTTTTATAGGAATTCGACTTAGAAATTAAAGCCAAGAAAGGAGCTGAAAATTTAGCAGCAGATCACCTCTCGAGACTAGAAAATACACAGCCCAGGTACCTCGAGAAGATAAACGATATGTTCCTTGAGGAACAACTCCTAACTTTAGCAGGTACGACACTTCCTTGGTTTGCCGATTCTGCAAATTATTTAGCAGCCAATATAACCCCAAAAGCGCTAACCCATCAGCAAAAGAAGCGATTCTTTGCTAATGTGAAAAACTACTTTTGGGAAGACCCTTTTCTCTTTCGAATTTGCGCAAATCAGGTCATACGAAAATGCGTTGATGACGTAGAAGCATATCAAATTTTGGAACACTGCCACTCAGGACCCACAGGAGGACACCACAGTGGAGCCAGAACCGTCCATAAAGTAATCGAATCAGGTTTTTACTGGCCTACACTTTTCAGAGATGCCAACAGGTATGTGACTTCTTGTGATAAATGCCAACGAACAGGTAATATCTCCCAACTTAATGAAATACCTCAAAACTATATACTTTCATGTGAAATATTTGATGTATGGGGTATAGACTTCATGGGACCCTTCCCTAATTCATTCGAAAATAAGTACATACTAGTAGCAGTAGATTACATGTCAAAATGGGTAGAAGCTCAAGCCTTACCTACAAATGATGCTAGAATGTTAGTACGATTTTTGAAGAAGATTTTTTCTCGATTTGGAACACCTAGGATAATCATAAGTGATAGGGGCACACATTTTTGCAATACCCAATTTGAAAAAATTTTAAGAAGGTAAGGAGTATACCACAGAACAGCCACCCCTTACCACCCACAAACTAGCGGCCAAGTCGAAGTGACAAACAGAGAACTGAAGCGCATCCTAGAAAAAACAATAGAATCAAATAGGAAGGACTGGTCTAGAAAATTAGATGATGCATTATGGGCTTACAGAACTACGTTTAAAACACCCATAGGAACATCTCCATATAAACTCGTTTATGGAAAAAACTGTCATCTACCATTTGAACTTGAGCATAAAGCATTCTAGGCTATAAAATTTCTAAACCTTGATCTTAAAAGTGCAGGTGAAAAGTAACTTCTGCAGCTAAATGAGCTAGATGAATGGCGTTACAATGCGTACGAAAACTCGCGATTATATAAGGAAGCCGTGAAGCGACGTCATGACAAAAGGCTAAAATGACCCAAGCAGTTTCGAAACAGGTGATCTCGTCCTACTCTACAACTCAAGGTTGAAACTATTCCCTGGAAAACTTAAATCAAGGTGGTCAGGTCCGTTTACCGTTCTCAAAGTCTTTCCATACGGCACTGTCGAGGTAACACACCCCAACCACGGTACTTTCAAGGTAAATGGCCATAGGCTAAAACATTATAAAATTGAGAATTTTACAGAAAACAAGGAGGAGCTTAGGCTCCATCCCGTTTCTTCTTGACATCTCCAGGAAGAGTCGAGCTTAGACTCTAAATAAGCGCTTCTCGGGAGGCAACCCGAGCACTAACATAGTAACTTTCTTCTCTTTTTAAATTTTTCATGTTTTATTGCATAAACTAACATTTTTCCTGCAGAAAATATGGACCACACGGCCAGGCACACGGGCGTGCCTAAGGCCGTGCGCATACCGAAAAGTAGAGACACGGTCGTGTGGGCAGACCGTGTGCAAACAGGGTACCGTTTCCCCAAAACACGGGCTATCGGTAAAAACCCACGGCCGTGCGAAATGGCCGTGGCAACCCTGCACCTTCTGCACGGGCAAACATAGAGACACACGCCCGTGCCATAAGCCCGTGGAAGCTACTGCCAATTCAAACACACCCGTGCACTTTATTACACGCCCGTGCGTTTAACGAAGGACTGATCTCTACGGCCGTGTATACCTTACCACGCCCGTGCGTTTAACGAAGGACTGATCTCTACGGCCGTGCTCAAAATAAACACGGGCGTGCGCATCCAACGGGGCACGCCAAAAACCTCCGATTTTCGAAAAACACGGGCTAAACACGACTCACACGGGCATGCGACATGCCCATGTGACCCAAAATGTATATATACAAGGCCATTTCTCCCTTCTAATTTCATCCAAACCCTAAGATTTTTCTCTCAAAACCTCCCCAAACCTCCACAAACACCACCACAGCCCTCTAAACACCACCATACTAGATTTTCTTGATTCACACACCCGTGCAACAGTACCCACGACCGTGTGACACCAAATTTGGTTCTATTTTCTCCCTTTCTCTCATTTATTTTATTTTTTCTGCATTCCTTACATTTCTATTAATGTTATTATTGATTTAGGCAATTATAGAACTAGGAAATAGAGAACAATCTAGAATAACTTCAAATTGTGATTTTGCTTGCCATTTAGATTCTATTTGCCAATTTTATGCCATTTAACACCATAGTTAGTTGCCACCTAATACACATTGCAAATATGCCACTTAAACACACATAACTATTGTGACAGCCTTAAAGCGACCCTAGTCGGAATGTGGTTTCGGGACCACAAAACCGAGGCATTAAATATATTTAATGTTCATTTAGATGCCTATAATATGTGTTAATTCATGTGTGACATGTTTGGTGTGTCAATTTAGAGTTATAAATTTGAATTTCACTTAAAAGGGCTTAGTTGTGAACTTTGAAAGTAAACTAGCTAGATGTGTGATGACTAATAAATGCATGCATGCAAAATAAGGGACTTGCATGTCAAATTACCCACTTTTATGATAATGGATGGTAATGATGACCTAGTTTGTCATTTTGTGCTTTGTTTGTTGCTAATTAATAATAATAATGATGAAAATAAATTTGTTTATATTAAATAAAATAAGTTGTCATAAAATAGAAATAATATAGTTAATAAAATAAGAAAAAGATGGTAAAAACAATATTTTTGTTCATCTTTTTCCCTTCATTGCCGAATTTGACTAAGGGAGAAGAGAAATAGGGTTCAAGCAATTTGGTTGGGAGAAATCTTGATTAAGGTACAATTTCTAGATGATTTTCTTTGCATTTCATGAAATCTAGTTGGTTTTGAAGCTCTCTTCTTGTCCATGTTTGAATTTCTCGAGCCCTAAATGCTAGAAGCATTCGGTCATGATGCATGTTTTCCTTGGTGATGTTTTGAAAATTTTTGTTGAAGAAATTGAGCTTTGTAAAACATGAAACCTTTGTGTGATAAACAAGATGGAATATTCGGCCATGACCAAGTGTAGGGTAAATTATGCTTTCCTTAATGCTTGTGTTAAATAATGGAAGATAGGTGTTGTTTGAGCTTGTTTAAAGGTCCTCTCCTTTGTTAATGTGAAAATTTCTTGAGCCTTATAGGATGAAGGCATTCGGCCATATCAAGCTTTGGTTAGGAAGTCTTGTTTTGAGATTTAAGAGCTTATTAAAGCTTGTTAATAGACTCTATGATGTTAAAATTCATAAGGGTTGGATTTGTGAGTTCAAATTAGTAAGATTAGAATTTTAGAGAGGATTAAAGCCTAAGGGACCTTCGGTTCTTTGAATGATTGAGTTGTTTTGCTTTTGATTGTATTTTGATCTTGAATTTGATAAATTGATTATGGAAATTATGATACATATTTTGCAACATGAGCTAATTGAACATTGCTCATAAGTTCACTAAGTAATCGGCTAAGGAAAAAAAAAAATTATACATGAACTTAGTATGTGTTATCTTGATTGATTGGGACGGTTGAGATTGTGATTCATGTTGAGTAACATTCGGCTAGTGTATCCTTGTGCCAATGATTTCCAATTTTGGACTCAAGCATTTAGTTGTAAAATTGTTAAATGAACAAAGATGAATGAAGCTGCTAAATGCCTTATGTGTATATGCATGCATTTGGCTAACGTGGTGATATTGATTTGATTGTGGATGTAATGAATATGAAATATGTATATGGTGTTAAGAGCAATGACTGCTCTAAATGGTGCCTTAGGAAATGCTATGTTTTAAGTATGTGCATAAGAACATTAAAGAATGGATTTTGTATAAAAATCTGCTTGGTACAGTAGCAGTAACGTGTTTTGGAAAAATCACCATAAATTGTGCGAGTTGAATTAGAGGCTGAATAAATTGTGTGATTGAAGCTTAATGAGTCTAGTTTCTTATAAAAGAAATCTTGCAAGCAAAGGAATTTCCGATAAATAGATTTTTAGAGTAGAGTGAGACAGTGTCAGATTAACTTTGAAGTCCCCTGCTCTGTTTTTGGAAAATCACTATAAATTGTATAAAAATTGTTATGAGACAAAATTTATATGCTTAGACTCCTCAATGAGTCTAGTTTCAAATAAAATAGGTGAGGACATATTTGGAATTCTGTACAAGGAGAAATTCGGTTCGTGGTATAGAGTGGTCAGTCCCATCAAGCAGTGAAATAGGGAAACTTTAAGAAAATTCTGGTATTGATTGACCAAACCAAAAATTATGAAAATTTTATGGATTAAATATAAATGAGTCTATTTTCATGAAAAATTGACAGCACTACATTTGGAGTTTCGTAGCTCCAGTTTTGAGTAAATTATTGAATGCTGCTCAGAAAATCAGCTTGTTGTGACTTATGATATGTATGTGAAATGCTCCAATGTCCATGTGTGTTGCAATGAGAAGAATATGCATGTATGATTTGACTATGAGTGTAAATGATTCATTGAGGTGCTTGAATAAGGATTAATAGAATTAAATGTTTTATTTAGCTCAAGAGCATAGAGGGACGAGTTCGGATAAAGGGAAGGCTAAAGTGGTCGAATAGCCAACCCGTAATTCCTCGTGAAAGTTCAAGGTAAGTTTTGAGTAATCGAATTTGGTATTTAAGTTAAAATGCCATGACATACATGCTGATATTTGAATGATGTCCCATTGAGAAAGACACCTTATTTATGTTTGCTAAATAGCCGAATGGCTCATAGAGAAAAAGGACCGAAATGAGATTTGAAATGCATTGCTCATGTATGTTTGATCTTTGGGCCGAAAGTCTAGAAAAGAAGAGTATATGTGTATAAGTTTTGAATTATATGTACAATTATGATTTAAAGTCGAGAAGCATGTTATCTGTTTGTATGCACATGAATTGATTGAATTGCAAATAAATCTGGCTATGTGAAACTCGGCTACATGCGAATATATATATATGTATGAGAATTTGTGATGCGAATCCGGGATTTAAGTTCCGCTGACTATATGTGGAGACTATGTCCGGGTTATGACCCGAAGGCTATATGCAGAGATGACGTCCGGGTTAAGACCCGAAGGCTATATGCGGAGATTATGTCCGGGGTAGAGACCCGATGGCTAAGTATAGAGTTTATCCGAGCTAAAGATCTCGATGATGATGAGAATAAAGCCTAAGACTAATGGTCTTCAAGGTAACGATCGCTAATGAATTGCGCTGAAAGTGTTAAGCTATACAGGTATGTACCCTTGGCTTATATGCAAGCTGGATTTTGGACCGAATACTAAGGTCATTACATGATTTCATATGTGTACATGAAATGAGATTATTAATATGATCAAAGTACAGTTGGCCTATGTGAAATGTTATGTGACTTTTTGTAACATGTTTATGTTATGTGAACTTACTATGAGTGGAAGCTATCCATTTTCGTATGTGATGTGAATGTCTATGTTTGGAAAAAGGGTGACTTACCCAAAAAGGAGAGGGAAACAAAGATATGATCAACTATGTTAGAATTTAATGCTTTATCTGTGACATTGCTTAAAACTTACTAAGCATTATAATGCTTACTCCGTTTTCCCTTGTTTCCTCTGTTTTATAGATCTCATTTTGGAAGCTACGGACTCGAGGATTGAAGCCTTAATCACCTACACAATCGCTGTTATTTTGGTACATTTGATGGTTATTTTTGGGTCAATGGCATGTATAGGCTATTTTCCTTCGGTAGAATCAAACTTCATTTTGAGTTGTAAATATTTCTAGCCATGCGAAAATGGCTTGTTTAGTCTTCGAGTTTGCTTATATGGGTTGGAGTGATTCTCATACTATTTGATGTTGTGGCATGAAATTTAGTTAGTACCTAATATGCAATGACTTTTCTAATATGATGTTTGGTTATTGAATTTGTTCGATTTAGCCAATTTGTTAGTAGTCACAAGGTAAAGATTTGTTAGTATGCTTATAGAACGATTTTAATGAGATACGATGTCCTAACCGAACCGACCTAAGTGTTAAATTCAACTATTGAACTTAGTGAATTCACGTCTAGCTTTGTATCTATGAACCTCGGTAGTTGTATTTTGATTTTGTAATACCTTAGACCCTAATCCGGCGACGGACAGGGGCGTAGGGTGTTACAACTATGCCATTTGTTATATAGTTCAGTATATATACATTCATTCATAAAAAGAATTATTATGCCAACCTTAAAAATGATTAGATTCTACTACCAAGGTTAATTCTCATTCATATTAGGAACATTTTTTATTCTATTTTTTATTTTATTACTCAGCCTCCTTATTTTTAAATATTTGCATTTCTTATTTTTAATATCAATTACTATTTTTCCTAATATTTTTTGTAGATCCCATGTCATCTTCCCGAGCCAGGAAAGCTGCCGTCCCTGCCTTTAAGAAACGAAAGGGGCCAGAGAATTCTTCGAATAGGCCCACTTCCGAGGTGCGTCACCCATTTCTTACATTTTCACAAGACTCCCAAGAAGAGCGCTACCAGCTGCTACGTGCTCGCAATATCACGATGGGCCGATGCATCGACTGGAGGGCCCTCGAACAAGTACGCCTGGTAGATGATGTCCGGGCCCTGCTCGCCACTGACCAATGGGACCAGTTCTTTCAGATCGTGGAGCCCACATACCTTGAACTCACTCTCAAGTTCTGTGCCACATTCCACCTTCAGACGGTGATGACACGGTTCGATGATCCTGGGACAGTCCAATTTCATTTGGGAAGGCTCGTTCGACAACTCAGCGTCCCAGAATTCGGTGTGGCACTCGGCCTTTACACCGAACAGTTTATGGCTGAGGAGAGCTTCCCCACCCTTTTTAGGCGCATCCATATCCGACCCCTTGATTGCTGGAAAGAGATTGCCCCAGGAAGACAACTATACAACCCCAGCGTCAGCAAGGCCTCCGCTCTCCCTCCCTCTCTCAGGTATATCCACGCACTCCTAACTCATACTATTACAGGTCGCCGAGAGAGCACAGGCGTTGTCAACACACACGACGTCTACTTCTTATGGTGTATGGCGAATGGCCGCCCCATTGACCTTGCATATTTCATCGCACTCGCCATGCAACATCAGACCGAGAGGCACCGCAAGGGAGTCGTATCCATGGGCCCGTACATCACTCGACTAGGCCGTTACTTCGGCCTATTTAACACTACAGCTCAGACCTCCTCCTACACCTTACTTGGCCAGATGTCCTCCCAGGGCATCCAGAGCATGCTTTCGATGAGGATGGTCGAGTGACGTCTCGGTGGCGACCACTTCCACTTCCGCCTTGTCCAAGAAGGCGAGGATCCAGAGGACATTCCTGATGATATCCCACCGCCACCACCAGCAGAGGACGCGCCAGCTGAGCCACCACGCCCTAGACGACCATCGCAGACGGCAGCATCCAGTGTTGACATATCCGAGCGCCTGGACCACTTTGAGCAGCTCCTCGATTACATCGACGCCACCTTAGCGCACATATGTCAACACGTTGGCATCATCCCACCACCACGAAACCCATCAGAGGATTAGATCCTCTTTTATTATTTTTATTTTTATTTTATTTTATTTTTACTTTTGTTTTTGTTTTATTTTATTTTATCTTCTATTTTTCTTTTTCTACCTAGTACACACTAATCTTCTATTTTAACCTTTACTGTTAATTTTTCTTTTTCCTTTACAGCTTTTAATTATCTTATCTTTTTCTTTATTTTGAATTTTCGTAAATTTTCTATTTTATTATCATAACGGTTATCTCCTAACAAAGTAATCCCTCTTCATTTTAACCTCCCAAGACTAACAAATCCCTTCGCAGTTTCAAAGGAGCTATACAGCTCAAATCTCTACGAAAAAGGGAATACCACGCCACAATTCCCGTCGCGCAAACCTATCCCAATTTCAGGAAGTTTCATACCTTTCCCTACCTTTTGATCTTATGCTTCTATTGCTATTAATATTTTCTTTGTACATTGGGGACAATGTACATCTTAAGTGTGGGGGGGTATAGCACTTTTAATTTTTTTTTTTTACCATCTTTGAAACTCTTGAAATGATTATAACTAAGAGAATTGTCTCAATAGCACTATCTTCAGTCTCCTATTAGGAACTATTGCTGATTAATTTATGACCTCTATTGATGTGTTGAGAATTAAGAAATAGGTGATTGTACTTTAAATATTCGAACTTTAAAACATTAGGGAATCAAGCATGATAAGTTGAAATTTTTGAGAACCCCCAATTTTTGCATAAGTTATTTTCCCTAATTTTAAGCATTATCTTGAGATTTGAAATTCGCAGGATTGACATCAAAAGCCATAATTCTGGTGAGATTTTTGAGCCTTTTTGAGCATACATTCTTTCGTGCTCACTTTTATTATTGCTTTGAGTGAGTCAATACTGAATTGTTATTCTAGAACTTGCTTCAATTATACATGTCGAGACCACATCATTGATTTGATATACTGAAATGATAAAGGCACCTAGGATTTAACCCACTTACTCCACAAAAAGCCTACCTACATAAATCTAACCCCTAGTAAACCCCATTGAGCCTAACAACCTTTTCCTTGACTCACCCTCTAATTATTAACCAATAACCCATTTTTGTTAAATTTCATTCAATTATTTTGACCCCTATTTTTGTCGAGATTTGAGTTGAATTTTTCATCTAGCTTTATTCTCTTTTCCAAATTGTAAAGTTTTACTCAATTTATTCCATTACTTGAATTGTTCTTAAAAAAAAAGGAGTACATACAGTTAAATTCGATTGTAAATTGTAAATAGTTCGATAAATTTTTCTATATTTCTATTTTCAAGCTATGAAGCCAGAAATGATATTATCATAAGGATCAGCGGAGAAATATGTTTCAGAGATAGAGATTTTTCTAGCTAGATAATTTTTCAGTTCAATCTCGATTCTAACCTTCTTTTTGCAGCCTGTGACAGCACCCCTAACCAAGCCCCGTTACAACTATTAAAAGACCTTTTGATCGATGTATCATATCAAAATTTAGTGGTGGAGATTTGATTTTCTTGCAAGCTTATGGTAATAACTTTTCAGGTTGACTAAGGAGTGCTTAAATGTTGAACCCTAAACACTTCGAGTGAATAGAGTGAACCTTTAGTGAGGATGTCAATTCCTGTTAATTAAGATGGAGAGATAACTACTTAGAAGGAAGGAAGAGACTTATGTTTTCAATGATAAAATTCTCAACTTAGAGTGATTGAGTCTTTAATGTTCTTCTGATTGAATTACTCATTGTATGATTACCTATGGACTAGTTTGAAACATTATTGATAAAGATTGTAGGTTGAGAGGAATAATTCTTATTTAGGGATTGAGATTTTGCTTGAGGACAAGCAAAGGTTTAAGTGTGGGGATATTTGATAAACACAAAATTATACATATTTTTACCTCACATTTAGCCTATAATTTGGATGGTTTCTTACTAATTTTATAAGAACTGGTGCTCTTAACCCCTTTTTTTCATATCTTATACTCAGGAGAGCATAGGGAAGATGAAAGAACAGAAAACGGGCCTAAAACGGTGAAAAATGGACCAAAAAGCACGAATCACACAGGCCAAGAGATGCCACACGGCCGTGCCACACGGGCGTGCCTCACGAAGATCACACGGACAAAGCCCCGAAAAGCACGGCTACTATACAAGGGCATGCTAAATCACACGGCCTCTATCGAACCCATACGGGCGTGGAACATGGGCGTGTTCTAGTCGCGGGAAAGACGAATTTCACTCGAATTGGGATGCTTAGGGGCTAAGAAAGAGTCCCTAAAAGTTCTCTATATAAAGATCCCATAAGGCAACATAGAGAAGGTCTTCTTCCACCTATTACACACCCTCTATATTCTTTTCCTCTCGTCTTTCTGCCACACCACAGGTAGAAGCAAGGGATTACTCGAAGAGAGAAGCCAATCAATTCATCTCAGGAGCCGAAGTTCTGCATCAACATAGAGGATTCTCCTAAATTCCTTCAGGGTTTTTGGTTTCTTTTATGATTTGTTATTTTACAACTTCTGAGATGTTTTCTTTTATTATTATGAACTAAACCCCTCAAATACTTGAGGGGGATGAAACCTAAGACAGATCTTGTTATTTATTCTTGATTTTTATGAGAATTACTTGAATTGTTCTTAATTATGTGTTTTTAATCCTTGATTTAATAGTCCTAGGTATTAATTCAAGAATTGGATGTGCTTAGAGCAGAGGAGCAAAAGTCCCTATGATAAGAGTAGATCTACCATAATTAAGCGAAGTTGCATGTAACCCTAGACATAGGGCGACATAAATCTACCGGATTAGGGTCAAACCTAATATGGGGAACCATGGATCGAATTAATGCAACCTAGGGAGTTAATTAATAAAGGAACTTTAATTAACAACTTAGGCCTAGTTGCTCTTCACCTCGACGGAGGGTTTAGCATAGATTAGGGATCTCTACGGATCAAGTCAAGTAAATAACTCGTATAAATCAAGAAATTAATAACAAGTGAAGTCTAGGTGGATTCTCCCTTAAGTATTGATCATATCAATTAGCTTTTCCCTAAAAGGTCTTCCCACTTTATTTTTCCTGTTTTTCCTTAGTTGATTTTAGAGTTAGTTTTAGACAACCCTCATTTAATTTTTAGGTTAAATAATAGAAAGGAAGTGAGTAATAGTACTTTTGGTTCCCTTGGGTACGATACTCGATCTTATCACTAGACTATATTACTGTCGATAGGTGCGCTTGCCTTAAAACGTCGTGATATTAGTTAGTTTAGGCTTGATCAAGTTCTTTATAAATTTTATTACTTCATATCACGCGGATATCATAATGCCTTATAAACTGTTTAAACAACTAGGTCTTAGGAAACCCAAACAAACTAGGATGAGCATTCAACTGGCTGATAAAACCATTAGATTTCCTCGGGGTATAATTGAAGATGTTCTGGTTAAAATTGACAAATTCATATTCCTAGTGGACTTTGTTGTTTTAGACATAGATGAGGATAGCAATGTGCCATTAATTCTAAGGCGACCCTTTTTAGCAACTGCAAGGACTATAATTGATGTAGGCACAGGTGAACTTATACTTCATATAGGTGATGACACAATTACTTTGCAAGCTCGTAATTCTAGTAAGACTGTTAATGATAAAGATTTTATTACGAGTCCTTATAATAAGAATGATCTCACTGTTCAACCTTCTCTATAGGGTACTCCTCATGAAAGTGCAACTGAGCCACATTCGAGTTCATACGATAACAAGGGAACAATCCATGAAGAACGAATGCTACATATCGAAGAACTAGACGAGTGGCTGAACTACCGCCAAGGGAAACCCTAAGATATGACACATCGAACCAAAGCATCACCATGATGACCCTAAGGTAAAGACGAATCAATTTAAGGTAGGGGATAATGTGCTATTAGGGGAGGAGGACCCTCGAATTTTGAATTCAAAACTTCATATAGGTGATTCACCCTTTACAGTAATGAAAATCTTTCCCTATGGTATAGTCGAGATAACACATAGAGAATTGGGCACCTTCAAGGTAAATTACACTTGACTTAAACCTTATTTTGATACTAGAACTGATAGTAGAAAGAAGGAGTTTCAACTCCTCAAACCACTATGACCGTGTGAGCTTGAGAAAAGTCGAGCTTAGACTATAAACAAGCGCTTCTTAGGAGGCAACCTGAGCACTAACACTATTAAACCATCCATTTTTCTTGTTTTTAATGTAGGTTTTTAACCAGGTACGGCTGTGCAACACGGCCGTGTGAAAACAGACCCAAAATTTTCCTCAAGACATGGCTTTCAACAAATAACCACGGCCATGTGACGTGCCCGTGGGCAACCCTGCCAAACTAACATAGGCATGTAACACGCTCGTGTCCCAGGCCGTGGTCGAACCTGACAAATTCACACGGACGTGTGAAATCACACACGAGCATGGGAGAGGTGTACAATGCCAAATATGGCCGTGTGGAATACCGGTGGGCGGTATTGACAAAACAAAACGGGCGTGTGACACGCCCATGTTCTAAACCCATTGACGCCCCCATTTCGCAATAAACACGAGCTAGTTTCATGATACATGGGCGTGGGTCACGGCCGTGTGCCCCAACCCCTAATTAAATACCCTAAATTCCTTTTATGTCGGTTTTATTTTCATTTTATTTATTTTTAATTGTTTTTTTATTTTCATTTTCATTATTATATTCTCCAAACCTTCCATTAGCAATTTTTTTTTATTTATGGCTATTTCTTAATGAGTAACCCTGCTATCATAGGTAATACACCTCCCTATACTATTACTAATGACTTCGTAGCTTCAAAAGGTTCAAGCTGATTGAGGCCATAATAAATCCACTGAGGAACAATACTCTACGACTACCATGTCCTGCTCAACCACTCCTATCTTCGTTGTGATTGTGGAACCACCAGAGTATCCCTCCACCTTTACCTTTGCCTAGTTCATCGCTTTCTTCCCAAATCCACTCTTCCAACTCAAGGAATTCATCCAATATTCAGGGAGTTTCACTTCTCTCCCTATCTTAGGATTTATGCTTATATTGTTAGTAAATTTAACTTTATACATTGAGGGCAATGTACATCTTAAGTGTGGGGGGTTATTAAGTTTCAAGTTCACTATCAGAAAATCCTTGAAATTTACTCACTTTCACTTTTTGCATTATTATCAAATCCCTGAATCTTGGCCTTAACTATTAGAATGAATTCTGATTGATTTATGACTTTTATTGATATGTTTAGGAATAAGACATAGGTATTTGTGCTTTGATTATTCAAACTTTAAGACATTAGAGAATCAACCAAGATAAGTTGAAATTTTTGAGAATCTAAATTTTTCTAGGTTGTTTTCCCCAAATTTAGGTATTATCTTGAAAATTGAAATTCGCAGGATTGACATCAAAAGCCATAATTCTAGTGAGATTTTTTAGCCTTTAGAGCATACATTCTTTGATGCTTACTTTTATTGTTGCTATGAATGAGCCAATATTGATCTGCTATTCTAGAACTTGCTTCGATTATACATGTTGAGACCACATCATTGATTTGATATATCGAGATGATAAAGGTACCTAGGTTTTAACCCACTTACTCCATAAAAGCCTACCTTCATAAATTAACCCTTAGCAAACCCCCTTGAGCCTAACAAACAATATTTACCCTCAATATTAACCCATTAACCATTATTGTTGAAATCCCCCTAATTATTTCGATCCCTATTTTTGTCGAGATTTGAATTGAATAATTATCTAGCTATGATTTCCTTTTCAGTTAGTTAAGTTTGTAAAATATTTGATTTGTTCTTAAAAAAAAAGAAAAAAAGAAAAAAATGTGTATATTTATTTTAGTTGTAATTCGATGTTTCGCATATTTCTATGTAATTATGAACTTCTGATCCTAAACGATGTTATCCAAAAGAAAAAGGCTTTATTCTAATACTATGTTTCAGTGATAGAGATTTTTCTAGTTAGATGATTTTTTAGTTCAATCTCGATTCTAACCCTCTTTTTCAGCTTGTGACCACACCCCTAATCGAAGCCCAATTTAAACCATCTAAAGACCTTTTGATCGATGTATCATATCAATCTATAGTAGTGGAGATGTGATTTTCATGCAAGCCTAGGGTAATAACTTTTCATATTGACTTATGAGTGCTTCATTCCTAAACCCTAAACACTTTGAGTGATTAGAGTGAATCCTTACTGAGGATGTCAAATCTTGTTAGATATTGAATTTAAAGGTAATTACTTAGAAGAGGGGAGAAAACCTATGTTTCTATGATAAGATTCTCAACATAGACTGTTTGAAACTTTAATGTTCTTTTAGTTGAATTCTCAATGTATAATTACTCATGGATTGATTCAAAACATTATTCATAAAGATTATAAGTTGAGAAGAATTATTTTTAATTATAGGTTGAGGATTTTGCTTGAGGACAAGCAAATGCTTAAGTGTGGGGTATTTTATAAACCGTAATTTATACATATTTTTACCCCATGCTTAGCATATTTTTGGATGAATTATTTATTGATTTGTGGAATTTGATGCTCCTAAACCTTTAATTTTATGTTTTATACTTAGTGAGCATAAGAGAGTGAAAAGAACAAGAAACGGGCCAAAAACGGAGAAAATGGGCCAAAGTAAGAGATCATCACGGCCTAAAGTTCCTCACACGGGTGAACCACATGCCCGTGCCATATTAATAGGCTTAAACGCGGCCTAGGCTCGATTCACACGGGCGTGTCCATGTCATAACGAGTTTCAATTTCACGCGGAAAAAGCTACTTAGGGGCTAAGAAAGGCACTCCAAACTCTATATAAAGACCCTAAGAGGCGACTATAAGGGTGTATAGTGTCCCCGCCAAGACTCAGAGTAGAAGGCAGGGAATTACTCGAAGAAAGCCTATTGATCCATCTCAGAAGCATGGATCTACATCAAGACTGAGGATCTCCCTTTAATCCTTCAGGAGTTTTGGGTTTTCTTTATGTTTTGTTGTCTTCTTTATTTTGAGATGTTTTCTCTTTCCATTATGAACTAAACCCCCAAATACCTGAGGAGGATGAAACCTAAGATGAATTTTGTTATTGTTATCTGAACTATATGATAAATATTTGATTTGTTGTTAATTGTGTTTTTAATTCTTGAGTTGATATTTCAGGATATTAATTCAAGTCGAATGTGCTTATTCAGAGAAGCAAAAGTCCCTGTTTAAGAGTAGATCCAACACAATTAAGCGGAGTTGATCACAATCCTAGACATAGGATGACGAAAATCTGCCGGATTAGTGTCAAATCTAATAAGGGGATCCATAGATCGAGTTAAGGCAAAACTAGGAGTTTTAATTAGAAAGGGATTTCAATTAATCAACATTGGGTTAGTTGTTCTTATTCTCGACGGAGATATTAACATAATTTAGGGATCTCTATGGATCAAGTCGAATGAAGAAATCGTCTAGTTCAGGGTTAAATAACAAGTGAAGTCTAGGTGGATTCTTCCTTAGGTATTGCATTTATCAATTAAGTTTTCCTAAAGTAATTTCCCAATTTCCTCTTTGTCTTGTCTTTAGTTAGCTAGAATTTTAGTTTACCAACAAATCCCTCTTTATTTTTAGGCTAGATAATAGGAAGAAGGTCATTACTAGTACTTTTAGTTCCTTGGATTCGATATTCCGATCTTGCCACTAACTATACTACTACTTGATAGGTGCGTTTGACTTTTATCGTGATAATAGTTAGTTTCCAGGTACGATCATTATTAATTCATCAAAATCATGATCATCTCTCCTAGCTGATTGCCCTTTTCTTTCATAATTTCTTGTCGGTTTTTCCCTGCAATTTTGGTGTGGACCGAATTGTTTATGTGCCCTGTTATTCATTTTGTGGGTTGATTCTTGCTAGGGAGTTGACAAATCGAAAGGTAACATTATGTTTTTCTTTTGTTTCTCGATTATTTCGATTTGTGTTCTAACGGTTCTCTGGGTTGGAAAAACCGAATATTTTCTTCTGATGTCTTCTGATTGCGTTTCTCTTTTCTTCCTCGCGTTGTAAGGTGCGTTGGGTTCTAGGGTCTTTCAGTAAAGTGGAAAAGCACCAGTGATTTGGAAGCAATCACAACCCCTTTTCTTTTTTACTCAGTAGGTATATAGTTGGTATTTATTTTCGTGATAAGTGTTTAAGGGGTTGTTAATCTTTTGTCTGCGGTTAATTAGAGGTCTTGATTTGAATGTAGGTTACGGTATTCTTGGATTATTTGTGTGATCTCGAAATCAGGTGTGTATTTGTTTGCAGTATTCAATAATCGGTTAAGAGCCGAAAGTGTGTGTTTTTTTCACTGTTATGATTGTAGAGCGGCAAAAAGTTAAAAGCCAAAAATATGACGTTTGAGGCCACGCGAGCACATGATCGCCCGTGTGGTAAACCGAACCCACGAAACGTGGGTGTACGACGGAAAAGGCCGCAATGAGCGAACTATGGGCTTGGGCCATGGTGGGCTGAATGGGCTCGTGGGCTCGTTTGGATAAATCTCATTGCTAAGTGGGAAGTAGTTGGACTTGTCATGTTGCGCACATGACTTTGGTCGTATTGGGCCGAAATGGGCTGTGTGGGCTCAATGGACTCGTGGGCCTCACACGGATAAAATCTGCAGTAAGTGGCTAGTAATGATTTGGGCTATAGTGTTCGCTTAGCCTTAGCTGAATTTGGGCTAAATGGGTTGAATGGGCCCGATGAGCTTGTAGGCCCGTTGGTGTAAATTTGATTGTTAGGTAGAAATAGTGAGGCTTGTCATGTCGCGACATGGCATAGGCCGTTCTGGTCCTCACTTGGCTAAAATGGGCCGTGTGGGCCCAATGGGCTTGTGGGCCCTACACAGATAAAATTCATGCATGTGGTAAGTTTTGGACTAGGCTATGATGTTCACATAGCCATGGTAAGTTCTGGGCAAAATGGGCCACACAAGCGTGTGGGCCCATTTGGGCCGGATATTGGGTCTTAGGCCTATCGTACCGTTATGTCTGTTTAGGTTACGTTAGTCGCTTGAGGCGACGGTGGACCTTCTATTGGGTCGTTAAGACCCTCGATTTGTAAAATTACCGAAATGCCCTTGATTTGTAAAATTACCAAAATGCCCTAGATTTATAAAATTACCAAAATGCCCTCGATTTGTAAAATTACCGAAATACTCTCGATTTTTAAAATTACTGAAATGCCCTCAATTTGTAAAATTATCGAAATACCCCTATAAGGTAGAATTACTGAAATACCCCTGCAGGGTAGGATTACCGAAATACGCTTGTAGGGTAAAATGACTGTTTTGCCCCTAGAGTATAAAATGACTGTTTTGCCTTTACGGGCAAGTGACGGACTTGGACCAAGAATTTGATTGATTTGACTATGATGGTATGACTGTGTTTTAACTGGTTCGAATGTGATTGTATGATTGTGTTTTAACTAATTTGACTATGGTTGTATGATTAATATGCTTTTAAGGTGTGTTTAAATGACTGTTACTGAGCATGGCCATTATGCATACACGTGTAATGATTGAACATGACATACACGATATTCTGCATGGGGTTGGGCTTGATTTAGAGGAAGTTCTATGCTAGTGGCTTTGCCACGTAATCTGATTCTAGTGGCTCCGCCACGTTTTCTGTTATTAGCAGCCTTACTGCGTTATTAATGTGTTGGTTGGATGGGTCAATCTAATCCCCACATGGGGTGTTGGCTAGTACGGGTGGTGTGTTGGTTGGATTGGGTTGGGTTTCATATCTGCTCTGTTCTGATTCTGTGTGGGCTTAAGCCTACTTGTTCTGTTATTGGTTTGGGCTAGGCCCAATGGATTCTGTTATGGGATATGACTCAAATGATATTGTATTGGGCTTTGGCCCACGTATGCTCTGAACCAGACTGTACTGTTACTATTAAAGGGCTCTGGCCCAGACTGTTTTTGTTTCTGTTTTTGGATACTAACTATTACTCTAGTAAGGGGATTACACACCGAGTTTTCATAAACTCACCACGTTTATTAACTGTGCAGGTAATCCCTAGTGTTAGGAGGATCGGTGCTGCGAGGGACTCGGAGGTGGCCATACGACAGCAGTTATTATGTTGGATTTTATATATGTTTTAAATTCCGATTGGGTTTTAACTTATGTAATAAGGCCTTTCTAGATTTTGTTTTAAGTTTAGGATTTTATTACGCTTTATATCTATTAGACGTAGACGAGTTTTCAAACCAATTTCTATTTTCAAAAACATACGTTTTAAACTTCTTTACGTCAAATTAGCTTTCGCAACTGTACAAGATTTTCAACACATTAATAATGTTTTTAAAGGTGATTAACTTTTCAATGAACCACATTTTGAAATTCAACGAACACAAACAAAGCCTTTACACAAGTTCTTAAATATCAAGAAGGGTTTCAATGAGAACAAGGTTTTCAAAAAACACTTCAATGTGACATGCCAGATTCGGGCTTAACTTCTAGGTCGGGTTTGGGGTGTTACAAGAACTCAACTTTTGCACTTTGTGCAATTTGGTTCTTTATCAAAATAAACATGTAATCGATAAAATTTCTTTACGAAATTTTCATATGACCTTATTATCATACTGTAGATCATAAAAATATTTTAAAATAAATTTTCTTTTTGGAATCAGATTTGTGGTCCCGAAACCACTATTCCGATTATTACTGGAAATAGGCTGTTACAACTCTCCCCGTTAGGAATTTTCGTTCTAAAAAATCCTCCCAGTAAAAAGGTTTAGACATTACTTTCTCATAATTTCTTCCATCTCACATGCCAGAATTTCAATCAATTCCTCACTATGAGTCATGTCAAGCTGAATTCCAATATCTATAAGAGAAATAACATGTGACAGATCTAATCGATACTATCGTTACATATACAAATAAATAAAATTTATGAATTCTATCAAACTCTGATAATAATGTCAATTTGTACATAACAAGTCTGATTCTTTTTAATAATCTCACATGACCTGATAATTCACGGACTTAATTTGCCTTTATAGCCAAATCGAAGAACTTCTTTCATGGCAAAATTTTCGAGAATATTTTGTCACTAACTTAGATCTCTATTTCTTTTTGTCTAGGATCCACATAAAATCTTCGACAATCAGAAACTGCTTTAAAACTATCTCAGATCACTTCTACTTTTCTTCGATTTCACGGATCGGATAATGTATCCTTTTTCTTACAAATCTCAGTCTAATACTATGGAGTTTTGCATTTTTGGTCATACAGAGCCTCGTACGGTGCCATACTAATACTTGACTAAAAATAATTAATATACCCGAATTCAACTAACGGTAATTATTTCTTTTCTAATTGCCTTCAAATTCTAAATTACAACACCTAAACATTTCTTTAAGAATCCAAATCACAAATTCAGATTAACCATTTATTTGAGAATGAAATGCGGTACTAAATTATAACTACATACCCAAAGCTTCTTGTAATATGTTCTAGAGTCAGAATGTAAACCATGGATCTCAATCAGAAATAATGGAAACTGACATATCATGAAGTCTGACAATCTCAGAAACATATAATTCAGATAATCTATTAAGTGAGAAATCCATTCATACTAGGAATAAATATGTAGACTTCGTCAAATAATCAACGATTACCCAATAGAATCTTTGTTTTTCAAAAACAGAGTAATCCCGATACAAAATCCATAGTAACTTTATCCCATTTCCATTTCAGTATCTTCACTGACTGTAACAATTCTGAAGTTATCGGTACCTAATGTTTAGCTTTAACTTACTGGCATATCAAACATTTAAATACAATTTCAAAAATACCATATTTCATTTTAGACTACCAGTATACCTGTTTTGCTTCGTTATGCATTTTATTATTCCCCAAATGAATAGACATAGTACCACTGTGAGCATTCATGTAAAATTTTCTGTATAGGCTCTAAATCCTTCAGTACATAGGCTATACCTCAGAATAATAGACAATTATCAGATCCATTTTGAAATTATAAATTAGAAGTTGACTCAGTCTGTATCCATTTAACTTACAACCTGTTATCACTTTTCTAACCTTTACAGATCTATTGTAGAAACATCAGTTTAGCTTTAAGCTCAGTTAAAATTAAACCATTATCAGACAATTACAATCAGGTATCCATGGCTCATAAGACAAATAGAGACTTTCTATTCAGAGTATCTATAACCACATTTCCTTTTCCCGAGTGATTTTCAATTGTTATTTTGTAATCTTTCAACAGTTCAAGTCATCTATACTGTCTCAAATTCAAATATTTTATGATTAGTAAATATATAAAATTTTTCACCAACTAATAATGTCACCCATTTTCAGTACAAATACATAGTTGCAAATTCTAAATCATGTATCGGGTAATTCTTTTCATACTTTTTTAACTATCTGGAAGTATAGGCTATTACTTTACCTTACTGTATCAAAATGCAGTCTAACCACTCAATAATACATCACTGTAGATCATAAATTCCTTACCCAATTTAGGTTGAATCGAAATTGATGCGTTGGTCAACAAGGCTTTTAACTGATCAAAACTTTATTGATACTTATCAGGCTATTCAAATCTTGCATCTTTCTATAATAACCATGTCATCAGAGTAGCTATTTCAATTATCAACACTGAAGTTTTGAATTTTTTTGAAGCCACAATAATCAGATAGATTAAACCGTAATATCATAATAGAGCTGAAGTTTCAACTGTATAAACGGAACAGTACCTCAACATCAATAATACTCTCCAAAATAGAAGAAGAGAACCGAAAATAGTCCCAATCATAACGATGACATTAATACAACTTTACAATTTGAGATTCTTATTACTAAACTCTTATGATTGAGTCAGTACTTATAACAGAAAATGTAATTTCCCTCCGGCCAATAAACATCTTTTACAAATAACCCATGTTTCCTGGATAAAATTAGGCAGTGAAAACGATAAGAAAATCGAAAAATGAAATCCAATATGTAGAACTTTACTCAATCTCTGAGAATAAAAACCATATTATATAATAAAAGATCAATGATATCTTAGAGAAAAATCTAGAAGAGCAACATCGTACATATGCTTTAGAAATAGCTGTGATGGAGACAATATAAATTGCATATTTTCATTTCAAAGCTTCAACCAGTAGAAATCGAAAATAGTATCATATAAATCTTATCATCAAATCTTCTCTCAAACATAATAATTTTAGAAAACCAGAGGAAAATATAATAATACCACTCATGAATCATTTAGAATTTCAGTAGCTTCCATCTGATATTATAATTAACCAACATTTCTATATGATAAGCATCACATCAGAAATTGAACATTTACATTTGTCTTTGAAAATATCAGAACATGTAGAATACTCAGGAAAAATTGTTGTAAGATACCCAATTATAACAACTGTATTCATATATCTTTACAATTTCATCACTATTCCACCGACTACTAAAGTTATCAATAATCTCACATTATTCCAATCACTGAAGAAATCAATTCAGAAGAAAATCCAGTTAAGTCGTTCTTTAAATACCATTCCATACCTGAATAAATAGATTATTTTTGAATAACTTCTTCCTTAACAGTGACATTGCGTATTCTATATAATCATCAAAATAGATCTGATATCCCTTTTAAAATCGTCTTTGCTTACTAACCCATTCTTAGCTCTAACTACATTACTAATCATTCAGCCAATGAACTATTCAGCTTCACACTTATGAACTTAATCAATATAAATCTTGCAAATTTCATTGAATAATACTGTGGGGTGGAGATCGTTAATCCTCAACATTTGACTTTTATACATATAGATGTATAACATGACATTTATCATCAACATATTTATTACAAGCACTTATTCATATCTTTTTAAGGCTCTACTTATCATGCGCACCCTTTTTTAATCAAATACTCAAGTATCACTTTCATTATTATCAGAATTAGCTCGGTTGGAAAGCATCTCTGTCTTTTAGTAAGACAATTCTCAAAAGAATTAGGAGATATCATACTACCGCAGGTTATATAATGGCATGTATTTCTAGACTTCACATATACTACGTTCAGTCCGAGAACCAACTAAACCGTAGCTCTAATACCAACCAATGTAACACCCCTAACCAGTATCCTTCGCCGAAACAGGGTTACGGAGCATTACCAGAATTTATAGAACAAATAAAAATAATTCATGTCATTTACTATTTATATCCAAAACTAATCATATCGTCCATTGATTGGACCCTCGAGGCCCAATTTAAGGGTTAGAAACAAGTTGAGACTAAATCAGGAACTCAGAGAATTTTTTACAAAGTTTCAAAATTTTCCCTAAGTTCAGGGGTCTCATGTCCGTGTGGTTAGGCCATGTGGCTCACACGGCCAAGTGACATGCCCATGCCTTAGGTCGTGTGGCATATAAGGTAGGGCACATGCCCGTGTCCCTACCCTATGTAACTTTCTGTTTTACTGTAACATCCTAATTTTTGGGGCTTAGTGATTTTATGTGATGTTTTGTAAATTTTTAAAATATTGAGATGTGGTCGTGGAATTCATATTTAGAGGGTGTAAATGGGCCTATGGAAGGCCCATGAGTTGGCCAAAACCCTGTGGAATTTTTGAATTTTGGACTTAAGGAGCTAGGGGTTGGTGATAGGTGGTCTTATTAAAAGTTGTGGGTAAAATGTATCACAAGAGAACCCCTAGTGGAGTGGTAAAGTAACGCCACAAGGGAGCTAAAAGTATGGCGTGTGGAACATGGAGGAAGGCATGGGTTCAAGTCCTAAGATGAGCATGTATGGTATTTTATTTTTAATGTTTGGGTAGGCAGGAGTTTGTGGTCAAGTGGAACTCTGATGGGTGGTGTTTGATTTAGTCATGAGAGGGATTTGTGGAGTGATAAGGGGAGCATTTTTAGGAGGGATAAGGGGAGAGATTGTAGGAATCCCGTATGGGAGCAAGAGTTGGCCGAAAAAGGGGCTCTATGAGTGCAAATTCGGCCAAAGACCTTGGTTTTTGGCATTTTCGGCAGTAGGGGTTAGAGTATGCCGTTTTCTTTTGGTTAAAGCACTCAAAAAAATCCTTTCTCTTCTTCTTTTCTTCCTCAGCCGAAATCACCACTTCATCTACCCATTTTCTTCTCCTCATTTGCCAAAGCCGAATCATATTTCTCTCCCCATTTCTTTTTGTTAGCCGAATAGTGCATAAGCCAAATCCCGAAGGGATCCAAGAGGGGCAATCGATTTCTATGTAAAGGTAAATTCTATCCTTTCTTCTTTATACCGATTTCTATTCTTTCTAAAGCCCTTAAACTTTTCTACCAACACACCTTTCTAGCCGTAACCATCTCTTGTTTTTGTGATCCAAAAGCCGAAGCACAACATCTATTAGAGACTTGGTGGCCGAATCTTAGGATCTTTGTGGGGCGACTTCTACTGGTGTTTGGGAGCTTGGAGTTGTGTCGAATCTGAGTTAATACAGGATTGAACCATTGGTGTAAGTGAACCCTCGGTAAGAGTTCGAAACCTTAGTTATATTTTGATGTTATGGATGTTAAGAAAAGCCGAACTCCCTAAGGTTTAGGGAGATTGTCGATTTGTAGTCTAGGCTATATTAAGCCTTCTTCTTTCGTTTTATGGTCTCTTGTAGCGAAGCAAACAAACCTTGAAGGAATAATAGATTGGAGAATCGGTATTGAATAATCCTAGTTCAATCGTCGAATCTTGCGGAGGTAAGAAATCTATGGCGTTAGGGATAGTGGCCGAATGGTATTGATGGGTCTAGATTATTGCTCGTTTTGGTTTCATATCAGATATACAAATGTAGGACAAGCGCGTGGTATACTTTGAGGAATCGATCGTCTTTAAAGCAGGTGTGTAACCTACCCCGTAATAGCCTAGGTTCATGTTGCATAAAAGCTGAAACATCGGATTATGTTGTTGATGTAACCTGTAAATACGAGATGATGTGTGGATGAGTTCAATTGCGATGAACACAGTAAACGAGAGTGATGGAACAGGTAAGAGCACGGTTTTGTGCAGTTTGGTACGTTGGGCATCGATGGGCTAAAATAGGGCCCAATGGGCTTGGGGGCCCATTTGGGTAAAAATTGGTAAAAATGGAATCTGATCGAATTGCATGTTAAACTTTTGGTACCGTTGCGTAACTTAGGCTAAAAAGTACCTAAATGACTAAATCGGCTACGAAGGGCCCATTAGGGGTTTTGGGCCCAATAACTTGAATGCACTATAATAGGCTAAAAACGGTTGTTTAAACACTTGGAATTGATGAATAAACGTGGGAAAACCGTAATAGTTAGTAAAATTACGAAATTACCCCTAAGCATGGAAAATGACTATTATACCCCTAGGGTTGTAATATATTTATGATGACTTTGATACTGTTGTTTTACATGCTATGACATGATATGCACATGATATGCTATGACATGAACATGATATGCACTATTTGATTCATTATATGCATGGGTTTGGGTTCTATATGATGGAGGAAGTGATAAAGGGCTTTGTCCCAGTTTACCGAAAGGGCTTTTGCCCCAGTTTACCGAAAGGGCTTTTGCCCCAGTTATTAAAAGAGGCTTGGCCTCCAGTTATATGATTAAGCAGCTATGCTGCCAGTGGAGAGTTTGGCTGGGTGGGTTGAGTTATTCCCCACATGGAGAGTTTGGTTGGTACGGGTGGAGAGTAGAGGATGGTGGGTCGAGTAGTCTCCCCAAACGGGTTTTGCATACATACATGTTTTGTCATATGTGATATTGAAATGGGCCTAAGGGCCATACCGTGTACAGAAAGGCTTTGGCCTAGAAATATGAAATTAAAAGGCTTCGGCCCAGTAACAGTTAACCGAAAGGCTACGGCCCAGTATATGATGGAAAATTAAAATTTGTGCAAGTGTGGATTTGGGCTCTGAAAGGGCTTGTTGCACACTGAGTTTTCAACTCACCCCCTTTCTTCAACCTTGCAGGTGAGCCTTGATATGGAGACTTGGAGCCGGTGGGAATTCAGAGTGGCCATGATGTGCAGTTGGATTTTCTTTTAAAAGTTTTAAATAAATTTTATTATTTATTTTTTGGGGTTGTAATAAGGCCATTTTAACTAATTTCTTTCTGGATTTGGTTGGTTTTGAACTTTGAATTCTGCGTTAGTATTTATATCTTAAAATGGGCTAGATCTAGGTTACGTTTTAAACAACTCTCACTTTTCAAATCTTACAAAGATAAAATATAACATTTTAACTAAGATATCACTTTGTACAAACTTCATCTCGAGATATTTTCAAAATTATCAATAACCTAAAGTGTGGCAATGGTTGTGGGCATGTCGAGGATTGGATCCAATCAAGAGCTTGGTATTTAAGCAGCCTTCATGGCTCACCTCCTCTGTTTCGGATACCTACCTGGTGCACAGCTTCCATTCACTTTAGTCTTTTAAAAATCATCATCAAATCCTTTAAGAGAGGTTTAAAATCAAAACTTGTGTTTTTGTTTCAATGTGACACGTCAGATTTGGCCATAACGTTTGGGCCGGGTTTGGGGTGTTACATTTAGTGGTATCAGAGCCCGGTTGTAACAACTCGGCTGTGGGTTTTTAACGGTATATTAATGGTCTTTTTAACGGGCTTTTTAACGGGTTTTTCCAAAAATTTTAAATAATGATTTTTCTTTTCAAATCAAATTTAAATAAAATCTTTCAACACATTTTTGTGGATAAATATATGTTTTAAATGATTCAAAGGAAGAGGTGGCACACTGAATTCCCGGCCCCAAGTCTGTAAGTATACTTTCTTTATCATTTGATATTTAAATGATATTTGAGAATGATATGATATTATTGTTGGTCTTTACGTGATGCTATAGATAGAATCAAAGACCTTACTATGTTACTTTAGCTAGGGAAGAGCTAAAAACATTTTAGGATCGAGACTGTAGTTAGATACAATGTCGTGGAAACAATTTCTGAATTACTATACTTCCATAAGATATCTTGTAATAAACAACTGAAATATTAACTAATGTCATAAAATTCGTAATCAGATAAGTCGATATGAGTACTAGAAGAACTCGTGGACGAGGCCGCGGATGTGGTCGCGGTAGAGCGCGGGCCGAATCTTCATCTTCAGGGCATAGGCCGGCTGAAGAGGCATCGGTGCCACTAGCATCTGAGACTGGGTCACATGATCGAGCGGTAGGGGACGATGCCTTGTCCCAAGCAATGCTGAGGGTCTTAGAAAGGGTTGCTGGAGCTAGTACTGGGACAGTGAATAGAGGATCTATCTCTGAGTGACTGCGGGCCAACGGAGCAGAGGTTTTTAGGGGCGTATCTGGAGTAGCTCCGAATGTGGCTGAATATTGGCTTGAGGCAACAGAACGGATTATGGACGACTTGGATTGCTCTGTGGAGCAAAAGTTGAAAGGGGCTGTATCGTTGCTGCGAGACGAGGCTTACCAATGGTGGATCACAGTAAGAGAGAGTACCCCAGTTGAGCGGGTAACTTGGGATCTATTTAAGATTGATTTTAAGGGCAGGTATGTGGGAGCTAGTTATGTGGATGCTCGTCGTAAGGAATTCCTAAATCTAACCCAGGGTAATAAGACTGTTGCCGAATATGAGGCAGAATTCTTGAGATTGAGCCGATATGCTAGTGGGATAGTGGCGACTGAATACGAGCGTAGCGTTCGGTTTGAGGATGGCCTTCGAGATGAGCTTAGAGTGCTGATAGCTCCACAAAGGGAGCGTGACTTTGCTGCGTTGGTAGAAAAGGCCAAGATAGCCGAAGAGGTTAAGCGGGTGGAGCAACAGAATCGTCAGAAGGATCGACTTAGATTTAGGAGGGATTCTAGACCCTCGGGTGCTGCATACAGAAATGTTAAACGAACCAGAGTAGAGGAGCCGATTCGGGCCATGCCAGTGAATACCGTCAGACCTCAAGTTTGTAGGGATTGTGGTAGAGCACACTTGGGTGAGTGTTGGAAAAGAACTGGGGGTTGTTTTCGATGTGGGTCCAAGGAACACAAGTTTAGGGAATGTCCTAGGAGAGCAGTTCAGGACCAAGTTGCTGAGCCAAGGGTTGTGCAACCAGTGCGAGGAGGACCACCACCACAGAGAGGCCGTGGGCAAGGTAGAGGTGGTAATGGTAATGGACGAGGACGTGGGGCACCCGGCAAGGGTGCTGGGCATGCTGAAGCTCGTCAGCCGGCGTTGGTTTATGCTGCACGACGTCGAGAGGAGGGTGATGCTCCTGATGTTATAACCGGTACGTTTTTCATTCATAGCACGCCTTATACTGCTTTGATAGATGTTGGTTCCACTCACTCGTATGTTGCCTGTAACGTATCTGGGGCATTGGGTGTGCGTTCTGAGAAGACTGTGAGTGGGGTATCAGTGATAAGTCCTTTGGGTCACTCGGTTAAGGTAGATAAACTTTTTAGGGAAGTGCCTCTAGAGACTCAAGATAAAGTATTCGTGGGAGACTTAATGGAATTGCCATTTGGAGAATTTGATCTTGTCTTAGGAATGGATTGGTTAACTCAGCATAGGGCGACATTGGATTGTGCTGCTAAGAGGATGGTATTAAGAACTGACAAGGATGAGGAGGTATTAGTTATAGGGAGCGAAGAAATTATTTGTCTAATGTGGTGTCAGCCTTAAAAGCTGAGAAGTTGATTCGAAAAGGTGGTGAGGCATATTTGGCCTTTGTGAGCCAAGCTGAGCCTGAAAAGATGACCGCAGAGTCAGTCAGGACTATCAAAGAGTTTCAAGATGTCTTTCCTGAGGAGCTTCCTAGATTACCTCCAAACCGCGAGGTTGAGTTTGGAATTGACTTGTTACCTGGAACAGCTCCGGTGTCTATTGCACCGTATAGGATAGCACCAAAGGAGTTGGTAGAACTGAAAGCTCAGATACAAGAACTGTTGGACAGAGGATTTATAAGACCAAGTGTTTCTCCGTGGGGCGCACCAGTTTTGTTTGTAAAGAAGAAGGATGGAACCATGCGAATGTGTATCGATTATCGGCAGCTGAACAAACTGACGATCAAGAACAAGTACCCTTTGCCAAGAATCGACGATTTGTTCGATCAGTTGAGAGGAGCATCGGTATTTTCAAAAATCGACCTTCGGTCCGGATATCATCAGCTGAGAGTCAAAGAGGGGGATATTCATAAGACGGCATTCAGAACTCGATATGGTCATTACGAGTTCCTAGTTATGCCCTTTGGACTGACTAACGCACCTGCAGCATTCATGGATCTGATGAATCGTGTATTCCAGCCATACTTGGATCAGTTTGTAGTTGTGTTCATCGACGATATTTTAGTGTATTCGGAAACAGAAGAAAAGCATGATGAGCATCTTCGTATCGTTCTACAAGTATTAAGAGAGAAGCAACTCTATGCTAAGTTCAGTAAGTGCGAATTTTGGTTGAGTGAGGTGACCTTTTTAGGGCATGTTGTTTCTGCCGAGGGGATTAAGGTAGATCCTCGAAAAATTGAGGCGATTCTGGAATGGAAGCCACCAAGGTCAGTGTCAGAAATTCGAAGTTTTCTGGGGTTGGCAGGTTATTATAGAAGGTTTGTGGAAGGGTTCTCTGTACTGGCTGCACCATTGACAAAACTCATAAGAAAAGGAGTACCGTTTGTTTGGGCTGAGAAGCAGCAAGAAGCTTTTGAGAAGTTAAAGAAAGTTTTGA
The DNA here is from genome assembly GCA_020496765.1 of Gossypium stocksii. Taxonomy (NCBI): domain Eukaryota; kingdom Viridiplantae; phylum Streptophyta; class Magnoliopsida; order Malvales; family Malvaceae; genus Gossypium; species Gossypium stocksii. Next base: position 97,430,363 of record CM035632.1, on the reverse strand, counting down.
CCGAGGCACCAGTGTTGATTCAGCCAGAGTCTGGTAAAGATTTCACTGTGTACAGCGATGCATCACATGTAGGTTTGGGTTGTGTGTTGATGCAAGAGGGAAAGGTGGTTGCATATGCTTCAAGGCAGCTTAAGCCTCACGAGATGAATTATCCTACGCATGATTTGGAGCTGGCGGCGGTGATCTTCGCGCTTAAAATATGGAGGCATTACTTATATGGGGAGAAGTGTATCATCTATACAGATCATAAGAGTCTTAGGTATTTGTTGACTCAAAAGGAGCTGAATCTTAGACAGCGAAGGTGGATAGAGTTGTTGAAAGACTATGATTGTTCGATTGAGTACCATCCAGGCAAGGCAAATGTGGTGGCTGACGCGTTGAGTCGTAGGACTATAGCAGAATTGAAAGCAATGTTTGCTCGTTTAAGCTTATACGATGATGGGAGCCTGTTGGCAGAGTTACAAGTGAAACCAACTTGGGTAGAACAGATTAAGAGGCAGCAGCTGTTGGATGAGTCTTTGGGTTCTTGGTTTCAGCAAGCCGAGAGAGAGGAGGATTCGGACTATGGGTTAAACAGTGATGGGATTCTTTGTTTTCGAGGAAGAATTTGTATGCCAAAGGACTCTGAACTAAGGCTGATGATTCTGAAAGAGGCTCATAGTGGACCTTGTGCCATGCATCCAGGAGGAAATAAGTTGTATCGAGACTTGCGAGAGTTATATTGGTGGCCTGGACTGAAGAGAGAAGTGACCGAGTTTGTGGGAAAGTGTTTAACGTGTCAACAAGTAAAGGCCGAGCATCAACTGCCTTCGGGATTGTTGCAGCCAGTGAAAATACCACTTTGGAAGTGGGAAAGGGTAACCATGGATTTCGTAAGTGGGTTGCCTTTGACGCCTTCCAAGAAAGATTCGATTTGGGTGATTGTGGATAGGCTGACGAAATCTGCCCATTTCATACCTGTTCGAACAGATTATTCACTTCAGAAGTTAGCCAAGCTATATGTAGCAGAGATAGTACGGTTGCATGGAGTGCCAGTGTCAATAATTTCTGACCGAGACCCAAGATTTACATCTCGGTTTTGGAGGAAATTGCATGAGGCGTTGGGGACGCGATTGGATTTTAGCACAGCATTTCACCCTCAGTCAGATGGGCAGTCAGAAAGAGTTATCCGGATTTTAGAAGACATGTTGAGGGGTTGTGTGATCGACTTTAGGGGCAGCTGGGAGGATTACTTGCCGTTGGCGGAATTTGCTTATAATAACAGTTATCAAACGAGTATCCAGATGGCCCCATATGAGGCACTGTATGGGAGAAGATGTCGTTCGCCTACTTGTTGGACTGAGTTAGGGGAGAGACGAGTATTTGGACCTGAATTAGTGGCTGATACTGAAGACAAAGTTAGAGTAATTAGAGACCGCTTGAGGGAGGCAGCAGATCGACAGAAGTCCTATGCAGATCTAAAGCGTAAGGATATTGAGTATGCAGTAGGAGACATGGTCTTTCTTAAAGTTTCGCCTTGGAAGAAGGTATTGAGATTTGGTAAGAAGGGTAAGTTGAGTCCGCGATTCATTGGGCCTTATCGAATTGTGAAGCGAATAGGACCGGTTGCTTATCAGCTAGAATTACCTCCGGAGTTGGATCGTATCCACGATGTCTTTCATGTTTCAATGCTAAGGCGATATCGTTCTGATCCTACTCATATCGTGCCAGTTGCAGACATTGAGGTACAAGCAGATTTAACCTTCGAAGAAGAACCAGTACAAATACTTGATCATGACGTTAAAGTGTTGAGAAGGAAATCAGTCCCATTGGTAAAGGTACTTTGGAGGAACCATGGCAGAGAGGAGGCTACTTGGGAGCCCGAGGAGGCGATGCGTCAACAGTATCCTCAACTGTTTTAAGGTAAATTTCGAGGCCGAAATTTCTTTAAGGAGGGTAGAGTTGTAACATCCTAATTTTTGGGGCTTAGTGATTTTGTGTGATGTTTTGTAAATTTTTAAAATATTGAGATGTGGTCGTGGAATTCATATTTAGAGGGTGTAAATGGGCCTATGGAAGGCCCATGAGTTGGCCAAAACCCTGTGGAATTTTAGAATTTTGGACTTAAGGAGCTAGGGGTTGGTGATAGGTGGTCTTATTAAAAGTTGTGGGTAAAATGTATCACAAGAGAACCCCTGGTGGAGTGGCAAAGTAACGCCACAAGGGAGCTAAAAGTGTGGCGTGTGGAACATGGAGGAAGGCATGGGTTCAAGTCCTAAGATGAGCATGTATGGTATTTTATTTTTAATGTTTGGGTAGGCAGGAGTTTGTGGTCAAGTGGAACTCTGATGGGTGGTGTTTGATTTAGTCATGAGAGTGATTTGTGGAGTGATAAGGGGAGCATTTTTAGGAGGGATAAGGGGAGAGATTGTAGGAATCCCGTATGGGAGCAAGAGTTGGCCGAAAAAGGGGCTCTATGAGTGCAAATTCGGCCAAAGACCTTGGTTTTTGGCATTTTCGGCAGTAGGGGTTAGAGTATGCCGTTTTCTTTTGGTTAAAGCACTCAAAAAAATCCTTTCTCTTCTTCTTTTCTTCATCAGCCGAAATCACCACTTCATCTACCCATTTTCTTCTCCTCATTTGCCAAAGCCGAATCATATTTCTCTCCCCATTTCTTTTTGTTAGCCGAATAGTGCATAAGCCAAATCCCGAAGGGATCCAAGAGGGGTAATCGATTTCTATGTAAAGGTAAATTCTATCCTTTCTTCTTTATACCGATTTCTATTCTTTCTAAAGCCCTTAAACTTTTCTACCAACACACCTTTCTAGCCGTAACCATCTCTTGTTTTTGTGATCCAAAAGCCGAAGCACAACATCTATTAGAGACTTGGTGGCCGAATCTTAGGATCTTTGTGGGGCGACTTCTACTGGTGTTTGGGAGCTTGGAGTTGTGTTGAATCTGAGTTAATACAGGATTGAACCATTGGTGTAAGTGAACCCTCGGTAAGAGTTCGAAACCTTAGTTATATTTTGATGTTCTGGATGTTAAGAAAAGCCGAACTCCCTAAGGTTTAGGGAGATTGTCGATTTGTAGTCTAGGCTATATTAAGCCTTCTTCTTTCGTTTTATGGTCTCTTGTAGCGAAGCAAACAAACCTTGAAGGAACAATAGATTGGAGAATCGGTATTGAATAATCCTAGTTCAATCGTCGAATCTTGCGGAGGTAAGAAATCTATGGCGTTAGGGATAGTGGCCGAATGGTATTGATGGGTCTAGATTATTGCTCGTTTTGGTTTCATATCAGATATACAAATGTAGGACAAGCGCGTGGTATACTTTGAGGAATCGATCGTCTTTAAAGCAGGTGTGTAACCTACCCCGTAATAGCCTAGGTTCATGTTGCATAAAAGCCGAAACATCGGATTATGTTATTGATGTAACCTGTAAATACGAGATGATGTGTGGATGAGTTCAATTGCGATGAACACAGTAAACGAGAGTGATGGAACAGGTAAGAGCACGGTTTTGTACAGTTTGGTACGTTGGGCATCGATGGGCTAAAATAGGGCCCAATGGGCTTGGGGGCCCATTTGGGTAAAAATTGGTAAAAATGGAATCTGATCGAATTGCATGTTAAACTTTTGGTACCGTTGCGTAACTTAGGCTAAAAAGTACCTAAATGACTAAATCGGCTACGAAGGGCCCATTAGGGGTTTTGGGCCCAATAACTTGAATGCACTATAATAGGCTAAAAATGGTTGTTTAAACACTTGGAATTGATGAATAAACGTGGGAAAACCGTAATAGTTAGTAAAATTACGAAATTACCCCTAAGCATGGAAAATGACTATTATACCCCTAGGGTTGTAATATGTTTATGATGACTTTGATACTGTTGTTTTACATGCTATGACATGATATGCACATGATATGCTATGACATGAACATGATATGCACTATTTGATTCATTATATGCATGGGTTTGGGTTCTATATGATGGAGGAAGTGATAAAGGGCTTTGCCCCAGTTTACCGAAAGGGCTTTTGCCCCAGTTTACCGAAAGGGCTTTTGCCCCAGTTATTAAAAGAGGCTTGGCCTCCAGTTATATGATTAAGTAGCTATGCTGCCAGTGGAGAGTTTGGCTGGGTGGGTTGAGTTATTCCCCACATGGAGAGTTTGGTTGGTACGGGTGGAGAGTAGAGGATGGTGGGTCGAGTAGTCTCCCCAAACGGGTTTTGCATACATACATGTTTTGTCATATGTGATATTGAAATGGGCCTAAGGGCCATACCGTGTACAGAAAGGCTTTGGCCTAGAAATATGAAATTGAAAGGCTTCGGCCCAGTAACAGTTAACCGAAAGGCTACGGCCCAGTATATGATGGAAAATTAAAATTTGTGCAAGTGTGGATTTGGGCTCTGAAAGGGCTTGTTGCATACTGAGTTTTCAACTTACCCCCTTTCTTCAACCTTGCAGGTGAGCCTTGATATGGAGACTTGGAGCCGGTGGGAATTCAGAGTGGCCATGATGTGCAGTTGGACTTTCTTTTAAAAGTTTTAAATAAATTTTATTATTTATTTTTTGGGGTTGTAATAAGGCCATTTTAACTAATTTCTTTCTGGATTTGGTTGGTTTTGAACTTTGAATTCTGCGTTAGTATTTATATCTTAAAATGGGCTAGATCTAGGTTACGTTTTAAACAACTCTCACTTTTCAAATCTTACAAAGATAAAATATAACATTTTAACTAAGATATCACTTTGTACAAACTCCATCTCGAGATATTTTCAAAATTATCAATAACCTAAAGTGTGGCAATGGTTGTGGGCATGTCGAGGATTGGATCCAATCAAGAGCTTGGTATTTAAGCAGCCTTCATGGCTCACCTCCTCTGTTTTGGATACCTACCTGGTGCACAGCTTCCATTCACTTTAGTCTTTTAAAAATCATCATCAAATCCTTTAAGAGAGGTTTAAAATCAGAACTTGTGTTTTTGTTTCAATGTGACACGTCAGATTTGGCCATAACGTTTGGGCCGGGTTTGGGGTGTTACATTTACATTTTAGTTAGGTGTAGGGGTCACACGACCAAGTCACACACTCGTGTGCCAGGCTGTGTGGTTAATTTTGAGCATTCTGTTTCTCATTTTTAAGATGCAAGGGATACATGGCCAAAATACACGTCTATGTGCTAGGCTGTGTGTAACATACGGCTGAGACACACGCCTGTGTCTCTATACGTGTGGACAGAATAAGGCTATTTCCAAGCCTTATTCCTCACCCATTCTTGTCTTTTGCCTTCACCAATACTTTAACATGTTCACAAGCCAATTTAAAACAATTAATTCAAGTCAAAACCAAGTCTTATGTATGATAAATCTTCACATACAACTAACGTGCTCTTAAGCACCTCAAATGATACTTTACCATCTTATAATCAAATATACAAACTTACATAAATTATCAATTTCACTTATGTGCATATATTTTACCAAATATGCTTAAATCATTCATATATCAACATGATATCTATTAAAAAACCATTTAAACATATACCAACATGTTATAGCCTCAACTATACATATCAAAAAATAATCATCACAAGCCATTCCAATGGCTTGTTATAACCAAAACATTTACATGCCAACATTGGCTAATCAACCTATACATGCCATTATAACCGTAATAGATTTACCATATATACCGAAATAAGCTGATGGATAGTATGAGTGATCTCCGCTGAGCTTCCAATCTAATGAGCTTCCGAATTACTATAGAACAGGGGAAAATAAAATAGAGTAAGCATATAATGCTTAGTAAGTTCGTATGACATGGTAATTAACTTACCATTCATATTTAATTCAAGATAACATACAAGACACGTTCAATCAATTGATCACAAGCCCTAACACATATCTTCATCACCGTTGTTAGTCATATAGTTCATACAAGTATTGAGAAATATGTATGGGCTCAACAATAATCAGATTTCCATATTCATATACTTTCCACACCATTTATTCTTATAACTCATATACAAATCGTATTCATGTAATTTCAGGTACATTTTTATAATAACTCATATCGAGTTCAAATTTTTTCATGTCAGAACTTTGCTCATTTAATCATTTATGACATTAATATCGCACGGATAGTACACTCAAGGTGTATAATTCTATAATCATAAATGATCATATTCATCAATCAATTTCAATGTTCATGTACCCTCATCTCATATTTCCATATTTCATATATTATCAATTTCATGTACTTCCGGCAGGTGTTTGTAATAATTCATTTTATGTTCATATCTTCTTTTGTCAGGATTTTACCCATTGAATAATTGAAAACATCGATGGATACATCGGTAGTACACTCGAAGTGTACAAATCAGAATCCGTCAATTAGTATCCGGGGGTACCCAATTAGGGCATATAATCAAGAAGCACACTCTCGAGCCTTGTAACGGAAACTCACATAGAGCCATTTTGGGAAGCTCATAAAGAGCCTATAAGGAAGCTTATCTGGGCTATATAACGGGAAGCTCATAAGAGCCATAATCGAGAAGTTCACAAAGAAACATATCGGGAAGTTCACAAAGAACCATGTAACGTGAAGCTTTGGATAGCCAATATCAGGAAGTTCAAGCGAGCACTATCAGAAAGCTCACAAAGAGCTTTTAATCGAGAGGCTCACGAAGAGCCTATCAGGAAGCTCATAAGAGCTAAGGTGTGTCCACAACACATATACGATCACAACTTATCAGGATGCTCTGAAGAGTTATAACGGGAAGCTCGCAAGAACACTATAACGGGAATCTCGAAAGGGCTAATACGGGATGCTCTTTTTGAGCTATAGTATGTCTACAACATATGCAAGACTACAACCAATATGGGAAACTTGTATCCATCGATTTTCATTTATTCAAATGGTACTTAACATTTATCGGGTACTATCGAATATGTGATCAATTTCTTAAATATATAGCATTTGCACAATTCACATATACAATATCCAATTCAAACTATTCAAACATATAAATCATTCAATTCAAGCATATAATTACACAATTAAGTTACATGAACTTACCTCAACAATTGTTCGTGTATAAACAATCTACTAATCTGACATTTCTCTTTTCCTCATTCTAACTCCGAATTTGATCTATCTGGATCTATATGCGTAAATTTAACATCAATTCATAGTCAATGCAGTCCAATTTACATCTTAAGCAAAACTACCATTTTACCCCTAAACTTTTAATTAATGATGATTTTGTCCCTAGGCTCGGAAAATGAAATTCATGCAATTTAATCATTGTTCCAAGCCTAGCCAATTTTTACATGTAACATTTGCAGCCCACGTATTTCATAAAAATCAAAATTTTTCCTTAGATTTCACCTTTTTATAATTTAGTTCCTAAATCAACATTTCATGAAAATTCACATTAGAAAAGTTGTTTATCTATCAACAACCTTTCCTTTTCTATCATCAAATTCAAAATTTCAACTTATGCATCCATGGTAAAACTTTGATACTTTGTTAACTTTGCAAATTAATCCCCGAAATAGATAAATTAGGTTAGTACGATCCCGAAAATATAAAAATTATTAAAAATGGGTCAAGAAAACATACGTAATTAAGCTTGATTAGTTTCTTTTCTCTCTCCTAGGGTTTCCATAGCACTTTGGGGAAGAAGATGATATAAAATGATGATATTTAATATTTTTTTTATTTATCATCTTTAACTTTTTCAAATTTCCAATTTCATCATTTTCTTTTTCTAATTTTCCATGGATGAATCATCCAAAAATATCTACTAACTTTCTTTAATGGTCTAATTACCATACAAGGACCTCTTGTTTTGAATTCTATAGCTATTTGATCCTTTTAGTTATTAGAACTCAACTTTTGCACTTTGTGCAATTTGGTCCTTTATCAAAATAAACATGTAATCGGTAAAATTTCTTTACGAAATTTTCATATGACCGTATTATCATACTGTAGATCATAAAAATATTTTAAAATAAATTTTTTCTAGAATCGAATTTGTGGTCCCGAAACCGCTATTTTGATTTTTACCGGAAAAGAGCTGTTACATAAATAATATTTTGAGAATAGAAAACTAATTATTAGGTTGAATAACTTATGTGAATTGGTTTAAAGACAGAAAAACACATATAATTATACCAAATACAAGAATGGCCCAATAAACCCACTTGTATTAATGTGGGAGGCACATAGGATATTCCTAGTGTGTGTGTCATCCACCATAAGTAGTCTTATATAGACTTAGTGTTTTCCATTAAAATATTCTTATTTGATTTTTTTTTTGTTCAAGTAGAATTACTTTGAATTTCCTTATAAATAGGAACTATGAGCTAAGTAAAAAATAAACACCATACTCATTATTGAACGTAGTTACTCTGTAAAAAACTGGAGGTTTAAGAATAGCATAGAATCCTGCTAAGGAAAAAACACAATAAATATGAACTACGAGCTAAGTAAAAGATAGACACTATACACATTATTGAGCGTAGTTACTTAGCCAAAAAATAGAGGTTTAAGAGTACTGGAGAATCTTGCTAAGCAAAAAACACAAGTAGTAATTTGGTAAAATTTATTACCAAAAATAACACAAAGGGTGAGGATTGAAATTTTAAGGACTAATAACAAAATTTAACCTAATTTTTTTGATAGGTTGCTTAGAACTAGCAAGTAATCCTTTTTCAACCTTTACGTAAGAGCATAGATGTGTTTTAATGCGCTCAAAACTATATCTTTCTATATTAACAATGATATCAATAACAATTGAACTAAGATTCAACCGTTAAATCTAATTATTAAATAAATAATTTTATGAAGCGAAATAATATTATGATGAGACTGTTTATCGTCAAATAACATAGGCCGAGAGAAGAAAAGCATGCTGCTTTGGGCTACCATTTTTGGATGGGCTTTTTCATTATTGCCGGAAACAGAATGGCTTCTAGACTTTCACTTTCATTAATGTTTTGTTTTCAGGGATTTCAACAATGGATTTGGAAGACGCAAAAGGGGATTATTGCCACTCTTCTTATTATTCTTTTTAGTTGGTTTGGAATAAAAAAAATGGTTTTTTAATAAAAAAGAAAATAGAGTTTAATTATTTTGTTTCATTTGTTAAAACCAGTCTTTGTATATTTATTTTTTTTGAACAATTTAATTTTTCGAGTGAGATGGACTTATGGATTAGTTTTAACAAATGGAAAACATAAAAAAAAATTAATAGTCCGTTTGTTTACATGTAAAAGGTTTTACGGAAAATGTTTTCTGCATTTTCCTGTGTTTGTTTTTTAGAAAATAGGTTGGTCAACAGAAAATAACTTACAGGTCAAGATAAAATAAACCATTTTTCCTGTAAAATAACTTACTTTTTTGAAAAGCGTAAGTCATTTTCCAAAAAAGAGCTCATGTATAGATAATTTTATTTTTATATAAAAATTAACTTAAATCAAACTTAATATTATTATATTGATAATAAATTTTATTTTTATTTTTAAAAATATTTAAAAAATTATATTTTTTAATATTATTAAACATACATATTTAATTACTTATATGTAGTCATACAATAAATTATTAATATAATAAATATATTTTATTATTTTAATAAATTATTTAATATTTCAATTTTATTTTAATAATAAATTTTAAAAATAATAATTTTAAATAATATTATTCACATATTATTGAAAATATTCAATATTAATATTTTAATAATAAATATTTATTAAATTATAAATATATTAATAATAAATATTTTGTAGTATAAAGGTTAAAATATGTCATAAGTCTATGTACACTTTACATATTTATAATTTAGTTTTTGTACTTTTATTTTCAAGACTATAGTCCTTTTACTTTTCAAATTTAAAAATCAAGTCCAATTGTTAATATCGTTAGTTTTTTTGTCAATTTTGTTGATGTCATATTTTTAAATAAAAAAATACTCACTTAGTAGTCATGTAATTAAAAAATGACGTTGTAATAAATTTGAATTTAACATGATATTTTTAATATATGAAAAATAATGTAAAATATAAAATTATAGATAAAAATAAAATTACTTAAATAATAAAAAATAAGAAAATCTCAAATATATGTTTATTTAATTGAAAACAACTTTTATGAAATATTTCTAACAAATCTACCAAACAATAGAAAATATTTTACACAGATTCATCCAAACATCAGAAAATATTAGCTTTTCCAAAAAAGCAAATTATTTTCCAGAAATTATTTTTCATAAGTTATTTTCAATGAAACAAATAGAGCCTAAGTTAAAAGAAATGAAAGAAGAGAGGAAAACATAAGAAGAAACAAAAGAGAATGGAAAATAAAGAAAAAAAAGTTAAAAGAATATAAAAGAAAAAATTAAATTGCTCAAAAAAATATAGAGACCAATTGTAGAATTTAACCTAAAATAATTTTCGTTTGAAATAATGATTTAACTTACCACATCAGCTTACCGTTACACTGTTATAGTCAATAAATGGTTTAGTGACTAAAATATTATAACACGATGACATAAATGACTAAAACGTAATATTTTAAACGTAAATAAATAAAATAAAACCTAAAAAAAACTATTTTAATAAATTACCTTAAAAATAATTGTACACAATTTAAATCTCAAATATAAATTTTTTTTACCACTACTAACAACTAACAACTAGTTTTTAAATACTAAATTAAAGTTAAGGGAATTTGATCCCAATAATTTATAAATATTTTTATTTATACATGGAATAAATAAATAAAAAAAGTAAAGAACAAAGTCAAAATCATTGCATTTTGGAAAAAAAAAAAAAAAAGGGGAGAGCGAGTTAAAGAGACCGAGGGATCTCTTTGTCTTCTCAGATTTTCTCTTTCCATCTCTCAATTCTCAAAACCCTAATTTCTCTGCTTTACCTTTTGCGTAATCAATCGATCCTCGTCAATGGCCAACAGTAATCTCCCTCGAAGAATCATCAAGGTTCCTCTTTCGATCTCCGTTTGGTCCTTTTCGATTTCTCTTAGTTGTTTGTTTTCCGAGAAACCTCAAGAAAATCTTGTTTCTTTTACTTTTTATTTTTCATCTTCTGTTGTACTTTCGGGTTTTGGAGTTTAGTTTGATAGCTGAATTGTTTAAATTTTGATGAACCAAAAGCCTCTGCTATTTACTTTTGGATCGTCTTTTTTGATGGGCGAAAGCTTTTTTCTGCCTCCATTTTTTGTGTGAATTTTTAAAAATTTTCTTAGTTATTTCTGTTTATTTTTCTTTGATCTAAACAGGAAACTCAGCGTCTCCTCAGTGAACCTGGTAATTACTTTGCTTTTCCTTTTTCCCATTTTATGTACTTTTGAGAGTATTTTGTTGAATTTTGTTTGGTGTCAGTGTTTTTGTTTACTAGTTTAAATGTTATCAGCTGAAAATATATATATATATATATATATATATATTATTTTCCCCCTTGTTGAATGGTTATTTTCGGATACAGCACCTGGAATTAGTGCTTCACCATCAGAGGATAACATGCGATATTTCAATGTGATGATCCTTGGTCCAACACAGTCACCATATGAAGGTAGCTGTTATTTTCTTCTAATAGTTGTGAGTAGTATTTCAGTGTGTTGAAAATGAATTGTGTACCAGTTGAGTCTTGGCTTATTTAAGTCATAAAGAGCTTAAAATTGCTGATTTTCAGTCAATAAGAGGATTTCAATATGTTAGGAAACTTCTAGAGAAAATAGTGCTTGTGCACTGTTTATTTTACTTCATTTCCCCCCTGGTTTTTCAGCTTGGAAGAGAGAAAAATGAAGCCTTGTTTAAATGTTTTTGTCTTAAAATTTAAGTCCAGTTAGCATTCTTCTTAGGCTTTTGTAGTGCTTGATCTGGTTATGGAATATTGTTTTTGTTAATATCTCATTGCCCTTTTTAGTTTTTTTTCATTTGTAATTATTTTTGTACTTTTGCATCTGATATGATGCATTATCATTTCAAATATTTATTCAGGTGGGGTTTTCAAGTTGGAACTATTTTTGCCTGAAGAATATCCCATGGCTGCTCCCAAGGTAAGCAACTCCGAGTCATTTTTAGTTACTAGCATGACCTTCCTGTTACTCTACGGCATATGATAACAGCTCAAAGGTAAACAATGTTTGAGGCATGATAATTGTAATTTGAAGTTGGTTCATGATTATAGTTTTGGAGATTTCAGTTTCAGCAGAATTTGTTGTCTTTTTTATTGGGTATGGTAGAATTAAATGTCTATCATGTATTATTCTCCTTTCACTTTGATGAACTCTTAATCTTGTATGATTACTTTATTTGATGACATAATTTAAAGGAAAATGTTGGAACTCAATGTTTGATGGTATGTCATATGCACTGGCTTTAAAAATGTCCTCATTCTGACATCACTGCAATAGTCTATGCTACCTAAGTAGCTGGCTCTTTGCTTTGGACGTTGCACTTCTTGCTTTTATTTAGGAAGAATGTTTGCATCTGATTTGTTGTGCAGAGCAAAGTCTCGCTGGTAATGATCTAATTTGTGTTTGCACTCTGTACTGGGTTGTATATAGCTGATGCAATGGCTTTCGAAACTTCAATAGTTGGCATTTCAGCATCAATTTATTGTTCTCCTCTATTCTCTCAGAACAGTTTAATCAACTGTTAATGTTGCCTCCATGGTTTATTTTGTTTTTTCATCCACCTTAACCAATTTGGTGTAACAGGTTCGATTTCTTACAAAGATATATCATCCTAACATTGACAAGGTTGGCAACTGTTCTTTCTTTTCTCCTTATTTTATGCTGTCAGAATCTGTATTTTTCTTGTCTCTTAAGGGTTTGAATTTTCTTTCAGCTTGGAAGAATATGCCTTGATATTCTCAAAGACAAATGGAGTCCAGCTCTCCAGATACGAACTGTACTTTTAAGGTATTGTAAGATATTATGAGATACAAATTCATTTGTTGGACATCAATATTGGTAAATGTGGGGAGTGTGTGTTATTATCTTTAGTTATGGCAGCACTTGATTTTAAAGTTAATACTGACATTAATATGTTTATTTCAGTATTCAAGCACTTTTGAGTGCTCCAAATCCCGATGATCCACTCTCTGAAAACATTGCTAAGCACTGGAAAACAAATGAAGCTGAAGCCGTTGAGACAGGTAAAATCTGTGATTGCTTATATTAAATCTTTGGAATTTGGTTACTTCACTATTGGAAAGATGATATGCTCCCATTCTTATAAACGACTCTTCTCGATATCCCTTATGCTTATTGCAGCAAAGGAATGGACCCGTTTGTATGCAAGCGGTGCATGAAGACTGTTTGGTATCATTTGCCCTCTTAAAATAACATGTTATGCAGTGTAAGCTATTCCATGTCAATTACATATGGAAATTTGGAAAAATTGATGTTTGAAAAGAGTCTGATATTCACAAAAAGCTTCCAGTTGGGACCTGTTTATCGTTTTCTGGTTGGAAGCAGTCACTGAAGTTGTATGATAAAAATACAATGTTGTCTAAAACTCTCAAATGCTGAACTAAGAGATTATTCTCAAATACAGCTATTTCATGTTCTGTTTATTTATGATATTAAAGACTGATGCATACATACATGAATATTCTCTTAAAATACAACACTTTGGTCTCATTACAATTTTTTAACTCAATACTAGTACGAGCTTAGGTATTGCGTTGGGATGATTATTTGTTTGTGATAATTTACGGAGTATAAATTTAAAGGTCAAAATATACTCTTAAGGTCTAAGCTTACTTTTATTTTCAGAGATTTACTCTTACCTTTTTGGATTTAAAATTTAAAGTTTAATTTTTATCACTAATAAATTTATTAATGTGGTATTTTGAAATTATAAAAAAGCACTTGGTAGTTAAGTACCAATAAAAATGATATTGAAAATATTTGTATAAGATTTTTAAAAACATTCATTTTATTTTGTCATGATAAAGTAAAATTTTTACAATAGTGTTCCAAATAAAAATTGATGCCAAAATTGTTTTAATTAAATGTTAAATATTTAAATTAATTAATAACATCATAAAAGTGATTAAATCTTAAATTCTAGCTTAGTATAAGAGCTAAAGCTAAAGATTGATCCTTGTCAAGCAAACCTAAAAAGAAAAGAAAAAAACTACAGATTTGTTTCTAAATCTTGCATTCAAATTATATATCCATATAACGTTTTATTCAGAAAATTGATAATATTAATGGACCAATTTATATTGGAAATTAAAGTGTAATAGTTAAATTTTAAATTTAGTTAAAATTTAATTAATTTTCTAAAACTAAAAAAGAAAAAGGTAAAGAGTAAATTTAAATAAATGGAAAGTCACTTGTCATTCTTACGATTTTTAAAGTATTAAAATTATATATAAACATATAATGTTTTAATCGAAAAGTTAATGATATTAACTATTTGGATTAATTAATTAAAAATATAGGAATTATATTATGTTAAAAAATTAATGTATATATATTAAATATAAAATTTAAGCATATTAAAGGAACGCATTTACCTATTTTTTTTAAAAATGAAAGAAAAAGAAAGAAGCGTGGGTGAGGGAGCCAGCAGCCAGGTGATGACCTTCCTTTATATGGTAAGCATTTTAGAGGTATCAAAAGTGAAATTTCATCACTTTTGTAAAATGAAGAGAAGAGAGCCGCGTGTCATCAGAAAGACCTTTTTATATATAGGGTTCAGGGACTTGTGGTGGGACTTTTCAATAGGGTAGTTCAAAACCCGTGTCCATTTTGGACAAAAAATAATAATAAAAGTAAAAATGTTTTGGAGGAGGGAAAGAAAGAGAAAAGCTAATAGGGGTTGGTGGAGGTTTTAAGCATGATATTTAAGGAGAGTGATAGTAAGATAAATTTGTATTTTGAATATATTTATTTTTGGTAATTATCAAATAAATTGTTATTAAATTTGGGCTTTTTTTTATCAAGAATAAAGTTGGTGTGTTAAATTTAAATTCTTACAAAATGGGGTTAAGTTGGAACAAAAAGTAAAGTGGATGGTTTGATTGAAAGATTGAAGTTACAAAGATGACTGAATAAAGATTGAAGGGTTGAAGATTTTTTTTCAAAACTAGCTAGATAAAGATTGAAGAATTTTTCATATTATTACAACTCTGTAATTAGTTTAAATTTAATCTCTAGTTTAAATTTGATTTTTAAATTATTTAGTGATAATATTTAGAATTATTTAGTGATAATATTTAGGATTATTTTTTGATAATATTTAGGAAAAATCCAGTTAAATTTTAGCACTAGTAGTGTTTATGAATACCTAGTAGCTACATTCAATTAAACACACACTTTTTGCCTTTAGCATTTAATAAAATTCTTTAATTTTTTCCCATTCCTGCGTCATACTCATTTCTCTGTTTCATTTCTTTTTTTTTCTTTTGTTTTCAACCTTTTGGTTTAATTGCCTTCCAGGTAGAGGTGTGCATAGGTCGGGCAGCCTGGCACGGCCCGAAGGCCCGACCGAAATGTGAAAGGGTTTGGGCAAAAATATAGGCCCGAAAAATGGACTTAGACAAAAAATAAGGTCTGTTTAAAAAATGGGCCGGGCCTCAGGTAAGGTATTTTTGGCCCGGGCCCGGCCCGAATTCACTAAAAGACAAAAAATATCTGCTATTTTTTTTTTGTTTTTGAATGTTATTTTCTTGTTGTTTTCTCCCTTTTTTGCTACCATATTACTATTATGTTGCTACTATTTTGTTGTTATTGTTTGGATATTATATAAAACTTATTTTATTGTTAATTTTGTTATTATTTTAAAAACATTTGTTAATTTTGTTGTTATTTTAGAGGTATTTGCTTGTTAAGTTGCATCTATCTTAGTATTATTTAAGTCTATATATTTTTTTAAAATTTATTTTCAATTTGTTGGGAAATATTTATTTTAATTTTTAGTATTTTTGATGTATTATATATATTTAAAAATTATATAAAATAATATAAAAAATTAATATGGCCGGGCCGGGCTGGGCCCGGGTTTTAGCATTTTTATATGGGTCGGGTTTGGACAAAATTTTAGGCCCATTTTTGGGCCCGGCACGACCCGAGCCCGATGAATGGGCCTAAATTTTTAATTGAGCCTGGCCCGGCCCATGCACACTGTAACGACCCAAATTCTATGGGCACCGGAAAAGTGAGTTTAGGGCCTCCGTCTTAGGAAAAAAGAGTCGTAGGGGCTTTGTTTTAGTAAATCGAGTTAGTAAATAATTATTAGAAATATTTGAGTGTTTAGTTGTGTGTTTAATTAAGCTTTGAATAAGTGAATTTAGTTTAATTAGAAATAATTAGTAGAAAGGACTAAATTGAATAGAGAATAAAAGTTTAATTATAGAATATAAAAATAATAAGGGATTAAATTAGTAATTAGACCAAATTAGTGAAATGTGTAAAATAGAGAATAAATAGATGTGCTTTTATATTATTGGTACAAATTTTTAACATATATGTATTTATTTATTAATTAAGTAAAAGATATTTATTTAATAAATTAATAAGGACAAATGTATGGTGTGGATTTGTGCAAGTGTCATAATAAGTATGTATACAAATGTATATGTATAATTAGTTATTATATAAGATATTTATAATAATTAAATAAGTAAAGTAAATAAAAGAAATAAAAGAAAAAGAACATAGAAAAGAACCAGAGAAGAAAACGTGAGAAAGGGAAAGAAAAGAAAGAAAGAAAAGAAAAAGGAAAATTTAAGGTTTTGAAGCTTCAAGTTAATTTGGTAAGTTTAATTAAGCCCTTTCTTTGTAATTTTGATGTTTTTGGAGTCTTAGAAGAAGATATTCTTGAATTTATGTGGAAATATTGAAAGTTAATGGATATGTGAGTAGGGTTTATGTTGAGAAAATGATGAAATTAGGGATTAATTTGATTAAATTATTGATTTGAATTGATTAAAGGACTTAATTGTAAATTAGACTATAAGTTTTGTGTTTTAGGGATTAAATTGAAAGAAATTCGAAATTGTGGAAAAATGGTGAAAATTTGGTAGTTATATAGGAGTTTTGATGGAAATTATATAAGGAAATGATATGAATTGTTAAAAGGAAGAAGATGAATGTGGTTAGGACAAAGTTGGTATTAAGGAAAAAGTTGTATGGAAAGTTAGAAATTTATATGAAATATGTGTATTATTAATTAATTGTAATTATGCTAATTTTCGTAGCAAACAAGGAAACCGAGACATCGAATATGAACGGAAAAAAAGTGGTCGAGGAGTAGCTCGGGAAATTATCGGTTTGTATTATCATAATTCGAGCATTTATTATTTAATGTTTAGTTTATTTAATATATGTGCATGGAATTAGAATTGAAATAGGTAGCGATATTTAATTTAAATGTGATTGGATATGATTGATGATTATATATGTATGTGAAATTGAATTATATGATTGAATTGAGCAATGTTAGTATGCAAATGAATTTGAGTTATTAATGTGATTGAATTGGTTGAAATGATTTTCATCGTTTGAGAATGGAAATGAAGTGAAAATATACGATAATGTGAGTTTGCACAAAATGTGCTTGAAATGAGAAATATGTGAGAAAAATGTGGCTAAAGTGCAAATGATGTGAATTTGATTGAAAATACGAGAAAGTGATTGAAATTGATATGTGTTTCCGATACCCTATTAACTAGTCGGGCTTAGTGGATATAATTGGTATGCCATAGGATTGGAAGTGTTCAGGGTTACTTCGACCTCAAGTCGATGAGACACTTGGAGTGTCATATTGCTTCGGATAGATTCGATGAGGTACTGGGTACCACCTTACTTCGGCTAGGCCGATGAGACACTGGGTGTCAACTTTGCTTCGAACTATCCGATGAGGCATTGGGTGCCAACATGGTGTGTTTGGTTGGATCCGTGTATCCGCCAAAGTTCGAGTCACGTTAATAGGGGTAATTAAGTGAAATGAGAAAACCAATTGAATTTGTTTATTTGAATCATTGAATGAAGAGTGAAAATGATAATGTGATATGAAATAAGAAATGAAATTGTGCTATGAGATTGAATACATAAACCAAGGTTCTTGATTGGTTATTACTGAATATGTATATGTGTGATTGAAAGGTGAACTGAATGTTCATGAATTGTTCAAGTTTGAAACGTGAATTGAATATTTGTATGTGATTGAAGAATGGTGAACCAAATGTGAAAATATGATAGTTGGGTACACAACTATATGATTGATTTGTGTATGATATGGTATATTGTTGTTGTTGTTATAATTTGAATTATGATAATACCACTGAGTATTTTCAATACTCAGCGTATGGTTGTTTTCCGTGCGTAGGTTAGGTAAAGTTAAGGTCAGGCTCAGCATCCGAATCAATCCCGGCTTCAGCTCACATTTTGGTGATGTATTTATAACTTTTGGAAAGGTGGCATGTACTAGGTTTAGTATTTACTATTTATAAATGTTTAATATTTTGAATGTGAATACAGATTATAAACCTTAAGAAGTTTTTGGAATGAATGAATAAACATTTGCTAAGTCTGGAATTGAAATGCATGGTATTTGATTAATGTTTATGAGTCAATGAGTTGGGCATGTTTTAGGTATGTTTAGTGGGTAAAAATAGCTTTAAAATGGTGAAACATGCAGTTTTCACACGGCCAAATCACATGGGCGTGTGCCCAGGCCGTGTGGGAGAAACAGACTTGCACACGGGCTAGACACACGGCCGTGTGAAGCAAGTCAGAACTGCCCACGGCCTGGCCCCACGACCATGGGGATCCATACGGGCTGGCCACACGGGCATGCCCCAGGCCACACGGCCATGTGCCCCTGTTTTCAAAGTAAAATTTTCAAAGTTCCCGATTTAATCCCAAATCATTTTCTAAACCTATTTTGGGCCCCGTAGGCCTATATTAAGAATTATTTGATGGAAATTAGATGGTTTTAGATTGAAACTCAAATTTATGTCTCGTTTTTATTCGTATGTTAGTGTATAAGTCCGGTAATACCTCGTGACCTATTCCGACGACGGTTTGGGGTTAGGGGGTGTTACACACACCTCTACTTCCAAGGCCTTTTCCCCTTCTACTTTATAAAATTCCATTTAAACCATTTATTTTCAAGCATGATTTTTTCCATGATTAACGAAACTTTTTTAAGCCTTAGCCCAGTTATAACTTCGACAAAGTAATCGTGAGATATGAACCCACACTAAATATTTTGCAATTCGATATTCGCTATCTCTCCAGTATATGGGATAGTACAAAATTGTCCCTCAAAGTTATTCGATTTCAATTCAAAAAGTGCGCGTTGGGTTGGAATCGTTTGGCGTACAGCTGAGAAGTTGAGTCGGCAGTGCTGCATTTAAAATCTTGCGAACAAATTGGCGTGTTCAATTGGAAAAAGCTAGTTGAATTCCGTCAAGGGAGATAGTGATCGGATTTAAATGACCTACACGGTTGAGGCCGTTAATTCGAGTTGGGCTTTTCAGGTCACAAGGACATCGAAGTCTTAAATTATGAGTACGTGCCACGTGGTTTGAAATTTGACAAGGGTCAATTTTTAGGTGATATTGGGATGGACTACGAAAGGAAGAGTTGGCGGTTTGAGGGATCCTCGATTTCTATAACCAACTTATCGCTTGGAAGGGAAAATTTATTTTAAAGATCAATTCAAGATTGGAGTACACCGAGGCTAAGGCTAAGCTTAAAAAAATATTTTATTTATCCATTTATTTTATTTTCTTAAATTTATTTTTGCATTTTTGAATCTGTTTTTATTTTATTTTTCGTATTTCCTTATTTTATTATCTTAATCAATTTAAACCATCCATTTTTATTTTTTAGTATTTCTACGCACCGGTCGTGGGCACGAATGTGACTGCGACAACGATTCTGGTCACGAAAAAAGGCAGAATTAGATAACCAGTCCCTGTGGATTCGACCTTACTTCTCTATATTGTTAATTACTGTTATTTTGTTGTAGGAATTTGTATTTGGTGGTTTCGACGCCCATCAATATTTGGTGCCGTTGCCGGGGATTGGTAAAAATTTCTAATTTTTGTTTGTTTTCTTTATGACTAGGTCAGAATCGGGGACTCTAGCATTTGAACCAGAAATAGAAAAGTTGGCTCGAACACTTCGAAGAGAAGTTATTTGGTGCGATAAACAAACACAACCTGATTTTGAAGAAGGATCTTACACTGAAGATATTTACTTATCCGAAGGTTCAGACGAAATAATAGATCAAACTGTACGCCAACTTGCAGCTGCACCAGATGAACAACAACTGATATGCATAACTTACCCGGCGGGTGAAACACCGTTTGAGTTAAAGTCAGGATTAATACATTTACTGCTTACTTTCTGCGGTTTGAAAAATGAAAACCCTGATACTCATCTGAAAGAGTTCCACATGGTTTGTCTTAGCATGAAACCAGAAGGAATAACTGAGGGTGATTAGACCTCTATAACTGTACCTATGTGATCCGTGTGTGCATGAACTGTGATTGGTTTGTGATTGATCGTGTGATCTGTGCAAATTATGACTGTGCGAGTAATTTTGTAACTGACTGACTGGATATGAACAACTGTCTGTAATTTGTATTCTTATACTATTTTTTTGTTTGCATGCATACATATGCATAAAGTATTTTTGGGTGGGATTTTAAAGAGAAGGAAGACTGATACTGAATTGAACTAGCAATTTTACTGCAACTAGTCTGTATGGCATATTAACGCACTGCACCATACAACATATACGTAAGCTTCGCTACGTATGACTATCTAATTTAGCAGCCTCGCTGCAACCTTACTGGTATAGCAGTTTACTACATCACACTGCATCGTATGTACTTTAGCTATGCTACGTACCCTTATCTAATCTGGCAGTTCATACTGCACAACTGTACTACGGGTTACCAGCATGGCACTGTATAGCTTATACGTCAGCATTGCTACGTATTATTATTGACTGATCTGGCAATTTATCTGCTTATTGTTAGCCCTAATACCCAGAGGGTCGTGGGCAGTCCCAATACCTGAGGGTCGTGACTTACTGATAGCCATCGTTGCCGGGAAACCTGGGATGACATCACAGGAAGTGTAGGGCTGGGTGGGTGTTTCAAACCCTACAAAATGTGTAGGGATGGACGGAGAGGCGTGTTGGTTGGATGAGTGGGTTTTATATTTCAACTGCATTCATACGTATTTGTTGACTGTTCTGAATGATAGACTCTGATTGTATCTATCTGACTAAATGGAACTTGTGACTTGTTGTGATTTCTTACGTGTGAATCATTACTATTTACCAAGACTTCTGTCTCGAGTTTACCAGTAAGTTTGTTCTGGTTATTCATGCAACAGTTTTGCGTGTTAGACCGTCTGATTATATCTGTCTGACTGAGTTGTTATTGTGACTGAATGGTACTTGCGACTGTGTGTCTAAGTGTGGTTTAATATGCTCTAAATATTGCTAACCGCCGTTACGTCGGTTTCGAATGTACCAACTGGTTCTGTATAGCTCTGTAAGTATGTTCCACTTCTGAACTGCTTTCTGTTTCTAATTCTGGGGATAGTTAGTTTGATCTCACACTGAGCTCATATAGCTCACCCTTTAT
The DNA here is from genome assembly GCA_020496765.1 of Gossypium stocksii. NCBI lineage: Eukaryota > Viridiplantae > Streptophyta > Magnoliopsida > Malvales > Malvaceae > Gossypium > Gossypium stocksii. The sequence goes on along the minus strand of CM035632.1, from coordinate 97,408,717 downwards.
TATTTTTCCCCTTTCAAGTACCTTGTTAAATTTTGACGCTGGACTCGATACGCAAAGGTCTCAGGCAGTCTCGGTGAAAGTAACCTATTGGTTGTATTTTCAGTTTTATTTATTGTATAGTATTTAGAACTTTAAGGCTTTGAAGAATTGTGGTACAATTTTCGTTTTAACTTATTCATACTTTTATTCTGGACATTTATCAAGCGTAATTGTAACTTTACTAAATGAGTTTAAAACGATTGAATGTTTTAGTTCGCTAGGAAATAAATATTTTATGGTTTCGAAAAAGGAATTAAGGTTGACTTGTTTTGTGAAATTTTCTCACGATCACCTCGGTGATCAATGTAGCATCCCGAATTTAGTCTAAACTTATAGGTCGAGTTTAGAGTGTTACATTTGGTGGTATTAGAGCCAGGTTTGCAAAAACTCAGCTCGTGCTTTTATGTGAACGTGTGCGCAAGTAACTGTTGTTGAAAATATTTGAAGAACTGTACCATAGAAAGTTACAATGGTATGTGTTTTGAAAATGGCTTACGAAAATGTGCTGTCGGGACTCCGGTGCTGGTTCATGTAGAATTCAAAATTATAATGTTAGAAATGTGAAGTTTTTATTCTTATTTTGCGTTTGCTTCCTAGCAGTGTAGATATCCTAAGTTAGGCATAAGAATAATATGGATTTTGAAAGTAAGCAGGATCGTAAGGAGTCATTTGCTTCTCCAAAACGTGTGAATGTTCACGAGTTGGAGGTCAATGTGAGTCCACCAACTTCGGGTAACGTTAACCCAGAGCTTGGCACTGAGACACTGACTCGAGTGGTGAAAAAAGTGCTAGAGAAAGTGTTTGAGGCTAGAATAAGAGAGACTAGTGAGACGCTTCAGGCTAGGTGCATGGATTGTGGGAAGAGGAGAGATCGCAGTTCTCTAAGGTTGGAGCCTCATTCTGCGAAGCGTGTTAGAACGCATCTAAGTGACAGTAAAGGTAGTGTCGATAGTAGTACGAGCGTACCGTCTTACGAGCATTGTAAGAGGAGCCATCTAGGCAAATATTAGAAGAAGTTGGGAGCATGTATTAGATGTGGGTCCACAAAGTATCATATTCGAGAATGCCCTTGATGATTTTAAGTCAGGTATGCTCGTAGATATGTTGGTATGTTGATTGGGAGTGTAGTAATTGTGTGTGACAACTGGCTGTCTACTTCAGTGGTTATGTGTTCTGGGTGTGTGTGTGAGGTCTTAAGTTCAAATTAAATGCGATAGTGTTTTGGGATTAGAGTATGCAGTGGGAGCGTAGTGGAATGATTTATGACTGTTATGTTAGTTGGAAATTTCAGGGACAAAATTTCTTTAAGGAGGGGTGAAATGTAACACCCTGAATTTTGGGCCTGGAAATTTTGGAGTTTTGAGCATAGGGTCAGTGGGGAGGTTGCATACATGAGTTAAGTTGTGCAATATAGTGACAGAATGGGCTTGCTGGTCTGGTGGTTGAGTGAAGGTTAGTGAACCTCAAGGTTGTGGGTTCGAGTCTTTACATGTGCGTTTTGAAGATTAAAACAATTATATAGTTTTATTTTGTACTTAATTAGTAGCTTATTTTTATTTTACTTGGTATTTTTTTCTTTTGTTTATTTTTATTTTTAATTATTTTTTTCACGTTTCTTCTCCTCTTCTTCTCTTCGTTCTATCAGATTTTCTTTGCGTCTTTGGAAACGTTTTGTCTGTGAATTTTGAATTGTTGCTCCTCCTTCGCCTATTCTGATCGCAAAAACAGGTGTGGGATTCGAACCATGACTACACTATTTTTGTTTATTGGTTTTATTTGCAAACATTTGATTTGGTATTTCGTGAGTGTGTGTTAACTGAAGGTTTTAGGTTTTAGACGTTGGAAGTGAGGGGAAAACTTTACTTTCTGTGTTTCGGGACACACGGCCGTGTCTGGTGGGCACATGGGCATGTGTGACCCTCACACGATCGTGTCTACCCTGCACCTGATTTAAGCAAAATTGGGCAGTGAGTTACACAGCCTGATAGCACAGTCGTGTCCCTACTACACACGGGTGTGTGCCTCTGCCACACAATCGTGTGCCACCCTCCACACAGGCGTTTGGACCCCTACACGGCGTGGTTGTTTCACACGGCCGTAGCACACAGGCGTGAGGCCATATTTTGCCAGTTTTTGTATTAGGTCAAATTACAACCTAATTGTGACTTTGTGTGTTCCAACCCTTAGCTTGGCTTTAGTGAGGGTGACTAGACCTTTCTAATTGTACCTATGTGATCCGTGTGTGCATGAACTGTGATTGGTTTGTGATTGATCGTGTGATCTGTGCAAATTATGATTGTGCGAGTAATTCTGTAACTGATAAAATGGATGTGAATGACTGTTTATAATTTGTATTCTGATACCGTTTGTTTGTTTGCACACATACATATGCATAAAGTATTTTTGGGTAGGATTTTGAAGAGAATGAAGACTGATACTGAATTGAACTGGCAGTTTTACTGCAACTGGTCTGTACAGTGGATTATCGCAGTGTACCGTACAGCATATATGTCAGCTTTGCTGCATATGACTATCTAATTTGGCAGCCTTGCTACAACTTTACTAGTATAGCAGTTTATCGCATCACACTGTACCGTATGTACGTTAGCTATGCTACGTACCCTTATCTGATCTAGTAGTTCATACTGCATGACTGTGCTATGGGTTACTACATGGCACTGCACAACTTATACGTCAGCATTACTGCATATTATTATTGACTGATTTGGTAGTTTATCTGCTTACTGTTAGCCCCAATACCCAGAGGGTCGTGGGTAGTCCCAATACCCTGAGGGTTGTGGACTTACTGATGGCCATCATTTTCGGGCAACTTGGGATGACATCACAGGAGGTGTAGCGCTGGGTGGGTGTTTTAAACCCCACAGAAAGTGTAGGGATGGACAGAGGGGCGTGTTGGCTAGATGGGTAGGTTTTATATTTCAACTGCATTCATACACATTGTTGACTTTTCTGAGTGATAGACTTTGATTGTATCTATCTAACTGAATGGAACTTGTGACTGATTATGATTTCATACGTGTGAATCATTACTATTTACCGAGACTTCTATCTCTAGTTTACCATTTGATTCTGTAAGTACTTCTGGTTATCTGTTCGACAGTTCTGCGTGTTAGACTGTCCGATTATAACTGTCTGACTGAATTATTACTGTGGTTGAATGGTACTTGCGACTGTGTGTTTGAATGTGTTTTAATATGCTCTAAATATTGCTAACCATCGGTACGTCAGTTTTGAATGTACCAACTGGTTTTGTATAGATCTATAAGTATGTTCCACTTCTGAATTGCTTTCTTTTTTTGATTCTGTAGATAGTCAGTTTGATCTCATACTGAGCTTGTATAGCTCATCCCCTCTTCTGTTTCCCCTTTCAAGTACCTTGCTGAATTCTAACGCTGGACTCAGTACGCAGAGGTCTCAGACAGTCTCAGTGAAAGTAATCTATTAGTTGTATTTTTAGTTTTATTTATTGTATAGTATTTGGAACTTTAAGGCTTTGAAGAACTGTGGTACAATTTCCGTTTTAACTTTTCATTCATACTTTTATTCTGGACATTTATCAAGCATAACTGTAACTATACTAAATGGGTTTAAAACGATTGAATGTTTTAGTTTGCTAAGAAATAAATATTTTATGGTTTCGGAAAAGGAATTAAGGTTGACTTGTTTTGTGAAATTTTCTCACGATCACCTTGGTGATCAATGTAGCATCCTAAATTCGATTTAAACATCTAGGTCGGATTTAGGGTGTTACATTACTGACTTGTGAACCATGAACAAATTTGATTCACACGGCAGAGACACACGCCAGTGTGCGCTTCCCGTATGCCTAAACCTGGACATTCTGTTTCTAATTTTTAAGGTGCAAAGGACACACAGCAAGTTCACACGCCTTTGTGCTAGCCGTGTGTCTCACACGGTCTAGTCACAGGCCCATGTGCCAGGTCGTGTGGACTCAATATAACCCCTTTGTAACTATCTAACCAACCTTGCAAATTCAAATTGCAACCAATCCAAAACTAATGTCACAACTAATTCAATTTATATACAAACACACCTAAAACATATCAAAACATCAACCCTAGGATTTACTAAATGATCATTCATAAATATCTTTCAAATTGGATTAAAAATAATTCATTCAAATCCATTTCAAAATTTAATACCATATATGTCACTTTAATTCCTTCCATTTAGTATTACCATTTTCAAACATCATATGTTACCTTATACAACCAAAAACCACAATGACCCATAACCATAACCTAGGTACATGCCACTTTTACCAAAAGAAATATACATCACCAAGTTTTTGAGGTCGGAATCAACTCTAGATGCTGGATCGGAATGTTGACTTTTGCTAACCTACGCACGGAAACAACCGTACGCTGAGTATGGATATACTCAGTGGTATTACTATAATTCAAATTAATAAGGTAAAATAAAAATTAAACATATCAAATTATATATAACAATTAATTTGTAATTAAATTATTTCATACTTGGCTTTCACTTCTCAACAATAGCAACTCAATTTAGCTATTCGTTAATTTAATATCATATAACATCTCATTTGAACATCAAACACTTCCAATTCACATATCAAATTCACTTGAACATCTCATTTGAATTGTAATACTCAGACCTTGGCAGATACACGGATCCAACCAAACACTCCAGTATGGCACCTAATGCCTCATCGGATAGTTCAAATCAATATAGTGACACCCAATGTCTCATCAACTCGAGGTCGAAGTATCCCTGAACACTTCCAATCTTGTGGCATGCCAACTATATCCGACTAGCTCGACTAGTTAATAGGGTTTCCAATTCACATATCAAATTCACTTTCAATTCAAATCATTTTCCACTTTCCAATTGATATACAATTCAAATACACATACATATTTGTTGTTCAATTCAATTTGCATTCAACTCAATAATAATACTTACCTCAATTTCTCCTATCATGCACATTAGTTTAAATTCAACATTTAATAATAAATAAATTTAAATTATAGTAATACGAACCAAAATTTTCCCGAGTTACTCCCCGACATTCTTTTCCTTCCTTTCTGAGCCGATGTCTCCGGTTCAATGTTAGCTACGAAAATTAAAATAATTTCACAATTATTAATACAACAATTATTCACATCAATTCTTGAATTCCCTATTTAACTTCTACCTTAATTTCAATTTAATCCCTAACCAAAATCATCTATTTTTCTATCCCAATTCATACCTTATTTCTACTCCATTTTCACTCAAACTCAAACTTAACTCTCTAATTTTCATCATAAATACCTAATTTCGAATTTCTTGCAATTTAGTCCCTAGTACACAAAATTTATAGCTTATTCTACAATTTAATCCTCCTCCCAATTCTAATTAGAAATTCTATTAATTCAATCTCTAATTCACACTTTTACTAAACAAAATTAATGTCTAAAAATCTAATAACTTCCAAAATGTCAACACATACTTAGTAGTATTTTGTTCTAGGTTCATAAAAACTCAAAAATTACATGAAAATGGCTTAAATTGACTTACCAATTCAATTTGGAACATTTAAAACCCTATTTTCCTTATTCTTTCTTTTCTTTTTCTTTCTGTTTTGTCCCTACCTATTCTATTTCTTTCTTTTTTTTTTCTTTTTTTTATATCTTAGGTTATATATATAATATAATAATATATTATAATAATATAAAATATAAAATATAAAATATCTTTATTATTATATAATATAAATATATATTAAACTTAAAAATCTTAGATTTTTTATGATAAACCGCCTCAATTATAAATATGGCATATTTGCCTATTTAGTCATTTTTATTTTCTTTTAATCTACAATTAAAATTTTACCCCTATTGCAATTTAGTCCTTTTTCACAATTACTCCTAATAAGTCAAACTTACCTATTTAAAGCCTAATTAAACACACAACTAACTTAGTAAATATTTTTAATAAATATTTACGAATTCATTTTACTAAGCCGAAGGCCCGATAACATACTTTTTTGATGCCCATGATTTTTGGGTCATTATGTTTCTCCCCTTAATAAATTTTGTCCTCGAAATTTACCTGAAAAGAGATGGTGGTACTGAGATCTCATTGTTTCCTCTGGTTCCCAAGTTGCTTCCTCAATACTGTGACTCCTCCATAATACTTTCACTAAGTGAACCCTTTTATTTCGTAACTCCTTTACCTCCCAAGCTAATATCTGAACTGGCTCTTTCTCATAAGACAAATCAGATTGAATTTTTATATTTTCGGTGGGGATAACATGAGAAGGATCCAATCTATATCTCCGTAGCATAGAAACATGAAAAACATCATGGATTTTCTATAATTCTGGAGGTAAAGCTAATCGATAAGCAACTGGTCTGATTATTTCTACAACCTCATATGGTCCAATAAAACAAGGACTCAACTTTCTTTTTCGACCAAATCTCAAGACTTTCTTCCAAGGTGACATCTTAAGAAACACTTTATCACCGACAGAATACTCAATGCCTCGATGTTTCAAATCTGCATAAGACTTCTTTCTGTCAAAAGCTACTTTTAATCTATCTTGAATCTTCTTGACCATTTCTTTTGTTTCTTGAATCAACTCTGGCCCAATTGTTTTTCTTTCATTTAATTCCATCCAACATATAGGCGACCGACATATTTGACCATATAGAGCCTCATATAGAGCCATTTGAATACTCGGTTGGTAACTATTATTATAAACAAACTCAGCTAGTGGTAAATAACGTTCCCAACTTGATTCAAAATCAATGATACATGCTCGAAGCATGTCTTCTAGGATCTGAATTACCCGTTTATATTGTCCGTCAGTTTACGGATGAAAAGCTGTACTAAAGTTAAGTCGAGTACCCAATGACTCATGCAATTGTCTCCAAAATCTTGATGTGAACCATGGATACCGGTCAAAAATTATAGATACAAGAATACAATGTAATCTCACAATTTCCTGGACGTAACCCTCAGAAGCTTCTGAAGTGACCAGTCGGTTCTAATTGCTATAAAATAAGCTGACTTCGTGAACCGATCAACAATCACCCAAATAGCATTCTTTTTGCTCGCTGACAATGGTAATCCCGTAACAAAATCCATTGCGATACAATCCCATTTCCTTTCAGGAATGTTAATAGGCTGAAGTAATCCTGTGGGAACCTGATGCTCTGCCTTTACCCATTGACAATTCAGACATTTACCAACATACTCAACTATATCTCTTTTCATCCCTGGCCACCAGTACGATTCCCGTAAATTTTAGTACATCTTTGTTCCTCTGGGGTGTAAAGCAAACACGCTATCATATGCTTCTCAGAGAATCAACTCCTTTAACTTTAAAACAGCTGGAACATAAATCTGATCACGATACCTCAAGCAACCATGCTCATTAATGCTAAAATTTTCTACCATACCATTATATACCATTTCTCTTTTCTTCATTAATTTGTCATCTTCTGGCTGTGCTGCTCTAATCTGATCAAACATCATTAGTTTAACTCTCAACTCAGCCAACAGACTTCCATCATGGACACTGAGCTGTGCAAATATTGCTCGCAATTCAACTGCAGCTTTCCTACTCAATGCATCAGCTACTATATTTGCCTTTCCCAGATGATAATCTATAACACAATCATAGTCTTTTAGAAGTTCAATCCACCGTATTTGTCTCAAGTTCAACTCTTTCTGAGATAAGAGATATTTGGGACTTTTATGATTAGTATAAATATAACATTTTTCATTGTACAAATAGTGTTTCCAAATCTTCAATGCAAAAATCACAGCAGCTAACTCCAGATCATGTGTCGAGTAATTACGCTCTTGTGGTTTCAGTTGATGAGATGCATATGCTATTACCTTTCCATCTTGCATCAATACACAACCCAAAGAACTCAAAGAAGCATCACTGTACATAATAAAATCTTTTCCCGATTCTGGCAATGTCAAAACTGGTGCCTCAGTCAACATTTGCTTCAACGTCTCAAAACTTCTCTAACACTGATCATTCCAAATAAAAGGAATATTCTTTTGTAGCAGCTTTGTCATTGGTAATGCTATCTTCAAAAACCCATTTACAAATCTTCTATAATATCCAGCTAATCCCAAGAAACTACGTACCTCCGATACATTTCTCAATGCTTTCCACTAAACAATCGCTTCAACCTTTTTTGGATCAACTCTGATTCCATCTGCAGACACAAAATGTCCCAAAAATACCACCTCCGATAACCAAAATTCACATTTACTAAGTTTCAAATACAACTGTTTCTCTTGAAATATCTGTTGTATGATTTTGAGATGCTGATCATGTATAGATTCTGACTTCGAATAAACTAGTATGTCATCAATAAAAACCACCACAATTTGATCTAAATATGGCTGGAAAATACGCTTCATGAGATCCATAAAAGTAGCTGGGGCATTAGTTAATTCGAAAGACATCACTAAAAATTCATAATGTCCATACCTCGTATGAAAAGTTGTCTTTGGTACATCACTTTCTTTCACCTTCAACTGATAGTAGCCTGACCTCAAATGAATCTTCGAGAACACAGAAACTCCTTTCAACTGATAGAATAAATCATCAATGCGGGGTAACAGATATTGATTCTTAATTACCTTATTCAATTGCCGATAATCAATACAAAATCACATCGAACCATCCTTCTTTTTAACAAATAATATTGGAGCTCCCCATGGTGAAATACTGGTCCAATGAAGCCACGGTCTAGCAAATCTTGCAACTGTATCTTCTGCTCTTTTAATTCTGTGGGTGACATATGGTATGGAGGTATTGATAGCAAGGTTGTACCAAGGTAAACCTCAATCGCAAACTCTACATCTTTTTCTAGTGGTAATCCCGGTAATTCTTCAAGAAATACATCAGGAAACTCACAAATAGTTCGAATCTTACTGCATTGGCTTTCAATAGAATCAGAATTAATAACATAAGCCAAATAAGTTGTACAACCCCGATGAAGTAATTTGTTTGCCTGAATCACTAAAATGATACGTGTTGACCCACTAGTACGAATACCATTTACCTCAATCTTACCTCCATTATCAGTCTAAATACTAAACTTCTTTTTATAGTAGTCCAAAACTACTCTATGCTCCCAACCAATCCATTCCCAATATTACATCAAAATCACCGAATGGCATTATCAACAGATCAACAGAGAAAATTCTATTATGTATCATTAACGGGTATCTTCGACATACTTGATCAACAGAAATTATTTGTCCCAGTTGTAACGCCCTAATTTTTGGGTTTCTCTTAGATTTTTCTTTATCTGATAAAATGTTAAAATTCTAGTATTTGGGTGTGTAATGCATGTTTGGAGTGTGTTAATGGGCCTATGGAAGGCCCAGATATGGGTTAGAAGCTCGGCAAAATTTTGGATTTTTGACTTAGGAGATAGGGGGCCTTGGGAAGTAGGTGTTATAAGAAAATGTGGGTGAAATAAGACACAAAACAAGTCTTGGTAAAGTGGCAAAGGAGGCGCCACTAAGCTCCTTAAAAAGTGGCGCTTAGGAGAAGTGAGGAGGCCAAGGTTCAAGTTCCAGGTTATGCAAGGAAGGTGTTATTTTTATGCAGGGAGCAGGCAGGAATTTGAAGCAGAATAAAACTCTGCTTGAGGAGGGTTTGAATCGGTCATGAGAGGATATTGTGGAGTGAATCAAGGAGCGGATTAAGGTGTTTTTGAATTTGAAGTAAGGTGGCCGGCCAAGGGGACTCTTAGTGGTGCATTTTCGGCATTTTTGCATAGGAAGTATTCGGCTATTAGGTGCTATTAGTGCCGATTTCCTTTAAGTTCTTTTGGTGATGATTGTGCCGATTCTTTTTGCTTAGCTTCCATAATTCTTCTTTTTCTTCTTTTTGTGTTGGTAGCCGAAACCTATTGTAATTCTCATTGCCGAATCTTTTTCTTCTTTTCGTTGCCGAATATAGAACTTCCAAAAACCCCATCTTGTGCCGTTCTTCTCTTGATTAAACCAATTGCTTATTTCTTACCCTCTTAAATCTCTTTTCTTATTTTCTTCCTTTCCATTTTCTTCTGCTATCACCTACATACCTTCTTTTGACATTACTCTCTGGTTGATAGACACAAAAGCCGAAAGCAAACACCCACTTTGCCGAAACACTTCCTTTTCACTCTCATTTTTTTCTTCTTCTTCTAAACCCTTTCATAAACCGAAACCCTTATTGTGCTTAGCCGAATCCTCTGTACTCTCAACTCTTCCTTTCTTTTACTCAGAATTGTGACTAAGGGGACATCTAGAGGCACTTCTTGAACCGATTAGCACCTTGGCAAGTACTCAACCTAGTTCTCTCATTAACCTCTTATTAAAGTTTAAGTTAAAACTCTGGTAAGGGTGGCTATCGTTGGACTAAAGCATTGGGGTCTTTTGCGTTGATGTTGTTGTGCTAGCATAGGCAAAAAGGGGCAAGTGCAGGGACTCGAAGAGTAGCACGACTGGGCTCATAGACTTAGTCTATTCTTTTCGTCAAAGGTAAGGACTTTGCAAGTTTTAGGCTATGTTGGTCGATTACGATTAGTGGGTGAAGGCCTTATGTATGGCCGATTCTTAGACTAACACCTTAGTGATCAATTGTAGGCTTTACGCACGTGGGTTCTTCAACGGTTTCGACAGCTAACAGGTGTGTAACTAATCCCAACTGTTAGACTAAAGTGGTAAAAGCTGAAAAGGGCGTAACGTTACCGACATCTGGTGTAAGTGACCGAAAACGTATTCGTATGATATTTAAGAGTAACCATTTACTCCATTGGGCTTAACTATGAATTCAGTGCCGGAAGAATTGCAGAAGGTGCAATTCTGAACGTTTTGGTAAGTTGGGCTTCAATGGGCCAAAGGTGGGCCCAATGGGCTTCCGAGCCCAAATCGGTAAAATGACTATTATAGGCTTTCTGGTGACGTGGTTAATGATAACATGGTTAAGTTGGGAAACTAGATCTAAAAACTAGACTTAACGGGTTTGAGACGATATTGGACTTAGTAAGGCCCATTAGGGGTTTTAAGCTAAAAAGGGTAAAACTGGAAATTTGGCTTAAATGGACTTCCGTGGTTATTTATGGACTAATAATTAATCGAACGTGCATAAAAACTCTAAAAATATGATAAAGGACTAAAATACCCCTGAATATGGAAATTTACCAAAATACCCCTAAGTGTAAAATGACCTTTATACCCTAGGGTAAATTCTGTATGAAATGTATGATTTTCTGTTTCTGCATGTCATATCTCATAACATATGTATATATCTGATGCATGTGACTCTGTATGTTATATGTCATAGCATTTATGCCTGTTGCATGGGGTTTGGGTTTTTATGATGGAGGAAGCGTTCTGGCAGCCTCGCTGCAATCTGGTGGCCTCGCCACATATATATCTGTTCTGGCAGCCTCGCTGCAATCTGGTGGCATCGCCACGTATATACATCTGTTCTGGTGGCCTCGCCACAATATCTGTATCTGGTGACCTCGTCACAAAATCTGGCAGCCTCCTGCAAATTATATCTGGCAGCCTCGCTGCAAAATATCTGTGGTGTGTAGCGGTTGGGTGGGTCGAGTAGTCTCCCCACATGGTGTAAGGTTGGTACGGGGGTGTTATGGATGGATTTGGGTTGGGTTTCTGTTTGCATATTATTTCTGATCTGTATCTGTTATGGGCCTATGGGCTTAACCTGATTTCCATAATGGGCCAAGGCCCAATTATGTCTGATTCTGAGGCTTGATCTGTTTTGGCCTATGGTTGAGATTATGTTACGCACTGAGTTATCAAACTCACCCCCTTTTTATTTCATCTCTGCAGGTAACCCTCAACCATAGTGGGCTTGGAGCTGCAAGAGATTCGGAGTGGCCACAACATCTGCGAATTCGATTTTTGTTTCATTTTAAGTATTCCATTATGCTATTTTGGGGTTTAATTGTAATAAGGCCGCTATTTAAATTCTCTTTATGGTTTATCTTCTTTAATAGGTTTAATTCATATTTTATCGAAACTGCTAGTTATAGGCTGTGCGGGTTTTCAAAATATTAACAACGTTTTCAAACGCAACAAGTTTAAAACATGGATAAGTTAAGGATTAACAAATTGGTTTCTCTCAAACTCACCGTTTTAGTAAATATCATCTAAGTTACAACAAGCAAAAAGATCATAAGTTTAGTTGTAGGATCATGTGACACACCAGATCTGGTCATAACGTCTAGACCAGGTTTGGGGTGTTACACCAGTGGACTCGACACCTCTATAGATACTCTAGACATCTTAGATTTTAATTTTCTCGACTCAACTAGTTTTTAATTTATATAAAAGTGTGAAGATCTCGGATCTATTAAAGCATAAACAGGTTCTGAATACAATAAAAATATACCTGTTACCACGTCATGAGCATAACCTTCCTCTCGAGTTCGGACCACATACGCTCTAGCTGGTACTCTAGCCTCTGACTGCTAAGTAACTATATCGCTCCTTTTTCTTGCACCTCCACCTCTAGAAACTGAACCACCTCTACCCGATCCTCTACCTCTAGTAGTAGATAGTGACTTTTGTGATGTCACGGGGGCAACACTTTCACCTTTTGGGCAATCTATGATAAAATAATCTAGAGACCCCCATCGAAAGCAACCCCTAGTTGATTTCAGCACTCACCTCTATGTTTCTTCCCGTAGTGCACACAATCTGGAATTTCAATGTCCTGGGTGGACCTCTCATGCTACCAGTAGAGATTGCCGTCTGCTTTCCCCGACTTCTATAACCTCTGTTTGATCTGAAGCTTAGTCTCCAACCACCACGAACCTCTTTTGATCTTTTTGGTTAAGGATTTGAACTAGTAGTTCTAGTGCGTTTCCCAGTTGGTCTAGCAATTTCAGACTTTTTATCGAGGCCCAGAACTTGTTCTACCATCTTGGCTCGTTCAACCAGGTCTACAAATTCTGTAATTCGGTGAGATACCAACTGCACCCTTAATTCATCTCGTAAACCTCGTAGAAACCATTTGCAACTGTCAACTTTTGTCGGTATAAATTCTGAAGCATATCTGCTTAGTCTAGAAAATTCCCGTTCATAATCCACCATTGACATATCACCTTGTTTCAGCATTAAAAACTCTTGCTTTTTATCTTCAATATACAATTCTATGACATATTTCTTCTGAAATTCTTTTTGAAATAAATCCCAAGTTACCTGCTCTGTCGGTAAATGCCAAACCACTGATTTCTACCATAAGTAAGCCTCTCCTTGTAATAACAAAACATCACACAACAAACTTTCCTAAGGGGTACATTCTATCTGTTGCAAAATTCTCTTCGTTGACTCCATCCAATTTTCAGTAGTGGAGGGATCGACTCCTTTTAGACCCAAAAATTCAATGGCACCATACTTACTTAATTCTTTGATCGGAGCCCATCTAGTAGTAAGAGTAAATGTCGTAGTAAGTGCAGTCCCCGCTACTCATTGCAAGGCATCAATTATTACTCTCAGTAAATGGTAATCATCTCTTTCTCTAACATTTTCCCATTCTATATTAGGGGGTTGATTACCTAACGGATTCACACTCAGTGTAGCTGATTTATTTCATCTAATTCTCGATCTCTGGTATATATTTCCTGATCTATATCATACATGTGTTCGTCCAACATTTTAACTATAAAACAAAATCAAACAATTATTTTAGCATCCAACTCCCGACTTAGTTTCGTCTCAACAGTGACATGTACCTCTAGACTCAATTACTTGCTCGATTTAGTCTGAGAATCGGCTAAACCTGAATAGCTCTGATACCAACAATTCTAACACCCGTAACCCTAAACCGTCACCGAAACAGGGTTACAGGGCATTACTAGACCTTTCAGAAAAAATTATGAACAATATACAAATAATTATCTAACATACTATAAAACAATCATAATGTCCCTTTTATGGACTCTCGAGGCCCAAAATACGTGTTAGAAGTGAATTAGGACTAATTTGAGTACTCAGGAAACTTTTTTGTGAAATTTTAAAAAAATTTTCTTAGATGCAGGTCTCACATGCCTGTGTGAGTCAGGGACACACCCATGTGACTCCATGAGACGCCCGTGTTGATATGTCGTGTGGCTAACACGACCATGACACGCCCATGTCCCTTACCCGTGTAAATTTAGGGAGCTTACTGACTTGTGAACCATGAACAAATTTGATTCACACGGCTTAGCCACACGCCTATATTCAAAGCCCATGTGCTTCACATGGTCGAGACACACGCCCGTGTGCTCTGCCCATGTGCCCAAACCTGGACATTCTGTTTCTAATTTTTAAGGTGCAGGGGACACACTAAAACATATTTTAATTGCGGAAGCTTTGGAAACCATTTAATTTAGGAAAAAATCGTTATATGTTTAGGAAAAACCTTTGTTTTGTGAAAAGCCTTATTTTATTGATTTTTGCAGTTTAAAAGTCCATAAAAATAATATTAAATCCCAAATTAAAACAAACAGTCCACAAGACCCAATTACATTAAAATACCCAAAAATCATAATAATAAAAATAGTATAACCGTAAAACTGTAGTGAAGTAGTTCAAAAAGCAGTGGTCACCGTCGAGTCCTCCACTGCACCAATCCATCTAACTCTGGGGATTACCTTAACAGATCAAATAGAAGGGGTGAGTTTACGTAAACTCAGTGTGTAATCCCCATAGAAAGCAATGCACACATTCAGATTACCAAATGTTCAGTCAGATACAATATTGGGCCTAAGCCCATTACAGATTTAGAATATCAGAATTAATAGTCTCAAATTCGGGCCTAAGCCCATCACAGATACAGAATTTGGTCTAAGCCCAATATAGTAACAGATACAAAAAACAGTCAGAACAACTTGTAATACCCCTAATCCATATCCGTCACCGGACTAGGGTTATAGGCTACCGATCAATACACATCGTTATACAAGCATTCCATATACAACATTAATTCACCATCATACATTATCATTAAGTCCCTTTAGAAGGTCAACGAGACCTTAAGCATACATTAGAGAGGGGTCGGGACTAAACTGATAACATTTAAAACCTCTACGAGACTTAAAAAATTTTTCCTCTAAAATAAAGCATATGCCCGTGTGGCTAGGCCGTGTATCTTGCACGGCTGTGCCTCAAATCTCACCATAACCCGTGTGCAACACTGACTAGGTTACATGGTCACCAAACATGCCCATGTGCCATACTGTCCAATTTAGCTACAAAATATGAGTCACACAGTTGAAAAACACACCCATGTGCGAGGGCTGTGTGGCACGAAAATAGGCTTAGTTTAAGCCACATTTCACACTCCATTTCTTTTGTACCTACAAGCATCATACCAATACCAAATAAACCACAACTCCAGCCAATATCAACCTCAAATCATACATCATTTAAGCCAACTTATCACCAACCAATTTCATACTCATCTCTCATACCAAAACTTACCAAATTCATAAGTTAAATTCATTCATTCCTACATAATCTTCATCTCAATTAATCACATTAATTCCCATGCCAAAAATTGTACCAATTCCATAACTAACTCACAGAGCTAACTTACCAAAATGACCATTTCTCATTAGGTCATTTATAAACACATCAAAACATACCATTTATCAACACAAAGTATAAATCAAAATCAAACCAAAATCATATCTAATATCATGCCATATCACATGGCCAGATTTACATATCTCAAAACATACCCAAGGTTCTCTAGCCTATACATGCCATACTTTAGTAAATACATTTTCCGAATATACCAAAATAGAAGTTCAATAGTGTGATTGAGTCGTTGACGATCCCCGGATCTGAGCTAGCTTTATGACACTCTAAAATAGAGAATAATTCACACAGTAAGTTTAAAACTTAGTAAGTTCGTAATATAATACAATTAATTTAGTATTCAATGGAAATCAAACAATTTAACTAACACATAGTTCACTTCAATCCATTACTCAATCTCATACATATCTATTTCTCACTTTCACAACATTTCTTTTACTCACTCACCAACGTACTCCTTTCTACTCATTCAACCATGTTCGTTCTCAAGTTCATCCATCTATCTCTTACTCAATTCATCGATCACATAGATTCATCTATTTCATATACAATATGGTTAACCACATAGGTTCATTTATCTCATATACTATTATTCAACCACATAGGTTTATCTCTATCATAGTCAATTTCATTAACCATATAGGTTCCGTACATACTTGTACCATCTTGTACTTAGCTAATACATTAACCACATCCATGCTCGATGTACCAACTCATTCGATCATCTATTTCTTGTACTTAGCTAATACATTTACCACATCCATGCTCGATGCACTAACTTATTCGATCATCTATTAACTTTCAATGACATCGTACACTTAGTGCCATCAATTTAGCCAAAGCTATAAGATATCAGACACTTAGTGCCTTTACATTAAACTAAAATTAGCTCGTTATTGCACACTTAGTGCTCATAATTTAGCCAAAGCTGTTTCGATCTTGTACACTCAGTGCCATTTTCGATAGCCGTAGCTATTTCAATATTTTGCACACTTAGTGCCTTATACATTCAATCTACCTTTCACGACATTTCTAATCATTTCATCACATATATACGTTACTTAAACAATACGTATTATACACGAACTTACCTCGGATGAAGTAACGACGATTATGGTCGATCAATCGAGCACTTTGTTTTTGCCTCGATCTAAATACGAATTTCTCCTCTCTTGATCTATATACATTTAAATTCAACCATTCAATCTCACATTTCATTCAATTCAATCCAGAGACATATATTTAGGGCATTTTACAAATTAGCCCTCATATTTTCACATTTTGATACTTTAGTCCCTAATTCACAAATACATCAAATTCACAAAATCCAACTTAACAATTGCTTAGCCGAATTCCATTTAAGTCCCTAACAGCCCATATATTTCATTTATTTCAAATTTTAGCCCCTCAATTACTCATTTTCACAATTTAGTCCATGCTAAGCAAATTCATCAAAAAATCTCAATACAAACTATGTTAATCAAACATCAAACACTTAGTTTTCATCATCAACCATCTCAAAACTCAAATGTTCAACAATAGCATTGCTCAAAATTATCTTCAATTCCATAATTTAAGACATGGGTTTGCTAGGATATGTGACAACGATTACAAAAACGTAAAAATCATTAAAAACCGAGCTCAAAACATACCTCAATTGAGCTAGGAAGGTGACGAAGTTCACAAAGCTTCAAACCCTATTTCTCTTCTCTACTTTCTGTTGAACATGCAAGAATATGAGCATATTTTCAATTTGTTTTATTTTAATCTTACTTAATTAACATTTTACTATTTTAACCTCGACTATTTAACTTATAATTCATCAAAAATAAGGCCATAAATGTCCACTAACCTTAACAATGGTCCAATTACAACATAAGGACCTTTGGTTTAATAAATCACATCGATTAAGCACATTTAACAAACAACACACAGCTTTTACATTTTCTACGACTTAGTCCTTTTTCTCAATTCAACACTCAAATGATAAAATCATCACACAGAACTTTCACACATACTTTATCTCATGCCATGAACATCAAAAATAATATTAAAATATTTTTCTGACCTTAAATTTGTGGTCTCAAAACCACTGTTCCGACTAAGGTCTAAACCGGACTGTTCCAACTCTCCCACATTAGGTATTTTCGTCCTCGAAAATCTTCCATTGAAGAGGTTCGGATATTGCTCTCTCATAATATCGTCAGGCTCCCACGTAGCCTCTTCAACCTCGTGTTTGTGCCATAACTCTTTCACTAAGGCAATTTTCTTATTTCTCAATTCTTTGATCTCACGAGCTAAAATTCAAATAGGTTCTTCATTATATGATAAATCGAGTTGATTCTCAACCTCAATAGGGACAATCACGTGCAATGGGTCGGATCTGTATCGTCGAAGCATCGATTGTGAGAAACAATATGAATTTTCTCTAACTCAGGTGGCGACAATAATCGTTTTGCAATCGGCCCAACACGTTCGATAATCTCATACGGTTCAATAAACCTTGGACTCAATTTGCCTTTTCTGCTGAATCTGAGTATTTTCTTCCACGGAGACACTTTCAAAAACACTTTTTCCTGGATCTGAAATTCAATATCTTTACATTTCAAATCTGCATACGATTTTTAACGATCTGATGCTCTTCCAGACTATCTCGAATCACGTTCACTTTTTGTTCAGTCTCCCTGATCAAATCTATCTCGTGAATCTTATTCTCACTGAGCGCAGTCTAGTACAGTGGTGTTCAACACTTGTGATCGTAAAGAGCCTCATACAGTGCCATTTTCAAACTCGATTGAAAGCTATTATTATATGCAAATTCAATCAGTGGTAGGTATTTCTCCCACGTACCTTCAAACTCAAGAATAAAACATCTCAGCATATCTTCGAGAATCTGAATGATCCGCTTGGATTGACCGTTCATTTGCGGATGAAATGCTGTACTGAAATGTAATCTCATACCCAAAGCATCTTGTAATTTTTTCCAAAATCACGATGTAAATCTCAGATCTCTATCCGACATGATAGAAATAGGTACCTCGTGTAATCTCACAATCTCAAAAATGTATAACTCAACTAATCTATCAAGAGAATAATCCGTTCTCACCAGAATAAAATGAGTTGATTTAGTCAATCTGTCAACTATCACCTAGATTGTATCTTTCTTTCTCGGAGATAGAGGTAATACTGACACAAAGTCCATCGTGATTCTCTCCCACTTCCACTCAGGAATCATAATCGGCTGTAGCAAGCCTAAAGGAACCTAATGTTCAGCTTTAACTTGTTGACACACTAAACATCTCGAAACAAACTCCGATATATCTCTTTTCATACCAGGCCACCAATAAAACTGTTTCAAATCATTGTACATTTTTGTACTTCCCGGATGAACTCAAAATCGACTATAGTGTGCTTCACTCAAAATAATTTGAATCAATTCTATTTTCTCGAAACACAAATTCGATCTTGAAATCTCAAGCGGTCATCATTACTAACTCAAAACTTTGAATCAGGGTTCTGCTCACACAGAGCTCGTTTTACTAACATCTCATTATCAACTTTCTGAGCTTCGATAATCTGTTGTAAAAACAACGACCTCGCTTTTATCTCAGCTATTATCAGACTATCATCACACAAAGCCATCTGAACATTCATCGCTCTCAAGGCAAATAAAGATTTTCGACTCAAAGTGTCAGCAACCACATTAGTTTTTCCTGGATGGTAATCAATTACTAAATCATTGTCTTTTATCAACTCTAACCATCTTTACTGTCGCAAGTTTAAATCTTTCTGAGTCATCAGATATTTCAAGTTCTTGTGATCGGTATAAATGTAGCATTTCTCAAGAAATATATAGTGACACCAGATTTTTAATGCAAATACAATAACTGCTAATTCAATATCGTGCGTCGAGTAATTCTTTTCATGCTATTTTAACTGTCTCGAAGCATAGGCTATAACTTTGCCTTTTTGCATCAACATACAGCCTAAACCGTTCAACAATGCATCACTGTAAACTATAAATTCTTTACCCAATTCAGGCTAAACTAACACTAGTGCTTCTGTCAACAATGCTTTCAACTGCTCAAAGCTCTATTGGCACTTTTCTAACCACTCAAATTTAACATCTTTTTGTAGCAATCTCGTCAACGGAGTTGCAATCATCGGGAAGCCTTTCAAAAATCGTCTATAATATCCCACTAGCCCCAGAAAAATACAGACTTTAGAAACATTTCTCGGAGGCTTCCAATCTAAAATTGTTGCGATCTTATTCGGATCAACTCATATCCCTGAAGCTGACACTATATGTCTCAGAAAACTAACCTCACTCAACCAGAACTCACATTTACTGAACTCTGCATACAATTACTTATCACGTAGAGTCTGTAATACAATTCTCAGGTGTTCGGCGTGCTCCATCTCATCATGAGTGTAAATCAAAATATCATCAATAAACACAACAACAAATTGATCCAAATACAGCCTAAATATCTGATTCATCAAGTCCATGAATACTGCAGGGGCATTCGTTAGTTCAAAAGGCATAACTAAAAAGTCATAGTGTGTACATCATTCGAAAAGTAATTTTTAGCACACCAAATTCTTTAACTCTCAGCTGATAATAACCTGACCTCAAGTCTATTTTCGAAAGCACTGAAGCCCCTTTTAATTGATCAAATAAATCATCAATTCATGGCAGAGGGTACTTGTTCTTTATCGTCACTTTGTTAAGTTGTCTGTAGTCAATACACATTCTCATAGTGCCATCTTTGTTTTTCACAAATAGAACCGGAGCACCCCAAGATGAGAAACTCAGTCCAGCAAAACCTCTGTCCATCAACTCTTACAACTGAGACTTTAATTCTTTTAACTCTGTTAGAGCCATTTGATATGGTGCTATTGAAATTGGAGTTGTTCTCGGCACTAACTCAATGCCAAATTCAACTTCTCATATCGACGGTAATCCTGGTAATTCCTCAAGGAATACATCTAGATATTCACACACAACTGGCACTGTCTCAATCTTCTTTTCGGTCACTTTATTATCAAGTAGAAAAGCAAGATAAGCTTCACAACCCTTTTTAACAAGTCTCTGAGCTTTTATTAATGATATCACAACTAGCAAACTATCCGATTCATTCGACTCAATTTTGAGAATTTCATAACTTTTACATCTCAACTCAATAGTCTTTCGTCTACAATTAACTACTGCATCGTGCAATGTTAAACAGTCCATACCCAAAATCACATCAAACTCATCGAAAGGCAACAGTATCAGATCATCCATAAAACAATGACCTCGTACCATTAAAGGGTAGTTCTTACATACTTTATCAACTATAACACATTTGCCTAGGGGGTTTGATACTTTAATCACAAACTTAGTAGACTCTACAGGCAAAGCCTTACTGGATACTAAGTTTATATACACATAGGAATGAGTAGATCACGGATCTATCAATGCAATCACATCAGTATCATAAATAGTGAAAGTACCAGTAATGACGTCAGGTGATGATGCTTCTTCACAAGCACGAATAGCGCAGGCTCTGGTAGGTACTTTTGCCTCAGATCTCACAGCCGTTTCAGTTGTCCCTTTCTAGCTACCACTCACATTACCAGCGTTTCTAGTTGGCTTATCCCTAGCTGCAGGGTTACTCGGCCTCGTATTCTAAGTATTATCTTTTTTAGCTAACTTTGGGCAATCTCGAATGAAGTGGTCTCGTGAGCCACATTTATAACAAACTCTATTATTATATTTGCCCCAGAATTTACCAATATGACGTCTCCCACACTGTCTACACTCAGGCTTATTGTTTCTAACACTGCCAACACTCGATTCCATTGTAACTTGAGCCTTAGGATTAGTGTATTGTTTCACACGATCTCTGCTCTGATGCCCAACTGAAACATTTGAACAACTAGGTGCATCTCTGAATCTCTTTGACAATGATTGATACGACTTACGTTCATATTCTGTCACGGTCATACGATCCTGTTTCAACTTGAGAAATTCTTTTCATTTTTGATCGACAAATCTCTAGCTAATATATTTCTTTCTAAACTCCGTCTGAAAGAACTCCCAAGTAAATTGTTCTCGGAGAACTACTGACACTAATGTATTCCACCACTGATACGCATCATCCCTCAGAAGGGAAATATCACGTTTAAGGCATTCGTCGGAAGTTCAAGATAATTTGTCAAATACTCTGATCGTATTTTCTAGCAAGAATTCAGCTCGTTTGGCATTATCACCAACTGTAGCCCTAAAATCTTCAGCCCCATATTTTTGAATTTTATCAACAGGAGGTCTACTCATACGTATAGGATCAATAACTTGTGGCACCATAGGGATTTGAGGGGTTGGAGGTTGTTGAGCAGCCGGATCCGTGCGAACAAATTTTATAAACCACTCATTCATCATCTGAAAGAAGGCTTGTTTAGCCTCTCCCTCATGGCTACTACTAACGGGTCTAGAATCATTCTACGCGACCCCTTGAGCGGGAGCAGGCGCATTACTCTCCATATCATCAGCTATCTCTCGATCAGGATCCATTACTATATGAAAAACATATTTTAACTGCCAGGGACTATCACACTATCGCAGTTCATATATATGGCATGTATAACTAGACTCTCACACGCTACGTTAGTCCTAGAATCAACTAAACTGTAGCTCTGATACCAACCAAATGTAACACCCCTAACCCGTATCCGTCACTGGACTAGGGTTACGAGGCATTACTGATCAATACACGTCGTTATACAAGCATTCCATATACAACATTAATTCACCATCATACATTATCACTAAGTCCCTTTAGAAGGTCAACGAGACCTTAAGCATACATTAGAAAGGGATCAGGACTAAACCGATAACATTTGAAACCTCTACGAGCTTAGAAAATTTTTCCTCTAAAACAGGGCACACGCCCGTGTGGCTAGGCCGTGTCTCTTGCACAGCTGTGCCTCAAATCTCACCTTAGCCCGTGTGCAACACTGACTAGGTCACATAGTCACCAGATACGCCTGTGTGTCCAACCCGTGTGTCATCTTGAATTGGCCATACGGTCACTAAACATGCCCGTATGTCTAGCACGTTTGTCCAGCCCGTGTGCCATACTGTCCAATTTAGCCACAAAATAAGGGTCACACGGTCGAGAAACACGCCCGTGTGCTCAGCTCGTGTGGCACGAAAATAGGCTTGGTTTAAGCCACATTTCACACTCCATTTCTTTTGTACCTACAAGCATCATACCAATAGGAAATAAACCACAAATCCAGCCAATATCAACTTTAAATCATACACCATTTAAGCCAACTCATCACCAACCAATTTCATACTAATTTATCATACCAAAACTTACCAAATTCATAAGTCAAATTCATTCATTCCTACATAATCATCATCTCAATTAATCACATTCATTACCATGCCAAAAATTGTACCAATTCCATAACTAACTCACATAGCTAACTTATCAAATTGACCATTTCTCATTAGGCCCTTTATAAACACATCAAAACATACCATTTATCAACACAAAGTATAAATCAAAATCAAACCAAAATCATATCTAATATCATACCATATCACATGGCCAGATTTACATATCTCAAAACATACCCAAGGTTCTCTAGCCTATACATACCATACTTTAGTAAATACACTTTCCGAATATACCAAAATAGAAGTCCGATAGTGTGATTGAGTTGCTAACAATCCCCGGATCTGAGCTAGCTTTATGACATTCTAAAATAGAGAATAATTTACACAGTAAGCTTAAAGCTTAGTAAGTTCGTAATATAATACAATTAATTCAGTATTCAATGGAAATCAAACAATTTAACTAACACATAGTTCACTTCAATCCATTACTCAATCTCATACATATCTATTTCTCACTTTCACAACATTTCTTTTACTCACTTACCAACATACTTCTTTCTACTCATTCAACCATGTTCATTCTCAAGTTCATCCATCTATCTCTTACTCAATTCATCGATCAAATAGATTCATCTATTTCGTATACAATATGGTTAACCACGTAGGTTCATTTATCTCATATACTATTATTCAACCACATAGGTTTATCTCTATCATACTCAATTTCATTAACCATATAGGTTTTGAACATACTTGTACCGTCTTGTACTTAGCTATTACATTTACCACATCCATGCTCGATGCACCAACTCATTTGATCATCTATTAACTTTCAATGACATCGCACACTTAGTGCCATCAATTTAGCCGAAGCTATAAGATATCGCACACTTAGTGCCTTTACATTAAACTGAAATTAGCTCGGTATCATACACTTAGTGCTCATAATTCAGCCAAAGCTATTTCGATCTCGCACACTCAGTGCCATTTTCGATAGTCGTAGCTATTTCAATATTTTGCACACTTAGTGCCTTATACATTCAATCTACCTTTCAAGTACTCAAACTTCACCATCACATTTCTAATCATTTCATCACATATATATGTTACTTAAACAATACGTGTTATACACGAACTTACCTCGGATGAAGTAACAACGATTATGGTCGATCAATCGAGCACTTTGTTTTTGCCTCGATCTAAATACGAATTTCTCCTCTCTTGATCTATATACATTTAAATTCAACCATTCAATCTCACATTTCATTCAATTCAATCCAAAGACATATATTTAGGGCATTTTACAAATTAGCCCTCATATTTTCACATTTCGACACTTTAGTCCCTAATTCACAAATACATCAAATTCACAAAATCCAAATTAACAATAGCTTAGCTGAATTCCATTTAAGTCCCTAACAGCCCATATATTTCATTTATTTCAAATTTTAGCCCCTCAATTACTCATTTTCACAATTTAGTCCACACTAAGCAAATTCATCAAAAAATCTCAATACAAACTATGTTAATCAAACATCAAACACTTAGTTTTCATCATCAACCATCTCAAAACTCAAATGTTCAACAATAGCATTACTCAAAATCATCATCAATTCCATAAATTAAGACATGAGGTTGCTAGGATATTTGACAATGATTACAAAAACGTAAAAATCATTAAAAATCGAGCTCAAAACATACCTCAATTGAGCTAGGAAGGTGCCGAAGTTCACAAAGCTTCAAACCTTATTTCTCTTCTCTACTTTCGGTTGAACATGCAAGAATATGAGCATATTTTCACTTTTTTATTTTAATCTTACTTAATTAACATTTTACTATTTTAACCTTGGCTATTTAACTTATAATTCATCAAAAATAAGGCCATAAATATCCATTAACCTTAACAATGGTCCAATTACAACATAAGGACCTTTGGTTTAATAAGTCACATCAATTAAGCACATTTAACAAACAACATACATGTAACACCCCCTAACCCCAAACCACCGCCGGAACAGGGTTACGAGGTATTACCAGACATATCAGACAACTTACAAATAATTTATAAATAAAATAATATTCATAGTATAATTTAATAATTAAATTCCTATAGTGGACTCTCAAAGCCCAACATATGTATTAAAAGTGGAACAGGACTTTTTCAAGTACTCCAATTTTTTTTATAAAATTTTCGGCAGCATTTCTGCTTATTTTTACATAAAACCCCCTACAAATTCAAACCAAAAAACAACCCAATACTAATGTCTCAACCAAAGATTTTACACATTAAAACACTTCTAAATCATGTTTATAACATTGATTTAATACTTAAATCAAATATAATAACATATAAAGAAATAATTTATAACTTCATTCTTTATCCAATTTAGTACCAAATTTATCATTTATATAACTAAGTATTACATTCATCATTCAAAACATTTTAACCTTTTTCTACAACTCAAAATCACATAGTATAAGTACATAATTCACATACTTTCACATAGTACATGCCACTTAAACCAAAGGAAGAAATACATCACCAAAATTTTCGTGTTAGAGTCGGGATCGTTCTGGATGCTGAACCGGACCTTGAACTCTAATAATCTGCGTACGGAAACAACCGTACGCTGAGTATTTCATACTCAGTGGTATTACTATAAATCAAACTATTTAACATTAATAATTTACAAACATCAATCATAAGCTTTATAAATCATTTAAACTAATTATATATAATTATATATCACTTCATAAATTTTTCACATACTAATTCAATTCATAATTTATCTTATACATTCTTTCTCGTACTTTTTAATAGTGCCAGAACAATCAATCTCATTTTCAAATTTCCATTTCAATTATTTACCCTATTAACAAGGCTCGGACTTTGACAGATACGCAGATTCCACCCAAACACACTAGAATATCCAACCCAAACACACCAGAATAATATAAATCCTCCAAACACACCAATATAATATAGCCTCCTAAACACACCAGTATACCATATCCTCCCAAACACACTAATAAGGCATTAAATGCCTCTTCGGATAAACCAAAGCCTATAATAACAAAATCATCTTCTCGGCCGAGCTGCAAATCTCCTCATCACACCACAAATCCTATGGCATGCTAGTTGTATCCAATCTAGTCTGACAAGTTAATAGGGTATTATTTTACTTTTCCAATTTTGAATTCATTTCCACAACAATTTCAAATACTTAATCGATTCAAAACATCTATTATTTCAATTCACATATAATTCAACATTCACATATATTCTCACTTAATTTCAAATACTATCACTTACCTTATCTTAGATGTCTTATGACTACAAATTCAATATAACATTTAATAAATAGTTTGAGTTATAGTAATACAAACCCATAATACGCGTTTACTCCTCAACGATCTTTTCTTTTCCTTTGGATACCGGTGCCTCATTTTCCTTGTTAGGTACGAAAATAATAATAACAATTTACATTATTAATTACAACATTAATTTAACAATTAATTAATTTTTTTATTCAATTTGTACTCCAATTCTAATTTAATCCTAATTGACTCTTTTCCTTGTTTAATGTAATTAGTACTTCATTTCTATTCAATTTCTTATCAAATTCAGCCTAACTATCAAATATTCATAATAAAACCTTAATTTAAAATTTCTTCCAATTTAATCCCTAAAACACAAAACTTATAGCTTCTTTTACAATTTAACCCCTTTTTCAATTCTAACTTATAATTCATTCAATCTAACCCCTAATTCAGCAATTGATCCAACATGAGCTATGTTTAGAAACCTAAGAACTTCCATAGCTTTTACTTAATTTCAACAAAACTTTGCTTTAAAACTTCTAAAATATTAAAATTAAGAGAAAAGGACTAAATTTAGCTTACCACTTAAATTTGAAGCTTTAAAGTCCCAAATTTCCCCCTTTTCTTTCTTTCCCTTTTCTTCCCCTGTTTTTCGTTCTGCTTCTCTGTTCTTTCTCTTTTGTATTGTTTTATCTCTTTTTATTATTTCTTTTGTTACTTACTTTATTTTATTTGCTTATTTCTTTTATATTAACTTAATAATAATATTATAAATATCTTATTTAATAACAAATGAATATTTTACAAATGTAATATTATATATACTTACACATGTAATATATCATCATCCTTCATTTGTTATATTTTTTATTTATTTATCATATAAAATCCCAAAATTTTAATTAATAATAATATAATTTAATTCTAATTATCTATTACTTTAATATTAAGTAAACAAATTGTTTTATAACAAATGTACCAATATTTTTATTACAACTGACATTATTCAATTTGTTTATTATATAAAAATCATAAAATTTAATTATTTAATTTAATAAATATTTTTAACTTAAATAATAAGTAATTTAATTATTTATTTTACATTTGTACTAATATAATTTTTACACATGTATTAATTGTGTACCATACATTTGTCTTAATCTAATTAATTTATCAATTTAAAATCTTATAATATAATAATTTAATTAATAATTAATAAATATCTTTTATTTATTATTTAAGAAAATATACATATATTTTACAATTGTATAAATACAAACATTACACATGTATTTCATCATATCCATACAATTGACGTAAATAAATTTATTTACTAATATAATATCATTATAATTTAATTATCATAAATTCATATTGTATAAATTATATTTATATATCACTAATTATATAATTTAAAACAAATAAAAGCTTAGATTTTATTCTCTTTATGCCGCCTCAACTATAGCAAATTGGCTTAATTCCCATTTTAGCCCTTTTTACTTTCTATTATTCTATAATTCAACTTTTATCCTTAATTCAATTTAATCCTTTTTCCTATTTTCTCCAAATTAAACTAAATCCGCCTGATTAAAACGTAATTAGACACGCTACTAGACTTATAAATATTTCTAATAATTATTTATGAATCTAATTCACTAAGACGGGGGCTCGATAATACACTTTTCCAGTACCCACGGATTTTGGGTCGTTACAACACATCTTTTACATTTTTTTACGACTTAGTCCTTTTTCTCAATTCAACACTCAAATGATAAAGTCATCACACAGAACTTTCAGACATACTTTATCACATGCCATGAACATCAAAAATAATATTACAATATTTTTCTGACCGCTGACTTATGGTCCTGAAACCACTGTTCCGACTAAGGTCTAAATAGGACTGTTACACAACCGTACGCTGAGTATGGATATACTCAGTGGTATTACTATAATTCAAATTAATAAGGTAAAATAACAATTAAACATATCAAATTATATATATATATATATAAAACAATTAATTTATTATTAAACTATTCTATACTTAGCTTTCACTTCTCAACAATAGCAACTCAGTTTAGTTATTCATCAATTTAATATCATATAACATCTCATTTGAACATCAAACATATCATAAACCTTTGGTTCATTCTTTTCATTTTCATTTCTCAATTTCAATTCTCATTTCATTTCATGATTGAAATCATTCATTTTCATTCCATTTGCCATTTCATTTATTTATCCCTATTAACATGACTTGGACCTTGGCGGATACACGGATCCAGCCAAACATTCCAGTATGGCACCCAGTGCCTCATCGGATAGTTCGAAGCAATATAGTGACACCCAGTGTCTCATCAGTCAAGCCGAAGTAAGTTGGTACCTAGTACCTCATCAAATCTATCTGAAGTAATATAGTGACACCTAGTGTCTCATAAACTCGAGGTCGAAGTATTCCTGAACACTTACAATCCTATGGCATGCCAACTATATCTGACTAGCCCGACTAGTTAATAGGGTTTCTAATTCACATATCAATTTCACTTTCAATTCAAATAATTTTCCACTTTCCAGTCAATATACAATTCAAATACACAAACATATTTGTTGTTCAATTCAATTTCCATTCAACTTAATAATAATACTTACCTCAATTTCTCCTATCATGCACATTAGTTTAAATTCAACATTTAATAATAAATAAATTTAAATTATAGTAATACAAACCAGAATTTTTCTAATTTACTCCCTGGCAATCTTTTCCTTTCCTTTCTGAACCGATGTCTTCGGTTCGATGTTAGCTACGAAAATTAAAATAATTTCACAATTATTAATACAACAACTATTCACATCAATTCTTGAATTTCCTATTTAACTTCTACCTTAATTTCAATTTAATCCCTAACCAAAATCATATATTTTTCTATCCCAATTCATACTTTATTTCTACTCCATTTTCACTCAAACTCAAACTTAACTCTCTAATTTTCATCATAAATACCTAATTTCGAATTTCTTGCAATTTAGTCCCTAGTACACAAAATTTATAGCCTATTCTACAATTTAATCCTTCTCCCAATTCTAATTAGAAATTTTATTAACTCAATCTCTAATTCACACTTTTACTCAACAAAATTAATGTCTAAAAATCTAATAACTTTCAAAATTTTAACACATACTTAGTAGTATTTTGTTCTAGGTTCATAGACTCAAAAATTACAAGAAAATGGCTTAAATTGACTTACCAATTTAATTTGGAACCTTTAAAACCCTATTTTCCTTATTCTTTTTTTCTCCCTTCTTTCCTTTCTTTTTCTTTCTATTTTGTCCCTGCTTATTCTGTTTCTTTCTTTCTTTTTCTTTTGTTTTATATTTTAGGTTATATATATAATATAATAATATATTATAAAATATAAAATATAAAATATCTTTATTATTATATAATATAAATATAATATTAAACTTAAAAATCTTAGTTTTTGTTATGAAAAATTACCTCAATTATAAATATGGCATATTTGCCTATTTAGTCCTTTTTATTTTCTTTTAATCTACAGTTAAACTTTTACTCCTATTGCAATTTAGTCCTTTTTCACAATTACTCCTAATTAAGTCAAATCTACCTAATTAAAGCCTAATTAAACACACAACTAACTTCGTAAATATTTTTAATACATATTTACAAATTTGTTTTACTAAGACGAAGGCCCGATAACATACTTTTTCGATGCTCATAATTTTTGGGTCATTACATTCATACATATGTACGAAGCTAGTAACTGTTAAAAATTTACCTGTTGAATTCACTGAATTTGTAATTAAAGTCTCAAATCCCCTAGCCATCATGTTATAGTGGATAAAATTTGTAAAAATAGTCCATTAATGGTTATAGATTATTATTTTTTGGCTGATTTGATACTTTTGCCTTTTTATGAGTTTGATGTGATTTTGGGAATGGATTGGCTAACCCAACATGATGCAGTGGTGAACTGTAAATAGAAGTACATTATATTGAAATGTCAAAATGGTGAGTTGCTTTGTGTTGAATCTGATCAGATAGAGGGATTGTCTAATGTGATTTCAGTTATGTCAGCACAAAGGTATGTTAGAAAATGGTGTGATGCTTATCTTGCATATGTGTTGGATACTAAAGTATCTGAGTCAAAGATTTAGTTAGTGCCAGTTGTATGTGAATTTCCTGATGTATTTCCAAAAGAATTACCTGGGTTACCACCGAAAAGAGAAGTAGAATTCTCTATGGATCTAATTCCGAGAACAACTCCGATATCTATAGCACCTTACAGAACGGCTCCTACTAAATTGAAAGAGTTGAAAGCACAATTGCAAGAACTCACTTGCAGAGGTTTTGCTCGACCTAGCTACTCTCTTGGGGTTGCCCCGGCTTTATTTGTAAAGAAGAATGATAGATCATTAAGATTGTGTATCGACTATCGGTAGCTTAATAAAGTTACAGTAAAGAATAAGTACCCATTGCCTCGAATTGATAACTTGTTTGATCAGCTGAAGAGTGCTACTATATTTTCAAAGATTGATCTCCAATCGAGTTATTATCAGTTACGGGTAAAAGAGTCTAATGTGCCGAAAATAGCTTTCAGAAGTTGG
Organism: Gossypium stocksii; assembly: GCA_020496765.1. NCBI lineage: Eukaryota > Viridiplantae > Streptophyta > Magnoliopsida > Malvales > Malvaceae > Gossypium > Gossypium stocksii. Next base: position 97,377,708 of record CM035632.1, on the reverse strand, counting down.
TATGGGCAGTATGAGTTTCTTGTGATGCCATTTGGGCTGACTAATACACCTGCTGTGTTTATGGATCAAATGAACAGAATATTTAGATCATACTTAGATAGGTTTGTAGTAGTGTTTGTTGATGATATTTTGGTTTATTCTCGAGATGAAAATGAGCATGCTGACCACTTGAGAATTATACTGCAAACCCTACGTGAAAAGCAGTTGTATGCCAAGTTTAGTAAATGTGAGTTTTGGCTTTAGGAAGTTAGTTTTCTTGGGCATGTTGTGTCTGCTGAAGGTATCAAGGTTGATCTGAGTAAAATTTCAGCTATCGTCAATTGGAAGCCACCAAAGGATGTAATTGAAGTCAAAAATTTTATGGGATTAGTTGGTTATTATCAGAGATTTATACATGGATTTTCTATGATAGCTTCCCCAATGACTCGTCTAATGCAGAAAGATGTAAAGCTCGAGTGGACTGATGAATACCAGTAGAGTTTTGATAGGTTGAAAGATTTATTGACGAAAGCACCTGTTCTAGTACAGCTTGAACCGAGTAAGGAATTTTTTATTTACAATGATGCTTCATTAAATGGTTTAGGTTGTGTTTTGATACAAGAAGGTAAAGTAATAACTTATGCCTCTAGACAACTTAAACCACATGAAAAGAATTACCTGGTACATGATCTTGAATTAGTAGCCATTGTGTTTGCATTTAAATATGGCAACACTACTTGTATGGTGAAAAATGTAATATCTACATTGATCACAAAAGTTTAAAACATCTGATGACATAGAAAGATTTAAACTTGAGACAACACAGGTGGCTCGAGTTGCTAAAGGATTATGATCTGGTTATTGACTATCATCCGAGTAAGGCTAATATGGTTGCAGATGCTTTGAGTAGAAAGTCTTTGTTTTTTTTACGAACTATGAATACCCAATTGTCATTAATTGAAGATGGCTTAATCATAGCTGAGTTGAAAGTTAGACATATGTTCTTATAATAAATTTGTGAAGTTCAGAAAAATGATGATGAATTACAAGCTAAACGGGTGAGATGTAAATCGAGTACTGATTTTGAATTCTAGATCAAGTCCGATGGTTGTCTGTTATTCAATGGAGAGTATGTGTACCGAAGAATTCAGAACTTGTATAGAAGATTTTACACGAGGCTCACAGTGGTATTATGTCTGTACATCCAGGGAGTAATAAAATGTATAACGATATGAAAAAGATATATTGGTGGCCAGAAATAAAACGTGACATTTTTGAGTTTATATCGAGATGTTTGATATGTCAACAGGTTAAAGCTAAACTTCAGGTACCTTCGAGATTACTACAGCCAATTATGATACCGGAATGGAAATGAGAAAGGATTATGATGGACTTTGTGTCGGGATTACCTTTGTCTCCGAGGAAGAAAGATGCTATTTGGGTAATTGTTGACCGGTTAACAAAGTCAACACATTTTATTACGGTACGTATGGATTTTTCTTTAGACAAACTAGCTGAATAATATGTATCCAAGATTGTTAGGTTATATGGAGTGCCAGTTTCTATTACCTCGGACAGAGACCCCTAGTTCATGTCTCGTTTTTGGGGAAAAATTGGAAGAAGCTCTGGGAACTCAATTGCATTTTAGTGCTGCATTTCATCCTCAGAATGATGACCAATCTAAATGTGTAATTTAGGTATTAGAAGATATGTTCCGATGTTGTGTGTTAGAATAAGAAGGTAATTGGGAAAAGTATCTGCCTTTGATTGAATTTGCTTATAGTAACAACCATCAGTCTAGTATTAAAATGGCACCACATGAAGTTTTATATGGTCAGAAATGTAGAGCACCCTTGTATTGGATAGAACTTAGTGAGAAAAAGGTACATGGAGTTGATCTGATTTGAGAAACTGAAGAAAAGGTGAATGTAATTTGGGATAGCTTGAAAGTAGCCTCAGATCATTAAAAGACCTATGTCCATCTTAAACGAAAAGAGATTGAATTTCAGGTCGGCGACAAGGTATTTTTGAAAGTATCACTTTGGAGGAAAGTCCTTTGATTTGGTCGTAAAGGTAAATTAAGTCCACAATTCATCGGGCCATATACAATTACTGAGAGAATTGGACCTTGTAAAACCCCAAACCTGGCCTGGACGTTATGGCCGAATTTGGCGATGTCACATGATAGGGTGTTTGAAAATTAAGTTGGCACGATAAAACCAATTCCGGGTAATTACTATTCTTTATCTTTTGTTAACCTCAAAAACGCTTATCCAAGTACTCTATTCATTTAAAATTTATTTGTGTCACGGAAGCTTTTGAAAAATCATTGAATTTTAAAAAAAATCATTCAAGTTTAAGAAAACTTTAGTTTTAGGAAAACCATTGTGTTTAAGTAAACCATTTGTTTTATTGTGTTTTCACTGTTATAAAATCCATAAAAAATAAATAAAACCCAAAATTACAAAAATAGTCTAAAAAGTCCCAAAATTACACAAAATACCCCTAAAAGCGATTAAGGAAAAATAACATTAAGACATACTGAATTAAAAACAATCTCTAACAAACGTGTGGCCATCGCTGAGTCCTCCGCCGCACCAATCCGTCTATGTCTGGGGATTACCTGAACACATTAAATAGAAGGGGGTGAGTTTGCGTAAACTCAATGTGTAATCCCTACAGAAAACAAGCATACAGTCAATCATAGTAGTAAATAGTCAAATGTTGTCTGGGCCTAAGCCCATTACAATTTTAGTAGTAGTTCGGGCCTTAGTCCATTTCAGTTACTATATCAGATATGCATTAGGGCCTTAACCCATCACAGTAGCAGTTATACATGCAATGATCAGAAAACAGAATCCTATCCACCAGCCTCTGATACATCATCTCCGTCCATCCCTACACTTCCTGTGGTGTTTAAAACTCCAAGCTGTACCGAATACAGCACATATTAGTATAATGCAACTAAGTTGCCAGTCAAATAGGCTTAAGAGCCTTTCAGTACACTTCCTCCAATAATCATCACCCCAACTCAATGCAATGCAAACATACAGTAGATGACATGCTATCACATGGTTATCAGCTATACATATAGTTCAGTATACATACATATAATAATCAAGCTCAATATATACATTATACATTCAGTTCAAACATTTAAGGGTCTAAGTAGTACTTACTGACCCTACAGTAGGTTCACAGTCGACTAGGGTGACCCGTGCAACCTTAGAAAGTATTTTAGTTAAATAGACTCACACGCCCATGTGGCCTACCCGTGTGGGACCACACGCCCATGTGGCCCACACGGCCCAAATAAGTTTAGCCCGTGTGTCGCACATGGCCTACTTGGCCATCACATAGCCATGTCCTACACACACAGCCTGGCCTCGTTGATTACACGCCCGTGTCTTAGAACACGGCCTACCACACAGGTGACCACACGCCCATGTGGCGTCGACAGTGGGATTTTTGACTTTCACTAAAAACCCTATTTTTTGTATTTTCGGGTACACACCTGTAATCATTTCACTGCAAAAACACTTCCGAGCACTCTAAAATCTAAAATTTGATATTTTATAGCCCAATTTAGTACACTAGCAAAACTCAAAATCTGAAATCGTCTACATCAAGGTCATTAGTGAACTCAAGCACTTACCGACAATGAACCAAACCTACGCTTCAATCTCTGTAGTAATACTGACCACTTATTGTCCTTCGCCTAGACAAAGAGAACCACGAACAACCTCCTTTAGAAAACTATCCACGAATACAAAAAGATGGTGGCAAAACAGTCACTTACCGACAAGTGTAAACAAACGTTGAAGGACAACGAGGAGAAGACTAGAAAAATTCGGCTGGTGAAAGGGAAGTTAAATGTCAGCATAATGGCAGAATTTTGAGGAAATTGAAGAATGAGAGAAGAAAAAAAAGGTTAAAAGAGAAAGAGAGATTTTTGGGAAAACGAAACTAATAAAACCTATCAGATTATTCCCAACAACCCACCATATCTCAATCCCTAAATTCTCTCCCTCAATTTCCCACTACACATCCACCACTTTGTATCCCGGTTTGGCACAAATCTAGCTGAAATTAGGGGCAAAAATACTAGCCTTGCCATTACCATGAATCAAACTTAGGACATCTCAAACGCACCCAGAACACTTAACCACTGAGGCAGACAGATATTTGTGTTACATTTACGCAGAAACAAAAATAAGAATTTTAGGGCGTTACAGACCTATTGCTTATCAGTTAGCATTACCGCCAGAACTTGATAAAATTCATAATGTCATTCATGTGTCCATGTTACGGCGGTATCTATTAGATCTTTCACATGTTTTCTCATTGCAAAAATTGTGATTCAGACTTATATGACTTACAGTGAAGAATCGATCAAAATTTTGGCACGAGAGACAAAAGAATTAAGAAACAAAAAGATAGATCTAGTGAAAGTTCTTTAGCAGTGACACAAAATTGAAGAGGCTACTTGGGAACTGGAGGAGGTAATGAGGAAAAAATACCCAAACCTCTTTTCTGGTAAGATTTTTTAGGACGAAAATCCTTAAAGAGGAGAGTTGTAATGGCCCATTTTCAGTGAAATCGGAATAGTAGTTTCGTGACCACAAACTCGAGCTAGAAAGCAAACTCATTTTAATATTGTGGCATGGTCTATATTATGATAGGAAGGTTGCATGAAAATTTTGATAAGAAAATTTTGTTGATTATGTGGTTAATTGATTAAAAAGGACCAAATTAAAAAATATATATTCTCGAAACTTCGTTTTGGTAAATCGGATTCATAAATATTTTTAATAAATATTTACGAAGTTAGTTGTGAGTTTAATTAGGTTTTGGTTAGGTAAATTAGCTTAAAATAAGAGAAATTATGAAAAAAGGACTAAATTGCAATAGGATGAAAGCTTAATTATAAATTAAAGAAAAACTAAAGGGACTAAAGAGGAAATTATGCCATTTTTATTGGTTGAGGCAGTTCAAGCATGAAAATATCAAAGATTTTTTATGTTAAAATTATATATAAATATATATTATAATTACTTAATAATAAAGTATATTATATTATATTATATTATATTATATATTTTTGTGTAATAGGGACTAAATTGTAAACTTGTGAAATTCAAAGAAAAATTTTGGATTTTGTGAAACATAAGTGTTGTAAATGATATATGGAAATTTTGGCTAGGCCTAGAACAAGGATTAGATTGCATGAATTTCATTTTTTGAGCGTAGGGACAAAATTAGAATTAATGAAAAAATTAGGGGCAAAATAGTAATTTTTTGTAGAGTGTAAATTGAGTCCAAATGAATATGAAATGTATTAAATTGATGATTAAACTTATTTATTTAGATCCAAAAAACTCAAATACGAAGCTAGATCGAGGAAAAAAAAGTTCCAAATTAGTAGACTTTTGTATATAAACAAGTATTGAGGTAAGTTCATGTAAAGCCCCAAATTTTATATTTCTATTTCTGTTAAAATGTGACACAACTGTTTATCTGCTTTAGTGGTTAAGTGTTTTGGGTGTGTGTCAGAGGTCCTAAGTTCAAGCCTTACCTTGGGAAAATTTTGGTATTTCTTTGAATAAAGCCTTAACCTTGCTCAGAGGGTTTAAGTTTAATTATTTGTAAGTGCATATCAGAATGAGCCTGTTGGTCTGGTGGTTAAGTTGAGTGTTGGTTTGCTGGAGGTCCTGTGTTTGAATCCCTGCGTGGCATCGAAGATTATTTTTGTTAGATTTGGTGGCTGAGAGTTTGAGTTGTAGTGAAAATTTGAGTAGTGGGTGGTTGGGATTGTAGAAGTAGTGGGATTTAGGTTGAATTAGTTTTTGCCCAAAATTCTCTCTGGTAAACCGATGCATCTCTCCTTCCTCTACTTTCTAGTGATTTAAGAGGGGTTTTATTTGGTGTTTAGGAGTTAATTGAGAGGCTGGAGATCGCCCATTGACATTTTAAGAGTGTGGAATTCCTGTTCTTGATCGAAGGTAAGGTTTTTAGAAGGTTTTAGGTTGAACATCTCCTTATAATACCATTTAAGTTTTGTTAATGTTACTGAATGTGGGCGTTGGAATGTCAAGTTTTAGGTTCTAGAGTGCTCAGGGGTCGTTTTAGCATCAATCGATACAAGGTGTGTGCCTGGTAACGCAGAAAACAAGGTTTTAGCAAAAGCTAAAAACCTTTCTATCGATGCCACACAAGCGTGTGGTCACCCGTGTGGTAGGCCGTGCACAAATGACACAACCGTGTGTTTGACGAAGGCTAGGCTGTGTGCTAGACACGACCGTGTGGTGGCTGGGTATGGCCGTGTGCGACACACGGGCTAGACCAAATTGGGCTGTATTGGCCACACAGGCGTGTGAGTCCACACAGGTGTATGGGTTCCTGGGCCAGGCCGTGTGATCCACATGGGCCAAGGCCTATGTAAGCCTGTGGGCCACATGGGCACGTGGGCCTAACGGGCAAGGCACATGGGCATGTGGGCCCATTTAATTGAAATGTTTCCTAGGGTTGCACGGGTCGTCCCAAATGACTATGAGCCTACTATAGGATCGGTAAGGGGTAATTAGACCCTAATTTGTATGATTTGTATGACTGTTACTGTATTTCTGAGCATTGTTATTACCATGCATATGTAACTAATCTGATTCATATAATTGTGTCTGATATTTATGTATGCCATACGTAAGCATGTAAGCATGATATTCTGATTATCTGTATTTGCATCTACTATTTCTAATTTTGGGGTTGGGATGATGATTATCGGAGGAAGTGTTCTAAAAGGCGTTTACGTTTATTCTCTGGCAGCTCAGCTGTATCATTTCTGATATGTTCCGCATTCGGTACAGCATGGTGTGTAGGGCTGGATGGGTGTTTTAAACCTCACATGGTGTGTAGGGATGGTCGGAGATGGTGTGTAGAGGCTGGGGGTAGGATCTAATTTCTGTTACTGACTACTTTACTGTATCTGTTCTGATATGGGCTAAGGCCCGATTATTTATCTTTATCTATATCTGGGATGTGCTAAGGCCCAAATCTAATTCTGTATCTATAATGGGCTTAGGCCCAAATCTGTGACAGTCTGATTCCGATATTCTGATTATGTGCATGCTTTTTCTGTGGGGATTACACACTGAGTTTAAGTAAACTCACCTCTTCTGATTAATCTGTACAGGTAATCCCCAGACTTAGACGGTTCGATGCAACGGATGACTCGACGGTGACTACCCTTTTTTGACAACTGTGTTATTTTTGTTTTAAGATTTAATTTAATATATTGGGTTATTTTTGTAATTGGGACTTATGGACTGTTTTTTCTTTAATTTTGGATTTAGCTACTTTTTTGGATTATAACTGCAAAACTCAACAAAAACTCAGTTTTTACAAAAAGCAAAAGTTTTCCTAAAAAATAAATGACTTTTGAAAGCAACACTTTTATACGCTTCCGCTACAAATTTTTTTTACCTCTAACTGATTAAAAAGGACAAGATTTTGGAAATTAATAATAACGATAAGGGCTAATGAACAAGAATGGTTTTAACTTGGCGACGCTATTTTAAAACCTCATGATGTGACACTGCCAGATTCGGCCATAACGTCCAGGCCGGGTTTGTGGTGTTACAGTTCGTGTAACTTAATATTGATTCTTGAAATGTTGGATTGTATAATTATGTGATATGAATGTTAATTGAATATTTAATATAAATGTAACACCCTTATCTCATATCTGTCGCCGGAATAGGTAAGGGCATTACTGGACTTGTAACTCAGACCAGAGCAGTAATACTTTAAACTTATCAAACATCATCACAATTCATACAATAATCCATCAAAGCATGTTTAAAACAGTCATATAAAGCTTCATTTATTCATTAGGGACTAAATTGATATCATATAAAAGATATGAGAAAACATAAGAAAATTTTCAAAATAGGGTCACATGGCCGTGTGCCCAGGCCGTGTGCCTCACACGACTGCAAGACACGCCCATGTGTCTGGGCCTTGGCAAAATAGGGCATACATACTGACTTGTGTACACGGCCACAAGACACGTCCGCGTGTCTTGGCCGTGTGAAATTCATGAAGCTACTGACTTGAGCCCACGGGTACCAGACACGACCGTGTGTCTAGCCCGTGTGGCATCCTGACTAAAACAACTACAACACAGGGGTCACACGGTTAAGTCACACTCCCGTGTGCTCTGACCATGTGGTATAAAATAGGCTTGGTACAAGCCATTTTCATACCCCAAATGCTCATGTACCTACAAGCAATACTTTCCAACATTCCATATACCAATTGAGCAATCAAAAACAAGTGCATTTATACCAACTCATAATCAATCAATGTCATGCCAATTTGTATCAACCAAACATGTACCAAATAAGCCAATTCCATACCTATTTAAACTTACCAAATCATTTCAATAAAGACACCTATCAAATATCCACATTCAAATCTCACCTATGTCATGTACCTTCCATCCAAAATATCATATAAAGAGCACAACATATAATGCATTCATGAAAAGCTAACCATTATCATTTCAAGCCATATCTCATAGCTTGAATAAGTGCCCAAAATCATACCACATTCATTAACATAACTACCATAAACATTAACCTATAAACTAGCCTATAAATGCCATATTGACCATATTTACTAAGATTCAAATGTACCAAAAGCTTGAGTGGATAGTGTGATTGCAATCTTCGAGTTTGTCCGAAATCGAGCTAGCTTCCGAATCTATAAAATACGGGAAAAATAAACGAAGTAAGCTTTAAAAGCTTAGTAAGCCCGTATAATATAGAATTTAACTTACTGAATCGACAATTAAAAACATAAAATAACAATATCAATCCAATTCCTATGTCCTCAATGCCTATTCAACCATCACAACCATGTTAGTCATATAACCACCATGTATTCACCCAATCCAAAGATGAAATAAACATGTAACATTCATGTACCATGCTTCATATATCAATTCATTCATTTATCATATTCTCATATAATATATACTCTTATAACCATGTAACCATTTGTCTATACATATCAATGTCCCATATAACATATAAATCATGTAACATAACTAGTAGACATATACTTGTAACATGTAATTCATGTAGTTCATGTATTAAACATCTCATATACATCTTGTATCTCTTGTAACATGTACCATATAAACATGTACTTGTAGCATATAGTCCATGTAACTTGTATCTCATTTAACAAATAATCTTATATAGAACATCTAATTCTTGTATCACTTATAACATGTATGTCATATATTACTTATCAGTAATTTGCCCGTTGAACCTTTGAGAACATCGAGGGATACTCGGGTGATACACACACAATGTATATATATAACCTGTAAAATCTGTCAATTCATCATATATGCTCTTTCGAGCCATGTACGGTATGCTCCTCCTGAGCCAGTAACGGTAAGCTTGAAGGCTGAACATGTAATCCTGAAGGATGAACGGTAAGCCCGAAGGCTGAATATGTAATCCCGAAGGATGAACGGTAAGTCCGAAGGCTAAACATGTAAGGTCATGAGCTGTGGTGAGTCCGCAACAAATGCAAGAACTCAACCACCCTATAGCCCTAGTGACATGTCACTTGTATCCTACGACTTTCTACGGTTCGAATGGGACTCGGTAATCAAATTGGACATATAATCAATATGTAATTCAACATGTATTTAATAGGCAAACTTGATTCCATAGTTCATTAAACATCCGTATAACAATAAAGAAACAATTATAAACATTATACAAGTTTGATTCTAATTATACAACTTACATCGATTTATGTTGTAAACTCGAAATCTACTCGTTTACCTTACGTTTTCCCCGATCATGTAACACCCTGAATTTGGGTCTAGAAGAATTGGGCTTTGAGTCGGGATTCCGATTGAAGAAAATCTGAATATTGAGAAGTTTTAAATATTACTAGTGTTTAAAAAAAAGAAATTTTAATTAATTATTATTGATAAAATATTTCTGTTATTATTACTGATATTTTAAATTTTTTATGAAAAATTATAAATTATTATTATTATCATTATAATTATTAGATACAAATATGTTTATAAAATTGTTGTTGTTAATTTAGTGTTTAAATTAAAATATTATTAGAAAATTTTACTGTATTTATTTTTACTGATTTATGAAAATTATAACTATTAGTATTAAGAAAGAAATTACTGTATTTGAAATTTTTATAAAAATATATTTATAAAATTATTATTGTTATTATTTTTATTTTTATTACTTTTATAAAAATATTTATGACATTATTACTAATTTGGTACTTAAATTTGGTTTTTAAATAAATGTGGAAGTATTTATGTTATGGGAAAATTTTGGGTACAATCCAAAACTTTAGAAGAATAAGTAATTTTTGCATCATAGAAGGAATCAGGGAATAAGGCTTTTAAAATAGATTGGGCAAATTCAGGCACAAAGTGAAGCTCTGTCCAGTAGTAGGAGGCGCTGGAAGCATGGTGGAGTGCCTGGGTTCAAGGCACGGTGGGTGCAAGTTGCTTTTTATTTTAGAAGCTAGGTTGCGGCTAGAAAAGGGTTAAAATAAGATGCTAGTGGAATATGCCACAAAAATGCTTGTGGCGCAGTGGCAGCAGGTGCTAGGGGTTCCACCCGAGTACAGGTTCGAGTCCAGGTAGGCGTATGTTTTGTTTTATTTTTAACGGACCCAGGACGCCAGCAGGTAAGGTTTAAAGGTTAATGCGATGCTATAATATCAAAGAGGAACGCATGTCCCAGTGGCCAGCAGCGTGCTAGGCAGCCTGGAGGTCCCAGGTTCGAGCTTGGGCGCGCGCGAGAGGATACTCATTTTTGCTGTGCGCGCGCGAGAGGAGACGTGCTGGGCTGGAGGACCGTAGCAGCGAGCCGTGCGGGAATGAGGCTCCTAGCAGCGTGCGGTGCAAGCGGTGGACTGCTGCTATTTGTGCAAGGAGAGTTTGAATTAAATTCAAACTTTGGGATTAGCTTGAAAATATGTGATAAATATTAGCCGAATTTATGGTCTTTCAATCGGTTTATCTTTTCTCTTTATTTTATTTAATTTTTCTATCTGTTAGCTCATCTTCTCTTCACCAATTTCCTTATGCATATTTTTATTTCTTTAGTGTTTTTTCAAGGCCGAAACCACTTGCTCCTTAAGTTGTGTTCTTCTTCTTTTATTTTCTTCTATTCTATTTTTTTTCATTAAAGCCGAACCTTCTCCCCTATTTTCTATTCTCTTTTCCTTTTTGATTTTCAGAGCCAATTATGGGGTCCCTTTTCTTATAATTAAAATTTGCATCCCTTTTTAATCCATTCGAATATTTCTTCTCCCTCTTTACTTATAAATTCTAGAGGCTAAAACCAATTCACCATAGCCGATTACCATAGTAAACAAGATCACTTCTTCTTACCTCGTCTATCGAAAGGCCGAAATTATTAAATCTATTCTCTACTCATATTTTGCGGATTAGATCTACAACAAATCTGGAAAGGTGGCACTTGGGAACGCTTTTAGAAAATAGATCTTTGGTAAGTAACTAAACCCCTTCTTATTCATTATTTTGGAAATTAAGAGTAGCCGAAATCCCTGTATACATGTAGGGAGGCTGTCGACATGGCCTAAGGGTGTTTTAACGATATATTTCGGTTCTTATATGTGCTATTTAGCGAAGAAGGTGATCTAGCGAGGAACTGAAGGAATCTATTCAACCAGATCTAGATTTAGTAGATCCAAATCGATAGAGGTAAGGGTTCATGGCCATTAAAGGTGTGGCCGAATATGGCAAGGGATCTTAGCATCGGTTTTCGTAGTTTCTTTGGTTAATCGTTTAAATAATGGATTGGAGGAGAAATCGCATAGGAGATCTCGTCAACGTTTCGACATAAATCAGGTGTGTAACAAACCCTCTTAGTAGCTTAAGTTAACAAGTGCCGAAAAGCTGAAATGCTGAAATTTCGGCATTTCAATAACTTGTGAATATGCGATTGTTCCAAGATTAGTTAGAAACGATGAGATCGGTGATCGGTATCGATGAGATAGGTAACGGCACAATTTCGTGCAAGTCGGTAAGTTTGGGCCTCGAGGGGCTGAAATCAGGCCCAATGGGCTTTCAGGCCCATTTGGGTAAATTTGATAGAAAATGAAATATGGATAAATTGCATGTTGAGACTGTTAAAACCGTTATGGAACATAGGCTAAATGGGCCTAGATGACTAAATCGGCTACGTAGGGCCCATTAGGGGTTTTGGGCCCAATAACTCGGAATTGCTAAAATGGGCTGGAAATACTATTTAAACGCTTGGAAATTATTGATAATAGTTAATGAGCATGAAAACCCTAATAGTTGATAAAATTACTGAATTACCCTTCAGTGTGAAAATTACTATTTTACCCCTAGGGGAAAATGACTATTGTACTCTAGGGTGTTATTTTGATTGAAATGCATGTGACATTATTATTGTACATAATATGCCATGATATGTTCATTTTATGCATGGGTTGGGATTTATATGAAAGGAGGAAGTGCTAAAGGGCTTTGCCCCAGTTTACCGAAAAGGGCTTTGGCCCAGTTACCGAAAGAGGCTAGGCCTCATGTTATATAATAAAGCAGCTATGCTGCCAGTGGAGAGTAGCGGCGGGGTGGGTTGAGTAGCATCCCCACATGGTGTGTTGGTTGGTACGGGTGGAGAGTAGCGGATGGTGGGTTGAGTAGTCTCCCCAAATGGGCTTTGCATACATGCATTGACATTTACATGTGTTATTGAAATGGGCCTATGGGCCATACCGATATTTAAAAAGGCTTCGGCCCAGTGCATTCATATATGAGAAAGGGCTAAGGCCTAGTAATCGATATTTGAAAAGGCTTCGGCCCTGTAATTGTTGAGATTAAAAAAAGGGCATAGGCCCAGTATGCTTTTGTTGATTTGGGCTCTGAAAGGGCTTTGTTGCACACTGAGTTTCCCCAAAACTCACCCCTTTTCCTTCCATCCTTTCAGGTAAGCCCTAGACTATGGACTTCGAGCTGGGAAGGATTCAGAGTGGCCACGAAGACTGCGTTTCTGGTTTTAATTAATTAATTCAGTATTTTATTTAATCGATTTATTTTCAATTTGGGTTTGTAAAAGGCCTTTTTAATAATTTTTAATTTGTTTTAGCTTAAGTATGATATTATATAAATTGTTCTTAATGGGTTAGCTTTAGGGTACGGTTTTATAAACGCTACTTGTTTTCAAAATATCTCGATAAGTAGAGCAAAGATTCCGCAACGTAATTGTTTTTCACAAATGTATATCTTCAATACATTCAAACTTAATTTGTTCGTAGACAAGTCACAAGGTTAAAGTGTGGCAATGGATGTGTGCATGTCTAGGAGTGGATCTAGGAAGAGCTTGGTACTTAAGCAGTCTAAATGACTCACCTCCTCTTCTCTTGAATCCTACCTGGTGCATAGTATCCATTCACTTCAAGCCATAACAAGAGGATCTGATTTTCTGATAACTTAAACTGTTTTTAAAATAACATGTTTTCCGCAACTACATATGTTTACGAGTTTTCAAAATTTCCCATAAGATTTTACAAGGTTGTTAACAAAGTTTTGTTTATTATGATAACTCGCGTTTTGGAAAGATAAACACAAGCTAAGGTTTTATGCAAATTTGACGGTAAAAGTTTCTAAACATTAAGAAGGGTTTTCAATGAAAACACGATTTTCGAAAAATACTTCAATGTGACACACCAGACTTGGCCGTAATGTTTGGGCCGGGTTTGGGGTGTTACAGATCAAGTTCTGGGAATTGTTTGTCTTGATCTATATTAATCAAATTTAACTCAATTATTCATTAACACATTCAATCTAGTCCAAAAACATGTAAATTTGGCAAATTCAAATGTGCCCCTATATTTTAACCAATTTGCAATTTAGTCCTTCATGCACAAAATAACAAATTATACATTTTCCATCAAAATTTACCATAGCCGAATACTCATGCTAATCATACTAACACACATCTTTCATTTATTCACATTTCTAACCACAAAAATTCTATCTTTTTCAATTTAATCCCATATACTCAATTTCATCAAAAATGTCTTTATAAAACTTGTATATCTATAAACAACCATCAATAATTTATCAAGAAATTTCAAAACAAACATGTATTCATCAATGGAACATTTCAAAAACATAACCAATTTTAGAAATTGAGGTACGCGTCAATTAAATCGAGCTGCAACGAGCTCAAAAACATAGGAATCATTAAAAATGGATTAAAAACCATACCTTAATTGATAATTTTGAAGGTGTCGAATGTAGAACCTTATTTCATCTATTTTTGCTTTCTTAATTTCGGTATATGCATGTATATGAAGCATAAAATGGTTTGTTTTAATTTAATAATCTATTAATTAGCCATTTACAAAATTAACCTTTAAAACATCATATAAAAATCCATTTAATAAGTCCACTACCGTCCATATACAATAATGGAGGGTAAATTTCACCTTAAGGACTTCTGAATATAAAGCCATAGCCATTATAGCCATTTTACTAATAGAAATCATATTTTATGCATTATGCAATTTAGTCCTTTTTACCAAATTAGCCATTTAAACGGTAAAATTTCTAAACGAAATTTTTACACAATAAATCTATCATGCTATAAGACATAATAAAACAATCAAACAAATATTTTAACTTGATTAAGTGGTCCCGAAACCACTCGTTCCGATTAGGGTCTAAAACAGGTTGTTACAACTCTCCCCCCTTTAGGGATTTTCGTCCCCGAAAATCTTACCAGTGAACAGGTTAGGGTACTATTTTCGTATATCTTCCTCAAATTCCCACATAGCTTCCTCTATTTCGTGTTTACACCAGAGAACTTTCACAAGTGCTATACCTTTATTTCTTAACTATTTGATCTCTTGGGCTAGAATTTGAATTGGTTCTTCGTTGTACGATAAATCGGACTGTATTTCCACATCAATGGGAGAGATAACATGTGATGGATCATATCAATATCAACGTAGCATTGAAACATGGAAAACATTATGTATCTTTTCGAGTTCAGACGGTAATGATAATCGATAAGCTACAGGCCCTAATCGTTTGACTATTTCATATGGTCCGATGAAACGCGGACTTAACTTTCCTTTCCGGTCGAAACGAAGAATTTTATTTTAGGGAGATACTTTCAAGAATACTCGGTCTCCGACCTGAAACTCTATCCCTTTACGTTTCAAATCTGCATATGATTTCTGTCTATCCGAAGCTACTTTTAAACTATCACAAATCATTTTCACTTTTTCTTTGGTTTCTTTGATCAAATCAACCCAGTGTATCTTTTTCTTACTCAATTCTATCCAATATAACAGTGTTCAACATTTACGACCATATAGTGCTTCGTACAAAGCCATTTTCAAACTCATCTGAAAGTTGTTATTATATGCAAATTCAATTAGAGGTAAATATTTCTCTTAGCTACCTTCAAATTCAAGGATGCAACATCGTAACATATCCTTTAGAATCTATATAACTCTTTCGGACTGCCCATCAATCTGAAGATGAAAAGTTGTACTGAAATTCAAATTCGTTCCTAGAGCTTCTTGCAATTTCTTTCAAAACCTCGATGTAAATTGCGGATCTCTATCGGAGATAATAGACAATGGTACACCATGTAATCGTACAATCTTAGACAAATACAATTTGGCTAATTTATCCAATGAGTAATATGTACGTACCAGTATAAAATAAGCAGATTTCGTTAATCGATCAACAATAACCCAGATCACATTTTTCTTTTTCGGAGTCAAGGGCAATCCCGATACGAAATCTATTATAACCCTGCCCCATTTCAATTTCGGAATCATCACTGGCTATAATAAACTTGACGGTACCTGATGTTTGGCTTTTACTTGCTGACAGATCAAACATTTCGATACAAACTCTAATATATGACATTTCATTCCCGACCACTAGTATAATTGCTTCAAATCATTATATATTTTAGTGCTACCTGGATGAACAGAAAAGCGACTATCACGTGCTTCATGTAAAACTTTCTGAATAAGCTGGGTATCTTTCAGTATACAAATTCTATTCTGGAACATTAAACAATCATGGGTCCCAATACTAAATTCAGAATCAGAATTAGACTTACAATTAAGTCGTCTAGCTTGCAACTCTGTTCATTTTTCTGAGCTTCACAGATTTGTTGCAGAAATACCGATTTAGCTCTTAACTCAGCTAAAATAGATTCGTCATCACAAAGCATCATCTGAGTGTTCATAGCTCATAAAGCGAATAAGGACTTCCGGCTCAAAGCATCAGGTACAACATTAGCTTTTCCCGGATGATAATCAATGACAAACTCATAGTCTTTCAGTAATTCAAGCCATCTCCGTTGACGCAGATTCAATTCTTTTTGAGACATTAAGTATTTCAAACTTTTGTGATCTGTGAATATTCGACATTTCTCACCGTAAAGATAGTGATGCCAAATCTTTAATGAAAATACTATAGCAGCTAATTCAAGATCATGTGTTGGGTAATTATTCTCATGTGGTTTCAACTGCTGAGAAGCATAAGCTATAACCTTCCCGTCCTGCATCAATACACAGCCCAGTCCGTTTAACGATGCATCACTGTAAATTATGAACTCTTTACCCGATTCAGGTTGAACTAAAATCGGTGCTTTTGTTAACAGTGCTTTTAGTTGATCAAAACTCTACTGACATTTCTCGGTCCACTCAAATTTTACATCTTTCTAGAGCAATTGAGTCAACGGTACTGCAATTGTCGAGAACCCTTTTACGAATCTCAGATAATATCCCGCTAATCACAAGAAACTTCTAATCTCAGATATATTTTTCGGTGGTTTCCAGTCTAATATCAAAGATATTTTGCTCAAATCAACTCTGATGCCTTCCGCTGAAACAATATGACCCAGAAATCTAACTTCCGGAAGCCAAAATTCACATTTGCTGAATTTAGCATATAACTGCTTATCTCTCAAAGTCTGTAACACGATCCTCAAATGTTCAGTATGCTCCGTCTCATCATGTGAATAGATGAGAATGTCGTCAATGAATACTATAATGAATCTGTCTAAATATGATGTGAATATATGATTCATCAAGTCCATAAACACTACAGGAGCGTTAGTTAAACCAAAAGGCATAACTAAGAATTCATAGTGACCATACCGTGTTCTGAAAGCAGTTTTTGGTATATCAGAATCTTTAACCCGCAACTAGTAGTATCCCGATCTCAGATCAATCTTTGAAAATACTGTAGCCCCTTTTAACTGATCAAACAGGTCGTCTATCCGTGGTAGAGGGTACTTATTCTTTACTGTTACTTTATTCAACTGTTGATAATCGATACACATTCTCATCGACCCATCTTTCTTTTTCACGAACAATACCGGAGCACCCCAAGGTGAAAAGCTCGTCGTGCAAAGCCTCTGTCGGTTAATTCTTGCAACTATGCTTTTAACTCCTTCAATTCGGTCGGTGCCATTCTGTACAGAGCTATCGGTATAGGTGTAGTGCCCGGTAATAATTCAATACCAAACTCAACCTCTCTAGTTGGTGATAAACCCGGTAACTCTTCTGGAAATACATCTGGAAATTCACAAACAACCGGTACAAATTCAAGCTTTGATTCTGATACCTTAGTATCCAATACATATGCTAAATACGCACCACAGCCCTTTTTCACACATTTTTGAGCTCGCATAGCAGATGTTACAATCGGTAATTGGTTTGAATCATTTGATTCAATCCGAAGAATTTTACCGTTCTAACATTTCAATTCTATACTCTTTCGTCTGTAATTCAGAACTGCCTCATGTACATTTAACCAATCCATGCCCAGTATCACATCAAACTCATCAAAAGGTAGAAGCATCAAGTCAGCCGGAAAACAGTATCCCCGAGTCATTAGTGGACATTTGTCACAAATTTTATCAACTAACACTGGCTTGCCTAACAAATTTGATACTTTAACTACGAATTCTATAGAATCTACATGTAAACTCTTTTTAAACACTAGTTCCATACAGATATACGAATGAGTTGATCTAGGATCTATCAATGCAACTATATCAGTGTTAAGAACAGAAAAAGTACCGGTAATAACGTCAGGCGACGAGGCTTCCTCACATACACGTATAGCATAGGCTCGAGTAGGTGCGCGTGTCTCAGATCTAACATTTGAATCCTGTAAAGCACTGCCATTTCCTCTTTGATTCCTAGCATTTTGAGATGGTCTACCCTTGGTAACAGTATTGTTAACTTTTACGGATTGTTCTTTAACAGCAGTAGATCTCTCTGGACAATCTCGAAGGTAATGGTCTAGTGACCCACATCTGAAATATGCTTTACTCTTTAAGTGGCATTCACCAAAATGCTTTCTTTTACAATGCTTACAATTAGGTCCGGTATTCCTCACGCTACCTACACTGGCAACGGACGTCGTCTGAGGCTTCAGATTAAAGGATCTTGCATCTCTCTCTCTGATCGTTACTCCTGCAGAAACAATGGAACGAGGATGGAAGTCTTTTGATTTCTTTAGTCCGAACTGGTGAGACATACTCGCAAACCTCTTTCTTGATTCTCTCGATTCAAAATTAGCTTTCCGTTTTTCTTTAGCAAGCCTTCTCAACCAGAACTACAAATTCTTTCAATTCGAGAATTCTGACTAACGATCGAATATCTTCGTTCAACCCGTCTTCAAACCTTTTACACATGATAGCTTCAGTAGAGACACATTCACGAGCATATTTACTTAATCGTACGAACTCTCTTTCATATTCAATTACCATCATTCGACCCTATTTCAGCTCAATGAATTCTTTTCTTTTCTGGTCGATGAATCGTTGGCTAATATACTTCTTCCAAAATTCGGTCTGAAAGAAATCCTAGTTAACTCTTTCACGTGGAACAACTGATATTAGAGTATTCCACCACTGATATGCAGCATCTCGCAAAAATGAAATCATACATTTCAAGCATTCATCTGGAGTGCAAGATAGTTCATTGAAGACCCTAATCGTATTTTCAAGCCAGAACTCAACCCTCTCAGCATCATCACTAGTTGAAGCTCTGAATTCTTCGGCCCCATATTTTCGTATCTTATCAACAGGAAGTCTATTAAGTCTCAAAGGATCCATACCTCGTGCAATTTCAGGGTTAGGCTGGGGAACCTGAGGGGGTGGAGGTTGTAGAGCAACCAGATTTGCTCGCACAAATTTGGTAAACCATTTAGACATCAATTGGAAGAAAGCTTGTTTAGCTTCTCCCTGACTGCCCGTAGTAGGGCTCGATTCGGTAGGCACAACCCCTTGTGCAAGAGCTAGACAATGTTCAGAAGTTGTCAGGAGATTATCAGACTATCACGGTTTATATATGGCATGTATAGCTAGACTTGTATACTCTACGGTAGTCCTAGAATCGACTAAACCGTAGCTTTGATACCAATAAAATGTAACTCCCCTATCCCATATCCGTCACCGAAATAGGTAAGGGCATTACCGGACTTGTAACTCATACCAGAGCAGTAATACTTTAAACTTATCAAACGTCATCACAATTCATACAATAATCCATCAAAGCATGTTTAAAACAGTCATATAAAGCTTTATTCATTCATCAGGGACTAAATTGATATCATATAAAAGATATGAGAAAACATAAGAAAATTTTTGAAATAGGGTCACACGGCTGCCAGACATGCCCATGTGTCTAGGCCGTGGCAAAACAATGCATACATACTAACTTGTGCACACGGCCACAAGACACGCCCGTGTGTCTTGGCTGTATGAAATTCATGAAGCTACCAAGGGTACCAGACATGGCCATGTGTCTAGCTCGTATGGCATCCTCACCAAAACAACTACAATACAAGGGTCACACGGTTGAGTCTCACGCCCGTATGCTCTAACCGTGTGGTACAAAATAGGCTTGGTACAAGCCATTTTCATACCCCAATGCTTATGTACCTACAGGCAATGTAATGCCCCACAAATCCTGAAACTTTTAATTTTGTGTGATAAAGCTTTGCTTGCGTCGTTGGAGTTAGTAGGGTGTTGATCTTGGGGTATTATAGGGTTTTGATGAAGTCTCAGATTCAAGGAAGATCGTAGGAAAATTTTAATTTTTGCCTTAGTGGAACCCTGATCTCAGGCATTATGACTTTTAAATAAATAAAGAAGAAATAGGACATAAATGGGCTCATGGCCTAGTGGCAAAGTGGTGCCACTTTGGGAGTGTGGAGGTGACACCAAAATGGAAGCAGGGAGGTCCAAGGTTCGAGTTTCAACTTGGGCATTAAAGATATTATTTTGTACTGGTACTGTGTAGGTAGTGGAGTTAGATTTAAACTCTGGTATGAAGAGCTTTGGATGGGTGTTGGGGAGTAAATTTGTAACACCCCAAACCCGGCATAGAAGTTAGGCCCGAATTCGGTGTGTCACATTGAAGTGTTTTTCGAAAACCAAGTTTTCATTGAAAACCCTTCTTATTTAAATATTTGTGTAAAACCCCAGTTTGCATTTGATCAATTCTCAATGTGGTTTATTAAAAAGATTATTCCCTATTAAAGACGTTATTAATTATAAAATCTTAATCGTTGCAGAAGCTTAATTTAAAACAGAGGTTGTTTTGGAAAAACTCGTTTTTACCACTAGCAATTATAAAATCACAATAAAATCCCAAATTTAGATATAATCCAGAAGTTATAAAAGCCTTATTACAACCCAATAAAATTAATTTAAAATAAGGTAAATAAATAAAACTACTGATCATTAAAACAAGTTGCAGTGTAGCCGCCTCTGAGTCCCCTCCATCATCGAGCCACCTACTGAGGGTCACCTGAAAAAAATTAAAAAGAGGGAGTGAGT
Source organism: Gossypium stocksii (assembly GCA_020496765.1). Classification (NCBI taxonomy): domain Eukaryota; kingdom Viridiplantae; phylum Streptophyta; class Magnoliopsida; order Malvales; family Malvaceae; genus Gossypium; species Gossypium stocksii. The sequence goes on along the minus strand of CM035632.1, from coordinate 97,356,787 downwards.
TTACGAAAACTCAGTGTGCACGTCCCTCGACAGACACATAGCATGCATTAAACAATTTGGGCCTTAGCCCGTAGTGGCCTCAGTTGGGCCTGAGCCCATATCTCAACATACAATGGGCTTAGGGCTTAGCCCAAATCACAACAATATCAATATAATTATGCAATGTGTAATTTCCCATAACCAACCCTGTACACCTACTTCTAACCCTACACTCTTGTGGGGAGATACCCAACCCACCTATCTTTATACACCCGATGTGGCACCAGTTGTGGCACCACTTATTGTTGCAGCAAAGCTACTTATACTCAGTGTAGCACCAGTTGCGGCACTACTTATCGGTGCAGCATAGCTACTTAGTGGCTAAAAAGCTTGCGGTGGCTAAAAAGCCTACGGTGGATCCACAGTCGTCAAGTGACCCTGCGACCCTTATATACACTTCCTCCAATCATAATCCCGACCCATATGTAATATAATAACACATGAATGCAACAAATAACATATAGCATGCATAAGTTATACTCATGGCACATAAGGGTATTTTGGTAATTTGCCAACTAAGGGTTTTTCTGTAATTTTGTAGATCAAGGGCATCTCAGTGATTCTGCCCTACAGGGGTATTTCAATAATTCTACCCTATAAGGATATTTCAGTAATTCTACCCTACAGGGATATTTCAGTAATTCTACCCTACAGGGGTATTTCAGTAATTCTACCCTACAAGGATATTTCAATAATTTCTTAACACCATGGGTCTAATTACGTAACTTGTCCTGTCAACAAGTCCCTATTGGCTAAAGTGAATAGATACTATGCATCAGGTAGGATTCCAGAGAAGAGGAGGTGAGTCATTAAGACCGCTTAAGTACCAAGCTCTCCCTAGATCCAATCCTAGACATGATTATACCCATTGGCACACTTTAACCTTATGACTTGTCCACGGTTACACTTAATTGGTTAATTAAGTTTTATGTCTGCTTAAGCAATTACTAGATACCAGGCCCAAAAGTCCATTACATAACCCTAACGAGTCCACATACATTCATATAGCCCATTAGGCCCAATTACATTTATATGGCCCACTAGGCCCAGTCACATTTATACGACCCACCAGGCCCAAATCTATTCCAAGCCATACAACAAACTTAATTAGCTCGTCGCTTATTACCAATTTACCAATTTTTTCTTATTTACGCCCACGAGCCTGCTGGCCCATTCTGGCCCAGTTGGCAAAAACATGACCCAAGTCTATGAGATCACTCATGGGGTCTCTGGTATTGTATCAATTACCCTTATACGAGTGTTCACGCACTCGTAAGACTACCGTAGCCAAACCTTCGACTTTTCAGCATTTCGGGATTTGCCGATCTATTGTATGTATGAAGTGTGTGTACACACCTGCTAACAAAACGAGCTGCGAACTCCTTATCCATGAACCTACAATCGATGTCACTCAATACTTAATCATACACTTATCAAATACTATTACCAAAAGCAAAAATCATACCACTTCTCCTTACCTTGCGCGATTGAACCTAATCAAACTTTCACTGCTTGCTAGCCCCGATTGAATCCCAGATCTACGTTGTAGAAACTCTTATTATTAAAGATTGACTTAGCAGAAGACTAACATCCATCGTAGTCACCCTTACAACTTCTAATAACATTTGGCCAACCACCAAAACTGAAAATTGAGATAAACGCACTTACCAAACCCAAAGCACACTAGGAGTAATTCGACAGAGACTTGAAAAGAGATTCGATCCCACAATTAAGAAGAAAGAGAGGAGATGTCGATTTTGGTGTTTAGAAACAAAAACAAAGTTGGTGATGGCACATCAGGGGATTCGGCGACGCAAAAGAGGAGAGCATTTGGCACAAAATAAGAAAAGAAATCGGCTAATTGGTTTATCACCCAATCGGCCAAGGTTAAGGAACAAGGAAAAAGAATGATGAAGCAAAGAGAGAATTGAGAGGAGAAGGTTTCGGCAAAGGCAATAAAGAAAGGAAGAATTCAGCAAGAGGGAAAGAATGGAGAAATTGACACTAACCCACAAATGATAAGATGATTCAGTTTTAAGGCAACTAGCTATCAAATTTGATCCGAAAAGAATAAAAAGAAAAACCTGACAGAGAGCTTTGAGGATTCGGCTACCTCCTATGAATGACTAAATTTGGCACCTAAATACTTACCCTAGCCAAAATTGCCTTCCATATATACCTATTCGGCTCCAACACTACCCACATGGCTCATCTCCTAACTTTTCTCCACGATAAGCTCCTAAATCCCTGCCTTGAATTTCTCTTCTAATCACTTCCTTCAAAGTTCCACTCCAACGCCACTACTAGCCATCCAAAGTGTAAATATTAAATCCCAAATACTACCATGCCAGCGCTCAAACCTAGGATCCCCTTGCCAGCTAATGACGCCACCTCCCTACTCCCTAAGTGATGCCACTTAGCCACTACACCACAACCTCTCTTGTGTCCTATTTCTTCTCCATTTATTTAAAAGCCATGACACTCTCAATCAGGGTTCTTTTAACATTTAACTAGAATTTCTCCATCTCAATGCTCGAACTCAGAACTTCATAGAGACCCTTAAATACTTCAAAATCACTAGCCCAACCATTCTAACATGCACTTAGTGCCGTTATCATACTTTCGAAAATTTTAAGTGCACTCATGCCCGAGCCCAATTCTCCTAGGCCCAAAATCAGGGTGTTACAGCTCTACCCCCTTAAAGAAATTTTATTCTTAAAGTTTCTAACTATCTACTAGACACTCAATACAGGTTACACTATTACATTTTTGCTGTGCACTCTGACTCTAAATAACTTAATCACGCATTCAGAATATCTCATTCAACCAAAATACACAAAATAAATACAAACTTCAATTTTAAATACAGTAATGCCTTCTAATATCTAATGGATCATAATATCTTTATCTACTTTTTTTTTCAATGAAGCAAACAACAGTTAAAACAAAACAATCCAAAGTTCTAAGGGTACTTACTTGGCTCGGGGTCGGAGACTTGGTGTGCCACACTTCAAAATCCTTCAAAACTTTTTGATCCACTCAAAAACAATTTTAAAACCCAAAGTCTAAGGCCCATTTCACAGCCCGAGCTTTGCAACCGGGCTCTGATACCACTAAATGTAACACCCCAAACCTGGCCTAGAAGTTAGGCTCGAATCCAGCATGTCACATTGAAGTGTTTTTTGAAAACCATGTTTTCATTAAAAACCCTTCTTGTTTAAATATCTGTGTAAAACCCCAGTTTTCATTTGATCAATTCCCAATGTGGTTTATTAAAAAGATTATTCCCTATTAAAGACGTTATTAATTAAAAAATCTTAATCGTTGCAGAAGCTTAATTTAAAATAGAGGCTGTTTTGGAAAAACTCGTTTTTACCACTAGCAATTATAAAATCACAATAAAATCCTAAATTTAGATATAATCCAAAAGTTATAAAAGCCTTATTACAAACCAATAAAAATAATTTAAAATAAGGTAAATAAATAAAACTACTGATCATTAAAACAAGTTGCAGTGTAGCCATCTCCGAGTCCCCTCCATCGTTGAGCCGCCTATTAAGGGTCACCTAAAAAAATTCAAAAGAGGGAGTGAGTTTACGAAAACTCAGTTTGTACATCCCTCGACAGATACATAGCATGCATTAAACAATTTGGGCCTAAGCCCTACTCAATATCGGTGGCCTTTGAGCCTTAGCCCATAGTGGCCTCAATTGGGTTTGAGCCCATATCTCAACATACAGTGGCCTTAGGCATTAGCCCAAATCACAACAATATCAATATGATTATGCAATGTGCAATTTCCCATAACCAACCCTGTACACCCCCTTCCAACCCTACACTCCTGTTTGGAGATACTCAACCCACCCATCCTTAACACCCGGTGTGACACCGGTTCCGGCACCACTTATCGTTGTAGCAAAGCTGCTTATACTCGGTGTAGTAGTGGTTGCGGCACTACTTATTGGTGTAGCATAGTTGCTCAATGGCTAAAAAGCCCGTGGTAGCAATAAAGCCTTCGGTGGCTAAAAAGCCTACAGTGGATCCATAGTCGTCAAGCGACCGTGCGACCCTTATATACACTTCCTCCAATCATAATCCCGACTCATATGCAATATAATAACACATGAATGCAACAGATAACATATAGCATGCATAAGTCATACTCATGGCACATAGGGGTATTTTGGTAATTTACCAACTGAGGGTTTTTCTGTAATTTTGTATATCAAGGGTATCTCAGTGATTTTACCCTACAGGGGTATTTCAATAATTCTACCCTACAAGGATATTTCAGTAATTCTACCCTACATGGATATTTTAGTAATTTCTTAACACTATGGGTCTAATTACATACCTTGTCCTGTCAACAAGTCCCCGTTGGCTAAAGTGAACAGATACTATGCATCAGGCAGGCTTCTAGAGAAGAAGAGGTGAGCTATTAAGACCGCTTAAGTACCAAGCTCTCCCTAGATCCAATCCTAGACATGCATATACCCATTGCCACACTTTAACCTTATGACTTGTCCATGGTTACACTTAATTGGTTAATTAAGTTTTATGTCTGCTTAAGCAATTACTAGATACCAGGCCCAAAAGTCGATTACATAACCCTAACGAGTCCACATACATTCATATAGCCCATTAAGACCAATCACATTTATATGGCCCACTAGGCCCAGTCACATTTATACGACCCATCAGGCCCAAATCTATTCCAAGCCATACAACAAACTTAATCAACTCGTCGCTTATTACCAATTTTTACTTATTTGGGCTTACGAGCCCATAGGCCCATTTGGCCCATTCTGGCCCAGTTGGCAAAAACGTGACCCAAGTCCATGAGATTGCTCATGGGGTCTCTGGTATTGTATCGATTACCCTCATATGAGTGTTTGCGCATTCGCAAGACTACCGTTTTAACTTTTTGGCATTTCGGGATTTACCGATCTATTGTGTGTGTGAAGTGTGTGTACACACCTGCTAACAAAACGCGCTGTGAACTCCTTAGCCACAAACCTACAATCGATGTCACTCAACAGTTAATCATAAACTTATCAAATACTATTACCAAAAGCTGAAATCATACAACCACTCCTTACCTTGCGCGATTGAACCTAATCAAACTTTCACTGCTCGCTAGCCCCGATCGATTCCCAAATCTGCATTGTAGAAACTCTTATTATTAAAGATTAACTTAGCAGATGACTAACATCCATCGTAGTCACCCTTACAACTCCTAATAACATTCGGCCAGCCGCTAAAACTAAAAATAGAGATAAATGCACTTACCAAACCCAAAGCACACTAGGAGTAATTCGGCAGAGACTTGAAAAGAGATTCGATCCCACAATTAAGAGAAAAAGAGGAGATGTCGATTTTGGTGTTTAGCAACAAAAACAAAGTGGGTGATGGCACATCAGGGGATTCGACCACACAGAAGAGGAGAGCATTCGGCACAAAATAAGAAAAGAAATTGGCTAATTGGTTTCGCACCCAATCGGTCAAGGTTAAGGAACAAGGAAAAAGACTGATGAAGAAAATAGAGAATTGAGAGGAGAAGGTTTTGGCAAAGGCAATATAGAAAGGAAGAATTTGGCAAGAGGGAAAGAATGGAGAAATCGGCAGTAACCCACAAATGATAAGATGATTCGGTTTTAAGGCAACTAGCTATCAACTTTGAAATGAAAAGAACAAAAAGAAAAACCTAATAGAGAGCTTTCAGGATTTGGCTACCCCCTAGGAATGACTAAATTTGGCACCTAAATACTTATCCTAGCCGAAATTTCCTTCCATACATACCTATTCGGCTCCAACACTACCCACATGCCTCATCTCCTAACTTTTCTCCACGATAAGCTCCTAAATCCCTTCCTTGAATTTCTCTTCTGATCACTTCCTTCAGAGTTCCACTCCAACGCCACTACTAGCCATCCAAAGTGTAAAAATTAAATCCCAAATACTACCATGCCAGCGCTCAAACCTAGGATCCCTTTACCAGCTAATGATACCACCTCCTTGCTCCCTAAGTGACGCCACTTAGCCACTACACCACAACCTCTCTTGTGTCCTATTTCTTCTCCATTTATTTAAAAGCCATGACACTCACAATCAGGGTTCTTTTAACATTTAACTAGAATTTCTCTATCTCAACGCTCAAACTCAGAACTTCATAGAGACCTCTAAATACTTCAAAATCACTAGCCCAACCATTCTCACATGCACTTAGTGCTGTTATCATACTCTCAAAAATTTTAAGCGCACCCATGCCCGAGGCCCAATTCTCCTAAGCTGAAAATCAGGGCGTTACAAAATTAAGGCATGATAAGGGGAGAAAATTTAGGGAATGAGGTGTGTGGATGGGTTTGAGCTAAAGTGGTATGTGTTGAAGGCAAATTTGACTATGGTATGGGATTGAAGCCGATTTCAGTCACTTTGAGGGTGTGCCGAATTCACTTTTGGCATTTTTTTGGCTCTTGTTTTTCTCTCTCGGTAGCTCTTTGTCTTAGGTAATTCTCCTTTTGGTCATTTTTGGTTTAAACGCCTAGGTTGCTTTCTTTGTCTCTAAAAGTCGATTTACTTCACTTCTCTTTTTCACGAAATTCCCCATTTGTGCCGAATCTTCTTGGGTCACTTGGTAGCCGATTACCCTCATCTCTCTTTCTCTTAAATATTTCTTCTCTTTTGTTACTCCTTCATTGTTCATGACCCTTGCCGAATTCACATAAGGCCCTAGCCGAATAGGTTTTCTTCTTCTTAATCTCTAGCCGAACCTTGATCTTTTTCTTTTCCATCTTTAATCGAATCAACCCCTTCCCTCTTTAACTTAGCTGATTGATTCTTCATTGGAATGCTGATTCATATTTTTTGGGGATTTGATTTCTTGTTGGCAAGCGATCTCGTGATCGGTAAGTAAGCTAGATCTTTTTCAGCTTTTGCTAAATATTTCTAGGTTCTTTTCTATACTCTTAAAAGTCGATTTTTCCTTATCCTTCCAATGCCATTACTTCCGTTAATCTATGGTTTCTCCATTCACTTCGCTAGTCTTGAAAGTTTTAGATCTACGTTACCCTTGAGGTTGGAGTGAATTCGATCTACCTATTAGTCGTCGACTAAGGTAAGTAGCTATGCTTTATCAAGTAGGGTCGAATGTTCTAATGGCCTATGACTTGCCAAATACAGATTAACTACATGTTTTATCAACCCGCTTTTGATCTAGGCTTGTGTTAACACAGATCGGGCAAGAGTTGGGAACTTTAATATTGTAGACGTGGAGCAGCAAAGCTCTAACGATTCAAGGTTGGTGATAGAAGGAGTTCGATTCATGTTATTAAGGAAAAGCAGGTATAGTTTTAAACTAGTAGCTAACTAATGGTCTTGGATATTGTAGGTTCTCAGTTAAGAGTTTCGTAGTACGTGACATAGAATAGGTGTGTACATACACCACACACACGACGAATCGGCAAAAGTCGAAATCCCAAAAAGCCGAAATACTGAAAAGCCAAAAAGCAGAAAGGTTGGCACTAACGACCATACGAGCGTGCAAACACTCATGTGGAGTCACCGATACAATGTGCGAGGCCAAGTGAGTGATCTCATGGTCTCGGGCCACTTTTTGGCCAATTGGGCCAAAATGGGCCAAATGGGCCCGATGGGCCTATAGGCCCAACTTGAGTAAAATTCATAGACTAGTAGGATTTGACAATTCAGTTAGACTTATTACATGGTTCTCGGTGGAATTGGGGCCTATTGGGCCAAATAAGTGTATAGGCCCTACTTGGGCTATGAAATAGGCTTTTGGGCCAAATGAATTGGTAACTCTAATGAACTCGACTTAGAATGCATTGAATAATGGGAAAGCGTTAATGAGCCATGCCTGTGCTTAAGCCCATGATATGATACGATTGGTATGTCTAAGTGGAAAATGACTAAAACGCCCTAAATGCATAAATGACTAAAATACCCCTAGGTGCTAAATATGTGAAAATGTATGTGTTGCATTCATATGATGTATGTTGCATTTGGGTGGGTTTATGGTATGGAGGAAGATATGTGAGGATCTTATAGTTGCTAGACGACCGTGGATCCACTGGTGGCTTTTAAGCCCATTATATGACTAGCAGCTTTGCTGCAATGATTGAGTTAGTGCCGTAATCGGTGCTACCATTGGAGTGTAGGGATGGGTGGGTTGATATTTATATCCCCACAAGAGTGTAGGGTTGGAAGGGAAAATGGAGTGCAGGGTTGGATTGGGATGGGATCATTGCATACATGTGATATTGATGTGATATGGGCTCAAGCCCAGCTGAGGCCACTGTGGGCTAAGGCCCAAAGGCCATCGAGATTGATAAGGCATAGGCCCAATGATAAACGCTACATTATACATATTTTTACCTCATGTTTAGCCTATATTTTGGATGGATTCTTATCAATTTTGTGAGAATTGGTGCTCTTAATCCTTCCTTTTTATATCTTATACTTAGGAGAGCATAGGGAAGAAGAAAGAACGGAAAACGGGCCAAAAATGATGAAAATGGGCCAAAATGTGCGAACAACACGGGCAAAGAAATGCCACACGACCATGCCACATGAAGATCACACGGTCAAGCCCCCGACAAGCACAGCCAGGTCACACAGCTGTGCCTCCACCGATAAAAGCACATGGCCTCTGTCGAAGTCACACGGGCGTGGCACACGGGCGTGTTCTAGTTGTGAGAAAGGGGAATTTCACTCGAATTGGGATACTTAGAGGCTAAGAAAGGCTCCCCACAAGCTCTCTATATAAAGACCTCATGAGGCAGAAGCATATACATGTTTTTAGATATTTTTCCTCTCGTTTTTCTGCCACACTGAGGGTAGAAGCAAGGGATTACTCCAAGGGAAAAGGCCGATTAATTCATCTCAAAAGCTGAAATTTTGCAGCAACATAGAGGATCTCCCTCAATTCCTTCAGGGGTTTTTGGTTTCTTTTATGTTTTGTTATTTTATATCTTCTGAGATGTTTTCCTTCTGAGATGTTTTCCTTCTTTATTATGAACTAAACCCCTCAAATACTTGAGGGGGATGAAACCTAAGACAGATCTTGTTATTTATTCTTAATTTATTTGATAAATACTTGAATTGTTCTTAATTATGCGTTCTTCATTCTTGATTTAATAATCCTAGGTATTAATTCAAGAATTAGATGTGCTTAGAGCAGAGGAGCAAAAGTCCCTGTGATAATAGTAGATCTACCATAATTAAGCGGAGTTGCATGCAACCCTAGACATAGGGCGACATAAATCTGCTGGATTAGGGTCAAACCTAATATGGGGAGCCATAGATCGAATTAATGCAACCTAGGGAGTTAATTAATAAGGGAACTTTAATTAACAACTTAGGCCTAGTTGCTCTACGCCTCGACAAAGGGTTTAGCATAAGCTAGGGATCTCTACGGATCAAGTCAAGTAAAGAAATCTTATAGTTCAAGAAAATAATAACAAGTGAAGTCTAGGTGGATTCTCCCTTGAGTATTGTCCATATAAATCAGCTTTTCCCTAAAAGTTTTCCCAATTTACTCTTTACGCTTTCTTAGTTAGTTTTAAAATTAGTTTAAACAATCCTCTTTTATTTTTAGGCTAGATAATAGAAAAGAAGTAAGTACTAGTACTTTTGGTTCCCTTGGGTATGATAACTCGGTCTTGCCACTAAACTATACTACGGTTCGATAGGTGTGCTTGCCTTTAACATCGTGATATTAGTTAGTTTTGGCGTGATCAGTTTTTATAAATTTTATTACTTAATATCACGCGATATCAAGTTTTTGGCGCCGTTGCCAGGGAACTAAAATATTACGAAAGCTCGATTTCTATTACTTTAGCCATTACTATATATATATTTATTTTTTTATTTTTATTTTCAATTTTTATTTATTTTTATTTTTATTTTTATTTTTATTTTTATTTTAAATTATTTTTGAGTTTTCTTTGCTTTTTCTTTTTAGGTCTTTTTAGTTTATGATTAGAAACAACCCAACAGGACCATTACTTTTTTACGACGATCTAGAAGCAACAGTTCGCAGAAATCGTAGAGAAATTAGACACAGTTTACATTATCCAGAATAAGAACCTGAGCAAGAGCCAAAACCTACAGACGAGATGGAAGGAAATCAAAACGTTCCACCACCTCCAGCAGTACCAGCAGAACCAATAAACTAAGAAGAAGCTCCTCGCACTATGTATGATTATGCTAAACCTAGTTTGGCTGGTACCCAAACTAGCATTCTTAGACCTACTATTGCTGCTAATAATTTTGAGTTAAAGCCTAACACTATTCAGATGATACAGCAATTGGTGTAGTTTGATGGTTTACAGGACGAAGATCCAAACTCACACATAGCCAATTTTTTGTTCAAAATAAATGGCGTTTCTGATGATGCCATTCGATTGAGGCTATTTCCATTCTTTTTGAGAAATAAAGCCAAACAGTGGTTAAATTCTTTACCACGAGGCTCAATTACCACATGGGAGCAAATGACCTAAAAATTTTTACTCAAATATTTTCCTCCAGCTAAAACAGCCAAATTACGAAACGATATTTCTTCTTTTGTGCAGATGGATTTAGAAATACTATACGATGCATGGGAGAGATACAAAGATCTTCTGAGAAGGTGCCCTCATCATGGTCTACCTTTTTGGCTACAAGTTCAAACCTTCCACAACAGTTTAAACCCGTCAAATAGACAAATGATCGATGCAGCCGCAGGAGGGACGATCAATAATAAAACACATGAAGCAGTTTATGAATTTATTGACGAGATGTCATTGAATAATTATCAGTGGCAAGTCATGAGGACAAAGCCAACAAAAGCCGCAGGAGTTTATAATATTGATGCTATCGCCATGCTTACTAACCAAGTAGAACTTTTAAATAAAAAGTTTGATCATTTTGTTAGTTCTACGCAGGCACAACCAGTGATGCAATGCGACGCGACTCAAGGAAACACGTTTAATCCAGATTTCGCATCTTATGGACGCAGCATGGAAACTGAACAAGCCAACTATATGGGTAACAATTCTAGATCTCAAAATAACCCTTATAGTAATACTTATAATGCAGGTTGGAGAAATCACCCAAATTTTTCATGGGGAGGACAAGGAAATCAAAGACAACAACCTCCTCCAGGATTTTAGCAACCACCACCGCAACATGAGAAGAAGCTGAATCTTGAAGAGATGTTTACCAAATTTATGGCCACATCAGAAACCCATTTTCAAAGCACTGAAACGGCACTGAAAAATCAGCAAGCATCAATTCAAGGGCTTGAAAACCAAATTGGTCAACTTGCAAAATTAATTTCAGAAAGGCCACAAGGAGGATTACCAAGTAACACTGAGACAAATCCTAGAGAACATGTCAAAGCGATCACTTTAAGAGATGGAAAGGTCCTAGCCGAACCAAAAAAGAAGACTATCCCAGAACTTTCAGAAGAAAAGGCAGCGGAACCCGAGGATAACACTCCACCGCCATTCAAGGAATACAAACCGCGCATTCCATATCCGGCAAAATTGAAGAAAGACCATACAGACGCTCAATTCGGTAAGTTCCTTGAACTTTTTAAACAGTTACACATTAACTTACCTTTTGTTGAAGCAATTTCACAGATGCCGAAGTATGCGAAGTTCCTTAAAGAACTTCTGACAAATAAAAAGAAGTTGGAAGAATTGGCCACAGTAGAACTCAACGAGGAATGCTCAGGTATTCTCCAAAATAAACTGCTAGCAAAACTGAAAGATCCAGGGAGTTTTACTATCCCTTGTCTGATTGGTAGTTTACTTATTAATAAAGCTTTAGCTGATTTAGGTGCTAGCATTAATCTCATGCCTTACAAAATGTTCAAACAACTAGGTCTCGGGGAACCCAAGCCCACTAGGATGAGTATTTAATTAGCTGATAGATCTGTTAAATATCCTAGGGGAATCATTGAAGATATGCTAGTGAAGGTAGATAAATTTATATTCCCTGTTGATTTTGTTGTGCTTGACATGGATGAGGATATTGAAGTGCCTTTAATTTTGGGACGACCATTTTTAGCCACTGCTAGAGCTGTTATTGATGTAGGGGATGGCAGATTAGTACTCAGAGTTGGCAAGGAAGAAGTTGTCTTTAAAATTTATGATGCCATGAGATTCTCTAAAGAACAAGATGATTCGTGTTATTTTGTTGATATTATTGACTATTTTGTTCAAGATAATCTCTATGAACTTTCTCTCACAGACACGTTGGAACTGTGTCTTGTTCAAGATGGAGGGAAAGATGAAACCACCCCCGAAATTAACGAAGTAAGGAAAGAGTTGGATTCTAATGAAATCATCACTAGGCACATAAGTTATGAAAATTTAAAGATGAGTGATGAATTGAGACAGAAGCCTTCTATTATTGAACCCCCTAAATTAGAACTAAAACAATTGCCAGATCATTTAGAATATGCCTTTTTAGGGTAAGAATCAACTTTACCAGTCATTATCGCATCTGATTTAAGCCTTGCAGAGAAAGAGGAACTACTCCATGTGTTAAGAGAACACAGACGTGCTATAGCTTGGAAAATTTCAGATATCAAGGGAATTAATCCTTCTTTCTGCACCCACAAAATTTTAATGGAGGACGAATTCAAACCATCCGTGCAAGCCCAGAGACGATTGAATCCTAACATGAAAGAAGTTGTAAAAGCCGAGGTAATTAAACTTCTAGATGCAGGTATTATCTATCCTATTTCTGACAGTTCTTGGGTAAGCCCTGTGCAGGTTGTTCCTAAGAAAGGTGGATTGACCGTGGTGTCTAATGACAAGGAAGAGTTAACACCTTCAAGAATAGTCACAGGATGGAGAGTTTGCATTGATTACAGGAAGCTGAATGACGCCACTCGAAAAGATCATTTCCCATTGCCTTTTATTGATCAGATGTTGGAAAGATTATTAGGTCATATGTATTATTGTTTCCTAGATGGCCTCTCTGGTTACTTCCAAATCCTGATAGCTCTAGAAGATCAGGAGAAAACAACGTTCACATGCCCATACGGTACGTTTACTTATCGCAGAATGCCTTTTGGTCTATGTAATGCTCCTGCTATTTTTCAGTGATGCATGCTAGCTATCTTCAATGAATTCGTGGAAGACATCATGGAGGTATTTATGGATGATTTCTCAGTTTTCAGTAATTCTTTCCAACTTTATCTTAATAATCTAGAACGTGTTTTGATCAGATGTGAAGAGACAAATTTAGTGCTAAACTAGGAAAAATGCCACTTTATGGTTCAAGAGGGTATTGTTTTAGGACATAAAATTTCTAGTAAAGGGATAGAGGTAGATAAAGCGAAAATTGAAACTATTGAAAAACTACCTCCTCCTAATTCAGTTAAGGCTATAAGAAGCTTTTTAGAACACGTCGGTTTTTATCGAAGATTCATTAAAGACTTTTCTAAAATAGCTAAGCCTTTAACTAAATTACTAGAAAAAGACGTACCCTTCAACTTTGACCAATAATGTCTGGAATCTTTCAACAACCTTAAGGAAAAGTTAGTTAACGCCCCGATTATGATTTCACCTGATTGGAATCTACTTTTTGAACTAATGTACGATGCAAGTGATTTTGTAGTAGGTGCAGTTTTAGGTGAAGGGACAAGCACTTCCAGTCGATCTATTATACTAGCAGAACTTTGACAGCCGCTCAAGCAAATTACACTACCACAGAGAAAGAATTGCTAGCTATTATTTTTTCATTTGACAAATTTAGACCTTATTTAATTTTGTCAAAAGTCATTGTTTATACTGATCATTCAGCTCTTCGCTAACTCTTAACTAGAACTGATGCAAAACCTCGATTGATAAGATGGATTCTATTGTTACAGGAATTCGACTTGGAAATAAAGGACAAGAAAGGAGCCGAAAACTTGGCAGCAGATCACCTCTCAAGGCTAGAGAACGCACAGCCCAAATATCTCGACAAGATGAACGATTTGTTCCCTGAGGAACAACTCTTAGCCTTAGAAGATATAACACTTCCTTGGTTTGCTGATTTTGCAAATTATTTAGCAGCTCACATAACCCCAAAAGGGCTAACCCATCAGCAAAAGAAGCGATTCTTCGCTAATGTGAAAAACTACTTTTGGGAAGATCCTTTCCTTTTCCGAATTTGTGTAGATCAGGTTATTCGAAGATGCGTTGATGACACAGAAGCATATCAAATTTTAAATCACTGCCACTCAGGACCCACAGGAGGATATCACAGTGGAACTAGAACTGCCCATAAGGTACTCGAATCAGGCTTTTACTGGCCTACACTTTTCAGAGATGCCAACAGGTATGTGACTTCTTGTGATAAATGCCAATGAACAGGTAATATCTCTCAGCATAATGAAATGCCTCAGAACTATATACTTTCATGTGAAATATTTGATGTATGGGGTATTGATTTCATGGGTCCGTTCCCTAATTCATTTGGGAATAAATACATACTAGTAGAAGTAGATTACATGTCAAAATAAGCTCTACCTACAAATGATGCTAGGGTGCTAGTACACTTCTTGAAAAGACTTTTTTTCTCGATTTGGAACACCTAGGATAATCATTAGTAATAGGGGTACACATTTTTGTAATACCCAATTTGAAAAAATCTTGAAAAGGTATGGAGTACACCATAGAATAGCCACCCCTTATCACCCACAAACCAGTGGCCAAGTCGAAGTAACAAATAGGGAACTAAAATGCATCTTAGAGAAAACAATAGAAACAAATAGGAAAGATTGGTCAAGAAAGGTAGACGATGCATTATGGGCTTATAGAACTGCTTTTAAAACACCCATAGGAACATCTCCCTATAAACTTGTTTATGGAAAAAACTGCCATCTACCATTTGAACTTGAACATAAAGCATTCTGGGCTATAAAATTTTTAAACCTTGATTTTAAAAGTGCAGGAGAGAAGAGATTAATGTAGTTGAATGAGCTAGATGAATGGCACTTCAATGCTTACGAGAACTCGCGACTATATAAGGAAGCCATGAAGCGACGCCATGACAAAAGGCTGAAACAACCCAAGCAGTTCAAAATAGGTGATCTCGTCTTACCTTACAATTCAAGGCTGAAACTATTCCCTGGAACACTCAAGTCAAGGTGGTCAGGTCCATTCACTGTTCTAAATGTCTTTCCATTCACATTATAGAGATAAGAATTTTGCGAAAAACAGGGAGGAGCTTCAGCTCCACCACACCCCTTCTTGACACATCCAGGTAGAGTCGAGCTTAGACTCTAAATAAGCGCTTCTCGGGAGGCAACCCAAGCACTAACTTAGTAACTTTCTTTTCTTTAAAATTTTTAGTATTTTTTCATGCATAAACTAACTCTTTGAATGCAGAAATTTAGGACCACACGGCCAGGCACGCGGGCGTGCCTTAGGCCGTGTGCACACTTAAAAACAGGGGCACGGTCGTGCACCCAGACCGTACACAAACAGAGTCAAATTTTCCCAAAACACGGGCCATCGATAAATTCCCACGGCCGTGCGATATGGCCGTGGTGACCTTACGAATTCCACACGGGCTATCAACACCTCCCCACGGCCGTGCGACATTGCCATGGCAACCCTGTAGTATCAATACAGACCTTGCACAATCCCCACGCCCGTGTCCTTAGCCCGTGGAAGACACTGTCAAATTTCACACGCCCGTGGTACATATCACACGACCGTGTGATACACGAACACGATCGCACACGGCCGTGTATACCATCACACAACCATGTGAGTAACGAAGACCTGATCTCCCACGGCCGTGTGAACCAACCACACGGGCATGCTCATCAGAGCATGGCGTGGTAAAACCTCTAATTTTTGAAAAACACGGGCTAAATACGACTCACACGGGCGTGCAACATGCCTGTGTGACCCAAAATGTATAAATAGGGGGCCATTTTTAAACCTTCCTTTTCACCTAAAACCCTAGAATCTCACACCCAAAACCTCCCCAACCTCTATGAGCACTTCTACCACCCTCAAAACCACCATAATACTCAAAGATAACCTTCCCACGCCCGTGTAACAGCCCCCCACGATCGTGCAAACTCATAATTGGTTCTACTTTCTCATTTTTCTCATTTATTTTGTTTTATTTCATTTCTTTAAATATTTATTTATTTTTACTTTAATCTAATTGTTGAGTCAAGCATGGAACTAGGAAATATAGGATGAATATTCTAGAATAATACAGAATCAATTAGGATTACATGCCACTTAATTTTATTTTTGCTTGCCATTTAGATTTCATTTTATTTTGCCACTTGGACACATATTTGCATGCCATTTTTTTCATAAAATCACTATATATACCCATAGTTCTTAGTTTTTATTATAAGTTTTTAATATGATTAGATTTTACTATTCAGGTTACTCCTCATTTGTTATTTTAGGAAAAATAATCAATTTACATTTTAAATCATTTTTAATCTTAATATTTAGGACTAATACTTTTATTTTATTTCAGATACTATGTCTTCTTCTTGCGCTAGAAAGACTGCTGTCCCCTTCTCCAAAAAATGAAATGGGCCGGGAAGTTCTTCAGCAAGACCTACCTCTAAGACACGCCACCCGTTCCTTACATTTTCGCAGGACTCCCAAGAGGAACGCTACCAGTTACTCCGAGCACGCACTATCTCGATGGCCCGATGCATTGACTGGAAGGCCCTTGCGTAAGTAAACCTGGTGAACGATGTCCGAGCCCTGCTAGCTACCAACCCATGGGACCAGTTCTTTAGGATTGTGGAGCCTACCTACCTAGAACTCACTCTCGAGTTCTGCTCCACATTCCACCTCCAGACTGTCATGAACAGATTCAACGATCCCGGTACGGTCCAATTCCGATTAAGAGGTCTTGTGTGACAGCTAAGTGTCCCAAAGTACGGCACAGCCCTCGGTCTCTATACCGAGTAGTTCATGGCAGAAGAAGACTTCCCTACTCTTTCTAGGCGCATCCACATCCGACCCCTCGACTACTGGAACGAGATTGCTCCAGGGCTACAGATCTATAATCCCAGCATCAACAAGGCATCCGCCCTCCCTCCTTCTCTCAGGTATATTCACGCCCTCCTTGCTTACACGTTGACAGGTAGACGGGAGATTACAGGCGTCGTCAACACTCACGACGTCTATTTCCTCTGGTGCATAGCCAATGGCCACCCCATCGACCTTGCCTACTTCATAGCGTTGGCCATGCAGCACCAGACTAA
Source organism: Gossypium stocksii (assembly GCA_020496765.1). NCBI lineage: Eukaryota > Viridiplantae > Streptophyta > Magnoliopsida > Malvales > Malvaceae > Gossypium > Gossypium stocksii. The sequence continues at coordinate 97,339,497 of CM035632.1, read as the reverse complement.
GAGGCACCGCAAGGGAGTCATATCCATGGGCCCGTACATCACACGACTAGGCTGCTACTTCGGCCTACTCAACACCGCAGCCCAGACATCCTCGTACACCTTACTTGGCCAGATGTCCTCCCAGGGCATCCAGAGCATGCTCTCCATGAGGATGGTAGATCGACGGCTAGGTGGCGGCCACTTTCACTTCTGTCTTGTCCAGGAAGGCGAGGACCCAGATGACATTACTGATGATGTCCCACCGCCACCACTTGAGGAGGATGCACCCGCCAAGCCATCACGCCCCAGACGACCTACCCAGACAGCAGTCCCACACGCTGACATACACGAGCGCCTAGACCGATTTGAGCAGCGCCTCGATTACATCGACGCCACTTTAGCGCACATATGTCAGCACCTTGGCATTTCCCCACCACCACGAGATCCATCAGAGGACTAGATCCTCTTTTTATCTTTATTTTTATCTTTATTTTGTTTTACTTTTATTTTTTATTTTATCTTTTATTATTACTTTATTCTAACTCTTAAACACTGATCCTTATTTTCACCTTTTCTTCTAACTTTATTTTCCTTTTTAGGTTTATTTTTCATTTTTTTCTTTATTTGAATTTTTATTTTTATTTATTCTGTTTATTTTATTTTCTTCGGCCATCTCCTAATGAAGTAACCCCTCTTCATCTTAACCTCCCACGACTAATAAATCCATTCGTAGTTCCAAAGGAGCCTTACAGCTGAAATCTCTACGAAAATGGAAACACCGTGCCACATATGCCAACTCTTCCCATATCTGTCTCACAAAGCCATCCACATTTCAGGGAGTTTCATATCTCTCCCTCTCTTATGATATTATGCTTTTATTGCTAATATTATCCTTGTACATTGAGGGCAATGTACATCTTAAGTGTAGGGGGAACGTACTTTAAATTTTATTTCATTCTCTTTGAAATCCCTGAAATTGTTCTAACTAATTGCACTGTCCTCAATAGCATGATCTTCAGTCTACTATTAGGAATTAATTCTGATTGATTTATAATTTTTATTGATATGTTGAGAATTAAAGAAATAGGTGATTGTACTTTAAATATTCAAACTTAAAAACATTAAGGAATCAAGCATGATAAGTTGAAATTTTTGAGAACTCCAATTTTTGCATAAGTTATCTTCCCTAATTTTAAGTACTATCTTGAGATTTGGAATTCGCAGGATTGACATCAAAAGCTATAATTCTGGTGAGGTTTTGAGCCTTTTTTAGCATACATTCTTTCGTGCTCACTTTTATTATTGCTTTGAGTGAGTCAACACTGAATTGTTATTCTAGAACTTGCTTTAATTATACATGTCAAGACCACATCATTGATTTGATATACCGAGATGATAAAGGCACCTAAGATTTAACCCACTTACTCCACAAAAGCCTACCTCCATAATCTAACCCCTAGTGAACCCCATTGAGCCTAACAACCTTTTCCTTGACTCACCCTCTAATTATTAACCAATAACCCATTTTTGTTGAATTTTCCATTCAATTACTTTTGATCCCTATTTTTGTCGAGATTTGAGTTGAATTTATTATCTAAGCTTTATTCTTTTTTCCAGTATGTAAATCTTTACTCAATTCATTGTATTACTTGAATTGTTCTTAAAAAAATGTGTGTACATACAGTCAAATTCAGTTGCAATGTGTAATAGTTCAAATTAAGTTTTTGCATAGTTCTCTCTTAAGGCTACCAAAATGATGTTATTAAGCTTTGAAAATATGTTCCAGTGATAGAGATTTTTCTAGCTAGATAATTTTTAGTTCAATCTTGATTCTGACCCTCTTTTTGCAGCCTGTGACAATACCCCTAACCAAGCCCCGTTACAACCATGAAAAGACCTCTTGATTGATATATCATATCAAACTATAGTGGTGGAGATTTGATTTTTGTGCAAGCTTATGGTAATAACTTTTCAGGTTGACTAGAGAGTGCTTAAAATTTTGAACCCTAAACACTTCGAGTGAATAGAGTGAACCTTTAGTGAGGATGTCAACTCCTGTTTATTAAGATGGAGAGATGACTACTTAGAAGGAAGGAAGACTTATGTTTTTAATGATTAAATTCTCAACTTAGAGTAATTGAATCTTTAATGTTCTTCTGATTGAATTTTTCATTGTATGATTACCTGTGGATTAGTTTGAAACATTATTGATAAAGATTATAGGTTGAGAAGAATGATTCTTTTTAGGGATTGAGATTTTGCTTGAGGACAAGCAAAGGCTTAAGTGTAGGGGTATTTGATAAACGTTAAATTATACATATTTTTACCTCATGTTTAGCCTATATTTTGGATAGATTCTTATCAATTTTGTGAGAATTGGTGCTCTTAATCCTTCCTTTTTATATCTTATACTCAGGAGAGCATAGAGAAGAAGAAAGAACGGAAAACGGGCCAAAAACGATGAAAAATGGGCCAAAATGTGTGAACAACACGGGAAAAGAAATCCCACACAGCCGTGCCACACGACCGTGCCACATGAAGATCACACGGTCAAGCCTCCGACAAGCACAGCCAGGTCACACGGCCGTGCCTCTACCGATAAAAGCGCACGACCTCTATCGAAGTCACACGGGCGTGGCACACGGGCGTGTTCTAGTTGTGAGGAAGGGGAATTTCACTCGAATTAGGATGCTTAGAGGCTAAGAAAGGCTCCCCACAAGCTCTCTATATAAAGACCTCATGAGGCAGAAGCATATACATGTTTTTAGATATTTTTCCTCTCATTTTGCTACCACACTGAAGGTAGAAGCAAGGGATTACTCCAAGGGAGAAGGCCGATTAATTTATCTCAGAAGCTGAAATTCTGCAGCAACATAAAGGATCTCCCTAAATTCCTTCAAGGGTTTTTGGTTTCTTTTATGTTTTGTTATTTTATATCTTCTGAGATGTTTTCCTTATTTATTATGAACTAAACCCCTCAAATACTTGAGGGGGATGAAACCTAAGACAAATCTTGTTATTTATTCTTGATTTATTTGATAAATACTTGAATTGTTCTTAATTATGCGTTCTTCATTCTTGATTTAATAATCCTAGGTATTAATTCAAGACTTAGATGTGCTTAGAGCAGAGGAGCAAAAGTCCTTGTGATAATAGTAGATCTACCATAATTAAGCGGAGTTGCATGCAACCCTAGACATAGGGCGACATAAATCTGCTGGATTAGGGTCAAACCTAATATGGGGAGCCATAGATTGAATTAATGCAACCTAGGGAGTTAATTAATAAGGGAACTTTAATTAACAACTTAGGCCTAGTTGCTCTACGCTTCGACAGAGGGTTTAGCATAAGTTAGGGATCTCTACGGATCAAGTCAAGTAAAGAAATCATATAGTTCAAGAAAATAATAACAAGTGAAGTCTAGGTGGATTCTCCCTTGAGTATTGTCCATATAAATCAGCTTTTCCCTAAAAGTTTTCCCAATTTACTCTTTACTCTTTCTGAGTTAGTTTTAAAATTAGTTTAAACAATCCTCTTTTATTTTTAGGCTAGATAATAGAAAAGAAGTAAGTACTAGTACTTTTGGTTCCCTTGGGTACGATAACTCGGTCTTGCCACTAAACTATACTACTGTTCGATAGGTGCGCTTGCCTTTAACATCGTGATATTAGTTAGTTTTGATGTGATCAGTTTTTATAAATTTTATTAATTAATATCATGCGATATCACCCAAGTTGTTACTTACATGTTAATATGTTTGCCGAGGGTTGTACACACTGAGTTTTTGAAAACTCACTCCTTCCTTTAATTTTTCAGGTAATCCTCAGTAGGCGGCTCGACATAGGAGGGGACTCGGAGGTGGCCACACTGCACGTTGAATAATGATTTAGTAACTTTCCTTATTTACTTTATTTTTAATTATTTTATTGGGTTGTAATAAGGCCTTATCTTTGGTTTTTGGTTTAAATTATTACTACTTGGGTTATTATTATTAGTACCATAACTGTTGGATTTTCAAACTTAAACTCGATTTCTAAAATAAAATATCACTTTGAAACCAACATCATGAACGTTTTCCTTTAACCATGGGCTTCCAGGGTATTCTAACAAATAAACTTACAAGTTATGCAAACTCGGGTTTCACTTACAAAATCAAAGCTTTTACTTAAACTCACCTAAATTTTTTTTAATCAAGCAAACATTCAAAGGAATTCATTTCCAACTAATCTATTTTTCCAATGGAGTCGATTTGAAAATAAACCCATGTTCGAATCACAAGCGGACAATTATTTTTTTAACTTTTCTACTGTACGCGATTGGTACGAATCATCCTTAAATGGGACACCACCGGATTCGGCCATAACGTCTGGGCCGAGTTTGGGGTGTTACGAGCAATACTTTACAACATTTTATATACCAATTGAGCAACCAAAAACAAGTGCATTTATACCAACTCATAATCAATCAATGTCATGCCAATTTATATCAACCAAACGTGTACCAAATAAGCCAATTCTATACCTATTTCAACATACCAAATCATTTCAATAAAGACACCTATCAAATATCCACATTCAAACCTCACCTATGTCATGTACCTTTCACCCAAAATATCATATAAAGAGCACAACATATAATGCATTCATGAAAAACTAACCATTATCATTTCAAGCCATATCTCATAGCTTGAATAAGTGCCCAAAATCATACCACATTCATTAACATAGCTACCATAAACACTAACTTATAAACTAGCCTATACATGTCATATTTACCATATTTACAAAGATTCAAATGTACCGAAAGCTTGAGTGGATAGTGTGATTGCAATCTTCGACTTTGTCCGAAATCGAGCTAGCTTCCGAATCTATAAAACACGGGAAAAATAAATAAAGTAAGCTTTAAAAGCTTAGTAAGCCCGTATAATATAGAATTTAACTTACCGAATCGACAATTAAAAACGTAAAATAACAATATTAATCCAATTCATATGTCCTCAATGCCTATTCAACCATCACAACCATGTTAGTCATATAAACATGTAACATTCATGTACCATGCTTCATATATCAATTCATTCATTTATCATATACTCATATAATATATACTCTTATAACCATGTAACCATTTATCTATACATATCAATGTCCCATATAACATATAAATCATGTAACATATAACTAGTAAACATATACTTGTAACATGTAATTCATGTAGTTCATGTATTAAACATCTCATATACATCTTGTATCTTGATAAACGATAAATTATACATATTTTTACCCCATGTTTAGCTTAATTTCTGGGTGGATTATCATTAATTTTGTAAGAATTGGTGCTCTTAATCTTTCTTTTTCATATCTTATACTCAGGAGAGCATAGGGAAGAGAAAAGAATGGAAAATGGACCAAAAACGATGAAAATGGGCCAAAATGGAAGAACGACACGGCCCAAGGAGTCACCACACGGCCGTGGCACACGGCCGTGCCACATGAAGATCACACAGTCCAGCCCCCGACAAGCACGGCCAGGCCACACGGTCATGCCTCCATCGATAGAATCTCACATGGCCTTTTATCGTGACACATGAGCGTGGCACACGGGTGTGTCCCTGTCGTGAGGAAGAGCAATTTCACTCGGATTTGGATACTTAGGGGCTAAGAAAACCATTCTAAACTCTATATAAAGACCCCAAGAGGAAACTCTAAAGATATACTCTTTTCTCTCAAGAAAGAGCGCCATAATTCTGCCAACACAAGGAGTGAAAGCAAGGGATTACTCCAAGGGAAGCCGATTGATTCATCCCAGAAGCTAGGATTCTACATCAAGACAGAGGATCTCCCTAAATTCCTTCAAGGGTTTTTGGGTTCTTTATGTTTTCTTATCTTAATTCTTCTGAGATGTTTTCTTTCTTTATTATGAACTAAACCCCTCAAATACTTGAGGGGGATGAAACCTAAGACAGATCTTGTTATTATTTATTCTTGAATTATTTGATAAATACTTGAATTTTTCTTAATTATGTGTTCTTCATTCTTGATTTAATAATCCTAGGTATTACTTCAAGAACTTGATGTGCTTAAGTAGAGGAGCAAAAGTTCCTATTTTAAGAGTAGATCTCCAATAATTAAGCGGAGTTGCATGCAACCCTAGACATAGGGCGACATAAATCTGCCAGATTAGGGTCAAACCTAATAGGACGATCCATAGATCGAATTAATGCAACCTAGGGGTGTTAATTAATAAGAAAACTTTAATTAACCATCTAGGATTAGTTGTTCTTATCCTCGAAAGAGGTATTAACATAGGTTAGGGATCTCTACGGATCAAGTCAAGTAAAGAAATCATCTAGTTCAAGAAGTTAATAACAAGTGAAGTCTAGGTGGATTCTCCCTTAAATATTACTTATATCAATTAGCTTTTCCCTAAAGTTTTCCCCAATTTACTTTTTGTGAACTTTTAGTTAGTTTTAGAATTAGTTTCAACCAATCCTCTTTTATTTTTAGGCTAGATAATAGAAAGGAAGTAAGTATTAGTACTTTTGGTTCCCTTGGGTACGATAACTCGGTCTTGCCGCTAAACTATACTACTGTTCGATAGGTGCGCTTGCCTTTAAAATCGTGATATTAGTTAGTTTTGGTGTGATCAGTCTTTATAAATTTTATTACTTAATATCGCGAGCATATCAAATTTTTGGCGCCGTTGCCAGGGAACTAAAATATTAAGAAAACTTTATTTGTATTACTTTAGCCATTACTATATTTATTTATTTTCAGTTTTTATTTATTTTTATTTTTATTTCTATTTTTATTTTATTATTTTTTATTATTTTTTATTTTTCTTTGCTTTTTCCTTCTAGGTATTTCTAGTTTATGACTAGAAACAACCCAGCAGGACCATTGCTTTTTGAGGAAGATTTAGAAGCGATAGTTCGCAGAAATCGCAGAGAGATCAGACGAAGCCTACAGTATCCAGAACAAGATCAAGAACAAAGGCCAAAACCTACAGAAGAGATGGAAGCAAATCAAAACATTCCACCACCTCCCACAATAGTCGCACCACCCGCAAATCAAGAACAAGCTTCTCGCACTATGTATAATTATGCTAAGCCTAGTTTGGTTGGTACCCAAACTAGCATTCTTAGACCTACTATTGCTGCTAATAATTTTGAATTAAAGCCTAACACTATTCAGATGATACAGCAATTGGTGCAGTTTGATGGTTTACAAGATAAAGATCCAAATTCACACATAGCCAATTTTTTGGAACTCTGTGATACCTTTAAAATTAATGGCGTTTCTGATGATGCCATTCGTTTAAGGTTATTTCCATTCTCTTTGAGAAACAAAGCCAAACAGTGGTTAAACTCTTTACCACGAGGCTCAATCACCACATGGGAACAGATGACCAAAAAATTTTACTTAAATATTTTCCTCCAGCTAAAACAGCTAAATTATGAAACGATATCTCTTCTTTTGTGTAGATGGATTTAGAAACACTCTACAATGCCTGGGAGAGATACAAAGATCTTTTGAGAAGATGCCCTCATCATGGCCTACCTTTATGGCTACAAGTCCAAATCTTTCACAACGGTTTGAATCCATCAACAAGGCAAATGATTGATGCAGCCGCAAGAGGAATGATCAACAATAAAACACCCGAAGCAGCTTATGAATTTATTGAAGAGATGTCACTGAATAACTATCAGTGGCAAGTCATGAGGACAAAGCCGACAAAAGCTGTAGGAGTTTATAATATTGATGCTATCGCCATGCTTACTAACCAAGTAGAACTTTTAAATAAAAAGTTTGATCATTTTGTTGGTTCTACGCTGGCACAGCCAGTGATGCAGTGTGACACACCTCCAGTAAATATGTTCAATCCAGACTACTCGTCCTCTGGACACAGCATGGAAACTGAGCAAGCCAACTATATGGGTAACAATTCTAGACCTCAAAATAACCCTCATAGTAATACTTACAATGCAGGTTGGAGAAATCACCCTAATTTTTCATGGGGAGGAACGAAAATCAAAGACAATAGCCTCCTCTGGGATTTCAGCAACCACCACCACAACAAGAGAAAAAGCCAGATCTTGAAGAGATGTTCACCAAATTTATTGCTGCATCAGAAACCCGTTTCCAAAACACTAAAACAGCATTAAAGAACCAGCAAGCATTAATTCAAGGTCTTGAAAATCAAATCGGTTAGCTTGCAAAATTAATTTCAGAAAGACCACAAGGAGGACTACCAAGTAATACTGAGCCAAATCCCAGAGAACATGTCAAAGCAATTACTCTAAGAGATGGGAAAGTACTAACTGAACCAAAAAAGAAATCTACTCCAGAATCTTCAGGAGACAAGGCAGAGGAATCCAAGGACAACACTCAACCAACACTCAAGGAATACAAATCGCCCATTCCATATTCGGCAAAGTTAAAGAAATACCGTACAGACGCTCAATTCGGTAAATTTCTTGAACTTTTTAAACAATTACACATTAACTTACCTTTTGTTGAAGTAATTTCGCAGATGCCAAAGTACGCGAAGTTCCTTAAAGAACTTCTGACAAATAAAAGAAATTTGGAAGAATTAGGCACAGTGGAACTCAACGAAGAATGCTCAGCTATTCTCCAAAATAAACTACCGACAAAACTGAAAGATCCAGGAAGTTTTACTATTCCTTGTTTAATTGGTAGTTTTCTTATTGATAAAGCCTTAGCCGATTTAGGTGCTAGCATTAATCTTATGCCTTACAAACTGTTCAAGCAACTAGGTCTAGGGGAACCAAAGCCCACTAGGATGAGTATTCAATTAGCTGATAGATCTATTAAATATCCTAGGGGAATCATAGAAGATGTTCTAGTAAAGGTAGATAAATTTATATTCCCTGTTGATTTTATTGTGCTTGATATGGATGAGGACATTGAGGTACCTTTAATTTTGGGACGTCTATTCTTAGCCACAGCTAGAGCTGTTATTGATGTAGGGGATGGTAAATTAGTACTCAGAGTTGGTGAGGAAGAAGTCATTTTTAAAATCTATGATGCTATGAAATTTTTTAAAAGACAAGATGACTCCTGTTATTTTGTTGATTTTATTGATTACTTTGTTCAAGATAAGTTTCAAGAACTTTCTATCGCAGAAACGTTGGAACTGTGTCTTGTTCAAAGTGGGGGAGAAGACAAAGTCACCACTGAAATTAAGGAAGTAAGAAAGGAGTTAGAGAAAGGAGTTAGATTCTAATGAAATCATCACAAGACACATAAGTTATGAAAGTATAAAGATGAATGATGAGTTGAGACAGGAAACCTTCCATTGATGAACCCCCTAAATTAGAGTTAAAGCAACTACCAGATCATTTAGAATATGCCTTTTTAGGGGAAGATATAACTTTACCAGTCATTATTGCATTAGATTTGAGCATTGTAGAAAAAGAGAAACTACTCCATGTGTTAAGGGAACACAAGCATGCTATAGCTTGGAAAATTTCAGATATTAAGGGAATTAATCCGTCCTTCTGCACCCACAAAATTTTAATGGAAGATGAATATAAGCCATCGGTGCAAGCTTAGAGACGATTGAATCCCAACATGAAGGAAGTCATAAAAACCGAGGTGATTAAACTTCTAGATGCAGGCATTATTTATCCTATTTCTGGTAGTTCTTGGGTAAGTCTTGTGAAAGTTGTTCCTAAAAAAAGAGGCATGACTGTGATGTCTAATGACAAGAAAGAGTCAATACCTATGAGAACAGTCACTGGATGGAGAGTTTGCATTGATTATAGGAAGCTGAATGACGCCATTCGAAAAGATCATTTTCCCTTACCTTTTATTGATCAGATGTTGGAAAGATTATCAGGTCACATGTATTATTGTTTTGTAGATGGCCTCTCTGGTTACTTCCAAATCCCGATAGCCCCAGAAAATCAGGAGAAAATGACATTCACATGCCCATACGGTACGTTTGCTTATCGTATAATGCCTTTTGGTTTATGTAACGCTCCTGCTACTTTTCAACGATGCATGCTAGCTATCTTCAATGAATTCGTGGAAGACATCATGGAGGTATTTATGGATGATTTTTCAGTTTTCGGTAATTCTTTCCAACTTTTTCTTAATAATCTAAAACGTGTTTTGATAAGATGTGAAGAGACAAATTTAGTGCTAAACTGGGAAAAATGCCACTTTATGGTTCAAGAGGGTATTGTATTAGGACATAAAATTTCTAGTAAAGAGATAGAGGTAGATAAGCAAAAATTGAAACCATTGAAAAGCTACCTCCCCCTAATTCAGTTAAGGCTATAAGAAGCTTTTTAGGACATGCCGGTTTTTATCGCAGATTTATTAAAGATTTTTCTAAAATAGCTAGGCCTTTAACAAAGTTACTAGAAAAAGACGTGCTTTTCAACTTTGACCAAGAATGTTTAGACTCTTTTAACGCTCTTAAAGAAAAGTTAGTCAATGCCCCAATTATGCTTTCACCTAATTGGAATCTACCTTTTGAACTAATGTGCGATGCAAGTGATTTTGCAGTAGGTGCAGTTTTGGGACAACGAAGAGACAAGCACTTTCAACCGATCTATTACGCTAGTAGAACTTTGACAGCCGCTCAAGCAAATTATACTACCACATTAAAAGAATTGCTAGCCATTATTTTTGCATTTGACAAATTCAGATCCTATTTGATTTTGTCGAAAGTCATTGTTTATACTGACCATTCTGCTCTTCGTTACTTTTAACTAAAACTAATGTAAAACATCGATTAATAAGATGGATTCTATTGTTACAGGAGTTTGATTTAGAAATAAAGACAAGAAGGGAGCTGAAAACCTGGCGGCAGATCACCTTTCAAGATTAGAAAACACGCAACCCAAGTACCTCGACAAAATAAATGACTTGTTTCCTGAAGAACAACTCCTATCCTTAGCAGATACAATAGTTCCTTGGGTTGCTGATTTTGCAAATTATTTAGCAACTAACATAACCCCAAAAAGGTTGACCCATCAGCAAAAGAAGTAATTCTTCACTGATGTGAAAAACTACTTTTGGGAGGATCCTTTTCTTTTTCAAATTTGTGCAGATCAGGTTATGCGAAGATGCGTTACTGAAATAGAAGCATACCAGATTTTAAATCACTGCCATTCAGGACCCACAGAAGGGCATCACGTGGAGCTAGAACTACTCATAAGGTACTTGAATCAGGCTTTTACTGGTCTACACTTTTCAAGGATGCCAACAGGTATGTGACCTCTTGTGATAAATGTTAGCGAACAGGTAATATTTTTCAGCATAATGAAATGCCTCAGAACTATATACTTTCATGCGAAATATTTGATGTATGGGTTATTGATTTCATGGGTCCATTCCCTACTTCATTTGGGAATAAGTATATCCTAGTAGCAGTAGATTATATGTCAAAATGGGTGGAAGCCCAAGCCTTACCTACTAATGATGCTAGAATGGTAGTACGATTTTTAAAGAAACTTTTCTCTCAATTTGGAACACCTAGGATAATTATTAGTGATAGGGGCACACATTTTTGCAATGCCTAGTTTGGAAAAGTCTTAAAAAGGTATAGAGTACACCATAGAACAGCTACCCCTTATCACCCACAAACCAGTGGTCAAGTCGAAGTGACAAATAGGGAACTAAAACGCATCCTAGAAAAAACAATAGAAACAAATAGAAAGGATTGGTCAACGAAAATAGACGATGCTTTATGGGCTTATAGAACTACTTTTAAAACACCCATAGGTACATCTCCTTATAAGCTTGTCTATGGAAAAATTATCATTTGCCATTTGAACTTGAACATAAAGCATTTTGGGCTATCAAATTTTTAAACCTTGATTTTAAGCTTGCAGGTGAGAAGAGATTAATGCAGTTAAATGAACTCAACGAATGGCGTTGCAATGCATACGAGAGCTCACGACTATATAAGGTAGCCATGAAGCGACGTCATGACAAACAACTGAAACAACCTAAGCAGTTCAAAACAGATGATCTTGTCTTACTCTACAACTCAAGGCTGAGACTATTTCTTGGGAAACTCAAGTCAAGGTGGTCAGGGCCATTCACTGTTCAAACTGTCTTTCCATACGGCACAATTGAGGTAACCCACCCCGACTACGATACATTCAAGGTAAACAGACATAGGCTTAAACACTACAAAGGTGAGAATTTCAAATATTACAGGGAGGAGCTTCAGCTCCACGAAATCCCTTCGTGACACATCTAGGTAGAGTCGAGCTTAGACTCTAAATAAGCGCTTCTCAGGAGGCAACCCGAGCACTAACTTAGTAACTTTTCTTTCTTCAAAATTTTAGTATTTTTCATGCATCAACTAACCCTTTTAAAATGTAGAGATTTAGGACCACACGGCCATGCCCACGGGTGTGTCCAAGGTCGTGTGAACACTTCAAGCAGAGACACGGTCGTGTACCGAGGCCGTGTATAACCAGAGCAAAAACTTTCCCAAAACACAGGCTACCGACAAATCCCTATGGCCATGCGACATGGCCGTGGCAACCCTGCAGCTTAGACACGGGCTTGCACAAATCCCCACGCTCGTGTCCCCAGACCATGGCCAACACTGTCAATTTGGAAACAGCTGTGTGCCATTCTACACGGCTGAGTGAAGAACGAAAACTGATCACAAACGACCGTGGAACTTATCACACGACTGTGTCAAAAGCGAACACGATCGCAAACGGCCGTGCAAGATAGCAACACGGGTGTGTACTTCGAACCAGGCATGCCAATTTTGAAATGTACGGGCAACCCCCAAGTCACACGGGCTTGTGACATGCCCGTGTGACCCAAAAACTATAAATAGGGGCCATTATTCATTTTCTTCCTCACTCAAAACCCTAAAATCCTCCCTCCCTAACCACCATAAACGCTGCCACTGACCTTAAAACCACCACCACACTCGTCCACAGCCGACCCATGCCCGTGCAAACCCACCCCACGACCGTTCGACCTCAACCCATGACCGTGCAACTCTATTTTTGGTTCTGTTTTCTCATTTTTCTCATTTATTTACTTATATTTCGTTTTTATTTAGTTTATCTTACTTTATTCTAGATGTTAATTCAAGCATGGAAGTAGGTAAACTAGGATGACTAATCTAGAATTATATAGAACATATTAGGATTGCAAGCCATTTAAATTCATTTTTGTTTGTCACTTAAATTCATATTTTGCCTGCCATTTTTCTCATAATTTTAGTATAAATACATATCCATATTCCTTAGTTTTGTTACAAATTTAAAAATGGTTAATTTCTACTATTTAGGTTAATCCTCATTTTATGTTTTCTTAGGAACATTGTCATCCTAATCTACATTTTAATTATTATCTATCTAGTTTAATTTCAATCTTTAGGACTAATGCTTGTTATTTTATTTCAGATACTATGTCATCATCACGCGGTAGGAAAACTGCCGTCCCCGTTTCAAAGAAACGAAAGGGGCCAGGAAGTTCATCATCGAGGCCCACCTCCGAGGCTCGACACCCATTCATCACTTTTTCCCAAGCCTCCCAGGAGGAACATTATCAATTACTCTGAGCTAGCACTATATCCACCGACCGATGCATAGATTGGGCCGACCTCGAGTAGATACACCTAGTGGACGACGTCCGAGCCCTATTAATGACTGAGCCATGGGAACAGTTCTTTCAGATCGTGGAGCCCACATACTTAGAACTCACCCTTGAGTTCTACTCCACATTCCATCTACAGACTGTGATGACCAGATTCGATGATCTAGGGACAGTCCAGTTCTGTTTGGGAGGTCTCGTGCGACACCTCAGTGTTCCAGAGTTCGGCTCAGCACTCGGGCTCTACACAGAGCAATTCATGGCAGACGAAGACTTCCCTAACCTTTCTCGCCGTATCCATATCAGGCCAATCGACCGTTGGAACGAAATCGCCCCGGGGCGTCAGACATATAACCCCAGTGTCAGCAAGGCAACCGCCCTCGTTCCCTCTCTGAGGTACATTCATGCTCTCATTGCTCACACTTTGACAGGTAGACAGGAGAGCACAGGCGTCATCAACACTCACGACGTCTACTTCCTATGGTGCATGGCGAACGGACACGTCATCGACTTGGCATACTTCATCGCGCATGCCATACAGCATCAGACAGAAAGGCACCGCAGAGGCATCTTATCCATGGGGCCCTACATTACACGACTGGCCCGTTACTTCGGGCTCCTCAACACTGCAGCCCAGACATCCTCCTACATACTCATCGGTCAGATGTCTCCTCAAGGCATTCAGACTATGCTTCATATGAGGATGATCGAGCGGAGGCGAAGAGGCACCCCCTCACAGTTCCGCCTCATCCAGGAGGGCGAGGAGCTAGAGGATATTTCTGATGATGTCCCACCACTAGAAGAGGATGCCCCTACCGAGCCACCACCCCCTCGCCACCCATCTCATGCAGCAGCCACCCACGCTGACCTATCTAAGCACTTTTCACAATTTGAGCAGCAATGCTTTTGGCGCCTCGATTATATCGATGCTACCTTTGAGCAGATATGCCAGCACCTCCGCATCACACCGTCGCCGCGTGACCCACATGAGGATTAGAGATGTCTATTCCTCCTAACCTTATTTTTATCTTAATTTTTATTTTTATTTTTATTTTAACTCTGATCCCTATTTTTACCTTTTCCTTTCTTCTAACTTTATTTTCCTTTTCCTTTATATTTTTAATTTATTTTATCTTTTTCATTATTTGAATATTGGTATTTTTAGAACTTAGTTTATTATTTTCCTTTTATTTCTTTTTCTATTTTTCATATCGGCTAATCCCTAATGAGTAATCTCTCTTAATCCAAATTTCCCACGACTAATAAATACTTTTTCAATTTCAAAGGAGCTTCACAGCTCAAATCTCTACGAAAAAGGGAACACCTTGCCACAACTGCCAACTCTTCCAATCTCTGTCTCACTAATCCACCCAAAGCAGAGAGTTTCATACCTCTCCCCATTTTATGATCTTGTACTTTTATTGCTACTAATGTTATCTTTGTATATTGAAGGCAATGTACATCTTAAGTGTGGGGGGAAACTTACTTTAAATCTTTATATTATTTGTGAAATCCCTAACTTTTTGCATTATTCTCAAATCTGCATTATCTTCAATCTCCTATTAGGAATTAATTCTGATTGATTTATGATTTTTATTGATATGTTGAGAATTAAGACAGGTGCTTGTACTTTGATTATTCAAACTCTAAAACATTAGGGAATCAAGCATGATAAGTTGAAATTTTTGAGAACCCCCTTTTTTCATAAGTTATTTTCCTTAATTCTAAGTGTTATCTTGAGATTTGAAATTCGCAGAATCGACATCAAAAGCCATAATTCTGGGAGATTTTGAGCCTTTTTGAGCATAAATTCTTTCGTGCTCACTTTTATTATTGCTTTGAGTGAGTCAACACTGATTTGTTATTCTAGAACTTGCTTCGATTATACATGTCGAGACCACATCATTGATTTGATATACCGAGATGATAAAGGTACCTAGGATTTAACCCACTTACTCCACAAAAGCCTACCTCCATAAATTAACCCCTAGTGAACCCCGTTGAGCCTAACAACCCATCCTTTGAATTACCTCTAATATTAACCCTTCAACCATTTTTTGTTGAATTCCATTCAATTATTTGACCCCTATTTTTGTCGAGATTTGAGTTGAAATTTTCATCTAGCTTTATTCTCTTTTCCAGAATGTAAAATTTTATCCAATTTATTGTATTTGAATTGTTCTTAAAAAAAACCGTATGTATTCAGCAGTAATCTATAATAGTTCAAATAGTTTTTGCATATTTCTATTTTAAGGCTACCAAGGCAGAATTGATATTATCATAAAAATTAGCTCAAGAAATATGTTCCAGTGATAGAGATTTTTCTAGCTAGATAATTTTTCAATTCAATCTCGATTCTAACCCTCTTTTGAAGCCTGTGACAACACCCCTAACCAAGCCCCATTACAACCATTGAAAGACCTTTTGATCGATGTATCATATCAATCTACAAGTGGTGGAGATGTGATTCTCTTGCAAGCCTATGGCAATAACTTTTCAGGTTGACTAGAGAGTACTTAATTCTTGAACCCTAAACACTTCGAGTGGATAGAGTGAATCCTTAGTGAGGATGTCAACTTCTGTTAATTAAGATGGAGAGATAATTACTTAAGAGAAGGGAGAAAACTTATGTTTTTAATGATAAAATTCTCAACTTAAAGTAATTAAGTCTTTAATGTTCTTTCGATTGAATTTTCATTGTATGATTACCTGTGGATTAGTTTGAAACATTATTAATAACGATTGTAAATTGAGAAGAATGATTCTTGATTAGGGATTGAAATTTTGCTTGAGGACAAGCAAAGGCTTAAGTGTGGGGGTATTTGATAAACGATAAATTATACATATTTTTACCCTATATTTAGCTTAATTTCTAGATGGGTTATCATTAATTTTGTGAGAATTGGTGCTCTTAATCTTTCTTTTTCATATCTTATACTCAGGAGAGCATAGGGAAGAGAAAAGAACAGAAAATGGACCAAAAATGATGAAAATGGGCCAAAATGGAAAAAGGACACGGCCCAAGGAGTCACCACATGGCCGTGGCACACGGCCGTGCCACATGAAGATCACACGGTCCAACCCCCAACAAGCATGGCCAGGCCACACGACCGTGCCTCCATCGACAGAATCTCACACGGCCTCTTATCGTGACACACGGGTGTGGCACATAGGCGTGTCCCTGTCGTGAGGAAGAGGAATTTCACTCGGATTTGGATACTTAGGGGCTAAGGAAGCCATTCTAAACTCTATATAAAGACCCAGGCAACTCTAAAGATATACTCTTTTCTCTCAAGAAAGAGCGCCATAATTCTGCCAATACAAGGAGTGAAAGCAAGGGATTACTCTAAGGGAAGCAGATTGATTCATCCTAGAAGCTAGAGGTCTACATCAAGATAGAGGATCTCCCTAAATTCCTTCAAGGGTTTTTGGGTTCTTTATGTTTTGTTATCTTAATTCTTCTGAGATATTTTCTTTCTTTATTATGAACTAAACCCCTCAAATACTTGAGGGGGATGAAACCTAAGACAAATCTTATTATTATTTATTCTTGAATTATTTGATAAATACTTCAATTTTTCTTAATTATGTGTTCTTCATTCTTGATTTAATAATCCTAGGTATTACTTCAAGAACTTGATGTGCTTAGGTAGAGGAGCAAAAGTCTCTATTTTAAGAGTAGATCTACCATAATTAAGCGGAGTTGCATGCAACCCTAGACATAGGGCGACATAAATTTGCCGGATTAGGGTCAAACCTAATAGGGGATCCATAGATCGAAATGAAACCTAGGGGTGTTAATTAATAAGAAAACTTTAATTAACCACCTAGGATTAGTTATTCTTATCCTCAAAAGAGGTATTAACATAGGTTAGGGATCTCTACGGATCAAGTCAAGTAAAGAAATCATCTAGTTCAAGAAGTTAATAACAAGTGAAGTCTAGGTGGATTCTCCCTTAAGTATTGCTCATATCAATTAGCTTTTCCCTAAAGTTTTCCCCAATTTACTTTTTGTGCACTTTTAGTTAGTTTTAGAATTAGTTTCAACCAATCCTCTTTTATTTTTAGGCTAGATAATAGAAAGGAAGTAAGTATTAGTACTTTTGGTTCTCTTGGGGTCTTGCCACTAAACTAAACTACTGTTCGATAGGTGCACTTGCCTTTAAAATCGTGATATTAGTTAGTTTTGGTATGATCAGTCTTTATAAATTTTATTACTTAATATCGCGAGCATATCATATCTCTTGTAACATGTACCATATAAACATGTACTTGTAGTATATAGTCCATGTAACTTGTATCTCATTTAACAAATAATCTCATATAGAACATGTAATTCTTATATCACTTATAACATGTATTTCATATATTACTTATCGGCAATTTACCCATTGAACCTTTGAGAACATCGAGGGATATTCGGGTGATACACACGCAATGTATATATATAACCTGTAAAATCCGTCAATTCATCATATATGCTCTTTCAAGCCATGTACGGTATGCTCCTCTTGAGCCGGTAACAGTAAGCCCGAAGGCTGAACATGTAATCCCGAAGGATGAACGAAAGCCCGAAGACTGAACATGTAATCCCGAAGGATGAACAGTAAGCCCGAAGGCTGAACATGTAATCCCGAAGTATGAATGGTAAGCCCGAAAGCTAAACATGTAAGTTCATGAGCTGTGGTGAGTCCGCAACAAATGCAGGAACTCAACCACCCTATAGCTTTAGTGACATGTCACTTGTATCCTACGACTTTCTACAATTCGAACGGGACTCGGTAATCAAATTGGACATATAATCAATATGTAATTCAACATGTATTTAATAGGAAAACTTAATTCCATAGTTCATTAAACATCCATATAACATTAAAGCAATGATTATAAACATTATACAAGTTCGATTCTAATTATGCAAACTTACCTTGATTTATATTGTAAACTGGAAATCTACTCGTCTACCTTACGTTTTCCCCGATCAAGTTTCGGGGTTTGTTTGTCTTGATCTATATTAATCAAATCTACTTAATTATTCATTAACACATTCAATCTAGACCAAAAACATGTAAATTTGGAAAATTACATATTTACCCCTATATTTTAACCACTTTGCAATTTAGTCCTTCATGCACAAAAGAACAAATTATACATTTTCCATCAAAATTTACCATAACTGAATATTCATGCTAATCATACTAACACATATCTTTCATTTATTCACATTTCTGACCACAAAAATTCTATCTTTTTCAATTTAATCCCATATATTCAATTTCATCAAAAATCTCTTTGTAAAACTTGTATATCTATAAACAACCATCAATAATTTATCAAGAAATTTCAAAATAAACATGTATTCATCAATGGCACATTTCAAAAACACAACCAATTTCAAAAATTGAGGTACGGGTCAATTAAACCGAGCTGCAATAAGCTCAAAAATATAGGAATCATTAAAAACGGATTAAAAACCATACCTTAATTGATAATTTTAAAGGTGCCAAATGTAGAACCCTATTTCATCTATTTTTGCTTTCTCAATTTCGGTATATGCATGTATATGAAGCATAAAATGGTTTGTTTTAATTTAATAATCTATTAATTAGCCATTTACAAAATTAACCTTTAAAACATCATATAAAAACCCATTTAATAAGTCCACTACCGTCCATATACAATAATGGAGGGTAAATTTCACCTTAAGGACTTCTAAATATAAAGCCATAGCCATTATAGCCATTTTACTAATAGAAATCATATTTTACGCATTATGCGATTTTGTCCTTTTTACCGAATTAGCCATTTAAACGGTAAAATTTCTAAACGAAATTTTTACACAATAAATCTATCGTGCTGTAAGACATAATAAAATAATCAAATAAATATTTTAACTCGATTAAGTGGTCTCGAAACCACTCGTTCCTATTAGGGTCTAAAATAGGCTATTATAATATAAAATGTGATTGTATGTTTGACATGACTTGACAAAAGAAATAAGTCTCGATTGAATAAAGGAAATTCGATGGATTAGTGTAAAGGTGATTCTACATATGTTACAGATAGGGTTTAGCTTGGACGAGTAATCCTGATAAGTCTCTCGAGCATTATAAGGTACAAGCATAGTAATTGGTAGTCGCATATGTTGTGAACTGCTGTAGCTCTTTGTGAGCATCGAGGTATAAATATAGTGATTTGTAGTAAAACTGCATAAGTTTCGAATTACCGTAACTCAATGTGAGCATCGAGGATTGGTAGTATTCTGCATAAGTTATGGACTACCGTAGCTCTGTATAAGCATCGAAGTTTACGAATTGCCCAAATGACTTACAAAGGTAGCTCGAGAGTTTTGTACACTTTAAGTGTACTACATGAAAATATCGATATTCTGATAAATTCAACGAGCAAAATCTAGAAATGGTTGATGGAATTGGGATGAAATTATCTTGAAAAGGTATATGTGATATTGGAATGACGAAAATGTGCAAGTGGACACAATTGCAACAAATAATAAAGTGACAAGTAAATGTCGAGTTATCATACCCACAGGAATTGTAAAAAGGATTATTTATGAAATTAATTGTAAAACACTTTGGTGATGGGAAAATATTTTGGTTTGAAAAAGATGATTAAAAATTAAGGGTTAAAAACTAAATAAAATAATTAAAATAAAACAAAGAAACTCTAATGTACGATTTTGAATATGATTTAATTAAGATGATATAATTGTGTTGGATTAATTACACTTCTTTAACTTAGAATTATTAAACTTATGCTTATACTTGTTACGAATAAATTCACGGCAACTCGGTAATTTACTAACTTATGAACATATTTGCTTACCAAAACCCGTTCATCTTCTTAACATATCCCTATGTCAAGATGATTAAACAAATCTTCATATACAAATAAAGACTATGTGAGGTAACAAAGTATCCCTACCTTGAAACAATTTAATCACAATAATCTAAGTTATGCAAGGCATATGTATTGCCAAATACAATGCTAATTTAATCTTCAACTACCTTAGAAGAATTAAACATGCACTGATTAAGTACTGTGTCCATTAATTACAATTTCAATGCATTTAAATTATTAATTCTATAGTTATCTAAACAATTGTAATGCCAGAATAACTTAGGCATGATTTTACTTAATCAAGCATTTAATGAGGCCTATAACAGCATAAACATAAATTTAACAAATCAAGAGGATGAAATGCAATCAACCCAACACGAATTAAATTGAAGCTAGATTGATTAAAATAACCATTTCAATAGCATAAATATTCATAAACATGTTTGTCAAAACAACAACAAAAATTTAAAAAGATAGTAACAAGAAACAAATTTGGTGTTTCTCCGTGGCTTGAATGGTTGTTCTGCTCTTCATTCTCCGTTGTCCTCGATGACCAAGGTGGCTTATGAACACTTGATTGCTTCCAAAAATGGCTGAGAAAACACCTCTTTTCCAAGAGGAGAAATTGGCACAAGAAGGCTTGGCTTTTGGAGAAAAAAAAGAGAATGGAGAGGAGAGAATGAGAGAGTTGAGGGATGTGAGGGATGCTTTGAAATGGGCAGCAAGGGGGGCTTTATATAGCTAAGGATGGCAGATAAAAATAGCAATTTTCAACAGCCAAGGAGCCCCTCATGGCCGGCCATCTTACATGGCAAAGTTGAGACTTTCAACCTTGCCAAAATTAGCTTGGGGCAAATCCGTAAAGCCTTAATTTAAGGTGGGGTTTGAACGCAATTTGGAGCTCTTTCAAGGGCTTATTTGCAAGCTTATTTAATCAGCTAAAATGCTGATTTGGGTTAGCATTTGTACGGTTCTGGGCTGCCCAATTGGTGGCTGGTTCGGTTCGATAAATTTGGTTCAACTGGTGTGGTTCAACTGGGCCCTTTTTCCATAATTAATTAAAATTAATTTATTAAGCCCAAATTAAATTGGGAATAAATTGAAATTAATTATATTATGTATTAATACACATATTTGGACTGTCTTAGCCTGGAAATTATTTCGCCTTGTTACTTCGATTTGCTTCTTGGTTTTGTTCTTCTAACGGTGTCTGCCAGGTCAATTTTCGCCCTTTGTGCGAATCTGTCAAAAATAATCCAAATTCATTAAAAATAATTGTAAAATTGACTAAAAATTAACATGTTCAAATTTTTAATACAATTTAATTATTTATAAAAATTAATTATTTTATGACAAAAATTCTATCAAAAATGCATGATTTTAAGTAGAAATAGGTATGAAAAAGTCTATAAATTTTTGTGTTTCCACACCCCGAAACTTAAATCATTGCTCGTCCCGAGTAATGCACAAATTTTGAAAAGAATTTCTCGGAAACACTTTTGAAAAACTCCTTCAGAACAACTTTCTTCTCAAAATTATGATTTTAATATACTTAGGCTTAAAAATAAGAAATTTGATAATTATGCTACTTAAGCATACATATCATTCAAATTAAATTCAACAAGTATTATAATAGCAAAATTAGACTAAATGTTTCTTTAATAAAGACATGCTAACCCTTACCAATTTGATTTTTATTCCCTTATTTACGACTAAGCTGCAATCCTTAAGTTTAACTTATGTCTTCATATGTTGATCTTAACAATTTCTTTCCACTAATGTAGGTAGTATAGAAACTTGAATCAATAGGTCTTTATTAAGGTTGTAACGTGGCTAGGCTAGGGGTAGGTAAAAGATAGATAGATTTTGGCTTAAAAACCCTAGACTTAGCGTAAATCGAACCTTCAGAATCTTTACTTCGATACGCCAACTTACTTTTACTTTCATATGCTCTTTGTACATATATTTTCTGTTAGAATTAAGTGACCCAAATTCTTATTTAAATAAAATAAGATGGAAAATAAAATAAAAGTAATATCCAAATAGAACTAGACTTCTTTTATTTTATTTTAGAATAAGGTTTTTTAAACCTTATTAAACTCCATCTATTTTATATTGATTAGGATAAAGTGTTTCAATCCTAATAGAATATGGCTTTACAAGCCTATAAATAGACATAGTCTATTCATCTTGTATTGATTCGAATTTTCGACATAGTGAATTTTCTTCTCCTCTGCCCGTGGTTTTTTCCCGAAAGGGTTTCCACGTAAAATCTGTGTGTTCTTTATTTTTATTTTATTTTTTTATTTTGTCATTAACGACATTATATTTATTTTTTTCACAAATTGGTATCAGAGCTTCCGGGTTTTTTCATCTCAATCACGTTAATGGTGTCTTTGAAGTATGAAATTCCGCTGTTGGATCGCAACACCAGATTTGCGTTGTGGCAGATTAAGATGCAAGCAGTTCTTGCGCAGATGGATCTAGAGGATGCCCTACTAGGGATAGATAAGATGCCTTCAACATTAACAGATGAAGAGAAGAAGCGTAAGGATCGAAAGGCATTAACACAGTTACATCTGCATTTGTCTAATGAAATTTTGCAAGATGTGATGAAGGAGAAGACCGCCGCTGGATTATGGAAAAAGCTGGAACAAATATGCATGTCGAAAACTCTAACCAGCAAGCTGCATATGAAGCAACGTCTTTATGCTCATCGTTTGGAGGAAGGTGCATCTGTGCACGAACACTTAACAGTGTTTAAAGAAATTCTCTCAAACTTGGAGGCCATGGAGGTTCAGTATGATAAGGAAGATCTAGGGTTGATTCTACTTTGTTCGTTGCCCCCGTCTTATTCAACCTTTAGAGATACAATTTTATATAGCCGTGAGTCTCTCACAGTCGATGAGGTTTATAATTCTTTAACCTCGTATGATAAGATGAAGCATCTTGTGGCTAAAACTGACTCTCAAGGGGAGGGTCTCATTGTTCGTGGGAGACAAAATCGGAATGTTGATGATGATCGTGGAAGGACACAAGAACGAAATCCTCGCGGTAAATCTAAGGGTAGATCAAAGTCTTCAAACAGAGGTAAAACTTGTAACTTCTGTAAGAAGAAAGGGCACATTAAATCTGAGTGCTATAAGCTACAGAATAAGATCAAAAGGGAGGCTGCGAATCAAAAGGGAAAACAACCAGAAAATTCCGATGAAGCTGATGTTGTAGAAGACTATAGTGATGGTGAACTTTTAGTCGCTTCAGTCATCAATTCTAAAGTGAGCAATGAGTGGATCCTTGATTCGGGCTGCACCTTCCACATGAGTCCCAATAGAGATTGGTTTACAAATTACGAGACAGTGCCTGAAGGTGTTGTTTTGATGGGAAATAATACTTCGTGTAAAATCGCAGGTGTTGGAACGATTAAAGTTAAGATGTTTGATGGAGTTGTCAGAACACTTAGTGACGTACGACATGTTCCAGAATTGAAGAGAAATTTAATTTCATTAAGTACTCTTGATTCAAAAGGATACAAATACACAGCTGAAAGTGGGATTTTGAAGATTTCTAAAGGTTCCCTCGTTGTGATGAAAGGGCAAAGAAAGACTGCCAAGTTATATGTTCTGCAAGGTTCTACTGTTACTGGTGATGCAGCTGTCGCCTCCTCTACCCTGTCAGATGATGATATTACTAAACTTTGGCATATGCGCCTAGGGCATATGAGTGAGAATGGTATGGCAGAATTAAGCAAAAGAGGACTTCTTGATGGGCAAGGAATTTGCAAACTGAAGTTCTGTGAGCATTGCGTTTTTGGGAAGCAAAAAAGAGTTCGATTCACCAGAGGAATCCATAACACAAAGGGAACGTTGGAGTATATTCATTCTGATTTGTGGGGGCCATCCAGAGTACCTTTGAGAGGTGGAGCTAATTATATGCTAACTTTTATTGATGATTTTTCCAGAAAAGTTTGGGCGTTCTTCTTGAAGCAGAAAAGCGATGTGTTTTCCGCATTTAAGTCTTGGAAAACTATGATTGAAAAACAGACGGGAAAACAAATAAAACACCTCCGCACAGACAATGGCTTAGAGTTCTGTTCTGATGAGTTTAATAAACTGTGCAAGTCAGAAGGGATCGTGAGGCACTTGACAGTTTGTCATACTCCACAGCAAAATGGCGTTGCAGAACGAATGAATAGAACGATAATGGAGAAGGTTCGATGTATGTTGTCAAACTCCAACTTACCAAAGTCATTTTGGGCCGAAGCAGCCTCTACTGCATGTTTTTTGATCAACCGATCTCCATCCATTGCCATCCAGAAAAAGACTCCACAAGAGGTATGGTTTGGTAACCCTGCTGATTATTCTGATTTAAAGATTTTTGGGTGTCCTGCTTATGCTCATATTGATAATGGAAAATTGGAACCAAGATCCATTAAATGTATTTTTCTTGGTTATAAAACTGGTGTTAAAGGGTATAAGTTATGGTGTCCTGAAGATAGAAAAGTTGTGATTAGCAGAGATGTTGTTTTTGATGAAACTGCTATGCTACCTAACTTATCTCTTAAAGATTCTTCCAATAAAGAAAATCAAAAGCAGGTGGAGCATCAGATTAATACAGAGTCGACTCCTCAAGCCAGTACAAAAATTGAGAATAAAGTTGCTTCTTCACCACAATACTCTATCGCCAAAAACAGAACTAGAAGAGAAATTAAACCTCCAAAGAAGTATGTTGAGGCTGATCTAGTTGCTTATGCTTTAATTGTGGCTGAAGATATAGAAGCAAATCAAGAGCCATCTAATTATTCTGAGGCGGTTAGTTGTGAAGACTCAGAAAAGTGGATGTTTGCTATGCAAGAGGAGATGGAATCACTCCACAAAAACAAAACATGGGATCTTGTAAAACTTCCAAAAGGTAAAAAGGCTGTTCGTTGTAAATGGGTGTATAAAAAGAAAGAAGGGACTCCAGGAGTTGAAGAACCCAGATATAAAGCAAGGCTTGTTGCAAAGGGTTACAGTCAAATTCCAGGAGTGGACTTCACAGATGTGTTCTCCCCAGTTGTGAAGCATAGTTCAATTCGAGCTTTGCTTGGTATTGTGGCCATGCATGATTTGGAGCTTGAGCAGTTAGATGTTAAAACTGCATTTTTGCATGGAGAACTTGAGGAGGATATTTACATGCAACAACCAGAGGGTTTTACAGTCTCAGAAAAGGAGGACTATGTTTGCTTGCTGAAAAAGTCTCTTTACGGTTTGAAACAGTCACCAAGACAGTGGTACAAGAGGTTTGATTCCTTTATGACTTCTCATTATTTCAAAAGAAGTAGCTTTGACAGTTGTGTTTACTATAAGAAAAACAATGATGGTTCTTTTGTATATCTACTCCTTTATGTTGATGACATGTTGATAGCAGCAAAAGATAAAGGAGAGATAAGAAAAGTCAAAGCCCAACTAAGTGAAGAATTTGAGATGAAAGATTTGGGACCAGCAAAGAAGATACTTGGTATGGAAATTCTTAGAGATAGAAAAGCAAGTAAATTGTACCTAAGTCAGAAAGGGTACATTGAGAAAGTTCTTTGCAGGTTCAATATGCAGAGTGCTAAGCCTGTTAGTACTCCTTTAGCAGCTCATTTTAGACTTTCATCAGCTTTGTCTCCACAAACAGATGATGAGCTTGAGTATATGTCACATGTTCCATACTCTAGTGCAGTGGGATCTCTCATGTATGCTATGGTTTGTTCACGTCCAGATTTATCATATGCAGTCAGTGCAGTTAGCAGATACATGGCGAATCCTGGTAAAGAACACTGGAAAGCAATTCAGTGGATTTTAAGATACTTACAAGGTACTACTGATGTTTGCTTACAGTTTGGAAGAACTAGAGATGGAGTCATTGGGTATGTTGATGCTGATTTTGCTGGAGACCTTGATAGAAGAAGATCTCTCACAGGTTATGTCTTTACAATTGGAGGTTGTGCAATCAGTTGGAAAGCCACTTTGCAAACTACAGTCGCTTTGTCTACCACTGAAGCTGAGTACATGGCGATTACTGAGGCTTGTAAAGAAGCTATTTGGTTGAAGGGACTATTTAGTGAACTCAATGAAGACCTTCAAATCAGTACAGTATTTTGTGACAGTCAGAGTGCCATCTTCCTTACAAAAGATCAAATGTTTCATGAGAGAACAAAACACATTGATGTTCGGTATCATTTTGTTCGTGATATTATTGCTCATGGTGATATTGTTGTAAGCAAAATTAGTACTCATGAAAATCCTGCAGATATGATGACTAAGTCACTTCCTATAACCAAGTTTGGGCATTGCTTAGACTTGGTTGGTGTTCATCGTTGAAGTTAAACCCTTAAGGGGTTTTTTGGAAGAGGTGGAGAACTTGTTCGTTGAAAGTTCGCGATGAAGAACTTGTTCAATGAGAATTCGTGTCAAGGTGGAGATTGTTAGAATTAAGTGACCCAAATTCTTATTTAAATAAAATAAGATGGAAAATAAAATAAAAGTAATATCCAAATAGAACTAGACTTCTTTTATTTTATTTTAGAATAAGGTTTTTTAAACCTTATTAAACTCCATCTATTTTATATTGATTAGGATAAAGTGTTTCAATCCTAATAGAATATGGCTTTACAAGCCTATAAATAGACATAGTCTATTCATCTTGTATTGATTCAAATTTTCGACATAGTGAATTTTCTTCTCCTCTGCCCGTGGTTTTTTCCCGAAAGGGTTTCCACGTAAAATCTGTGTGTTCTTTATTTTTATTTTATTTTTTTATTTTGTCATTAACGACATTATATTTATTTTTTTCACATTTTCAAGTACATGTGCTTTTTTTAATTCAAATTCGAGCACTTGCTTCATGTGCTACAATTTTTTAGCAATCGATACTTCTTTTTAACTCCCCCAAACTTATTTTCAAACGATATTCCGAATAGTACTGAGTCTAGTGTTTGGGACAATTTTAAAAATAATTAAGAGAAAAGTGATAGCTAGATATTGCAAAGTTGAGGTCCTCCATTTTTTATTTGTTTACCGATCCTTCCGAGTTCTACTCATCTTTCGCTCCATCATTATTGCCTTTGCATGAATTGCTTTGCTCCTTCTTCGATAATGAGCTCCATGGTTCAAATATGAAATCTGGAAACTCAGGCACAAAAATAAATGGGTTATTATAAATTTTCCTAAGGGCACTCCTCATCTAGTCATCCCTTATTTTTGAGTATCTCCAATAGGCTTGTTGTTGCCATTGCCTGTGTTGCATTAAGTCCATCAGCTTTAAAGCTCATCTCAAATATCTGGGTTAGGCAGTAGAGTTCCAAACATTGAAGTTTTAGTATCAGGTTCAGCTTCTGGTTCTATTGGTTCTGCTTCATTAGGGACTTCAGCTGATTGCTCTAGCGGGATCTTTGTGGGGTCATCTTCTGCTTCTTCGAGATCCTCACTCTCTTCAACTCGTTGCTATATAACAGAATCTTCAGCTACTTAGTAGAGGTCCCAATCGATGATTGTGCCTTGACTATACCCTATCTTCCTTATGTTCGTAAGAATTTTTGCTTTTAAGCACAAAATTGTTATCGTAAAAGGAAAATAAGATGGGCCTGAACGTTTAACGGTACAATTCTGCATTTCTCTTAGGATGATTTTACCCACGTCAATGGTCTTTGTAGTTAAAATTAAGTATAATAGGACTATTCGCTCTAATGAGATTGTAGTCCCATGCGAACTGGGCATAAGGCTGAAATGGATGAAGTAGAACCATACCTTCGCAAGTGGTGTCAAATATTCTCTTTGACACGTGTGGATTCCTTGCTTTGACACAGTCCACTTAGAACTTGGAACTGTAAGTTCCTCGAGAATTTCTTGCAGATTTTCAGGCTTAATGTTGCTCAATAAAGAAGAATATTCATCGTTTTCAAAATCAAGTAATTCAAAGAACTCATTAATAGCATTTGAATTTATTGGTACCTTGATCCTGCGAACTGGAACTTCAGTCAACTCGCTTGAGGTTAAGTTCGCATAGAATTCACGAACTAGTTCCTCATCCACACTTGGTCTCTTTTCACAAAATAACTCTAAATTGAGGGCTTCAGCAACTTGACGAATACGTGCCATAAAGTCTCTATAGTTGCTTCCCTTCAATGTGAAGCCTTTCTCTGGATGCATCTGTTGATTTTTGAAGATACTTTCATATCTTACTTTGGCTTCTTCACAGTGGAACTTATTTTGTGTTTCATCAATTTGGGCGAAAACACGAGTTCTCTTGCGAGGCATAATTGACCTAAACATAAGATGGAAAATTTTATTGTCTCAAAAATCTTAATAAAAATTATTAATAATTCAAGAAATTGAAAAATCAAATAATTTAATAAAATTAAAATTTCAAAGAAAATTAGGTCTTACCACCTTTTTGCAAAAATATAAGAACTCTTAAAAAATAATAATGAAGAAGTTGATGACAATTTAAAAGGAGGGTTGGAGGCTTAAGGGCTTGGTGTATGGGTGTAGGAGGTGTGCTGCATAATTGCTAGGGCGCAACAAGTAGCAGCGCGCGGGCTAAAGTAGGTAGCGTGCGCAGGGGCTAATCCGGATGTGCGGGAGATGTGCGGAGCTTCGTAGAGCAAACTTGGAGCTAGTCGCATGTGAGGTCTGGCCTGGATCAGCAACAACACGCAGTAGGGCCTTTGGCAGCAGGCCGAATGGGCGCATGAGTGCTAAGACATGCATGTGTTGTGGCCTGGACAGGAGCAGCAGGTGCACGAGGATTAGTGTGGGAGAAGGTATGCGCATGGGTTGCTGAGGCGTGCTGGCCAACTATTGTGGC
Organism: Gossypium stocksii; assembly: GCA_020496765.1. NCBI lineage: Eukaryota > Viridiplantae > Streptophyta > Magnoliopsida > Malvales > Malvaceae > Gossypium > Gossypium stocksii. Next base: position 97,310,227 of record CM035632.1, on the reverse strand, counting down.
TCGAGAGCTAGCTAGGAGGGCTCGGTGCTAGGTGATTGGTGTTTGGAAGGTTTGGGTGATGAATGAATGGGAAGAAGAATTTATAGAGTGAGTAATAGGACTTATAGTAGAACTCTTTGTATAATTTAACAATTAAAGTAAGAGTCTAATTCTAATCCTACTCAAAATTAACAACAACTAATAATTAAATCTATGCATATGAAATTATCAATTGCTATTAAGTTATTAAGATAAACATAAAATATAATTAAAATAAAATTAATCATAATTCTAAGCTAAGTTGATAAAAATTAATATATAAATTATAATGGATATAATTATATATTAAAGTTTATCATATTATTAATAATATACAAATATATAATATCAAGTAAAAATATTTATTCTAGATGCCTTTTAAAAATATTTACAAAGAGAGGCACCTAATTTTTATTATTTATAAAAAAAGTGCAATCAAATTTTAAAAATAATTCAATTAAGTCCCTAGACTTAATGAAAATTTAAAATTGAGTTGCAAATTAAAACTTGAATCAAAATTGACCCTTTTATTTGAAAAACCAAAAATTTATTTCGTTATTTAGGGAATAATTTGTCGAAAAATTATGAAAAAATCAATTCCCAGGAAAGATTGGAAGGGTCACAAGCGATCCCGCTTAAGTTCCAATCTCTTAGACAGAATTTATTTAAATATAATAAATCTGAAAATATACCCTATATAATTTATTAAAAATAAGAAATTTTAAATATCTGATAAACTGAACAAGACTTGATCCCGTTTAGGTTTTTCTCTGTAGTAATGTTACAAACGTTGAGCATTGACTTGAAAATTACCTCCCTTACCTTGGAGTTCAACAACCCCATACGGATAAACGCGATGAATCGTAAATAGACTAGACCAACGTGATTTGAGTTTACCTAGAAAGAACTTTAATCTGGAGTTGAATAACAAAACTTGCTAACCTGCTTCAAATTCTTGAATTGGAATGTGTTTGTCATGCCATTTCTTGAGTCTCTCCTTGAGCAATTTGGTATTTTCATATGAGAACATTCGGAATTCCTCTAGCTCATTAAGTTGGAGCATCCATTTCTCTTTAGCAAGCTTAAGATCCAAATTGAGTTGTCGAAGAGCCCAGTAAGCTTTGTGCTCTAACTCCAAAGGTAGATGACAGGCTTTTTCGAAGACCAACCAATAAGGTGACATTCCTAAAGGTGTCTTGGATGCTGTTCTGTAAGCCCATAAAGCATCATCTAGTCTTTTAGGCCAATCTCATCGGTTCGGGTAAACCACCTTCTTAAGTATGCCTTTGATCTCTTTATTCGCCAGCTCAGCTTGCCCATTCGTCTGAGGATGGTAAGCTGTAGCAACCTTGTGTTTCACTCTGTGCTTGTCTAACAACCATTTTAACCACTTGTTCACAAAATGGGTCCCTCCATCGCTGATAATAGCTCTTAGGGTTCCAAACCTTGTGAACACGTGCTTTTGCAAAAACTTCATCACAACCCTAGTATCGTTTGTCAGATAAGCTTCAGCCTCAACCCATTTGGACACATAGTCTACTGCTACCAATATGTACTTGTGACCAAAAGACGAAGGGAAAGGACCAAGAAAGTCAATACCCCAAACATCGAACAATTCTACCTTAATGATATTTGTTCGAGGCATCTCATTTCTGTTGGTGGCATTTCCAACCCTCTGGCATCGATCACAATTCTTCATGTAAGCGTATGCATCCTTGAATAGTGTTGGCCAAAAGAATTTGGCTTGTAATACTTTGGCCGTAGTACGAGTACCTCCGAAATGTCCCCCACTCGGAGCTAAGTAATAGCAGTATAAAATCTGCGGTCTTTCTTCTACTGCCACACATCTCCTGATCATCTGATTCGCACACTTTTTAAACAAATATGGCTCTTCCCAAAAATAGTACTTCACATCAAGAAGAAACTTATTCCTTTGTTGATACGTTTTATGAATCGGCATCAAACCACAAGCTAAATAGTTGCAATATCAGCAAACCAATGGGTATTATGGACATGATTTACCTTCAGTATGTGTTCATCTGGAAATGTCTCCTGAACCAGTACAAGTGGAGAATTTCCTTCTTGTGGCTCCAATCTGGACAAGTGATCTGCTACTTGGTTTTCTACTCCCGTTCGATCTTGAATTTCTAAATTGAACTCTTAAAGTAGAAGTACCCACCAGATCAATCTCAGCTTAGCATCTTTCTTGGCTACTAAATATTTAATTACCGGGTGGTCCGTATAAACAGTCACTTTGGTACCTATAAGATAAGATCGAAACTTGTCGAAAGCAACTACAATAGCAAGTAACTCTTTTTCTGCTACCGTATAATTCAGTTGTGCTCCTGTTAGAGTCTAACTTGCATAGTAGATTGGATGAAAAACTTTGTTCATTCGCTAGCCCAGGACAGCTCCAATCGCAAGGTCACTTGCATCACACATTAATTTGAATGGCAAATCCCAATCTGGTGTGACGATGATGGGTTCCGTAACTAATCAATTCTTCAGATCTTTGAATGCTCTTAAACATTCAGCATCAAACTTGAATGTCTCGTCCTTCTCCAATAATTTGCACAAAGGTTTTGCAATTTTGGAGAAGTCTTTGATAAATCTACGATAGAAACCAGCGTGGCCCAAAAAGCTCCTAACACCCTTTACAGATGTTGGAGGTAGGGGTTTCTCAATTATGCCTACCTTTGCTTTGTCTACCTCGATCCCGTGTCTCAATATCCAATGCCCTAGAACAATACCTTCTTGTACCATGAAATGACACTTTTTCCAATTGAGTACTACGTTTGTTTCTTCGCATCATCTTAGTACCTTAGCTAGATTGGCAAAACAATCATCATAAGTGTCTCCAAATACTGAAAAGTCATCCATAAAGACTTCCAAATACTTATCAACTATGTTATAAAAACTAGACATCTTATATCTTTGAAATGTAGCATGTGCATTACATAAACCAAAGGGCATGCGTCTAAATGCAAACGTACCGTACGAGCAGGTGAATGTTGTCTTGTGTTTATCTTCCGGTGCTACTGTAATCTGATTATACCCTGAGTATCCATTGAAAAAATAGTAATAGTCTCACCTCGCGAGTCTATCAAGCATCTGGTCCAAGAATAGCAAAGGAAAGTGATCTTTCCTAGGCGCTTTTTTTAACTTCCAGTAATCTATGCATATTCTCCATCCCGTAACTGTTCTAGTTGGTATCAACTTATTATTCCTGTTCTCAACGACCGTGATACATCTTTTCTTTGGCACGCACTGGACCGGACTTACCCATGAACTGTCTGAGATGGGGTAAATGATACCCGCATCTAACCACTTGATAAATTCCTTCTTTACTACATCTTTTATAATGGGATTTAGTCTTTGTTGTCCATCGATCGTTCCTTTTTCGCCATCTTCTAATATGATCTTGTACATGCATATAGATGGACTAATACCACGAATATCAGCTATGGTCCATCTGATAGCCTTCTCGAATTGTTTCAAAACTATGATAAGTTTCTCTTCTTGTTCAGTAGTTAATTCTGCTAAAATAATCACAAAGCAAAGTAGAAGCCTTACCTAAATAAACATATTTTAAATGTGAAGGTAATACCTTGAGTTCTAATTTAGGTGGCTCCTCAATTGACACTTTCGGTTGTAGATAATCCCATTTTCTCTAATTCCAAATATTCAAAACAGGATTTTGGATTAAATCCCTTTTGATTAGCTTCTAATAAAGCTAAGTATTCATCGTCCTCTTCATCATTTAGAGGGTCTGATGTCAAAATTCGTTCCAACAGGTCCTCAACATAGTTGAGTTCCTTCTCCACTATTAAATCCTCTAAATTAGATACTGCAGAACAATCATCAATTATGTCAGGAAATCGCATTGACTTAAAAACATTAAATGTTACCTGATCATCCTAAACACGCGTAGTCAGCTCGCCCTTCTGCACATCAATAAGGGTCCTTCCAGTTGCTAAGAATGGTCTTCCAAAGATAATTGACACTTCTTTATCTGCTTCAAAGTCTAGAATTACAAAGTCAGCAGGAAATATAAATTTATCTACACGTACCAAAACATCCTTGATTTTTCCTTCTGGATGCACTAAGGATCGATCTACTAGTTAAAATGTAACCATAGTAGGTCTAACTTCACCTATCCCCAATTTTCTGAATATTGACATGGGCATCAAGTTGAAACTCGCACCTAAGTCACAAAATGCCTTACCACAATATGTTGCTCCAATATTGCATGATATGATAAAACATCCAGGATCCTTCAATTTCGGGGGTAGTTTATTTTGAAGCTATGCACTGCATTCCTTCATCAGAGCTACCGTTGCAAATTCTCCAAGTTTTCGTTTCTTAGATAGGATATCCTTCATGAACTTGACATAATTCGGCATTTGCTCAAGTTCTTCAACCAATGGGATGTTGATGTGAAGTTGCTTGAGTATATCTAAAAACTTCTTAAATTGAATCTCCTGACTTTGCTTCTGAATTCTTTAAGAGTAGGGTATTGATGGTTTCTTTACCGAAATTGGTAATGGTTGATTCGTCTTCTGTAGTAATTCTACATCTAACAGAGTTGTTAGTTGTTCAGAATTAGTTGGTTTTAAGGTTACCTTGTCGGGTTTTGCAGGTTCTGGTTCTGGTGAAACTAGAATTTCAACACTCGGTTGAACTTCCTCTGAGTCTTGAGCATCAGCTTGCTACTTTTCAACTTCGATAGCGTTGGGCTCTATTGTCTTTCCGCTCCTCACTGTCAACGCTTTACAGTGCTCCTTTCTCAGATTTCTCGAATTTTTCGTGTCACTAGGTAAAGTACCTTGTGGTTGATTTCTAAGTTCAGTTGCAAGCTGGCCCATTTGGTTTTCTAGATTCTTCAATGTAGCTACTTGGTTATGGATTAAGACATCATTCTTTGCCATGTATGCCTTCAGTAGATTCTCCAAGCTATTGGATGATTCAGCTTGAACTGGTTTCTAAACTTGTTGAGGGAAACTAGGCGGCTGGGTTCGTCTAGGTTGGGTGTAAGTGTTACTGGTTCCAGCTCCTTTGTTACTCCAGGAAAAATTCTGGTGGTTTCACCATAATTGGTTATAATAATTGGATTCCAGCCCTTGGCTTCCTCGATTTTGGTTCTGATTACCTATATAGTACATGGATTAGACATTCTTCAAACAAATGTCCTTCCCACAATAGACACACGCTATATTCTCAAATCGGTTAGGCGGCTGTGCTGCAAAACTATTAGACCCATTAGTAGTAAGATTTTTAAGCATTGATGATATTGATGATACCTGAGATGCGAGTGAAGTGAGAGCGTCTACTTCATGTATTCCAGCGACTCGTCTTCCTGACGCTGCTCGACTGGTTGGCCATTTATAATTGTTGCTGGCGATCCTTTCAATGATTTCATAAGCCTCATTATAAGACTTAAAAAGGAGAGCACCATTAGCAGAAGCGTCTATTACCATCCTTGTGTGAGCATTGAGACCATTGTAAAACGTCTCAAGTTGGATGCAATGGGGGATTCCATGATGAGGGCACTTTCGTAATAACTCTTTATATCTTTCCCATGCCTCATACAAGGATTCATCATCCATTTGTTGGAAGGCAGTGATCTCATTCCTCAACTTAGCATTCTTGCTAGATGGGAAATACTTCATAAGAAATCTTTCTGCTAACTCTTGCCATGTGGAAATTGAGTTCGGTAGCAATGAGTTCAACCAGGCTCGAGCTCTGTCCCTTAGTGAATATGGGAATAGCTTCAATCGTAATGCATCTTTGGGTACTTTGGCTAACTTGAAAGAGTCGCTCACCTCCATGAACAGTCTCAAGTGCAGGTGAGGGTCTTCGATAGGCATTCCACTGAATTGGCCCACTATCTAAAGCATCTGAAACATGACTGGCTTCAGCTCAAATTATTGTGCCTCAATTTTGGGTCTCCTAATACTCGGATTAAGATCATTAAATACTGGCACGGCATATTGTCTTAAGGCTCTATCCCTATCATTAGCAATAAGGGTAGGATTTTGAGCGGGGTTTGCTCCATTTCCTTGATTCATATTTTCAATGTTCATCTCTTCAGTCCTTCTCTAATTTGCTTGTCTTCTTCCTTGTCGAAAGGTTCGTTCAATCTCACGGTCTACAAGGAGCAAGTTAATAATCTGGTCAATACTCATAAACACCTGAAATATTCACAGAAAATTTAATTAAGTTAAAAATTGAACAAAAAATTAAAGCAAAATGTAAAACTATCAAATTCACAAATAATGGCTTTTTAAAAACAGTCCCCGGCAACAGTGCCAAAAACTTGGAACGACAGAAATGTGCAAGTGTAGACAATCGCAACAAGTAATAAAGTAACAAGTAAATGTCGAGTTACCGTACCCACAGGGACTGTAAAAAGGATTATTTATGAAATTAATAGGTTGAAAAAGATGATTAAAAATTAAGAAGTAAAAACTAAGTAAAATAATTAAAATAAAACAAAGAAATTCTAATGTACGATTTCAAATAAAATTTAATCAAGATGACATAATTGTGTTGGATTAATCACATTTCTTTAACTTAGAATTATTAAACTTATGTTTATACTGTTATGAATAAATTCACGGCAACTCGGTAATTTGCTAACTTATGAACGTATTTGCTTACCAAAACCTGTTCACCTCCTTGACATATCCCTATGTCAAGATGATTAAACAAATCTTAATAAACAAATAAAGACTATGTGAGGTAACAAAGTATCCCTACCTTGAAACAATTTAATCACAATAATCTAAGTTATGCAAGGCATACGTATTACCAAATACAATGCTAATTTAATCTTCAGCTACCTTAGAAGAATTAAACACGCACTGATTAAGTATTGTTTCCATTAATTACAATTTCAATGCGCTTAATAATTAATTCATTAGTTATCTAAACAATTATAATGTTAGAATAACTTAAGCATGATTTTCCTTAATCAAGCATTTTACTGAGGCCTATAACAACATAAACACAATTTTAATAATTTAAGAAGACGAAATGCAATCAAACCAACACAAATTAAATTCAAGATAAGTTGATTAAATTAATCATTTCAATAGCATAAAAATTCATAAACATGTTTGTGAAAACAACAATGAAAATAAATAAAGTAGGGAACAAGAAACAAATCTGGTGTTTCTCCGTGGCTTTGAATGGTTGTTCCGTTCTTCATTCTCTATTGTCCTTGGTGACCAAGGTGGCTTATGAACACTTGATTGCTGCTCCAAATGGCTGGAAAACACCTCTTTTCCAAGAGAGGAAATCGACACTAGAAGGCTTGGCTTTTGGAAGAAAAGAGAGAGTGGAGAGAAGAAAAGTGAAAGAGAGAATGAAGAAGTGAGGGATGTGAGGGATGCTTTGAAATGGGTAGAAATGGGGGATTTATATAGATGAGGATGTCTGCTAAAAATAGAAATTTTCAACAGCCAAAGAGCCCCCTCATGGCCGGCCATCTTACATGGCAAAGTTGAGACTTTCAACTTTGCCAAAATTAGCTTAGGGCAAATCCATAAAGCCTTAATTTAAGGTGGGGTTTGAATGCAATTTGGAGGTCTTTCAAGGGCTTGTTTGCAATCTTATTTAATCAGCTAAAATGCTGATTTGGTTCAGCATTTGTACGGTTCTGGGCTGCCAATTGGTGGCTAGTTCGGTTCGATAAATTTGGTTCAACTAGTGCAGTTCAACTGGGCCCTTTTTTCCATAATTAATTAAAATTAATTTATTAAGCCCAAATTAAATTGGGAATAAATTAAAATTAATTATATTATGAATTAATACACATATTTGGACCGTCTTAGCCAGGAAATTATTTCGCCTTGTTACTTCGATTTGCTTCTTGGTTTTGTTCTTCTAACAATGTCTGCCGGGTCAATTTTTGCCTTTTGTGCGAACCTGTCAAAAATAATCAAAATTCATTAAAAATAATTGTAAAATTGACTAAAAATTAACATGTTAAAATTTATAATACAATTTAATTATTTTATGACAAAAATTCTATCGAAAATGCATGATTTTAAGTAAAAATAGGTATGAAAAAGTCTATAAATTTTTGTGTTTCCAGATATGGAAATGATAAGCATGTGGATATCATGTTGTGATGAGCTCATCTATGTGATGATATTATGTGTAATTGCTTGACTAACTTTTAGTGATGAAGTTGTGTATGATAGGATAACAATTTATTTGCTTGAGTGCGTGCATATGTGACTAGATTTAATGGAAACACTTGGTAAGTTAGTTTCTTGTTACATGAACTTACTAAGCATTAAATTCTTACTACGTTTTATTTTCTATGTTTTATAGTGCTCAAAAGCTTGGGAAGGTTGGAGATAAGTCAGAGCATCATCACACTATCAACCTACTCATTTTGGTATACAAAGCTATTTTATTTTGGTATAATGGCATGTATAGGCTACTAGTACCAATGTTAATGGTGAATTGGATGAATGTAATCTAGCCATCGGAATGGCTAGTAATTACTTGATTTTGGTATGTTTATATAGTGAATTATGGTTATACATGTATGCTTGGTACATTTTGGGTTAGTTAAATTTAAACATGTATGTTATGGAAAAGTAAGATATGAGTTAAGATTGTAAGCATACATATCATGTTAAATGTTTGAAATTGGCTTGAGAATTTTACTTGAATTGGTTGGTTGGTATTGGGAAAGTTTTGTGCAGGTTTTGGATGAAATGGGTGAGAAATAGGGCTTGGAAAATAGCCTTATTTTCTCTATATGGGCGAGTGACTCCTACAAGTGAGAAAAATTTTGTAAGTTTGCAAAAAATTTCCTAAGATCCTGATTTCGTCCTGAATCGATTCTAATGCATGTTTTGGGCCTCGAGGGTCCATTTAAGGGACATTATGATTAAACTTGGAAAGTGAATAGTAATTGACTCGGTTTATTTGAAAATGTTTTGTTGTCTCTGGTAATGCCTTGAAACCTTATTCTGGCGACAGATATGAGTTAGGGGTGTTACAATAGATATATAGATATAAATAAAAATAAATATTGGGTATGATAGTTTCACATGTTTGATTAAGCCTAAATTTAGTGAAATAGTTGAATTTGACATACTGTTCGAGAATTTATAAAATGCTTATTGATTGAGTTTAGCAGTTATTTATTTTTGATTCACCTAATTGTTTGCAGTAAGCTTGACTAGGAAAGGGGGGTTTTGATTTGAAAAAGATTGACGAATTATTTTTAGTGGATATCATGCTTGAGGATAAGCATCAGCTAAGTAGAGAGAATTTGATAGCAAGATAAATTCGTATTTTAATATATTTATTTTTGGCAATTATCGAATGCTATTAAATTTAGATTTTTCTTATCAGGAATAAATTTTAATTCAAACTCTTACAAAATGGGGTTAAATTGGAACAAAAAGTAAAGTGGAGAGCTTGATTGAAAGATTAAAGATACAAAGATAACTAGATAAAGATTGAAGGGTTGAAGATTTTTTTTAAAAGTAGTTGGATAAAGATTGAAGGATTTTTTTATATTATTACAACTTTGTAATTAGTTTAAATTTAATCTCTAGTTTAAATTTGATTTTTAAATTATTTAGTGATAATATTTTGAATTATTTAGTGATAATATTTAGTGATAATATTTAGGATTATTTTGTGATAATATTTAGGAAAAATCTAGTTAAATTTTAGCACTAGAAGTGTGTATAAATACCTAGTGGCTACAGCCAATTAAACACACACATTTGCCTTTAGCATTTAATAAAATTCTTTAGTTTTTTTCCATTCTTGTGTCATACTCAATTCTCTGTTACATTTCTTCTTTTTTTCTTCTTTTTTTTCAACCTTTTGGTTTAATGGCCTTCCAAGGCCCTTTCCCTTTCTATTTTCCAAAATTCCATTTAAACCATTTATTTTCAAGCATAATTTTTTTCATGATTAACTAAACTTTTTTTAGCCTTAGCCCGGTTATCACTTAGACAAAGTAATCGTGAGATATGAACTCACACTAAATACTTTGGAATTCGATACCCGCTATCTCTCTGGTATATAGGAAGTAGAAATTTGTCTCTTAAAGTTGATTCGATTTCAATTCAAAAAGCGCGCATTAGGTTCAAATCGTTTGGCGTATAGTTGGGAAGTTGAGTCGACGGTGCCGTATTAAAAATCCTGTGAACAAATTGGCATGTTCAATTGGAAAAAGCTAGTTGGATTCCGTTAAGGGAGATAGTGATCAGATTTAAATGACATGGTTGAGGCCGTTAATTCGAGTTGGGCTTTTTAGATCACAAGGCTATCGAAGTCTTAAATTACGGGTACGTGTCACGAGGTTGGAAATTCGACAAGGTTCAATTTGCAGGTGATACCGAGATCGACTACAAGAGGAAGAATTAGCAGTTTAAGGGATCCTTGATTGCTATAACTAGCTTATCTCTTGGAAGGGAACATCTATTTTGAGGATCAATTCAAGATTGGAGTACACCGAGGCTAAGGCTAAGCTTAAAAAGATATTTTATATATCCATTTATTTTATTTTCTTAAATTTATTTTTACATTTTCAAATATGTTTTTATTTTATTTTATATTTTGTATTTCCTTATTTTATTATCTTAATCAATTTAAAACCCCATTTTTATTTTCAGTTTTTCAGCATTTCTGCGTACCGATCGTGGGCACAACTATGACCACGACAGTGATTCTTGTCATGAAGAAAGGCAAAATTAGATAGCTAGTCCCTATGGATTCGACCCTACTGCTCTATACTACCCTGTGGATTCGACCCTATTGCTCTATACTGCTAATTACAGTTATTTTGTCGTAGGAATTTATATTTGGTGGTTTCGACGCCCATTAGAAAGTTATTTGGAACAAACAATCACCAATTCCAATTTTCACAACTGTCCTCAAAAGACCCAAAATCTACAACGTCCCCTGATGAAGAAGGAGAAGAAAAGCGTGAGTTATTAAGGTTGATGAAAGCAGAAGGTTTGTTGGTTAGGAGAATTGCATCAAAAGCAGCTGAAGAAAACAAGGAAGATTTTATGCAAAAAAGATAAGAATTAAACTAGGAATTTGGCCAAATTGATACAAAACTTGAACAAACAAAAGTAGAGAAATATAAGAGATTAAAATTTTCGTTGGGTAAAAACATTCTTGTTTCCTCAAGATTGACATTCATATATTTACCTTCTACGATCCTTACCTCAAGGTAATCCTTATCTTCAAGGAATGAAGTTTGGGTACTGAACCTGAAAAGTGTTGAACGATTCTCAGGCATCTCCTGGGAAAGTGTTTTCCTATTGAACCAATATTTCTGTAACAACTTGATCATTCTTCTTTCCAACCTCTTCAAAGGTTCTTTAAGCAAGGTCCCATCAGGAGCTAGAATAAGTATGTAACACCCTAAACCCGGCCCAGACGTTATGGCCAGATCTGGTGTGTCACAAGGACAATTCATTTGAAACCAGACACTTTGGCAAAAAGTTTCTTCTATTTTAAAAGCCTTGTTTAGAAAGTTGGATGTTTTGAGCGAAACTAGGTTAAAACTATTTTTATAAGTTTGAGTATGTATAAATAAAATTTATTAGCTGTATTCACTGTATTCCATTATTTGAAGTTATCTTATTATCTAAAAAAATTATGCGAGATTTATTTGAAAACATTCGTTATTAATTTTGAAAACCTGAGTATCCTAATCCACCGGTTTAAAGCCAGTTAACAGTGCAACAAAATAAAAACACCCAAAATGGCCTTATTACAAAAATAATACCCAAACTGAAATAGAAATAAAAATAAAAATAAAAAACGAGTTCTAAAAGCAGAAGTCATGTAGCCACCCTGAGTCCCTCGTAGCTCCAAATCCTCTATGGTTAGGGGTTACCTACATATGTGAAAATAAAAAGGGGAATAACTCATTACAGATACAGAACAGAACAGTATGAAAAACCCAACCCAACCCAATCCATCCATCACACCACCCATACCAGCCCATCACACCATGTGGGGAATAACTCAACCCACCCAACCCACACACCAATGCGCAGCCAAGCTGCTAATAACAGATATCATGGCAGAGCCACTAGATACAGAACACGTGGCGGAGCCACAAAATAGATTACGTGGCAGTGCCACTATACAGAACTTCCTCCGATTTTAAACCCAACCCCATGCAGACTAACATAACTACATATAACATGCATACAGATTAACAAATACAATCATACATATATCAAACAACCTATTTTTAAGGGTGTAACAATCTTTCGAACAATTAGGGGTAAAATGGTAATTTTACCCTTCAGGGGTATTCCGGTAATTTTACTAAGTCTCGGTGTCTCAGCACCTAGCACGACCTTCTAGCGGGTCTAACATCATTCCAAGGGATTCAGAAAGTCCATAAGGTCAAACAGTGTATACGGGCCCAAAACCCCTGTTGGACCCTCATGGGCCCACTCGCTCATGTGGCCCAATCAGTCCAATTTAACATGCAGTATCGCAAATCTTAACATTTAACATACCAAATATCACTTACCGCATAATCTACCCATATGGGCCCGTAGGCCGGTTGGGCCCATTTCAACCCATCGAGGCCCATAACGACCCATGTAACAGTCCGATTTTAATCCTATTCGAAACGGTGGTTTTGGGACCACGAATTTGAGTCAAAAAAATATTTAAAAATTATTTTCTGTGTTTATTATGTGTGAATTTGTGTGTGAAATTTTCGTGATTTAATTTTGTCAAATGAGTGTCGATTAAATAAAAGGACTTAATCGCGTAAAATATAAAAGTGACTGGCTATTTATTAGAAGTGCTTAATTTTAAGGCTTATTAAAGGGAAGGTTTTTATGTTGTAATTTGACCATTAAAAGTTTAGTGGAATTCATGGTTTGGCATTTTAGTAATTGTAAATATTTTAATGGATGGTTAGGTAAATATATTATTATTGTAAAATAAATAAAACAAATGGCCTGAAAATAAAGCCATTTTATCATCTTCTTGCTGAAATAAAAGAACAAAAGAAAGAAAAATACAAGCTTGGGGTTCGGCTATTGTTTCTTTTTATTAAGGTATGGTTTTGACTCAGTTTTTGATAATTTTTACGTTTTTGAGATCGTTGTTTCGAATACTACTCGACCCATGCCTGAATTTCTAATTTTGATGATGTATTCATGAGTTTCTATTATTGATATCTTGGTGAATTTTGTGTTTGATATTGTTAAATAAGAGATATGTGTTAGATTATTAAGTTTGTATTGGAAATTTTCATGAAAATTAAGTAAATAGGGCTTAATTACAAAAATAGTAAATAGAGGGACTAGATTGTAAATTAAATTAAATGTGAGGACTTGTAGGGGCTTGAGGAGTATTCGGCCTTAGCTTAGTGTGAGTAAATTATATTTATTTTGTGTTTTATGAATTTTGGACTTAATTGCTAAATGTGTAAAATATATGGGGCAAAAGTGCAATTTGCTCATTTATGTGTTTTCAGTGAGCTGGATTGAATATTTGATTAAATAAGTTTAATTTATATCAATTTAGATCAAGAAAAGAGAAAATCATATTCGGATCGGGGAAAAACAAAAATAGACGAATAGTCAATTTATGTCGTTCGTCGATATCCGAGGTAAGTGTATAAGCACTCTAAACATTTTTATTTTTTTATTTATTATTTTGAGTGAAAATTTGTTTAAAGTATTGATTTGGAATTAAATGGATATATGTGGGTGTTTAGCCGAATGTGATGTTGGAAAATAGCATATTTAATCTTACTTGAAATAAGTGATGATATTTGGAAAGTTACATGAAAAGTATGTTGCAATTTAATTTCTTATACATGAAGTAGGGTTTGAAATGACTGTGTATAATAGAAATCGGGTTTTATGCCTAGCAGGCTTAATGCTGGTGTATAGAAATTGGGTTTCATGCCTTGTAGGCTAAATACCGGTGTATAAAAATTTAGGCTTCGAGCCTAGCAGGCTTTGTGCCGGTGTGATTTCAGGTTTATACCTAGCATGCTTAATGCTGGTGAATTATAAAGATTTTATGATTACGAGACTTTGTGATGAGGTGATGATTTCATATTTTAAACGAGCTTAAATGAACAGATATGTGGTAGTTAGTTGTTTTTGTGTAATTAGGTAAGTTGGCTTTTATATTTGTAATACAAATTATATGAGATGGAAATGGAAGTTTATGCACTCATGGAAGTATGTGTTCGGCTAAATATGTATATGTGAATAGGTTAATAAGGATTAAAGTTATGTTTATAACTACATGTGAATTCGGGATTGATGAATTAATATATGTTTATATGTTTGACATATTGAATCTTTGACAAATTGAACATGTATAAATGAATATGAAAGTATGAATCGGTTTTTAGTTTATTGATTTATTAATGTTAATGAATTGTACAATTGCTTATGACTTACTAAGCTATAATAGCTTATTGTGTGTATATGTTTGCCTTGGTTTTATAGATTTTGGAGGTCATTACGTGCTCGGGGATCGTCGGTGAAGTCGTCCACACTATCGTTTAATTATCAGTACTTTTAGAAGCTAAACTCAAAACTTATGGCATGTATAGGTTAAAGTATTTTGTGAACAAGTCTGATTTTGGTATGTATATATATAAGCCATGCGAAAATGGCTTGATCATTTTGTAAAGTATAGTTTCATGTTTTAATTAAATAATGTGGTTGATATATGTGATTATGGAGTGTTTATTTAGTTTTGGTTTATAATTAAATGTCACGATATGTTTTGATGTGTAGTTGGTATAATTTGGTAAGCTTTAGGTTTAATTAATCTTGGTTAGTAAATATATGTGATATATTTGATGTGAAGCTAAAATGCGGTTGGCATATTTGATTGAGTAGATAAATTATTAAGCATATTTATTGAATAAATTTTGGTTATATATTTACTTATGTATTTGGTCGAATATGAGAGCATTGATTTAGTCTCATTTATGACTTTTGTTATATGTTTCATGATAGATAATATTAGCATGTATGGATTCGGTTTTGGCTAGTTAAAGTGTTAGTCAAAATGGTTACTATATAGTATGCATATATGTATATTTGTGATATACTAATAAGAAAAGCATATTATGTTTGGTATTTGAGTTTAGTTCTTGAAATGTTTTGACATGATTAATGAATGGGAAAGTTGAAAGCGAACATTTGTCTAAGCATAAACGTTAATAGCAATTGCATTCGGTTCAAGCATTGGAAAAAGACCAAATGAATAGTAACCTATGTTAAGTAATGATAATGAGGAGTTTGAGTGTATATTATATTTGGACAAATAGTATGACGTTTAGGTGATGTGTTTGTATATATATTTGATGACTTGTAATGTTTTAATTTAGTATTAATGTTTGTTCAAGTAAGATAAGGATTTGGTAATTATGTTATGAGGTATTATATCATATAGTGAGTATTACAAGTTAATAGACCACGTTTTATGAATCTTTTTCGTATATATTATTAATCAATGTGTTTTGATACTTGCTATATTAAATGATAATAAATGCGTGATTATAATATTTTTTATAAAAATTTTAATGTAATTAGTTAAATGAATAAAAGTTATACAATGTTCGGTAATGCCTTATAACCCCATTCCGGCGACAGATTCGGGTTAGGGGTGTTATAACTCAAGTGCACGAGAACACGCACAACGGCCTTCACAGTCTATCGCCCACAGTTTGTGGGTTCAGATTGGCCCACAAGTGTTCACACGCCCATAAGGCCTCGAAATGCCGGCATATCGGCATTTAGGCTTTTCGGCTTTTACCGATCTATGCTATTTGTGGGTGTAGTTACACACCTGATTTGCGATTCCAACCGTCGACGCACGCTCAACCTATCATCACAACGATATTAATTAATA
Source organism: Gossypium stocksii (assembly GCA_020496765.1). Classification (NCBI taxonomy): domain Eukaryota; kingdom Viridiplantae; phylum Streptophyta; class Magnoliopsida; order Malvales; family Malvaceae; genus Gossypium; species Gossypium stocksii. The sequence continues at coordinate 97,294,297 of CM035632.1, read as the reverse complement.
CCTTGAATATCATATTGAAAGGACCATACACAATGTTTGTTCCACGATTACTTACCACTGCTCGCTTGCCTACTATCTCACGTGACTAATGTGCTACCACCAACAATTGATTAAACGGTGATAGATCTAAGTATCTACAAACAACGATGAATCCAACCAAAAGAAAAGGGTCAAAGGAGGATTATTCCCCAAAACAAAACCCTAAATCCTATCAGAAGGGAAACCCGAATACACAAGTTGAAAGCCGAAACTAAATAAGAAACACTTACCCATGAATTTGTTTGACTGAAATGATAGGAAAAAGAAGCAGTCGGACGCTAGTCCAGCCCAGTACTCTTGCAGGTTCAATCGGATAACAATAGAGGAAGGGAAACTAAGTATTCGGTTAAGTAGATAGTACAAAAGAAGTAAGCAACTGGAAAGGAGTAATCGGCTTTGACAAGAATCTGAGAAGATGGAATAATTTTGGTACAGACACAATTAGGAATGAAGAAAAAGAAATGTGTTAGAGAAGGGAGAGACAATAGGATTCGGCTGAGCACAAATAATAAATTGAAGGCTTAGTGTAATCGGTTTGAACAAGAAGTGGAAAGAAGAGATTCGGTGGAAGTAGATAGGAGGAATCAATTTGTGACCAAAATGAAGGAGAAGAAAAAGAGAAGAGATGAGAGATTCGGCTAACACTAAAAGGGAAACAAATCGGTTATGGTGGAGAGTATGAAAGGTAAGTTTGATTTCGGCAATTGTAAGACCAAGGAGGAGAGAAGAATGACCACTCTTCGGCTTAATAATAAGAAATAAACATAAGATGGTAGAGAGTAAGATGTGACTAGAGAGCAAAGGAAACGGCGTTAGAAGTTTCGATCAAGAACCATAAAAGTGACTCGAAATGCTCTTTTGAAAGACCTTACCAAAATCAGCACCCCTAACACTTTTTACCATAAATGCCGAAAATGCCAAATGAAAAAGGCCCTAGGCGATTTTTCCTACTCAACCTCTCCCAAATTCGGCCACAACCTCCCCTTCATCCAACTCCTTGAAAATCTCCTCTATTTTCTCCTTGATTTACTCCATTTTCAATTTGAATTTTAATTTAAACATTCAAAGACCAAGTCATCTTTATCCTTAAAATACCAAATCTTCAGCCAACTTCAGAATTTGCATCCAAGTCCACCACTTGCCAACTCCAACTAGCAAAATAAACGCATCACGCCTGCAAAGGGATTTGAACCCTTGACCCCCTTACCAATGATGCCACCTCCAAGCCCCACATGTGACGCCATATGCCACTCCACCACTATGCTCTTTGTGACGTGGAACCACATCATTTATTTATAAGCCCTACCTACCAACATCCAGATTCACTTAAGGCAAAAATTAAAATTTTATCAAGAGTTAGGCTTTAACCTAGTCCTTCCGAAGGCCCCCTAAGCACACTCAAAACATCAATTTAGCACATCCAAACATGCAAATATCAACTTAAGAAAAAATTACAAAAACCCTAAAATTTGGGGCGTTACAAGTAATTGAGGTTGTGTGGGTTTATCTCTAATGTCGGGGTGTACTCTAAAACCTAGAGGAAAGAGTAAAGTGTTTGCTATTGCTCCAACTTTAGCTTTCACTTGAAAAGGGCCATAGAATTTGGGTGACAACTTCATGCAAGACCTGTTTGCCACTGAGTGTTGCTATAAGGCTATAATTTAAGATAAACCCAGTCTTTTACTTTAAAAGACCTTTCAGATATTCCTTTATCTGCCACATTTTTCTATTTTAAGCTCGTTGAAGGTAAAAGTTTTAATCGTAACCTCTCTTGCTTCAAAATTTGGTCTGCCATAGCCATTACTAATTCTACTGGTAAGTAGGGACCATGTATAGGAGGAGCTTGCCCATAAATCACCTTAACAGGAGCAATGTGGGTAGAGGTGTGGTAAGTTGTATTGTACCAAGACTTAGCTAGGGCTAGCCATTTGTACCACTCCTTGGGTTTTTCTCCACTCATACATCTCAAATAGGTTTCCAAACATCTGTTCACCACTTCAGATTGGCCATCTATTTTCGGGTGATACACTATGGATAGCTTAAGTGTAGTATCGCTGCACCTAAATAATTCTTGCCAAAAGAAACTAATAAACACCTTGTGGGTGCCTATCCGAGACTATGCTTTAAGGAAGGCCATGAAGTCTAAAAACTTGGTTAAAGAATGCTTGTGCCACCGGTAAGGCTGTAAAAGGATGAGCTAGAGATATAAAGTGAGCATACTTAGAAAGTCTATCCACAACTATCATTATTGTATCAAATATAGCAGATTTTGGAAGACTTCTTAAGAAATCCATACTAATATTGTACCATATTTTTTCTGGAATTGGCAGTGGTTGTAAAAGACTAGGAGACGCTAAATTATCATATTTCTGTTGCTAGTACACTGTATATTTTGAATGACCACCATTTGCTTTAGCATGAAGCTAATCTATGAATTTGCAACCTCTATCCACTCCCAAGAATTTTTCTTAAGCAAATCTGTTAAGGGTCTCACAATAAGCCCATAATTTTTAATAAACCTCTTATAGTAACCTGTAAGGCCTAAGAACCCCCTAACTTGCTTCAAAGTTGTGGGTTGTGGCCACTCTATCATATATTTAACCTTAGCTGCATCTATGGTAATTTGTTGGGCACTAATGATGTGATTCAAATATTCTACTTGTTGGGTAGCAAATACACTTTTGCTTTCTTTAAGGAGTAATTGATTGTTTAAAGACCTTCAAATGATTGATATGAGAATTTCATGATCTAAATAAATTAGTATGTCATTAAAGAATACCAATACAAGCTGCCTCGAACAAGGTTTGAAGAGTTGTTTTATCAAACTCTAAAAGGTAGAATGAGTGTGATCGCATCTCGATGTACGTGTATCGAAGCTATGAACCAACACACAATTTAATAATTTAAAAGCAGCTTTATTGCCAGTGTGATATGTTAGTTATAATATTTATAAATGTTACAATGGAACACCATGAGTATTCCAAAGATCGAACCTAAAGGATTGTCAAATTGGTAGATGTGTTATCAAGTTAATTATAAGTTAAACAATTACTAATCTAATCGAGTTAGAATTATTGATGCAAATTCAAATGTAAATTATTTATAAACTAAATTTAAATTATCAATTAAATAAACTAATTTAAGTTTCTTTCCTATTGTTTTAGACAATAAAAATGATAAAACGATGATCGATTGATTAGTCAGTTGCCAATTAAACTAATGAACCTACACCGATATATTGTTTGCCACTTTTAGATAGGAATATCCTCTCGGTCTTATCCTAGGCTAAAAGATACCACCTAAGTTCTCCTCTTAGTCTTATCTAGGCATATGGATTTCCTCCCGGTCTCACTATTTTGCACAATTATATCAAACTATCTAATGATAAACTCTTCTTTCGGTCTCGTTTATCTAAATTTTTCACTAGAGGCATCAATTCTAGTGTATGAAACATTTTGATATAAAAGAAAAATAAATTAATCAATAATAAGTATTAACTTAAGCTAACAAGTAACTAATCAACCAACCATCAACAAATTTAGCACATAATCAAACTTAAATTTCAAACAAGCATTTTATCAAACACATGGTAGACATAAAATAAAAGTAAAGAGTTTAAGAAAATGCTCATTTAATTGATGGAAATCCAATAAAGCCCAAGAGTTTTATGATCTCCCTCTTGCATAGTCTTCAATAAGAAGGAAGAAATAAAATAACAAAAATAAAACCTAATCTAAAAATGAAAAGAAAACCTAACCTAAAACCCTAAAAAAACTAAAGAGAAATGTTCAGCCACCAAAATCATTTCCCTCAAAAGCTTATAAGGTAGTATTTATAGCCTACTAACATTTAACTTAACATTTTCAAGTATGCCCTTAAAAGAGCAATGATTTAAGCTTGTTCGGATACAAAATTTTCCCTATAGTGTTTCACACGTCGGGTTTCGATGTCGCAACATCCCCTAGTCAGTGTCACAATATCATTGGTGATGGCTCTAATTTCTTCACTTCAAAATCTTTAGGGCTATCACGACCTTGAAAGCTTGATGCCATGATTTTGGCTCGGTGTCACGACATCCTACCCTTGATTTCGCAACTTTCTCGATAGTAGGCTCCATGTTGATTTCATGTTGAAGTTTTTTCGTACTCAAGGTGAAAGGATTCAGTGTACCGACATTCACGTTAAATGTAACTTTTCTTAAAGTTTGGTTGTCATTATCTCCCTACACCAGCTCAAATTAATTATTAGACTGCCAATGACATAGTTTTTTCAATTTAGGTCTCAAAAAAGGTAAAATATAAGAAAAACTATATTAATACTAAAATCCAAGAATCAATAAAAAGTATAAAAGACTGATCTGTTGCAATTCATTCTAGCATATTAAACTTTTTTTGTACTTAATGAGCTCATAGGAGAGCAATTTAGTTATGTTTTTGTTTAAGTTTCATTTTTAGTTATTAGGAAATAAAATGAGCAATTTTGGCTATTTATATGACCTTGTGGGCCAAGAGAGGCCTAAAGGTAGACTAACATGTCCAATGAGTGTACAGGGCATTATTTGGAGGCACGATGTTAGTAGATTGCCCATAATGTTGCAACACGGAGCTAGGATGTCGCAACACAAAAAAGAAGTGTTAAAGGAGCAAACTGCCTTCGGTGTCACAGCATAGCCGTTGGGTGTCACGACATAGTCCTGAAGAGACACCCAAGCCAATATACTGCCAACTATGTCGTGACACAGGCCAAAGGGTGTTGCGACATAGATGTGACAAGGTTAATTTATAAGACAAATGTGTTTCCGTCCACACAACAAACTTTAACTAAGATTAGTCAGCTAAATTAGGTCAAGGACCGACGACCAACCCTAGGCTTATAAATAGGATTGCTCTGCATAGTTTATGGACAATTTTTACCTAGTTTTTAATTCTCCATCTTTTACTTAGTTTTATTTTAGATTTATTTTCTATTGTAATTGTAGTTTAGTTTTTATTTTATTCTTTGCGAAAAGCAAATTGTAGATTTATTAAACTATTCGACGGATTACCGTTCACGCCGTTATCAATATATCAGGATTTTTCTTATCTCTGTTCTTGATTTATTCTTTATTTTTATATTTTCAATCAAGTTAATAATGTGTGTTAAATCCATGGGGAACTAATACGGTAATGGGATATTAACGAGTAGATGTAGGATTAATTAGTTCCTATGTAGGGTTTCTTATTGGATCAGATGATTGGGATAGAAAGAACTTAAAACTTTAGGCTTGGTGACCTTGGAAGTCATATAGGTGGGAATGAACCCAAAATTAGTATTGTATATCTGTGGAAACCTTACCCCAATCCAGTCCAAATTGTGATGTCGAGAGATAAGTAGTTCTTTCCGACTCATTAGGTTAGTGGAAGACCGGGAGCCCCTGCTAGGTTAGTGACTAGTTGATTGGATAAAACCTAAAATAGGAGTTAATTATGAACATGAAGTAAGTTATTTTTCTATCGTTTAGATTTGATTAAATCTATAATTTGTTTTCCTCGATTGTTTTTGTGTTCTTTTATGAGTTAAATAAAATAACTTTTATCACTACCTTAGGATTCATCGTAATATAGTTTAATTACAATACCAACTGGACCCATTAACATAGAAATTAGAATTAGTTTAGTCTCGCCTCCCTTGGGTACGATCCTCGGAGTACTTCTATACTTAGTTGTATAACTATATTACAACTTGACTCGTATACTTGTGAAAATCGCTTAACGCTTATATTTGGTTGCAGTATTCACACTCTAGACTTTAGTATGTTCGGAGGCGGTCAAGTAATCATAAACTACTTGAAAACAAGCTCATTAAGTACTCGAGAGAGCCTAATTTGACATATTAAATTATGACAGATCAAACTCCCTCACATTTAACTCTTTGCTGGCCCTGAAGCAAACACACAAAGCATGCATAAGATGACCTTTGGAATATGTTAAACAATAAGAAGCATGGCAATCAAATATTGAACTTGTACAAGACAAATCTTATATGCAACTTACGATTGATGTTGAGCTACTTTAAGTACTCCTAAAGCAAATATATCTAGTTCACTAAGTTAAAGAATTAATAAACCTAGAGGTAATTCAAATGAATAAATACTCGATTATGTTATCCATCAGCATAAACTATATAAATTCGTAGTAAACACAAAATTCGAATCAAAAGCATTCATTAAGCTAATTATAAACAAATCAAAACAATCACATAAAGGAAATGTTTAGGTCAAATAGGTCTTCTAGACTTGTAACATTTTGAAGCTTAGGATGGTTTGAATTTTAAATGAAAGATAATTCGAAATAGTTTCAGGCACTAGAAATAGTACAACACATGACATTGTTCCCTATTCATCCCTAAAGTAATCATTAAGCTCATCACCTTATTTCTCATTCTCTCACTTTCCTTATCTCTCCAAAGAAATGGAAGATATGGTTTAATATTAGTGCATACAAAAAGCTAGCAAGTATTTATGCATTACGAGATGAAAGATTTCTTTTAGGCTTAAAAAGAGTTTTTTTTTAGTGTTTTCTAAAAATTCACTCTTTCACTCACAATGATTTTATCACTAACCATGCTTTTATTCCTCTCACTTTGCTTTCAACCCTTACCTTGCTTTTGTTCACTCTTTTTTTTTTCATTTTAGTACATTTAGCAAGATTCCATATACACCATATCAAACAATCTCTTCTCTTTTCTCACAAGAACAATTTAAAACCACCAAAATATCTCTACCTAACCCTCAACGTCTATGGCCCAACGTTTATTTCATAGTCCATTTTTAGATTAATGATAGAGAAGGGTTGAAATTTAACTCAATTTAGGCTCAAGGTTTAAATAATATAAGTTTATAAAGAAAGGATAATTTGAGGCTCAAATCATGGGAACTAGGGATAACATAACATCAAGGTTAGTCATTTAGACTCTTGGCTAATCAAACAGTGCCTTAGGTCATCCCTAAAAGGTTCAACCACACAATTTCAATCATGCTTACATTTACACAAATGAATGACAAATTGATTCAAGCACTATTTATCTACAAGCATTTATACAATCTATCTATCCCTTGGCACAAATCATACATGTTTACATAAAGAATAATTACCTCTAGTATATTATGCACTTTAACTTATTGAACTAACTAATCTAGTTTTAAAATAGCCAAATTATCTAACATCAATCGAAATTAACATGCTTAACAGTCAACAATATATCAGTCAATATCAACAACTAATAATCCCAATGCCAACATAAAAACAAAAAAGAAAAGAAAAAAATAATTTTTTAATAGATTTTTGAATTTTTTTTAAACAAAACATAATATAAGCAAACAAAACATTTGAATTAAAATTTCTATGTACATTCCCCCACACTTTTTCTATGTACACTCCCCCACACTTAAGTTACACATTATCCTCAATGTGTCCTCTACTAAAGATTAGTTTCAGAAAACTCCCTCAATTTAAGATTATGTGCAGTAAAATAATGGAGTAGTCCTCAAACTTCATTAAAACTCTTAATATTGTGTAGTTCTCGATGGGTAGACCTACATAGAAAAACAAAACAAACACACCAAAAGTAAAATATACAATAATAAGAAAATAAAACGAAATAATAACTAGCAAAAATAAAACTAATCAACTTTCGAGCGATCATATCCCCTTCATAAAAGAATTTCCAAGAGGTCCTCGACCTTGAATTGACGTTTGTTCTTTATGACCAAAATAAGACCCCCTAGTCATTCGAGTACATTGTTGCCATCTTATTTTTGACCTTCTAGACAACCACATCACAAGCCACTTTCTTTCATAGCCTAACCAACTCCAATGCTTATCCTGGGATATTATAGCACCGGGCATCACAAAATCAATGTCACAATAAACCATAAATACTTGGCCTTCATTTCCCATTTTGAATTGAAAATAAATATTCTCATTAAGCCCGTCAGTTGGCTCATCTACAAAAATGATTAGAAAGTCTATTGGCTCTTCCACACTTTCATTTAATTCCCGATTTAACTCTTCCTCTACATCTAGCTTTAATCCGCCTACTTTTATGTAAATAGGAGTGAAGGTACTATCTTCGCTTCTCATAATCTCGTCATTGTCTCCAACTCTGAACTCTTGTTAAACACTCATGTTGAACTCTCCATGCTCAATAACAATGGAGTGACCCTCATCCTTGAGCTCGGGAAAATCATGCTCGACCTTTTCCATCAGAGTGTTCATTATGGCTCAACATTGGAAGACTTCCAATATTAGCTCTAAAGTATTAAACTTGGAAGACATGGTAGCTTGGCACAAAGACATGCTTTCCTCCAACATTCCAACCTGTGTAGCAAGGGATGGGTCTTCTATGTACTCGTCACTCTCTATATTACTTTGTGGATAGTTATATAGAGAATATGATCTTACTTCAGATAACTAGTCGACTATTTAGGGTTGTAGCTATTTACACCATCTGCATACTATATGACCCATGAGGTTTGCTTTTATGAATATTCATGACATCTATGATCACCATAATAACTCCAATGGCTTGTCAACTGTCCATTCACCGAACTCAACTACTCTTCATAGTTTTATTGGTCATCTGACCACCTATACCCATTGTTATTAACCATGAATAAGCTAAATCTTCAACAAGTTAAATTAAAATAATAAAATAATAAAATAATATATAACGAAATAAAAAGTACTATCTAATTTCCTTGTCTTTCAACTAATATTGCCTCAAAAGCAACTAACTTGACTACACATTTACACCGTTACAATCCTTGACAATGATGCTAACAACTTGACTGTGCCTCGATGTGCGTGTACTAGGGTTAAGAATCAACACGCCCGTGTGCTAGGCTGTGTGCCTCACACGGCTGAGACACACACCCGTGTCTCTACCCATGTGCTCAATTCGGATCATTTTGTTCCTCAATTTGAAGATGCAGGGGACACACGGGCAGTTCACACGCCTATATGCTAGCCATGTGTCTCACACGGTCTGGTCACACGCCCGTGTATCAAGCCGTGTGGACTCAAAATGAGCCTTATACAACAAGTTTACCCACCCCGCAAACCTTGAGCACTAAGCAATTCAAATATCAATCATTTAACCAATCCAAAACATATTGAAATACATTTAAAACATGTTAAAAACATCAACCTATTGACCTATCTAATGTATATTCATAAATATTTCACCTATAATATCCAAACCAATTCAGTTAACTTCATTAAATCCAAATCTAATTTTATACCAAAGATGCCATTGTATAATCATAACATATCATATATAATATACATATAACCATTCAATTTCATATTATAACATTATTTACAAGCATTTCTCAAAATGACTTGTATAGACTGTAACACCCTTACCCGAAACCGTCATCGGAATCGAGTAAAAGGCATTACCAAACTTACCAGACTATAAACTCTAATTTTTAGCCAAATTATTATAAATTTATCTTATTGAGGGTTTTCTAAATCAATACGGACATCTCGGATGATTAGGATTCAAATCCTATCACATCGGAAACCCAGAAAATTTTTCTCTTTCAAAACAACGTCACACGCCCGTGTAACATACAGCACGGCCGTGTGATAAGGCCGTGTGGCCTTCACACGCCCATGTCCGGAGACCGTGGTCGAATTTGTCAAATTTGCCACAGTCACCCTACACGGTCGCTTGGGGGCCGTGTACTCCACACGGTCAAGACACACGGCCGTGTCTCTAGCTCGTGTGGTACTCAAAATTCAATTTAAAGTGCAGGGGAGGCACGGTCCAGGGACACACCCGTGGGGTCAGACCATGTGTCACCCACGGCCTAGGCACGCCCGTGCCATGAGACTGTGGAGCATTCTGCCAAATTTCACACGGTCATGACACACGTCCGTGTGTCCTGCTGTGTAGGCCGTGTTAGGCTATATGCCAAGCCTTGGCCCTTCCAAACCCAACAAACATCCACACCATTCAAATTCAACCAAAATAACACATCTACCCACAAGAACTATATTTACAAATACCATTTACAAGGCAATTATCATTTACACACCTACTTGATAGGCTTATAAAAGAATATCTATGCTAAGACTAGCCACCTATACATGCCAAAAATCAAAATACAAACTATGTTTTCAAATACCAAGATGGCTTGATAGTGTAGGACGAGCTTCCTTCGATCACCAATCCAAGTTGTAATGTGCTCGGTAATCTAAAAGAAGGGCAAGGAAGAGAAGTAAGCTACAAGTAACTTAGTAAGACATAAGTAATTTAAAAGCAGATGCACATTATCTAATTAAGGCAATTGATTTCCACATAATACAAATGCAACATTTATGAACTTACTCATTACATACTCTTACCACATTGTTCAATTATAGATATTCCATGCACATGTCCTATTCAATTTTATTACCCTGCACCATGGCTTCGCACATTAACGTTAATCTTTTCCTGTTGAACTTTCAGAAATGAAAAAGGATATGCAGAGGTTGGCATCAAGTACCTCACAATAATATGGCCGAAGCCACCACAATACGTAGCCGAAGCTACCTCAATATGTAGCCTAAGCTACCACAATATGTAGCCGAAGCTACCACAATATGTAGCCGAAGCTACTACAATATGTAGCCGAAGCTACCACAATATGTAGCCGAAGCTACTACAATCAATGAATGGCAAACGTAATCCACGGGTCTGCTCACAGAAGCTGACAGGTGACTGCAACACATGCTAGTACACCCAGCATCCGGGATACGGAAGCGGAACCCTCAAGTGACATGTCACCCATATCCAAAATCAATCTTACAGTTTAAACGGGATTTTCCATGATATACAAATTATGCAATTATTCAATTCACCGTTCATATTCATACATTTTCACATGTAATTTATCAAATAATTAACGATAATGCAAGTGCATGATAATTTACTCATGACTTACCTCGATTACAAAACGACTAGCTCGTACTAATCTACTATCTTTTCCTTTCCACGATTTCGATCACCCTCTCTTCTTTCTTGATCTAAATAAATGCATTTAACACATTTTATCAATATTCTATCCAAACACATTCATAAATCGGACTCTTGGGCAAAAAGACTATTTTTCGCGTAGTCTCGGAAATTCAATTCCACTTCATTTTCCTACATTTTAGACTCAATTAAACCTTTATACCAATAGAACAATCCAAGAATCACTCACATTCATATACTTATGAACAAACATTTCTCTTTTCCTATTTTAGTCCCTTAGGGACGTTTTTATCGAAAACTACTTGTAAAAACACGTAATTAACACATTAATAACTCATTTCTACCAAAACTCATCAAATAATAGATTTCTCTAAAATGGGGGATTTTCAAACCCTAATTTCTTCTCAAATAAATGGCAAAATCATGAAATTCAAGCCTCAAGGAACTCAAAAATACGAAAATAATTGAAAACGGGGTTGAAATGCACTTACAAATTGCTTGAAAAAGTCCAAAGCTCTCTTGGCTATGGAGGAGGAAATTTCGACAGAAAAATTGGGGAAGAAGATGAACGTTTTCATCTTTTTCTCATCTTTTATGATAATTTTTACAAAGTGGACAAAAACCCCTAGCCTTGTTTCTCAAAAACTTTTCTAGAACTGCCCTTTTGTGTCCATACTACTAACTCATGGCATAATTACATCATAAACACTCCTATATTCATATCACATTTCAATCAAGTCCCTATTTCATCTAATACTCATATTTTTCACTATTTGCAATTTAATCCAAAATTTTTAATTAATCACAAAAGCAGTAAATTTCTAAACGATTTTCTCACAGAACTTAATCAATAAAAAAATGCGATATAAAATTCACAAAATTAACTTATTTCATCTAGGATTTGTGGTTGCGAAACCACTATTTCGATTAGGCCCTATTTCGGGCTGTCACAATCCTCCCCTCCTTTAGGGATTTTAGTCCCCAAAAATCTTACCAGTAAACAGATAGGGATATTGACTTCTCATAACCTCTTCCATTTCCCATGTTGCCTCTTCCACTCCATGACGTTGCCACAACACCTTTACTAGCTCAATCTTTTTATTTCTTAACTATTTTACTTCCCGTGCTAGAATTTTAATCGGTTCTTCATCATATGACATGTCTAGTTGAATCTCAATCTCAGTAGGCTCAATCACATGTGATGGATCTAATCGGTATCGACGAAGCATAGAAACGTGAAACACATTATAGATTCTTTCCAATTCCAGAGGCAAAGATAACCGATAGGCAACTGGACCAATTCTTTCAACTACTTCAGATGGACCAATATAGCGCGGACTTAGTTTACCTTTTCGGTCAAACCTTAAAATTTTCTTCCACGGAGAGACTTTCAAAAATACTTTATCTCCCACTTGGAACTCAATTTCTTTCCTTTTTAAATCCGCATATGATTTTTGTCGATCTGATGCAGCTTTTAGACAATCTCAAATTATCTTTACTTTATCTTCAGTCTCTTTTACTAAATCGGTCCCATAAACATATCTTTCACAAAGTTCAGTCCAATACAATGGAGTCCGATATTTTCGCCCATATAGAGCTTCATACGGTGCCATTTTAATGCTCGACTGATAACTGTTATTGTACGCAAATTCAATCAAAGGCAAATATTTGTCCCAACTACCTTCGAACTCTAAAACACAACATCTCAACATATCCTCGAGCACTTGAATCACTCTTTCCGATTGTAGGCAGTACTAAAATTTAACTTAGTACCTAATGCCTCTTGCAATTTCTTTCAAAACCTCAAAGTAAAATGCGGATCTCTGTCGGAAATAATAGATATAGGCACACCATGCAATCTAACTATCTCAGAGACATACAACTCCACTAATTTGTCCAAAGGAAAGTCCATTTTCATCGGAATGAAATGAGCTGACTTCGTTAACCGATCAACTACTACCCAAATAGAATCTTTCTTTCTCGCGTCATAGGCAATCCGGAAACAAAATCCATGGTAATTCTTTCCCATTTCCACTCAGGAATCATAATTGGTTGGAGCAATCCCGAAGGCAATTGATGTTCCGCTTTTACTCTTTGACATACCAAACACTTTGACACAAATTTAGAAATATCTCGTTTCATGCCCGGCCACCAATATACTTTCTTCAAGTCTTGATACATTTTCATGCTACCGGGGTGCACTGACCATCGACTATCATGAGCTTCATGCAAAATCTTCTGAGTCAAGTCAGTATTTCTCGATACACACACTCTATCACGAAACAATAGACAACCATCCGAATCAACTCAAAAATTAGAATCATCCTTTATTTCACATTGAATCTGTCTCATCAATAACTCATTATCCGCTTTCTGAGCTTCGCAAATTTCTCGCAAAAACAACGACTTCGCCACTAACTCAGTATTTAGCGAACCATCATCAGACATCGATAATTCCGTATTCAAAGGTCTCAAACCAAACATAGATTTTTTACTTAAGGCATCAGCAACCACGTTTGCTTTACCCGAATGATAATCTATCACAAGCTCATAGTCTTTTAGTAGTTCCAACCATCTTCGTTGTCGCAAATTCAATTCCTTTTGAGTCATAACATACTTCAAACTCTTATGATCGGTGTACACTCTACACTTTTCACCGTACAAATAGTGCCGCCAAATCTTCAAAGCAAAAACTATAGTGACTAGCTCCAAGTCGTGGGTCGGATAGTTTCGTTCATGCGGTTTTAATTGCCGAGAAGCATAGGCTACTACTTTTCCTTCTTGCATCAATACACATCCGAGTCCATTTAAAGACGCATCACTATACACGACAAATTTTTTTCCCGACTCAGGTTGTACTAAGACCGGCGCTTCGGTTAAACATTTTTTAAGCTTTTCAAAGCTTCGCTAACATCCATCGGTCCAAGCAAATTTAACTTCTTTTTGCAACAGTTTCAGAATCGGTGAAGCTATAATCGAAAAACCCTCTATAAATCGACGGTAATATCCGACAAGGCCCAGAAAACTTCTAACTTCAGACACATTCTTCAGAGGCTTCCATTCTACAATTGCTGAAATCTTATTCGGATCCACTCGGATACCATCTCTCGAAACAACATGTCCCAAAAATCCCACTTCACTGAGCCAAAATTCACTTTTATTGAACTTAGCATAAAGTTTCTTTTCTCTCAAAATCTGCAATATTATCCTCAAATACTCAACATGCTCGGTTTCACTTTTAGAGTATATCAGAATATCATCAATAAAAACCACCACAAATTTATCTAAATAAGGTCTGAAAATTCGATTCATCAAGTCCATGAAAATGGCCAGAGTGTTGGTCAATCCAAACGGCATTACCAAAAATTCATAGTGACCATATCGGGTCCTAAAAGCAGTTTTAGGCACATCAGATTCTTTAACCTTCAATTGATAATACCCAGACCTCAAATCAATTTTTGAAAACACTAAAGCACCCTTAAGTTGATCAAACAAATCATTGATTCTAGGTAACGGATACTTGTTCTTCACTGTCACTCTGTTAAGCTGACGATAATCAATGCAAAGCCTTAATGACCCATCTTTTTTCTTGACAAATAAAACCGGAGCACCCCATGAAGAGAAACTTGGCCTCACAAAACCCTTGTCAGTCAACTCTTGCAACTGTGTCTTCAACTCTTTTAACTCAGTCGGTGCCATTCTATACGGAGCAATCGATATCGGAGCAGTACCCGGAAGTAATTCAATACCAAACTCTATCTCTCTATCCGGAGGTAAACCAGGTAATCCTTCCGGAAAGATAACTAAATATTCACAAACTATAGGCACAGATCTGATCTCTTTCTTAGACATTTTGGTATTCAACACATATGCTAAATATGCATTACACCCACTTCTCAGACATTTATGAGCCAACATTATAGAGATCACAGTCGGAACACAATCTAACTTATCTGTTTCAATTTGGAGTATTTCATCATTATCACAATTCAACTCAAGGCTCTTTCGTCTACAATCTATCTTAGCACCATGCATGGTTAACCAATCCATTCCCAAGATAACATCAAACTCATCAAAATGAAGCAACATTAAATCAATAGGGAAACAGTGACCATGAATCATCAAAGGATAGTTCTTACAAATTTTGTCTACTATCACATGTTTTCCTAACGGATTTGACATTTTAACTACAAATTCAATGGACTCAACAAAAAGATTCTTATCAGATACTAAATTCACATACACATACGAATGAGTCGATCCCAGATCAATTAAAGCAAGAACAGAATTATCATAGAGAGAAAATGTACCAGTAATCACTTCCAGTGAAGATGCTTCCTCACGAGCCCGTATAGCATACACCTGAGCCGGAGCTCTCACTTCAGATCTTGTAGGGGTGTCCTTTCTTTCACCTTTACTGTTATTCCCAGACCCCACATTTCTTGATGGCCTTCCCCTACTCACATTACTTGGTTTTACATTTTGAGATTTCTCAAATTCTTCTCTTTTCGGGCAATCTTTAACAAAATGGTCTTGAGATCCACAATTAAAACAAGCCTGATTATGCACATAACATTCACCCGAATGTTTCTTCCCATAATATTGGCATTCGATCCTATCAGATCTCACACTACCAACACTTGTTGCAGAAGTAGTTTGTCCCTTCAGTTTGAAACGTTGCTTACTACGATCCCTCTGAGAAAAGTTTACCGAAACATTTGACTGAGAATTCATCTCTCTTGATTTCTTCGATTGTGATTGAACTGATTGGCCCATCGATCTTTTCCTAGAATCTCTAGCTTCATTCTCAACCTTCTTCTTATCTTTGCTTAATGCTTCAGCCTTGACAGCTCGTTCAACTGACACTACCAACTTTTTAATTTCCAGGATTCCCACAAGCAGTCAGATGTCTTCATTCAGCCCATCTTCAAATCTCTTACAAAGCATTTCTTCGGTAGTTACAAACTCTTGAGCATACTTGCTCAATCTGACAAACTCTCTTTCATATTCGGCTACTGACATACTCCCTTGCTTCAATTCCAAAAATTCTTTCCACTTTTGATCGATAAAGTGCTGACTAATATACTTTTTACAGAATTCCTCTAAAAAGAAATCCCATGACACTCTTTCTCTAGGCACAACGGATATCAAGGTCTTCCACCAATGATAAACGAAATCTTTTAGCAATGAGACAGCACATTTCAAGCTCTCATCTGGAGTACAAGACAATTCCTCCAACACTCTAACAGTACTCTCTATCCAGAATTCAGCCTTCTCGGGATTATCATCCACACTAGCTCGAAATTCTTCGGCCCCATATTTTCTAATCTTATCCACTGGGGGTTTAGAAGGTCTTACCACTTCTGGTTGTAGAGGAGCTATAGGAACAGCTTGAGGGACAGGAGGGGGCGGGGGAGATTGAGCATTCGGATTCGCCCGAATGAACTCCGTATATGTAACACCCCTGACCCAGCCCAGACGTTATGGCCATGTCCGGTGTGCCACATCACCTAGACTATGCTACGACGTCCTATGTACTAAGTCTGATGTTCGAGATTTTCGAAAAGTAATATTTGTTCTTCTTGAAATTCCCAATTTGATTACTATTCGACCTAATCTCTATCTCATTTGTGAATTGTTTCATTTTAGTCTTATCATCATTCTTAGTTTTTAGTAAAGTCAGGTTGTTTAAGAAAATATTGATTTAATTTTCAAAAAAAGTGTATGTTCAAGTTTGAAATAAAACCGTAAAGAAATCCCAAATAACAGTTATAGCGGCCTTATTACAACCCATATCAAAGTAAAAACCAATACGAAATATTTAAGTTAAACCAAGAAAGTTCAGTCATCGTGGCCACTCTGAATCCCTCCCAGCGTCCAAGTCACAATCTAGGGCTCACCTGCAAGGATGGAAAGAGAGGGGTGAGTTTGGGAAAACTCAGTGTGTGCAGAACCCATCCAAAGCCCAAATTGGCTCAAGCCCACTAGGCTTAAACCCTAACCAGTCTCAGTCAGATACTGGGCCGAAGCCCTATTCAGGGAACAGTAATCTGGGCCAAGGCCCTATAACAGATACTGGGCTGAAGCCCTATTCAGATAACAGATTGGCCCATAGGCCCAGAACAGTACAGTACAGTAATACAGTATAAATGCAAACCCAATTGGGGAGACTACTCAACCCACCAACCGCTACACACCACCCGTACCAGCCAACACACCATGTGGGGAATATCTCGACCCACCCAGCCCACACACCACAGTCGCAGCATGGTTGCTCAGTTAAACAGTATACGAGGCAAAGCCCCTTTCAGAAACATTACGAGGCATAGCCCCTTTTCAGTAACGTGGCTGTGCCACTCACACTTCCTCCATTATCAAAACCCAACCCATGCAATAGATACATATCATGGCATGCAATAACAGTAACAGTCATGTCAAACAGTACAGTCAATTTTAGCCCTAGGGGTATAACGGTAATTTTCTACCTAGGGGCAAAACAGTAATTTCTTACCCTAAGGGTATTTCAGTAATTTTGCTCTCATGTTACAGATTTTATGCTTATTACAGTATTTATTAATCACATAGTTGTCACAGAAGTCCGGTTAACTCAGTTTTTCAGTCTTAGCATTCAAGCCCTAAAACCCCTAATGAGCCCTATTACGTCGATTGGCCCATTAGGCCCATTTAGTCCCAATTTCATAATCAGTTATCTTGTTTTAACTGTTTTCACGCCTACAGTTCATAATATTACCTTTAAACCCACTTTTACTCACATGGACCCAAATCGCCCATTGGGCCCATATTTGGCCCACCGAGGCCCAACTTACCATAATGTCCAAAATTTAGCGGTCAACACGCCTAACAGTGCCAATTCCAAAACTAACCTTCTCCTACTAACTTGAGAGCGTTCGCACGCTCACAAGCTCTCGAAATACCGAAACTTCGGCATTTCAACTTTTCGGCTTTTGCCGATTTGTGCATTGAAGGGTGTTCGAAACACACACCTGTTTTGCAGTTTCTCCTACGAGATCTCCTATGCGTTAATCCCTACAATCCAATACTTAACTGATTAGACCATATCAACACTTAATCTGAATCAAAAACTTACCCAAAACCTTACTTACACATTCGGCCAACACCCTTAATGGCCTTAATGTTCTTACCTTGACGATTTAGATCCCTTTAGATCTAGATCTAATGTTCCAAAGTCTTCAACCCCTTGCTTGATCACCTTTTCATCCAACTAACACACAAAAGAACAAAGAAAACGGCCTTTTATTTACCAAAAATCCAAAACGACACAACCATTAACTTTAGGGACTTTCGGCTTTTCCAAACATGAAATATCAAACAGATCTGAATGATTAAACACTTACCAACGATTTCTCTTCAGTTCCTATGCAGATCTGATGTAAATCTGACCCTTAAACGTCAGTAGAAACCTTATCTCTGAGATTTGCAATTTCGGCTATCTCCCTACAACTATGGTGATTTCGGCTTTTCAACAAGAGAAGAGGATGGCGTTTTGGGTGTAGATTTTGGGTGATGGTGTCGACAATGGTGTGATTCAAGGAAGAGTAGTAATCGGCCACAACAGGTGAAAGGAATAGGGGTGATTCAGCTTACAAGAAATCGGCAAGAAAGGAAGCAGTTTTCGGGATTTCTAGCACTTTGAGCAATCGGTTATGGTTGATTTTAAGAGGAATGAAAGCAAAAGAAAGAGTGGATCTGTGCAAGGTGGGTATTCGGCTAGGGAAGAGATCAAAGGGGAAGAAGAAAAATGAAAAAAACAATGGTAGAGGTGGAGAGGAAGAATTCGGCTATGAGCTTTCCATGGAGGCAACTTTTGGCTTTTCTGACAGTAGAACAGAGAAAAATTCCTAAGGTGGCTAACCCTAATTGTCATGACAGAAAAAAGAAAATGATATAACCCTAGTAGTCCCTCTAAAGCAATCGGCCCAAGTCCCTAAAGCCCACTTGCCGAAATTCACTTAAGTTAGGCACATGCCTGGCACATGCTTAAAAATTAAAAAGAACTCTACGCTTACCTTGTAACTCGAACCCTTGTCCTTGAATATCCACTTAGGCGCCACTTTTCTAGGAGCTTAGTGGTGCCACCTTGCCACTCTACCAAGGCTCACTTGTGACATCTTTTACACGGTTTTTCTTAAAAGCCCACTTAACCAAGTCCCCTTTCACTTGAAAATCCAACTTAATATTTTACCGGGTTTTGACTTAAGCTTGGACCTTCTATAGACCCATTAACACATGTACATACATTATCAACCTTTAGAACACCAAAATTTTAAAAATTTCACTAAAATTCACAAAACCCGAAAAATCCCGAAAATCAGGGCGTTACAACTCTACCCTCCTTAAAGAAATTTCGTCCACGAAATTTACCTGATCCAAATAACTGAGGGTATTGTTGACGCATAGTCTCCTCTGGCTCCCAAGTAGCTTATTCTCTACCATGATTACGCCATAGCACCTTTACCAAAGGAACAGACTTCCTCCTTAAGACTTTGACATCACGATCTAAGATCTCCACAGGTTCCTCCTCGAAAGTCAAATCGGCATTTACTGTAATCTCCTCTACTGGTACAATATGCGAAGGGTCCGATCGATACCGTCTTAGCATAGGCACGTGAAAAACGTCATGGATACGATCCAACTCTGGTGGCAACTCCAACTGATAGGCTACTGGCCCAATCCGCTTAAGAATCCGATAAGGCCCAATAAACCGCGGACTTAGCTTGCCCTTTTTACCAAATCTCAAGATCTTCTTCCACGGCGACACCTTTAGGAACGCCATATCCCCAACAGCGAACTCAATCTCCTTACGCTTAAGGTCAGCATATGACTTCTACCGATCAGACGCCTTCTTTAACCGATCTCGAATCAGCTTAACTTTACTTTCGGTATCTGCTACCAACTCTGGTCCAAGAACTCTACGTTCTCCCAATTCTGTCCAACAAGTAGGAGTGCGACATCTCCGTCCATAAAGTGCCTCATATGGAGCCATCTGAATACTTGCTTGATAACTGTTGTTGTATGCAAATTCTGCCAACGGTAAATAATCTTCCCAACTACCACGAAAATCAATGATACATCCTCTTAACATGTCTTCCAACACTTGAATGACCCTTTCAGACTGACCATCTGTCTGAGGGTGAAATGCAGTACTAAAGTCCAAAAGCGTACCCAACGCCTCGTGCAGCTTCTTCCAAAATCGAGAAGTAAATCTAGGGTCTCGATCAAAAATTATCGAAACTGGCACCCCATGCAAACGCACTATCTCTTCTACATACAACTTGGCTAACCTCTGAAGTGAGTAATCAGTTCTAACCGATATAAAATGAGCAGACTTCATTAATCTATCCACAACTACCCAAACAGAGTCTTTCTTTGAAGGTGTCAAAGGCAATCCACTCACAAAATCCATCGTTACTCTTTCCCATTTCCACTGCGGAATCCTCACTGGCTGCAACAATCCAGAAGGTAACTGGTGTTCAGCTTTAACCTGCTGACACGTTAAACATTTCCTCACGAAATCAGTCACCTCTCGCTTAAGTCCAGGCCACCAATACACCTCTCGCAAATCCCTATACAACTTATTACTGCCAGGGTGCATCGCATAGGCTCCACCATGAGCCTCACTCAATAACAACTTCCTTAAGTCGGAGTCCTTAGGAATACAAATTCTTCCTCGAAAGCAAAGGACTCCATCAGAATTCAGTCCAAAATCATCACTCTTACCCTCCTTGACTTGCTGAAATCGAGGAGTCAACGAATCATCCTTCCATTGCAACTCTTTAATCTTCTCAGTCCAAGTCGGTCTCACTTGCAGTTCTGCTAGCAAACTCCTATCATCATACAAACTCAAACGAGCGAACATCGCCTTTAACTCAGTAACAGTTCTTCGGCTCAGTGCATCAGCCACTACATTAGCTTTGCACGGGTGATACTCAATCGAACAATCATAGTCCTTAAGCAACTCTATCCATCTCCGTTGCCTAAGGTTCAACTCTTTCTGAGTTAACAGATACTTGAGACTTTTATGGTCAGTGTATATAATACACTTTTCTCCATAAAGGTAGTGTCTCCAGATTTTCAACGCAAATATCACTGCCGCCAATTCCAAATCATGCGTAGGGTAGTTCGCCTTGTGAGGCTTAAGCTGCCGCGAAGCATAAGCAACCACCTTACCCTCTTGCATCAGTACACAACCCAATCCCACATGCGAAGCATCACTATAAACCGTAAAGTCTTTCCCAGATTCTGGCTGAATCAGTACTGGCGCCTCAGTCAACACCTTTTTCAGCTTCTCAAAAGCTTCTTGCTGTTTCTCAGTCCATACAAATGCTACTCCCTTCCTTAACAATTTCGTCAGTGGTGCCGCGATTAACGAAAATCCCTCAACAAATCTTCTATAATAACCTGCTAGGCCCAGAAAACTGCGAATTTCTATCACCGTCCTAGGCAGCTTCCAATCCAGAACTGCCTCAATCTTGCGAGGATCTACCCTAATTCCCTTAGCAGAAACAACATGACCCAGAAAAGTCACTTCTCGAAGCCAGAATTCGCACTTACTAAATTTCGCATACAATTGCTTTTCTCTTAGAGTCCGCAGAACGATTCGAAGATGCTCATCATGCTTCTTCTCTGTTTCCGAATACACCAATATATCGTCAATAAAGACGACCACAAAACGATCCAAGTACGACTGAAATACTCGGTTCATTAAATCCATAAAAGCTGCTGGTGCATTCGTCAATCCAAAGGGCATAACCAAGAACTCGTAGTGACCATAACGAGTTCTGAATGCTGTCTTATGCACATCCACCTCTTTTACCCTTAACTGATGATACCCAGATCGAAGGTCGATCTTGGAAAACACTGAAGCTCCTTTAAGCTGGTCAAATAGATCGTCGATTCTTGGCAGAGGATACTTATTCTTTATCGTCAGTTTGTTCAACTGGCGATAATCGATACACATACGCACCGTACCGTCTTTCTTTTTCACAAACAGCACCGGTGCTCCCCACGGGGACACACTCGGTCTAATGAAGCCCCTATCTAACAACTCTTGAATCTGGGCTTTCAATTCCACTAGCTCCTTTGGTGCCATTCTGTAAGGCGCAATTGACACTGGAGCTGTTCCAGGCAACAGATCAATCCCAAATTCCACTTCTCGGTTAGGAGGTAGTCCAGGTAGCTCCTCAGGAAATACATCTTGAAATTCATTAACAGTCCTCACTGTCTCCACGGTCACCCCTTCGGGTTCAGTTTGACCTACGAACGCTAAGTATGCTTCACAACCTTTGCGCATCAACCTTTCAGCCCTTAAGGCAGAAACCACATTGGACAAATAGTCCCTTCGTTCACCAATAACCATCACCTCCTCACCTTCGGTTGTTCTTAATACCATTCTTTTGGCCGCGCAATCCAACGTTGCCTTGTGCTTGGTTAACCAGTCCATGCCCAGAATCAAGTCAAATTCTCCAAAAGGTAACTCCATCAAGTCTCCCAGAAAGATCCTACCTTGAGTCTCTAAAGGCACATCTCTAAAGAGTTTATCTACCCTAACAGAGTGACCTAAAGGACTAATCACAGTTACCCCACTCACAGTCTCCTTAGAATGCACACCCAACGACCCAGAAATTTCACAAGCAACATACGAATGAGTCGAACCCACATCAATTAAAGCAGTATATGGTGTATGATCTATTAAGAACGTACCAGTTATAACATCAGGTGCATCACCCTCCTCGCGGCGGCGAGCAGCATACACTAAGGCTGGCTGACGAGCCTCAGCATTTCCAGCACCCCTGCCAGGTGCTCCACGACCACGTCCATTACCATTGCCTCCTCTACCTTGACCACGGCCCCTTGGCGGTGGCAGTCCCCCGCGCGCAGGCTGAGCAACTCTCTGATCAACAGCTTGAGCCTGAGCTGGCTTCTGTGGGCAGTCCTTAACCTGATGGTCCTTAGACCCACAACGGAAACAAGCTCCACTACGTTTCCAGCATTCTCCTCGATGAACTCTGCCACAGTCTCCACAAGCCTGTGGTCTAACAACATTCACTGGCATAGCTCGCACTGGTTCTTCTACTCTAGCCCTCTTAAAATTCCGGTTTGCAGCTCCCGATACTCCAGAGTCTCTTTTAAAACGGTTGCGATCCCTATCACGATTCCGCCTTTCAGCTTGCTTCACTTCCTCGGCTATCTTAGCCTTCTCCACCAGTGCAGCAAAGTCGCGCTCCCTCTGCGGCGCTATCAATACTCTCAGCTCATCTCTGAGGCCATCCTCAAACCGAACACTACGCTCATACTCGGTGGAAACAATGCCACTAGCATACCGGCTTAATCGCAGAAATTCTGCCTCATATTCAGCCACAGTCTTACTACCCTGGGTCAGGTTCAGAAATTCCTTCCTTCGTGCATCCACATAACTAGCCCCAACATATTTCGCCTTGAAAGACTGCTTGAACAATTCCCAAGTTACCCTCTCAGCTGGGGTACCCTCTCTTACGGTGATCCACCATTGATATGCCTCGTCCCTCAGCAACGATACCGCTCCTTTCAGCTTCTGCTCCACTGAGCAGTCCAAGTCGTCCATAATTCGCTCTGTGGCTTCCAACCAGTACTCAGCCACATTTGGGGCCGCTCCAGATATGCCCCTAAAAATTTCCGCTCCATTGGCCCGGAGCCGCTCAGGAATGGACCCCCTATTCACCGGCCCAACATTAGCTCCGGCCACCCTTTCCAGAACTCTCAGCATGGCCTGGGACAGAGCGTCGTCCCCTGCGGCCTGATCGTACGGCCCATTTTCCTCAACCGGTGGTCGTGCCTCTCCTGCTGGCCTATGCTCAGAAGATGACGATCCAGCTTGAGCACTAACTCGGCCTCGTCCACGGCCTCGTCCACGAGTAGCCCTTGTACTCATATCGATTATCTGATTTACAAAGTTTTATGACATTAGCTCAATGTTTCAGTTTTTATTATGGAATATCTTATGAATAGGTAGAATTTCAGAGTTGTTCTCGCGCAACGTAATCTAATTACTGTCTCAGTTTCCTAGGGTTTAGTTTACCCTACCGTCTCAGTGCTACAGCCTTAATACTACCTCATCCATAGTATTCTATCTAAGGCTCAGTGCTATCTACAGTTTTATTATCAGTACAGTATAGAAGTTAAGGCAGAAAATACTTACAACTTGGTGCCGGGGATTCAGTGTGCCACTTCTCGAAGTACCAGATTTCAATAAAATCTTAGACCTAAAAATAAATTTTTTTTAAACATATTTTAGAAAAGACAAGTTAAAAGAAATCACTTCGAAAACAAAAATTCTTTCAGAAAATCTGGTTTTCCAAAAATACCTTTTATGAGCTTAAAAATTTTGAAAACCCCTTTTTGGACCCGATCCACAGCCGAGTTGTTGCAACCAGGCTCTGATACCACTAAATGTAACACCTCTGACCCGGCCCAGACGTTATGGCCATGTCCGGTGTGCCACATCACCTAGACTATGCTACGCCGTCCTATGTACTAAGTCTGATGTTCGAGATTTTCGAAAAGTAATATTTGTTCTTCTTGAAATTCCCAATTTGATTACTATTCGGCCTAATCTCTATCTCATTTGTGAATTGTTTCATTTTAGTCTTATCATCATTCTTAGTTTTTAGTAAAGTCAGGTTGTTTAAGAAAATATTGATTTAATTTTCAAAAACAGTGTATGTTCAAGTTTGAAATAAAACCGTAAAGAAATCCCAAATAACAGTTATAGCGGCCTTATTACAACCCATATCAAAGTAAAAACCAATACGAAATATTTAAGTTAAACCAAGAAAGTTCAGTCCTCGTGGCCACTCTGAATCCCTCCCAGCGTCCAAGTCACAATCTAGGGCTCACCTGCAAGGATGGAAAGAGAGGGGTGAGTTTGGGAAAACTCAGTGTGTGCAGAACCCATCCAAAGCCCAAATTGGCTCAAGCCCACTGGGCCTAAACCCTAACCAGTCTCAGTCAGATACTGGGCCGAAGCCCTATTCAGGGAACAGTAATCTGGGCCAAGGCCCTATAACAGATACTGGGCTGAAGCCCTATTCAGATAACAGATTGGCCCATAGGCCCAGAACAGTACAGTACAGTAATACAGTATAAATGCAAACCCAATTGGGGAGACTACTCAACCCACCAACCGCTACACACCACCCGTACCAGCCAACACACCATGTGGGGAATATCTCGACCCACCCAGCCCACACACCACAGTCGCAGCATGGTTGCTCAGTTAAACAGTATACGAGGCAAAGCCCCTTTCAGAAACATTACGAGGCATAGCCCCTTTTCAGTAACGTGGCTGTGCCACTCACACTTCCTCCATTATCAAAACCCAACCCATGCAATAGATACATATCATGGCATGCAATAACAGTAACAGTCATGTCAAACAGTACAGTCAATTTTAGCCCTAGGGGTATAACGGTAATTTTCTACCTAGGGGCAAAACAGTAATTTCTTACCTTAAGGGTATTTCAGTAATTTTGCTCTCATGTTACAGATTTTATGCTTATTACAGTATTTATTAATCACATAGTTGTCACAGAATTCCGGTTAACTCAGTTTTTCAGTCTTAGCATTCAAGCCCTAAAACCCCTAATGAGCCCTATTACGTCGATTGGCCCATTAGGCCCATTTAGTCCCAATTTCATAATCAGTTATCTTGTTTTAACTGTTTTCACGCCTACAGTTCATAATATTACCTTTAAACCCACTTTTACTCACATGGACCCAAATCGCCCATTGGGCCCATATTTGGCCCACCGAGGCCCAACTTACCATAATGTCTAAAATTTAGCGGTCAACACGCCTAACAGTGCCGATTCCAAAACTAACCTTCTCCTACTAACTTGAGAGCGTTCGCACGCTCACAAGCTCTCGAAATACCGAAACTTCGGCATTTCGGCTTTTCGGCTTTTGCCGATTTGTGCATTGAAGGGTGTTCAAAACACACACCTGTTTTGCAGTTTCTCCTACGAGATCTCCTATGCGTTAATCTCTACAATCCAATACTTAACTGATTAGACCATATCAACACTTAATCTGAATCGAAAACTTACCCAAAACCTTACTTACACATTCGGCCAACACCCTTAATGGCCTTAATGTTCTTACCTTGACGATTTAGATCCCTTTAGATCTAGATCTGATGTTCCAAAGTCTTCAACCCCTTGCTTGATCACCTTTTCATCCAATTAACACACAAAAGAACAAAGAAAACGGCCTTTTATTTACCAAAAATCCAAAACGACACAACCATTAACTTTAGGGACTTTCGGCTTTTCCAAACATGAAATATCGAACAAATCTGAATGATTAAACACTTACCAACGATTTCTCTTCAGTTCCTATGCAGATCTGATGTAAATCTGACCCTTAAACGTCAGTAGAAACCTTATCTCTGAGATTTGCAATTTCGGCTATCTCCCTACAACTATGGTGATTTCGGCTTTTCAACAAGAGAAGAGGATGGCGTTTTGGGTGTAGATTTTGGGTGATGGTGTCGACAATGGTGTGATTCAAGGAAGAGTAGTAATCGGCCACAACAGGTGAAAGGAATAGGGGTGATTCAGCTTACAAGAAATCGGCAAGAAAGGAAGCAGTTTTCGGGATTTCTAGCACTTTGAGCAATCGGTTATGGTTGATTTTAAGAGGAATGAAAGCAAAAGAAAGAGTGGATCTGTGCAAGGTGGGTATTCGGCTAGGGAAGAGATCAAAGGGGAAGAAGAAAAATGAAAAAAACAATGGTAGAGGTGGAGAGGAAGAATTCGGCTATGAGCTTTCCATGGAGGCAACTTTTGGCTTTTCTGACAGTAGAACAGAGAAAAATTCCTAAGGTGGCTAACCCTAATTGTCATGACAGAAAAAAGAAAATGATATAACCCTAGTAGCCCCTCTAAAGCAATCGGCCCAAGTCCCTAAAGCCCACTTGCCGAAATTCACTTAAGTTAGGCACATGCCTGGCACATGCTTAAAAATTAAAAAGAACTCTACGCTTACCTTGTAACTCGAACCCTTGTCCTTGAATATCCACTTAGGCGCCACTTTTCTAGGAGCTTAGTGGTGCCACCTTGCCACTCTACCAAGGCTCACTTGTGACATCTTTTACACGGTTTTTCTTAAAAGCCCACTTAACCAAGTCCCCTTTCACTTGAAAATCCAACTTAATATTTTACCGGGTTTTGACTTAAGCTTGGACCTTCTATAGACCCATTAACACATGTACATACATTATCAACCTTTAGAACACCAAAATTTTAAAAATTTCACTAAAATTCACAAAACCCGAAAAATCCCGAAAATCAGGGCGTTACAGTATACCAATTATTCATCATATAGAGAAAGGCTGCCCGAGCCTCATCTCTTTGACCCTGAGCCTCGGGTCTATTCTCAATAGGCGCTGTCCCTTGCGTGGGAGCAGGCGCATTACTCAGAGCATCATCAGCAAGAGCTCGATTGGGATCCATTTACTATAATAGAAAACAATTTGAAATTATTAGAAGTCGTCACACTATCAAGTCTTATTTTGGCATGTATAGACTGACTATTACACTTGCTACGTTAGTTTGAGAATCGACTAAACCATGCTCTGATACCAATTAAAATGTAACACCCTTACCCAAAACTGTCATCGGAATCGAGTAAAAGGCATTACTAAACTTATCGAACTACAAACTCTAATTTTTAGCCATATTATTAAAAATTTATCTTATTGAAGGTTTTCTAAATCAATACGGACATCTCAGATGATTAGGATTCAAATCCTATCACATCAAAAACCCGAAAAATTTTTCTCTTTCAAAAAAACGTCACACGCCCGTGTAACATACAGCACGGCCTTGTGATAAGGCCGTGTGGCCTTCACACGCCCATGTCTGAAGACCATGGTCGAATCTGTCAAATTTGCCATGGTCGCCCTACACGGTCGTTTGGGGGCTGTGTACTCCACACGGTCAAGACACACGGCCGTGTCTCTAGCCTGTGTGGTACTCAAAATTCAATTTAAAGTGCAGGGGAGGTACGGTCCAGGGACACACCTGTGGGGTCAGACCGTGTGTCACCCACGGCCTAGGCACGCCCGTTCCATGAGACCGTGGAGCATTCTACCAAATTTCACACGGTCATGACACACGCCCGTGTGTCCTGCTGTGCAGCCGTGTTAGGCTATATGCTAAGCCTTGGCCCTTCCAAACCCAACAAACATCCACACCATTCAAATTCAACCAAAATAACGCATCTACCCACAAGAACTATATTTACAAATACCATTTACAAGGAAATTATCATTTACACACCTACTTGATAGGCTTATAAAAGAATATCTATGCTAAGACTAGCCACCTATACATGCCAAAAATCAAAATACAAACTATGTTTTCAAATACCAAGATGGCTTGATAGTGTAGGACGAGCTTCCTTCGATCACCAATCCAAGTTGTAATGTGCTCGGTAATCTAAAAGAAGGGCAAGGAAGAGAAGTAAGCTACAAGTAGCTTAGTAAGACAAAAGTAATTTAAAAGCAGATGCACATTATCTAATTAAGGCAATTGATTTCGATATAATACAAATGCAACATTTATGAACTTACTCATTACATACTCTTACCACATTGTTCAATTATAGATATTCCATGCACATGTCCTATTCAATTTTATTACCCTACACCATGGCTTCGCACATTAACGTTAATCTTTTCCTGTTGAACTTTCAGAAATGAAAAAGGATATGCAGAGGTTGGCATCAAGTGCCTCACAATAATATGGCCGAAGCCACCACAATACGTAGCCGAAGCTACCACAATATGTAGCCGAAGCTACCACAATATGTAACCGAGGCTACCACAATATGTAGCCGAAGCTACTACAATCAATGAATCGCAAACGTAATCCACGGGTCTGCTCACAGAAGCTGACAGGTAACTGTAACACATGCTAGTACACCCAGCACCCGGATACGGAAACGGAACCCTCAAGTGACATGTCACCCATATCCAAAATCAATCTTACAGTTCAAACGGGATTTTCCATAATATACAAATTATGCAATTATTCAATTCACCATTCATATTCATACATTTTCACATGTAATTTATCAAATAATTAACGATAATGCAAATGCATGATAATTTACTCATGACTTACCTTGATTACAAAACGACTAGCTCGTACTAATCTACTATCTTTTCCTTTCCACGATTTCGATCACCTTCTCTTCTTTCTTGATCTAAATAAATGCATTTAACACATTTTATCAATATTCTATCCAAACACATTCATAAACCGGACTCTTGGGCAAAAAGACCATTTTGCACGTAGTCTCAAAAATTCAATTCCACTTTATTTTCCTGCATTTTAGACTCAATTAAACCTTTTTACCAATAAAACAATCCAAGAATCACTCACATTCACATACTTATGAACAAACTTTTCTCTTTTCTCATTTTAGTCCCTTAGGGACTTTTTATCGAAAACTACTTGTAAAAACACGTAATTAATACATTAATAACTCATTTACTACCAAAACTCATCAAATAACAGACTTCTCTAAAATGGGGGATTTTCAAACCCTAATTTCTTCTCAAATAAATGGCAAAATCATGAAATTCAAGCCTCAAGGAACTCAAAAATACGAAAATAATTGAAAACGGGGTTGAAATGCACTTACAAATTGCTTGAAAAAGTCCAAAGCTCTCTTGGCTATGGAGGAGGAAATTTCGGTAGAAAAATTGGGGAAGAAGATGGACATTTTCATCTTTTTCTCATCTTTTATGATAATTTTTACAAAGTGGAAAAAAATGCCCCCAGCCTTTTTTCTCAAAAACTTTTCTAGAAATGCCCTTTTGTGTCCATACTACTAACTCATGGCATAATTACATCATAAACACTCCTATATTCATATCACATTTCAATCAAGTCCCTATTTCATCTAATACTCATATTTTTCACTATTTGCAATTTAATCCAAAATTTTCAATTAATCACAAAAGCAGTAAATTTCTAAACGATTTTCTCACAGAACTTAATCAATAAAAAAAATGCGATATAAAATTCACAAAATTAACTTATTTCATCTCGGATTTGCGGTTGCGAAACCACTATTCCAATTAGGCCCTATTTCGGGCTGTCACATAGACAACCTAGGTACATGCCATTTTCCAAAAGAAACATATTTCACCATGCTTCGAGTTCAGGGTTGGCTTTGGATGTTGATTCAACGGTCTAACTTTAACCTAACCTGCGCACGGAAACAAACCGTACGTGAGTATAAACTCAGTGATATTTCTATAATTTGAATACTTATTAAACAAGAATTTATAATATTTATATATCTAAACACACATAACGAAAGAAAAAGAAAGGGATAAATTAGGGTTTTTAAGGTTCAAAGCTGGATTAGTAAGTCAATTTAGTCATTTTCTTGTAATTTTGATGTTTTTACAATCCTAGAACAAAATACTACTTGATTTATGTTGAAATTTTAGAAGTTAGTGAAATTTTAGATGTTGTTTATGTTGAATAAATTGAAGAATTAAGGGTTAAATTGATAGAACTTCAAGTTAGAATTGAGAAAATGATTGAATTGTAAAACAAATTATAAGTTTTAAGTAATAGGGACTAAATTGAGAAAATTTTGAAATGTAGGGTTTTATGGTGAAATTAGAGAGTTAAGTTTAGTTTTAGGTGAGAATTGAGTGAAAATAAAGAATAAATTGTGAAGAAAATAAAATTAAAGTTGGTTAAGGACTAAGTTGAAATTTAGATAAAAGTTGAATGAAAATTTAAAATATTCAAAGTGAAATGGTGTTGTATTGATGATTTTTTTTAAATTGTTTTAATTTCCGTAGCTAACGTCGTGTCGAAGACTTCGGCTAAGAAAGGAAAAGAAAAAATTGACAAGGAGTGACTCAGGAAATTACAGTTTGTATTTCTATAATCCGAATTTAATAATTAATTGTTGAATTTATTACTTAATGTGTATGGTAAGTAGATTGAGGAAAGTAGTTAATATTGTGATATTGAATTGAATGGAGATGGAATTGAGAAATTGAAATTGAAAACCCTATTAATTGTATCAGGCTGAGACAGATATAGTTGGCATGCCGTAGAATTGGAAGTGTTCAGGGATACTTCGACCTCGAGTCGATGAGACACTGGGTATCACATTATTACTTCGGATAAATTTGATGAGGTACTAGGTACCAACTTACTTCGGCATGGTCGATGAGACATTAGGTGTTAACTTATTGCTTCAAATTATCCGATGAGGCACTAGGTGCCATACTGGTGTGTTTTGGTTGGTTCCGTGTATCCACCAAAGTCCGAGTCCTATTAATAGGGGTAACTAAATGATTTGGCAATATGAATGATATTGGATGATTTTGAACATCAATGGGATTGGGATATTGAATTGAGTTATGAAATTGAAATGTATGAACCAATGGGTTTATGAAATGGAT
The DNA here is from genome assembly GCA_020496765.1 of Gossypium stocksii. NCBI lineage: Eukaryota > Viridiplantae > Streptophyta > Magnoliopsida > Malvales > Malvaceae > Gossypium > Gossypium stocksii. The sequence continues at coordinate 97,262,736 of CM035632.1, read as the reverse complement.
ATTGATATAGTGAAATGATATGTGAATCTTATTGAGAAAATTTATTTGAATATCAATTATGGGATTGAAATAGTAAGAGATAAGAATTGAAAGTGTTATAAATGATATGTTATGAAACTGATTATTGTTTGAATGATTTTTGTTATGTGTGTTTAGATATATAAATATTGTAAATTATTGTTTAATAAGTATTCAAATTATAGAAATACCGTTGAGTTTATACGCAGTGTAACAACATAAATCAAGTACTATTTTGTTCTAGGATTCTAAAAATATCAAAATTACAAGAAAATGGACTAAATTGACTTACCAATCAAGCTTTAAACCTTAAAAACCCTAATCTCTCCCTTTCTTTTTCTTTCTTTCTTTCCTTCTTTTCTCCCCTGTTTCGTTTCTTTCTATTCTGTTCTTTCTTTTATTTCCTTTTCTTTTATTTGTTTTATGTTTTGTTTATTATAATAATATAATATAATATACTTAACTGTTAAGTTAATATATTATAATATATATTTTAAAAAATCTTATGATATTTTTTTCATTATGCCACCACAATCTAAACAAATGGCATAATTGCCTTTTTAGCCCCTTTAAATTTTCTTTAATCTATAATTAAACTTTCACTCCTATTGCAATTTAGTCCTTTTTACCTAATTATTCTTAATTCAAGCTAATTCACCTAACTAAAACCTAATTAACTACACAACTAACTTCGTAAATATTTATTATAAATATTTATGAATCCGTTTTATGAAAACTGAGACCCAAAAACACACTTTTTAATTCTTGTGACTATCAAGTCATTATAGAGAATAAGCTGGTTCAATTGTCTATAGTTAACACAGAATCTCCTAGTACCATTTTTTTTTCTTCACCATGACTACATGAGAGGCAAATGAACTGGTACAATCTCTTAGAACTCCAATTTTCATCATTTCTTTTACAAATTTCTCAATCTTGATCTTTTGAGTTGTCGGATACTTATAAGATTTAATTCAAACAACTTGATTTTTCATGCTTAAGAGGTATTTTGTGGTCATGTGGCCTCTTAGGAGGCAAGCTGATCTGTCGTAATTTGGTACGTCAAATTAGGCTATCCAATACACTCGCGGAGCTTATTCTCAAGCAATTTAAGTATTTTTTATATGTTTTGTCAATATTTAGCTTTAATAATTAATAAACATTTTTGTTTAGTTTTGTCCTTTTTGAGACCCAAATTGGCCAAACAATGTCATGAGGAACTTAACAATGTGATTGGGTTAGTTTAAGGAGACGATAATGGTCCTACCTCAAGGAAAACATCATTCAGAGTGGGTGTCACGACATTGATGCCATGAAAGTCATGACACCAAGTCCTTTCACCTTGAGAATGCAAAACTTCAACGTAAAATTAACATGAAGCTTGCTATCCTAGGAGTCATAATACCAAGGGTAGGATGTCGCAACATTGAGCCAACGTCGTGATACCAAGCCTCTGAAGTAGTAATATCCTTGAAGGTGTTGAAGTAAAGAAATTGAGGCCAACCCAGTATGTCGCAACACTGACCAATGAGTGTCATGACACTGCGTCTTGACGAGGAAAAATTAGCTGCAGGGGTAGCCTTTTGTCCAACACCATCTCCAATAAAAACACAATTTCTAAGAGCATTCTTTTCAGCTTTTTTGGGTTGTAATAAGATGTTAAAAGCCACTTTTGGTTGATAACTTGTAATATCCCGAAAATTTCTATCATTGATATAGTAAAATAAAGAAATAAAGAAATAAAAAGAGAAATTTTGAGCTATATCAACAAAATCTATGTAGGAAGTGATTATGATGTATTAATCCAAGAAAGGACTAAATCGTAAAAGTGAGAAAAGTTTTGTGGCCCAAGAGTAAATACTTAAAATTTAAGGGGTTAAAGTGTAAATATGGAAAAGTTGAAGGACCAATAGTGCAAATATTTTAAGGGTAGAATAATCTAGAAACTAAGGAAAATTGATAAATTAGGACTAAATTGAATAGGTGAAGAATTATGAGGGACTAAATTGTAATTTTACCAAATTAAGTGATGACTCAAGGATGGAATTTTAAAAGATCATGAAGGGTAAAATGGTCAATTGGAAGAGAGAGAAATCTAGAAAGTAATGATTACATTGATGATATTTTATAATTATATAATTAAATAATTATTATTTTATTAATATTTTAATAAGATATTTTATTATTTTATTATTTTATTTAGTCTATATATATGTGTATGTGTGGAAAAAAAAAAGGAGAAAACCACCACCTCTTTTCCATGCAATTCACGTTAGGAGAGAAGAGGGGAGAAAGAAAGTTTGGCTTTCTTTACAATTTGGTCCTTCCACCAAAAATTCACCATTTTCACCTAAAAATCAAAAGAATTTCCATAGCTACCGAAGGAGAAAAATGTTAAGGAGGCTATGAGGAGTTAGAATATCAAGTTGGATTCAAGAAATAGAAGCTGGAGGAGAGAGAAAGTGAAGCTAAAGTTTGGAAACAATAAAACAAGGTAAGAACATCAAGATTTCCATGTATTTTTAAGTTTAATATTATTGAAAAAGCATGTAAATGATGTTAATGTAGAGTTTCCTTATATATGATTCTATGTTCTTGATATGGTAGTGAAGAGAAAATAAGATAAAGTGATGGGAAATGGTGTAGAGAAAGAAAATAAGGGTGATATAAACTTAAAAATTAATATCTTGCACTAAAACAGTTTTGGACAGCAGCAGTAAGCTAAATTTGAAAAATCACCAAAAATGGTATAAACTGAATTAGAAGTTGAGTAAGATATGGAATTAAAGCTTTTTGAGTCTATTTTCATATAAAAGAAATAGAACAAGTAAATGAATTCTGTATTCTGAGATATTTATATTTTTGTGAGACTGGTTCAGAATGATTTCGGGATCCTCTGTTTTGACTTTGGAAAATCACCAAAAATTGTATAAAAATAATTAGGGACTTAAATTTTATGTGCTTGAAATCCTTAATGAGTCTATTTTCAAGAGAAAAAGCAGGAACATCATCTGAGCCCCGTACGAGGAGATAATTAAATTTTAATGAAGAAAGGTCGGAACAGTTATATAGCAGAACAGGGGTAACTTTAAAGAATAAACTGTACTTATTGGCTATACCAAAAATTCTGAAAATTTTATGGTAAGAATGTATGTGAGTCTAGTTTCAGGGAAAATTAACGGATCTTAATTTGAATTTCTTTAGCTCAAGATATAAATAATTTAGTGACTATGACGCAGGTGGACAGCTTGAATGTTCACATATAAGTAAATAGTGAAATTATTGATAATGTTACTTATAATCATATTATATAAATTAAGGATGTGGAATGGAGAGGAGGAGGAGGAAAATATGTATGAATATTCAGTTAGCATGACTAATTTGTATGTTTTAAGCCCAAGGACTAAATCGAATAAAAGTAAAACTTTATGGGTAATTTTGTAAAAATGTTAGAAATGATCAAATTACATGAAATGGATTATTTTATTATTTAAATTTAAAATTTTAAATGAAAATTGTTAATTTAGTTCAAGATCGGAGGAAAACATGTTTTAAGGATTAAATTGAAAAGTGTTGAAATTATGGAAAATTTTGATATTTTATAGAATTTATGGGCTCTCATTAATATGTATGATGACAACGGCTGGAAATAAGGATTAAATCGCAAGAATTTATTTTTCTGAGCCTAAGGGTAAAATCATCATTATTAAAAGTTTGGGGGCCAAATGGTAATTTTGCCTAGAGCATTAATTGAATGTATTAGAATATGGAATGAATGAAAACAATGGTCAAATTTATTTATAAAGATCCCAACGATTCAAATGCGAGACTTGAACGTGAAAAAGAAAAGATATTGGATTAATGAATTTATAAACACGGACAAGCAATGAGGTAAGTTCGTGTAACTTGAATTGTATTTTTAAACACTTGAAATATGTGGTTATGTGATGAAAATATGATTTGAATGATCAATGCATAATAATTGATGAAATATTGATAATACTCGATATAAAAAGAAAGTAAATCCCGGTTTGAATGGAATGGATTTCGATGGATCATTGGAAAAGGAATTGACGGTAAAAAGGATCTAGCCCGGACGGGTTATCCTATTCGATGTAGCCCTCCCGAAGAATACAGGAAAAAGGATTAAGCCCGAAAGGGTAATCCTAATATCAGCCCTCCCGAAGAATAATGGGAAATGAGGTTCGCGGGAGTGTGCTGGTGGCTCTCCCGAAGAATATATGTGTATAGGCCCTTCCGAAGAATATATGGGAGCTGAGGTTCACGGAAGTGTGCCAAGAATTGAGGTTCGCGGGAGAGTGAGGGTCGTGGGAGTGTGCTTAATGAAATGAAATGTGTAAGACCATGGTTGAAAGATACCATGGTAATGAATAAGACCATGGTTGAAAGATACCATGGCAATGAATAAGACCATGGTTGAAAGATACCATGGCAACACATGCATATGAATTGACGGACCCAGAATTGTACACTAAAAGTGTACTCCTGTATGAATTGACGGTTAATGAGATTGTACACCAGGAGTGTACTGTTGGATATCCATCGAAATTCCGAGAAATTCAACGGGATAAATATAGAAGATGGTAAACACATAGCTAAAAAGGGTAAATGTGAATTGATGGATTACGGATTTGCATATTTTAAGTATACTATATGATTTTAACTATCGATATTCCGATAAATTCAGTAGATAAAAATCCTGACCAGAAAAGGAAATATGTATATAAAAAGATTTGTACATATATTCCTGAAGTACATTAAAAAAAAATGACAGTGATACTGGATATATGGAAATATAAGATGATGATATTTGTACATGGAATTTATTGATGAATATATGCATCCATGATTATAGATTCGTATACTTTAATAATATTAATTGTATAACGATGAAATTTCGAATGACTTAATGAATAAAGCCCTGACATGGAAATAATTTGAGCACGAAACAATAAACATGAAATTGAACTTGAAATACAAGAAAACGATATTTATTCGATATTTTAAAAAATATGACATAGAAAATACATGTATATGAAACTTACTTGATAATTATGCATGTTCAAGATTATGAATTGTCCCAGAATAAATATATACAAAATTCATGAAAACAATGATACATGAAATTTTGGTATAATGAATGATTTATGTTTTGAAGAAATGGCAAGAGAATAATATGTATCATATTATATGAATATGTGGCTATCTTTAATATGCTGATACATGGAAATTGGGTAAGCCGTAATAAGTAATAATCTCAAGTATGATATGTTGATACAATGAGTTTTTCGATTCTAAAATTATATGAAATATATTCAAGTATACTAATGACTGTTGTTGTTGACGCTTAGACAAGTGCCAAGCTATCGGTTAAATGGTAATATGTTTATTATTTGATACGTCAAAAGGGAAAATAATCAAATGAAAATATACATGTGTTTATGGAAGAGTGGTAAAACTTAAGTTGTATAATTTCTTATAAAATGAGTTATCATTTGATAAAAAAAAAAGTTCTATAAACTCCGGTAATACCTCGTGACCCTATTCCAATGATGGATACGGGTTGGGGTGTTACATAACTAAATGAGCCAATTTTGTCTTTACTTTTCTGTCATCCTTTAAGTTTAATACTTAGTCTTCTTCACCATTATTAGGGTTTAGTTCTTAGCTTTTTCTGGTTTTATTTTTTAGTTAGTTTTTACTGTAGCTTTTAAATTAATTGCATTTTGGTACTTAAAACTCTCTTTGTATTTTCAATTTCATCCAAGGCTTCTAATATATCTTAGCTCTATTTTCTTTTCAGAATGTAAAAATATGAACTTTGTTAGTATTTCTCACGTTCATTATTGCTACCATCATCTTCTTTAAGCAACCACTAAGAAATCTCTAATCTTTCTTTAACCCTAATCTTATGCTCATTTGAATGTATGATTTGAATATGTGTTGGGTTGTTGTTTTTATGAAAATGGTGTTAGGTAACTAAATCTATGGTGATTGGTTGACGGAAATTTTGTTTGGTTAATTGTTAGTACATAGACTAAATCATAAAAGTTGGACTAAATCAAATAAACTTTAAAACTTAGAATTTATGCCTCTAGGTGATTATTTAGATAGGTGAAACCGAGAGGAGATCCTATTGAGCACCAATTTGGTTGTCCCAAGTTAGTTTGATAAGGTCGAGAGATAAACTAGACTAAATCGTCTAAATTGGTAAAATGGTGATCGAGAGGTAAAATTGAGCCAATTAAAAGTTTAAGCTTTTTATATCCATAATCCAAATACTAATAAGCAACATGGAAATCAATCAACCACTTTTGTATATTGGATTTTTAACTGCTTACTTTTGGTTGTTTTACAATTTGGCCATTCTTAGTTTTAGGTAACTGATTAGCGTACTTTACCCTTCATTATGAATTGTTGTAATATAATACTTAGCGAGTAGTTAGCTAGACTTCTTATTTGCTTGCTTGTTGCTTAGGAATCACTTTGTCCCCAAAATTTCTTAGGTTCGATCCTTGGAATACTTTGGTGTTCCATTGTAACACTTGGAAATATTACAACTGACTTGTCACACTGGTAGAAAGCTGCTATTGTTATATTTGTATTTGTGTTGATTCATAGCCCCGATGCACGTATGTTAGGACGTAGTCACAAGCAGATAGGAACTTTAAATAAATCATTGCATTCCTTAAGAAACCCTTAAATATCAACATGCTGCCTCCTTTCCAATGCCTCAAAAACCTCCAATAATGACAAAAATGATTTTTGGATGTTAGGACATACACACGAAGAACTGTCATTTTATTTAATAACATTTATAACACCAATTTAGAAGCCTTTTTTTCCCTATAAAACGGTAGAAGCCCTTTCTTGTACACTCCATAAAGTGTGCCATTGATTACTTAGTTCAAACTACATATTAAGATTCTTAAATCCCATAAAATAGGGCCTAATAACACCAACAATAGTACCCTTAATACCATTCGACAACTTGTTAGTGGCAGTACTATAAAATCAATAGAGAAAGGTATTCCCTGAGCCCTCTAAATTACATCATTACACCTTATCTTTGTAAACATATATCCTCCATTGGTGATTGTAGCCTCTAATCTATTATCCCTCTTAACATCCATTCCAACTTGCTTAGCTACTGATGTATCTAAGAAGTTATGAGTACTTGTAGAGCCTACCAAAATACTAGCTACTTGTTGCCCAATTACTCCATTTATCCTCATTGTTTGATATCCCACCATTCCTAACATGGCTTGCAAGGACATTACAAGTTGATCAGTATTCTCAATCTCTGAACTTAGTACTTTTAGGTTGTCAATACAATCTAAAAAAATTTCTCTTCACTTTCTTTTTGCATCGACTTAGTTAGTAACTGGTATAATTGAGATTTGATACACTTGTGCCCAAAAGTATATTTTGTATTACAGCAATAGCATAAACCCTTTCTTCTTTTTTCTTCCATTTTAGTAGAGGTAACTACTATGGTTGGTAGTTTGTTGTTGTTTAAGGTACACAATTTTTTTTGGTAGGTAACTTGGAATTTTAAGATGCTTGGTAGTAGTCAATATAGGGTTTGGAGCTATTTTAGGAGTAGGTAGTAAAGGGGAATTATAAGTTCTCAAGCTATGTCTAGGAGGTTGGCTGTTTGGTATAATATATTTTTTATATACTTGGTTAAATGCAAGGATTCATTTAAAGTTTTTGGATGAAACAATTTTAAGAGCTGAGCTACTTTAGGTTTTAAATTTTCATTAAAAATGCTTAAGGCATAAGAGTCTGAAAGTTGAAGTTGATTGAGTATATCGAGAAAGTCTTCATGGTATTAGTCTACAAAGGTAGTGTGCTTGACATTGACTAGGTTAGCCATAGGGTCTTCATATTCTTTTGGTGCAAAGCGATCTTTCAAATCTACTATATAGCTTTCTCACATTAAATTTTCAAAATCACCTTGGCTTTTTACATAATATTGATGCCACTACAAAGCTTGTCCTTCCAAGTGTAACATTACCGATCTGAATTTGTTATATTCGATGACATTTTCTGAGATGAAATACCACTCCAACTTGAGATTCTAACTCTTAAAATCATCACCATTAAATTTAGGACATTCCCTTTTGAAGGCTCTCGAAATCCCAACATCCAAATGAATAGGATATGCCACTAATAGCAACGGTTTAGACGAACCCTTCAATGCTTTCTTTTTTTCGATAACAAAGGTAGTGGTTTGATTTAATCCCTTCCCCCTCTATGAAATAATAACTCCGAAATACTCTTCAATTGAGTACTTATCCCCTCAAAATTTTCATCAAATTTTTTATCCATTTGTTTCATGTATGTTTGGGTCTTTGTTACTCAGCTTGCAACTAATAAATTTCTTACTGAATTCGGGTAGTGACTGTCTCCTTTATTGCTAAGAACCTGGCTTTGATACCTTTAATAAGAATTAAACCAAGAATTTAACCAAATTGATAGAAAACTTGAACAAAGAGAACCAAAGAAATAAAGAGTTCTAAAGAGAGTAAAATTTTGGTTGGGAAAAAACATACTCATTTCCTTAGTATTGGCATTCATATATTTACCTTGAGTGATATTCTTGATACGAAAACAAACTAAAAATATCTCAAAAAATTCAAATAGTAGAGATGATGACTGTCGAGGCCACCAAATATAAATTTCCTACACTCTAACTAAACAGTGGTATAGAGAAGCAAGGTCGATCCCACAGGGACTAAGATTCCTAATATCGTTTTTTGCGTAACTAGATTCTAAAGTCGTGGTAGCTGTCGTGCCCACATGTGACAGCCCGAATTTGGCCCTAATCGGAACGGTGGTTTCGGGACCACGAATCCGAGTCGAAAAAAATATTTAAATGTTATTTTTCTATGTTTTGAATGAGTATATTTGTGTGTGCTAAGTTTTGTGTTTAAATTTTGAAGATTTGAGTGTTTAATTATTAAAAAGGAGTAAATTGCATCAATTGGTTAATAAGCATGCTATAATGAAAAATGCCATTATACCATGTTCTTTGAATATTGGGGTCTTAAATGGCAATTATGCCATTAAGGAATTGTATAGACGGTATAGTATAGAATTTTAAGGGTGAAATCGTTAGTGACTTATGATTATGGGATACTTAGATTGCAAATAAACCTTTTAATTATGTGAGTGCCGATTGTATCCATGCTATATGTGTTTTGTTAATAAATTTTGAAAGGCTAAATAGGTAAAATAATAATTATTTATATTATAACAAAACAAAGCATTAAAAAAATGGAAAAAAGAGCTTGCATGTTCATCTTTTTGGGAGAGCCGAATGTTGGAGAGGAATTAGCTTTGAAATTTTAGCAATTTGAAATCAAAATTCAAGGTAATTTCCATGTTAATTTTGTTACATTTTGACATTTTTGAATCCCTTGCTTGATTCTCTTCAAGACCCATGAATTTATTTTTGAGATAGATAAAAATTTGAGGTTCGGCCATGGATGATATTTGTGAGATTTTGTGTTTGATGTTTGAAAATGAAAGATGGATGTAAGATAAGTATATTTTGAATTATGAGTTTTAGTTAATTTTAGTAAATTTGGCTAAATTGCTAAAATAGAAAATTTTGAAGGATGAATAGTTAAATATATGAAATAAGGAGTCTTGAATAGGCTTTGTGAGCATTCGGCCTTACTATGGTGTAAACAAATTTTGATTATTTTGAGTGTTTTGAAATTTTGGATCAAATTGTTATAGTCTGAAATTTTTAAGGGCTATTGTGTGAATTATTATTTTACATGATCTTTGAGTGAAATTAAATTATCAATTGATAAAGTAGTTTAATTTGTTTTAAATTAGCTCAAGATCCAAAGAAACGGGACTTGGATCGGGGAAAAGCAAAGTTAGCCGAGTAGTCGATGCAATTGTACGAAATTGTCAAGGTAAGTCCTTAAGCTATGTTTTGTACTAAATTTGAATAAATGTTAGATATAAGAGCTGAATTGAATTATTAGAAATTATTATGTCATTGCCGAATGAAATTTTTGAATGGTTGAGTTGTGATGGCTATGATAATTTGTAATTGCCGATTTGGATATGAAGCAATGAATTGGTTGAATTATTGAATATTGAAATCGTCGAGTGTAATTTCGATAGGAAAGTGATAAACCAAAGACATTCAATTATCGATTTGAAGTACAATTTAAGTAATTGAATTATTCGGGCTAAAAGCCTAGTAGGCCTCTTGCCGGTGTTATGATTCAAGTTAAAATCCTAGTAGGCCTAGTGCCGGTGTGTGTGATTTCAGGCTCAAAGCCTAGCAGGCATTGTGCCGTTGTAATTTAAATCGGGTTGATACCTAGCAGGCTATGTGCCGGTGTGATATTTTGAGATTTTGGGTTGATGTGCTAATAAACAAGTTAAAACGAGTGAAAAGCCAGGTATGAGCTTGATTATCGTTAACTCGTAATAAGGTACGCATGTGTTATGTTATGAGCTTTATAGTATGTGATATATAAATGAATGATGATTGTGTATTTGACTGAGATTAAACAAGTTTGTAATTCAAAGAGTTATATTATGAGCATATGATTTACATGGTATATTGTTCGGCCATTTATGAAATGTTAAATTGAATTTGTATCTCTAGTGAAATGAGAACATATATTGATTTGGTATATTTGATTGAAAGTAAGCATATATTGAGTTGGGATAATTAATTGAGTACGAGCCTATATGGTTATGACTTATTCGGTTGAGTATGAGATTATAAGGAACTTTTATATTCGGCCAAGCTAGCTATTTGAGTTAAAATATTTTTATTAATGATACATTTTGGTTTTTATAAAATGAATTGAATATTTAATTGAAATGTGTAATTGCTTAAGACTTACTAAGCTTATGAAAGCTTATATATTTTTATTAATGATACATTTTGGTTTTTATAAAATGAATTGAATATTTAATTGAAATGTGTAATTGCTTAAGACTTACTAAGCTTATGAAAGCTTACTTTGAATGTTATGTCTTTTTGTTTTATAGATCTTTGAGTCCAGCTTCAAGCTCGGGGATCGTCAGACAACACATCGCACTATCTACCACTTGGTATTCAATGTTTTGCAAAACTTAACTTATGGCATGTATAAGTTGGATAATATTTTGAATGATATATTTTGATTATGTATATATATATATATATATATATATATAGCCATGCGAATATGGCTTGTGTATAATGCTATGTTGGTTTCATATCTTGTTAAACTCATGTTTATGTGTGGATTTTAGTTTAAATGTTTCAGCTACTTTTTAACAAGAGTGATGATCTAACTAGATGTTTAATGGCTGCATATGATGATGGTTCGGCTTTGCTAAATAACTTGGTATAGAATATTGGTAAATGAAATTCGGTTAGATTGAGACAATGTTCTTGATGTGTAATATAGAGAGAGTATAATGAATTTTAGTATGAATATATTTGGATGTTGTTTCGGTTAAGTATATGCATATAGTGATTTATAAGTTATTTGACATTGCCATGTACTTTGGATAATTCAAAGACATTGCCGAACATAGGATGGTTGAATGTGGGAATGTTCATTTTGTTTATGGAGTATAATTCTTGAATTAAATATCAATATATCTGTAGGTATTTATATATATGTTATGTGACATGAAATTGTTCGTAAAAGTTTATTTGTTTTGATGATATTGACAATTGATTTGGTGAGCATGTGGATATATGAAAATTTAAAATTGTCTGGTAATGCCTCGTAACCCTGCCGGCGACGGATATGGGTTCGGGTGTTACACCATAACTTGGAACGTGATGTGCTAAAAATAAAATAAAATAAAGAGGGTTTTAGTTGATCAGGGTTAAAAATATAGAAATAAATAGAATATAATAATAGTTGAATTATAAAAAATAAAATTAAATAACCAAAATTAAATTAGATAATCAAATATGCAAATTTTTTTAGCCTTAGACTCGATATATTCCAGACTTGAATCGACCCTTTAAAGTGAATTTTTCCTTCCAAACGGTAAGTTGATTATAACAATCAAGGGCACCTTAACTGCCAACTCTTCCTTGTGTAGTTGATTTCGAGACACCCTGCAAACCAATCCTTACCAACTATCTATCTGCTAACACGTGTCTGCAATTTAAGATCTTGGTAGTTTTGCAATCTAGAAGAGCCCAACTTGAATTAACGGCATTAACTGCGTGGATCGTTTAAATCCTATCACTATTTCCCTTGACAGTACCCAACTGGCCTTTTCTCACCTGGACGCGCCAATTTGTTCGCAAGAACCTAAATGTGGCAGACAACCGACTCGTTTTCCTAATTGTACGTCAAACAACTCCAACCCAATACACGCTTTTTGAGTTGAAATTGAATTAACTTTAAGATATAATTGTAACTATCTCATATTCCAGAGAGATAATGAATACCATGTTGTAAGGTTTTAGCATGGGCTCATTTCTTACGATTCTCGACCGCAATGATAACCGACCTAAAAGGGAGACTAGTTGAGTTTGAAATTAATCATACTTGATGGATTATAAGAGTGGATTTTTAATGAAAGATAATATGTGAAGAAGAAAGGGGACCAACAAGGCAATTGCACAAAAATTTAAAAAAGGAGAAAAGAAATGACAGAATGCTCAAATGCTACTAAGGCATGAATATGCTAATTTTCTTTTAAATTATAGTGTCTTCTAATGCCACAATTACAAGCCTTTATACACACCCCTTAAAGAACCAATTTCACATGATTTATGCCTAGAACCATGCTTAACAACCATCCATTAAATCAAATTTTTCTAAACATAGAATTTGTCAAAGTTAAAAGTAGCCCAATAATAGTTTTGAAATTTTCAATTCAACCCCCAACTTGCTCTTTGTTCCAATTTAGTCTGATTTTTGCTTGTTTTTAGACTTTGGCACTCCAATTACGTCCCTGATAAAATTTAAGTAAGAAATCACAAGCTTAGTAGCATTCTATTAAAAATTTGACCAAGATTAAGTACATTAAACACATAAAATTAACTTGTTATCAAGAGAATTTAAAAAATATTAAAATAAGAAATAAAAGAAATAAATTGTAGTAGTGAAAATGAAAGTAAACAAATAAAATACTGATACTTCAAACTCTCAAGCAACACAACTGTAAACCAGCCCAGAACTTATCTATTTGTTAATCCATTTGCTTGCACAATATTTTTAAAAAATCAATGGCAAAATGATGTAACTAAGCATAGGAAAGGAATGTTTTAATGTCTTTAATTATATAAATTCAAGACCTTCAACATTTATATGTGGATCACTTTTAAAGAAACAAAAAACTTGCATTTTTTCACTTGGTTATATATAATTATAATAATTCTTAAAAAGAATCTTTAAACCTTATTGTTAAGATAAGAAATAAAATAATGAATGATGTTAAAAATTTTTTAATTTTTTAATTTATTTCCATATAAAGAGGCTGCCACATGCCACTATAAGATTGGTCATTAATGTTACGTTAGTACAAGCTAACGTTGTTAGTGCGAAGGTACTACCTTAAATAACGAAATACGAGTTTAAGTATCAACTAAGTACTTTTGAACAAGTTTAGAGAGCAAACTACATATTATATTTTTTTTTATAAAAGTCAACTTTTGCTTTATTTAAAAAAAAGTTTTTTTTTATCAATTTCAAAAAGAAATAGAAAACCTTATTATTCCAAAAAGGTCCTTGTTTTGGTCTAAGCTTGAGGATCCTTGCTTTCTTGCGGTTAGGATTTGAAAGGTAGGATAATTTAAATGGTGTAGTACAAAGTCATGGGGATATGGCCTAGTGTTTAAGGAAGGTGTTGAGTGGGCTGATGAATGGAATTGCAGTGGTGTCAAAGGGTTGATACTGGATTCAAACTTATTATATATCCATACAAGTTCGAATCCAATATCAAATTTAATTGATGAAATTAAACATATAATTAGTGTTGAAATTTGAATTAAAATATCACTTCTATAGATCTAAAAAATTCGATTATGATACTGGGTTCTATCTCTTGTACTGATTTGATTACATCTGTTTGTTCTTGTATTTGTAGAACTTAGAATTAGAATTTGCTGAATGAACCAAATGCATTAAATCATTAAAAAATAATTATAAATGTTTAAAAATTTTAAATTCAAGCTTAGAAAAAATGGTTGGAGATTTCGGGTTTTTATAATATTATTTCTACTTAAAACATTTTGCAAAATTCACAAATCTTTCTTCTGCAAGCTGCACCTATTCTTCTACATTAATCTGTGTCTCATTGCAAATAATTATAATCATAATATAAAGTCTTAAAACTAGGAACTAACCCCCAAAAAATTATGGCTATCTGAAAATTGTTCCTGCAAACTATTTTCTTTCCGCTCAGCTACTGTTTATATTCTTCTCTTTCTACTTACCTTCTCATCCATTTCACCACTGCTTTTTCACTAATTGCTGCTTGAACTCCGCTTTCGGCTGGGTACCAGCTTCATTGTCACCACAACTCTCAATTTGAGCTGCAGAGTTAATTTCTGCAGCAGGGGTTTCAACGTTGAGCCTGTCATCCGGCTCAGCTGAGCAACGATTATGGTCAGAGCACTGGTCATATTCATTGACCGCCTCTCCTGCTGTACAAATGCCTAATCTAGTAGTTTCTGTAACTCTTAAGATTGGTTTTTCAACCACTTCGCCAGTATCAGGGGTTTTGATTTCCTTCATACCATCTATTTCTGATTCTTGCAGGTTCTTGTCTCCGGCAAGCTCAGTTCCTATTTCGGCATTGGCTTTATATACAGGTTGATCTCCTACAGAGTGAATGACTATATCAGTTGATTCTCGATACAAGGGCTTCTTAAGCAATATCGTTCCGGGGAACACCATCAAGTTGATCTTCTTAAGCATTTTTCTTTCGTCCTCCTCTACTGGTGTGAAGCCAAAGCCCTTAGTCCATGTTTCCACTAAGTTTGGAATGGCAGTTATAACCAGCTTTTCCACCTTGAATGAGATGAGCATCTAGAGGTAGCATGGATCCAGGTGGTGGACAGCCCCATAGTATCGAAACAGAAAACCCATTAGCAATGATGTGAATATACAGTGTTAGATTCAAGAAACAAGTTGTGCATAAAATACCTCTTCAATAACACTCATAAGGCGTCGACACATTCCTTGACGACGATAGTTGATGCAAGTTGCAATGAGAGGCATCTCTGCAACTGTAACCCCATGAATCCTAGACCATAGAGCAGAGAAAGACTGAGCATAAACGGAGTTGTTTACCAAATAGGTCTGAAACAGATTAAAATATTAAAATCGGAAAATGTGAGATTCGTTTTCGAAAGTTTTAATTTGCTAAAGTACTTTCACCTCAAGCTATCTTAATAACCCATGTTACTTCCATTTCAAACTATCTTAATAGCCTATGTTACTCGGACTCGGTGTAAATACTGGATATAAAATATATTTAATTGTTCTTAACTTTTCCATGTATTTGGAATATCCTTAAAGAGTATTTTTGAACTCATGTCCATAATGCTTCAAACATGGTTACTTCAAGAAAAATAAAGAGTGAGAGAGCAACATAATTGATAACCATACTTTTGCTAGTAAAGAATTCCAGTAAACTCGTTTATAATTGTATCTTTTGACTCCAAAATGCATCCTATTTCTTAAACCATCATAGCAAAATACTATAGATGCTAACCATTCAGACACCAAGAAATATATATCTAGAAAAAAAAGGTATTCCTCGTAAAAGCTTTGATGCATATTACATTCGGAAAGAAACAAGGGATAACATAGCATACTGAGTTGTTTACAGTTGTTCAAGAAATTATTGAAATATTGAGTACGTCCGAAGAACACCAATACTACCTGATGGATGCTACAGATATCAGCACGTCATCCTTCTCCAGCACAAGAGAATAAAATCCAAAAAAATTAAGGCGTGCAAAATCTGACCTGATCATTTAAACAACAAAAGGATCACAAATCGAAAGCAGCCTTGCAAGCAGGAAATAAAAAAAAAATGAGCAGGGTAGAATGAAACATGTCTAAGACTGGATGACACTAAAAAGGAGGAAAATGTTGTGTAGATGTGCAAAAGCCAAACTTGTAATGTTGAAGATAATGGACGAAAAGGAAACCTATCAATAAAAAAAGAAGACTGGGTGTCTCACCCCCAATTGTACAAGAGTTGGGGTATCATATCTACCCCCGTTCTTGGATCAACCATAGACTGAAAACATTCTTCCATGATAGACAAAGCGACAGCCAATTTCGAGTTGCATTCTGCCTTCAGGGCAAACCTTTGAGCAGAGTAAACTTTTTGATCTTCATGAATACATTTAAGAAGTGTCCAAGAAAAGCCATCAGGGAGGTGATTAATCATCCCAACTCGAGAACTAAGACCTGAGTATAGCTGCAAATACCAGTGAACCTTGCATTAGAACTTCTAAAGAATCATGGTCAGCATCTATGCAGCAACTGGTTGCCTTTTAGGCTAACGAAATGGCTATAAAGTGAGAGTTAAAAGTACAACAGATCATTCAAAACCAAGATCTTTTACAATGGCAGGATGGAACACTTCAGTTGACATGAATTGCATACATCTGCCTAGTTCAAAAGCTGAGATGCAGCCTAAAAATTCAACATGTTCCTTTTAAAAAAAATGGAAATAACTATATAATTAAACAAAAGTTAAACTAGTGGACAAATCAAAATCCAAAATGGTTAGCAAACCAGATAAGGAGTGAAGGCAGAAAAAAGACATAAATAGTCACCCAACCAACTTTAAAATAGAAACATTAGGCGGCTACCATTTGTTTGAAAGTAAACCAGAGAAAATGGACAAAAAAAGTGTTAGAGAAGGGACTTAACTGAGGCTCCCAGTTTGGCTTAGCCTAAACCTAATGAAACAGTTTCAGCAAGTTCTTTACACCATAAAAATTGATTAAAGAGAGGAGTTATAAGAAGATCTGGATTCAATGCATAGGCTAAGCCTGCACTGCATGGGTAGGCACTACTGTTGTCTGGCTTTGCATTCAAAAGTTTAAAAGCCCTTGCAGAAATGTTATTGGGGAGAAACTTCAAAAAGCTGCAAAGACAGCATTTATTAAGCCGCTTATGGAATACAATTAAAGTGCCGCTTCAAAGGCCTGCTTTCTTCCAGGGTGCAGTTGTGTCCATCTGGCTCTACTTTATCTTGCAGTGGAATGAGGAAGGGATGTTCCATCCCACACCAACTGAATTGTTGATTTAAAATAACCAGATACAAAAAACAAAGTACAAGAAGCGTAAAGACTTGAACTCATGTTAAGAATACTGAAAGCATTTTCAATAAGCTAAATCCAATAGATCCTTTGCAACATAATCAGAGTCAAGATATTTGAATCTCAAAAATACCTCCTCACAGCTTTCCCCACAGAGCCAAGTATTAGATTCCTTTTCTTTGAACTGACATTTATCATTCAGACATTCCTTATGATCTGTTTACAAACATTGTGATAATGAGAAAATCAGAAACAGTAATCACCAGAGAAGCATCATACACACACAGACATACACAAAGACATAAAAAATAAACAAACCAAAAAAAAAAAGATGGTAAATACATAAAACGTCCATAATGATTTCATGAAACTACTACATGAAGTTGTGGAAGTAGATTTACAATTTCTAATGTTTTCAAGAAACAAAAATAGACAAAGAATACTTAACATTTTCTTTGAACTGACTTTTTTTTGTTTTGCTCACTGAAAAATCTAAATCAAGAAAAAAAAACTTTAAAACAGGAAATATTAGCCTGCCTCACATCTAAGATAAGATTATTTGTCCAAATTACATGCCAGGAAACTGTATACTGCCTGTCGTTTGAGGGAAAACTCAATGGTCTTTATTCAATAGTAGGAATCCTATATATACACTTATTGTTCCCCTAAATAACAGAATTAATAAATTAAAGAAAACAGGAAAGAAATCAGAGAAATCAAACTACTAAACTATTGTCCTAAAACAGCTCCTAAACTATTTTCTTAAAATATCTAAAATCCTGTTTTCTCACACTGTCGTCATAGATAATTTAATCTTTTCAGAGGAAATGGCATGCTGAAGGGAGGAGAATTACATTTGTGTTCACACTGGGAACATTTGAATGCATCAAACAAACTTGAAGCCTCTTTATCATTAACAAAATTCCCACATATCCAACAAGTGCAATTTGAGCAATACCAATCACCCTCAGGTAGTTCCTGGAAGCAACAAATTGAAGCAAATGAAATAATTAGTAGTCAAAATAACGAGAATAAACCAAAGCTACACACTTTGGAAAGAAACGTCAGAGTAATCTATATTCTCTCCAGAATACAGAAGCGAAACTAAGTCATAAATACTGAAAGAGAAGAAGGGCAAAAAATCACTGTTCACATGGGTCACTGCCCAAAAAGAAAACACAGCAAAGGACAAACCTGCATAGACAGGCAAGCCAGATGAAAAGTAGAAGGGCAGTTGTCACAACAAATCAGTTCACCACCATCTCCACATAGACCACAGGAATCATCATTTCGATCATTTTTGTCAGCTTCCACCTTCCGGATACCTTTCTTTTTGGTCTTGTACTCAGCAGACCATGCTTGTAGCTGACATAAAGTGAAAGGCTTACCAGATTCCATGAAAAGATTCAAGCAGGGACTGTTAAACTTGAATCCAGCATGGTTCTTAAACTCAGAAACTGATAGCACCCTGTTGCAACACTTGCAGGTTATTCCTTCCAAGGAAACAAAGCCATATTTAACGATAGCATCATCATAAGGATTCCGAGATTGGATAACATCATTCAGTGAAATGACCCCAGCTAGGATCAGCCATGAGAGCACTGTTCTGGACCCAACATTATTCAACTTGATCTTAGTAACATACTTCATTCCTTTACCCTTTACTCGAGGAAGCAACCTGGGGCGGCCCCTCTTTCTCTTGAACTTGGTCTGAGCTCTTACTTTGGGGGCCTTCAATTTAGATCTGGTGGCACCCAAGCTTAAGTCTTTGTTTCTTATAATTGCAGAAACCAGCAGGTCATCATCTTCAATTTGGCATTCAGTTGATTTCTTCTTTCTACTTTCAGAACCATCACGATTGCAACAAATCCTCTTAAAATTTGAGCCTCTCTTCTCCGCTTGACATAGGGACGGCCCAGGAGATGAGGACTTTTGTAGGCTTCCCTTGGTTTCAAATGATTCTTGGACCTCCTTTGAATTTAAGTCAGCCTGGCATGAGTCAATATCTTGTTCACTCATATCAGGAGTATAAGAACATAGAACATCACTTTGATATGATGTGGTCAAACTTATTTCAGATATCTTTCTAGATCTCCTGCGTGCCTTCTTTTTTAAAATAGCATTTTGTGCACAGTTTTCATTGTTTGTTTCAAACTTCAGTGCTTCAGCAGACTTCTCAAACTGATATTCACCATCCCCAGACTGAATCAGGCTATCACTAGGGTAGCTTGGATGGTCATCCAGTAAATGCTGTGGAAGATTTCTGACATTGCCAGCATCTAGAGCTCCAGATGTTTTATCTTTTTCCTCCTGAGAATCAAACAATACATCTCCTGGAACCTCATTAATAGTTTCTCCATTACATAAAGACATTTGTTTACCAAAGCTTGGAGATATTGTGTCGCTATCTTGGTGAGGGGAAACAGATTTGAAACCATGAAGCATGTTGGTAACATCTGCAGAAGCAAGAGGATCAATAAATTGAGAACTAACTAGCTGACCGTAGGTGTTATCTGATCCACAAGCATGTGATGAAACAATATGCAAACCTTTGACCTCACAACCAAAAGTTTCTAACCTGTTCGCAGTATCTACCAAATACGAACCTTCATGGTCGGTCATATTAGATACATCTTTTAGACATTTTACTGCCCCACTACTCATTTTACCATAGAATTTTGACAAACTTCCATTGCCAGAGAGCTCCTCAGAGGAATCATAGCTCCTCTTGGGAACCGTCAATGAACTTTTTGCGGCCAGAGAAGAATCACAATGCTGAGTTGGCATCATTCCCTGAGAACAGAACTTTCTCATAGTAACTTTTTTCCTCTGTTCCAAAACAGTATCATTTTTCTTGTTCTTTTCAATAACTAAACTTCTTCCTGCTTTAACCTCGTCTCCCTTTCTTAATGAACCAATCTTCCTATTAATAAATACAACAGTTACAAAGGGATCTAATAGAGTCCAATGTTGAGCCAATGCATTAGAAAGGTTTGTTTGGTTAATTTCTTTCTCGATATTCAACAATGTCTCTAAGAGATCAGACCAGAACTGGATCATGTCAGTCCATTTCTTACCATCATTTTCCAGCATGAAGTCGTATCTATCAGCCAACAAAACCTCGCCACAAAATCTCCAAACTTTAGGGAATTCACGAAATAGCCTCCCCTCAGGTGATCTATAAACTGTATCCATATAACTCCTACTGGGCCTTTTCTGTCTCTCAATAGACCAGCCTGCTCCTTTTAGTACGTGAAAAACATGGCTCTGCAGAAGAGGACGGGGATCCTTCTTAGACACCGTTGCCCCAGAAATATTAGAACCGTCCACTCCAAATGATTGGCATAAATTAAATCTTTCCTGAGCACATAAAGGAGACTCAAACTTTACCAAAGCAGTTTCCGGACTAGAAACAACAACCTTTGATGCAAAACTCTCCTCGGAGACAGGTGAAGCTATAGCTATACCTACTACCACTTCTTTTCCTTCACTCACACCTGAGTCTTGTATTCTGGACTTAGTAATATCTACATCTTCCATTTCAGCACCTTTGTCCATTTCTACAGCAGATGATTCAACTAAATGGGGCAAAACACTCTGGCAAACAGAATTTGTAGGTGTCGAGGACAAGCCACTAACTATTTCCTTCTGCTGCAATGGTGCACTCAATGCCTTTTTCTTTTGTGCTTCGCCCCTGGAAACTTCACCAGTGGAAAGTTTCATACGCTTGAAACTCGCATTCTGGTCATCTCTCTCAGCCAGAGCATATCTTTCAGGAAAGCTCCCTGATGCAGAAACCCAACCACAACTGTCATTTGCTAAATTGGAAACCTCCTGGCATAAAGTTTTTGAGCAAGAAAGGCTTGTTACAGCTGAGCTTGTACTGTAAGAACATGGTGATGCTTCTGGACTTTTGATACCCTTGAAATTAGTAGCTCCAGCAACAAGGCACCTTTTACTTGTTCTGCCAGTATCATTTTCAGAGAAAACTTCTGTAGAAATACTGTGCTCATCATGTGACCCCTCAAAACCATCATCATGCACATCTACAAAATATGTACTGAACGACATCTCTGCTAAATGCATTCCCACTTTGACTGATCTATATGCCAAACAAAAAGATCAGGCAGTAGATATTGTCCTTCATATAAATGCTTAAATAATTGTAAAACCTAAACAATCCTAAAACATTAAAAATGAATATTAAAAATTGAGAGTATGACTAAATTTGCTAATTCTGCGATAAAGCGGTAACATAAATGAACATTAAAGTCAATGAAGACAAAAGCATAAAAACCGAATAAAGCAAGCCATAAATAACCAAATAAAAGAAATCATAAAGAAAAATACAAATAGACAAACAACCTAAAAACACGTTGTAGTTTAGATGTTAATATTTTAAATAAATGAATCATATGAGACAATAGCAAAGAAAACTACCAAAATTGTCCTCCCCGGATACTCAAAGAGCACTATAATACATTGAACGGTAACCATTAAAATGTTCAAAACCCTAACTTTTCCATTAATAAAATCAGGTTCCAATGAGAAAATATGAACGTCTCATCTTCATAGCTGGGGGATAAAGAACATTTGGAAAGGTTCAACTGGTTTATTTTGGCTTAATCTTGGCTAAAACTATCACAAGTAGGAGGGCGATGAAATAACTAAATGTCAAATTGACATGAATGGAATCTCTCTCTCTTTCATGCAGACTCACATCCAAACAGATAACCTAACGGCTTTCATTTCTGTACTACTACATTTTTTTGGTATCAAATTACATAAAAATCCCTATCTTGCCTTAGAATAAGTTATGTAACATCTAGAAATTTTAACAACAACAACATCAATAGAACCATTCATGCTTTCTATTTTAAAGAATAAAAAGACTTTCCAAGAAAAAATATATAGATACAAAAGATGAAGGAGGTTAAGAACAGCAGACTGCCACCAACTAGTTGCAGACCATGATGTTCGGATGAAATATTAAAATTGTTATTTCCAAAGACAGGGTTTTCCCTTGCCATAACCATTTGGATATCAGATTTATGACTAGCTATAACCAGAGTAATGTCAAATCACTAATTGAAAACATTAACTCCTTAAATAATCTGCATTCTTTGCTCTTTCTTATGTGTGCCTTTAGAAGAAAAGAAAAGAGGGAAACGTACATTGACACATTCTCAAATGAACTAAAGGCTTCATGGTATCAGCAAACAGTATGTCTTTTCTGAACACCAGTGCAATAAAGAGAAAAGTAACAATAGCTAAGGCACGCGGAAAAAAAATAACAAACAAAAATAAATAAGTAAACAACATTATTTCCCCCCATCTTGTTCTTACTTTTAAAATATGTTTATCAATGGCACCATCAACTAACCTTTAACACAAGACCAAGCAAAGTAGGATCCCATCCACTTCCAGTGGTATGCAAAGACTCCACTTATAGAAGTCTCTTTTGCTGATGAGTCCATTTAACCACAAAAAAAGGAAAGTGTATGAGCTCCAATAGACATGTAGTAAAGATACAGCTATGCTTGAGGAATGATTGCATTCCACCAGGCAGCATAGGGAACAACAAACCATCAAAATATACATAGATAATGATTAGCCATAACCTAATTCCTCCTTGACTTTATTACTTACTAGGTGCTACTTTCTGAAACCAGGTTTTCCTTCTATTAAGGTTATTCTCCATGCCATATGCACAAGATTAAAACCAGAAGAAGTGGCAAAAATTTTTGTTAAATTAAAATGATGGGTTCGGAAATGTTAACACGTGTCTCTCTCTCTTTGGATATGCCAAATGTGGAGATCACATTGCCTGTAACAGAAATATAACTGTCAAGTGATTCAGGCTTCAAAGAAAAAATTACAAATGCACCTACAATTCCACTTGTTCGATAGCAGTTGATATTTATATGAATGATGATAGCACTCAATCAATACCAATTATTTTTAAGTTTCTATAGGGTCCATTATCTCCCAATATGGAACGTGGCAGCACCATACTGGTTATCAATGTGACATACATAAAGATTTCAAATGACTTCTAAAAATATGCAAATCATTCCATTGAAGGATTCTTAAAGCTTTTCATTTTTTATTAACTTAAAGATTTCAAAAGTTTAACTGTATTTTTAACTTAATATACAGTTCAAACTATATACTCTTTCATGAAGCTTTTAAAGCCTTCCCCAATTGGCACCTCTCTTCTTTTCTTTCTACTCAAAATGAAACTAGATGTAGAAGATTGATAACGCGACGAACTTCTTTCATTGACCAAGTGACCGCAAAAAATGCGGAATGATTCAATTTGACACAAAGAAGTTCAACTCCAACTTTATACTTGGATGTCTTTTCCTTTCTTTTTCACTTTTTCTAGCCAGATATAACAGAAATATTGGATCATTATCACCATTATCATGCATGGAGTTATGAAACAGTATATTTGCCTACATTTCGAAACTAACAACTGCTATTTTCAGCTCATGCGAAAACAAGCCATCACAAACGAAACAGAAAATAAAGAAAATCGAAATACTCATACTCTCACCAGAACAAAAATCCAAATTCAGAACACAACCAATAGAGAAATGTACTTGCACTGGAAAGTAGAAAATCAAAATGCTCATTCTCAGTACCTGCAGCACGCTTTCCTCTAATAAAAATTAACAATGTCTATCTTATAAGAACATCATTGAACCCTTCCTAATTTCACCTGCCTCAAAAGAAATTGATGAAAATTAAAAAATATGGTTGCAATTAAACTTGAATTTCTTTTACGTTTTAGCTAAACTTGTTCACTTTTCATCCCAATTTATTATGCATATCAAACATATATAACCTGAACTAATTAAAAAACATCACCAGAAATGCAAACTGAAATGAAAATCCTTCCAGGACCCAGAAAAGCAAACAAGATTCAGATCAAAACCCAGAAATCCAATGCCAAACGCCCAAAATTTCAAAATTTTATCCAAAAAACTAAACAAAAAATAGAGCTCACCTTTATAATGCATGTCCTGATCAACATGCAAAAGAAGAACAAACTTCAATTTAGGGTTAAAGAGCTGAAAAACTGAAATATATTCATCTAAAAAAACAAAAAGAAAAGAGAGAGAGAGAGAGAGAGAGAGAGAGAGAGAGAGAGAATCTTAATATATAGATATTAAAAAAAAAAAACAAAAACAAAACAAAACAGGCTTCCTTTTTGCATTTGGCTTCATCAGTTTAAAATATAAAGGAAGCCCCCAGTTTTAAAACTGAAGAGGCTTTGGAAAACCCGAATAGTGCTCCATAATGTAACAGATGGCAATGGCGGAAAAAAAATAAAAATAAGAAAATTCTTCCATGTAAGTTTATATGTCATGTCATTTGTACTTCTTCTCTCTTTCCACTTCGCTTTTGTAATTGCCTTATTATTGTTGTATTTTTACTTACCATTTTAGATGTACAAATAAAAAACCGTTCCAATTAACTAAAATAAGGCTTGTATACATAAATAATCCTTTCAAATTAACTAAATAAGATTTATATTATATTATACAAATAATATTTGCAGTGATACATTTCGATAAAAACAATAACGAAATTTATTCCCTTTGAACGAACAAAATACAGTTTATATTTACATTATAATACTGCATTTTTTTTCCTTCAAATTATTTCAAGAACTTGAACAAACAAACTAGTATAATGTATGAAAATACAGTAACTTGGTATCTTATGTTGAGCTATAAAATACCCTGAGAAGATAGACCCTGCAATGGCTGAGTTCCCCATGTTGAGGTTGGAAACAAGAGCTGTGAAACATGCCACAAAAGAACTATTGGGCATTAAAAAAAGCCATCCAAACCACCAAGGAGAACTAAAGAAACCCATCAATTAATGGAATCCCCAGGCCTGGTAAAGCCAAGCAGGCAGTAAGTAGTAAGTACTGGTGAGGCGAAGTGAAGGCAGGCACCAAGCATCAAAGAAAAAAGGAAAAAGATGATGGTAGTTTTAGCTAAGACATTTGAAAGCAGAACACCGCGATGAATCAGGTGTAGTCGAGGACCCAAAAACCAGGTTGGTGGATGATCCAGAGGGGAAAACCAGGTTTTCATATTGTTATAACATTGAAGTTACCTAGGAACGGGCATACCAGAGCTGCTAGGTTTAGTGGTCCGAGAATGTTGAGTTGGCATTAGAATAGAGTTTTAGCAATTAATTTTAGATTGTGTAGTATTGAAAAAAGCTTTGTACGAGTTTGAGCCCGAGCCCAATGTGACATTGATGAGTTTAGAAAGTTGGGATTATTAAATGAGATTGTAATTGATTTTGCGGTGTTTTTATTAGAATAACCGTGATACCCTTAAACATTTTTTATGGTGTGGGCTCTATCTTAGGGTGTGAGAGCTTAGAACTACTTGGCGGATAGCTATAACACTAATTTCTCATGTTTCTTGTAATAGAGAGCTATGGGTATAATACATATAATATTTTTCCCGACATATAATAATTTCTTGCGTTTGGAGTCGGGTTCCAAGAGGTCTAGAACGCAAAGAATAAGGATTATGGTTTGCTTAACCCACAAATTAGTATTTAAATTATCTTAATACCTAAAATTCATTTGTCACAAGTAGTACTAAATTATTTCTTTTCCATATTGATACATTCGTTAATCAAATCATTAGTTAAACCATTAAGTCTATTTTAAGAAAAAGGTTTAACCCAAAAATTAATATCTAAACAATACTCTTTTTCCTAAGTTAGGCTTCTTTGGATGCTCATTTAGTTCCAATGAGTTAAGATTCTCTTGACTTTCGTGCAAACGCACCACAATTGTCTATTTGGATAACAATGTTTTGATTCAGTCGAGACATTTCTATTACCTTGCAACCATGGTTTTCCATTGAGCTTTAAGATTCAGTTAAGAAAAATACCTCCGATAAGGATTTTTTTTCCTATTTAATCCTCTTTACCAACATTAGAAACAATTGTTGATGGTCGCTGCAAGAAAGGGGATGCTAAAATGGTGGTTGGTTTAGGAGCCAAGGCAACAATACACGAGACTGAAGGTTGGTGGAAAACGACAGAATTGTGGACATGAAGTTGAAGGTGTTTTAAAGAAGGAGAAGGCAAAAGAATGGCTTTTTTTATATATAGAAATAATATAAAATTTAATTAATTAATTACGAAAATGGGCAATTTTCAACAGTATTCGCTGGTGTCGCCTGGCACACTAATAATACCATTCCTTTTCCCCTTAATCATCACCTAATCATTAGATTTAAAAAAAAAATTGGTGTTGCAACCAAATCAGGTGACACTCGTATGTAATTTTTGGAATACTCATGAAAAATACGGGTATTCATGATAGAAAAAAGAAAAAATAGTTTTTAATAGGTGTTGCAGGTGTGTCAGGTGGCACGTATGGGAATTTAAAAAAATATAGGTGAAATAGAAAAAATTTTGAAAAGAAACAGTTGAAATAAAAAAAAAACGAAAAAAATGGGAACTCATGACTGAAGCTTGCTTCATAGGTGGTTCTTGTCTTCTTAACTTGTTAGTGTCACTATTAGTAGATTGAAAATTTTGGGAAAAGAAAACTAAACACAAATAAAAACTGAATATGAAAATTTTTGAAGAACTCAAGAAATGAAATATGAAAAAGAAAAGTTTAAATGATTTTTTATTAAAAAATAACAATATAAAACTTAAAAAATTGGAAAGTGTGTGGTAATGGTGCAATTGTATTTGTGGGCCCATAAATTTAATTTAATAATAATTAATTCTAAATTATTTAATTTTAGACTAATTTTTTCAATTTATTACACTGTGAATAGATTTAAGATGTTAAGTATACCACATGATAAATAGATATATAAATAACATGCATGTTTAATTGCATTATAGGTTGTAGAAATTGATAGACTTAGTTGATTTAATCCATGTATGGAATTACCTAGGAATTACCTAGGAATGACCTAAGGTATTGTTTCGTAGACAATTTTTTGAACCAAAAAGCTATCTCATAAATATTTTCCCTAGTACCTATTTTGAGCTTGAATCCATTTTCTTGATGAACCAAAAATGAAACCTTGAGCCTATTATATAATTTATTTGATCCTTTAATTTCTTGGTCCCTACACGGATTTAAACGTCTGGCCATTGATATAGAGGGATTAGGTAGATACATTAAGGTGGTTTCGAAAAGAAAAAAAATGAGTGAATTAAGGAATTGTACGGTATAGTGAGTATAAGATTTTTAAGCTTGTAGAAAAATAAGGCAAAATGTAAACCGAGAAATCTCGAAGAAGAAAAAAATATATAAAAGCAAAGTAAGTTGGAAAAAAGTACGCTCACATTTGTTAGAAAAAAAAGTCAAGCTCGAATTGTACTCATGAATACTGTATGATGCCTTAGTGATGGAGAAATAAGGAAGGTGAGAGAAATGGATATAAGGTAGTGAGCTATTTGTATACTTGGGGAGTATTGGGGACAATATAATGTGACAAACAACTTTCGTGCTTAGCCGTTTTGTCGAGCCTATTCTTGAAATCTGAACCAACCTAAGCCGTAGAACATTACAAGCCAAAAAGTCCTATGTGACCTAGGAAAGGCTTTATATGGATAAAATTGTGCCAATGATTGATATTTGTACCACTTATATTCATTTGAACATAATTGTATATTTATATATTTGTTTTGGTGGAAACCTACTTAACATTCTTTTTATTTTTTTACTTTGTAATTTAATGAACTAACTTGTCTAATTTTAGAATTCTAAGTCAATTGTATATCATTCTAGAATTATATGTTTATTTACATAATCGTGTTAATATATTTCTATCCAATTTCCTATGTCAAGCTAGCTCAAGTAAATTTTCTTTTCTTACATGTTTATTTTCTTGATTTCAGTTTAGTTTGTTTTTAGTTTTTTTATTTTGTTTTTGTTTAGTTTGCTTGAGGACAGACAAAGACTTAAGTGTGGGGATATTTGACCTGCCGCCAAATGTAGTTGTTATTTCGATCTATTTCTGCACTTAATGATCTTGTTTTCTTGAACTTTTATTATTAATTATTACATTTTTGGTATTTAGTAGTGTAGTAGTAAAAGCTAATAAAATAAGTGTTTTTACAGATTTTACGAGTGTTTGTGACCTATTAAGCCGACAGGGGCCCTACATAGTTCAAATTTGAATAATTGAGTGTGTAGGATGCTTAATTTAGGGCCTAATGGACGTAGGATCAAGGGTGAGCAATGCACAAGCTGCTCGAGCTGTGTAAGCACGAAACAAACCAAAGAAGGCACAAATCACTTGACGTGTCGCGCCATAGGCCTTGCATGGCGTAACATAGGGCCAACGTGGTGCCCAAGTATTCCGGGGTTATTTTCGTCTACATAATCAACTTTACATGAAGACTTATGACATGTCGAAAACCTAATTCAGGTTGCCAACACTTCTATAAATAAAACCTTAGGTGTTTGATGTAACTAAGCCATTTTAGACGCATCCAAAAATTCTCATAGTTTAGGAGTAGGATTAATATTAAGTTTTCCTTTGTTTTTAATAAACTCTTTGTTCTTCTCTCTTAGAATCAATTTAGATCCAAGATTTCTTTTGTTTAATTGAAGTATTTCAATTTATTTACCTTTACAAGTGATGATTCTCATTATCCCAATCGATAGATTTACTACTCCGTGCTTCAATCAACATCCACAAGTTTATTTCTACATATCTTTTCTCTTTAGATTTAATCGTGATTATTTACATGTTTATTTAATTGAGATTGAGATTATGTGTAATACCCCTATACCATGTGTAACGCCCCAAATTTTTGTAATTTCAGGCTTTTGTGATTTGTTGTGCATAAAAATATCTGAATATATTTCTGCAATAATTTAACATAAATATATGTTTGTATTAGTGGTTACGTGTTCTGGGTGTGTTAGGGAGGTCCCAAGTTCAAGCCATGTCTTTGGCAAAATTTTGGGTTTTTATTAAGTAAAGCATCATCTTTGCTTATTAGGCTTATAAGAATTTATTGGTAAAAGTATAATAGAATGGGCCTATTGGTCTGGTAGATAAGTGGTGTGTAAAGGTGGTAGAGGTCTTGGTTTCGAGTTTGAACTGAGGCAATATTTTTGCTGCTCTTATCATATGGGTGTTTGAGTTGGATTGGAATACTGATGGTGGAGTGTTTAGTGGAGTGAATCAAGGGAATGGGGAGTTACCCAACTTTTTTGCACAGTTTCTCTCTGCAAAACTTTTCCCCTCCTCACTTTTTTTTTCTTTTCTCCCAGCCAAAATTTCCCTCTTGCTGTCGAATTCTTTCTCTTTTACCCCATTCTTCAATCATTTTCTTTTATCACTTAGTCTCTGGGATTCTTCGCTTCGGTTTTTTTCGTGTTTCGGTAAGTGAGGTAGTGTGTTATTATTTGGGAATGGTGAATCTTTTTCTTGTTGGGGTTCAGTTTATGTTTAGGTGATAATCAAGGTGCTGGAGAGCTCCGATTGATGTTCTTAGTATACGAAATCTCAATTGATCGACGGTAGGTAACGTTCTTGTAAGTTTGGGCGTTTAGTCATCTCGTATGTTTTCGATAGAATGTCATTTAAGGGTCATAATTGATGTGTTTTCATTAATAATAGGTTCTGGAGTGCTCGAAATAGTGTTAACATCAAAAACAATCTAGGTGTGAACTCCAATTGCACAGAAAATGGGATTCACTGAAAAGCGAAAAGCCTACTGTCGACGCCACATGGGCGTGTGGACTATCCATGTAGAGGCCATATGGCGAGACACGGCCGTGTGGTCGACAAATTAGGTCGTGGTCGCTCAGCACGGGTGTGATGGACATGGCCGTATGAGGTTGGCGAGGCCATGTACGAGACACGGGCTCAGCCAATTGGGCCATGTGGGCCACACAGGCGTGTGGGTCCACACGGGTGAACCACACGGGCATGTGAAATTTTAGGCCAATGGCCAAGGCCAATTCGGGCAGTGTGGGCCACACGGGCGTGTGGGCCCACACGGACAGGCCATATGGGCGTGTGAGCCCATTTTTTTGAAATGTTCTGTAAGGTTGCACGGGTCGCCCAAGTCAACTGTGACCTGTTGTAGGGTCAATAAGGATATCATAGACCCTATTCTGTGTTCTGATATGGTGACATATGTGTTAACATGTTATACATAGCATGTGTTTCGATACTGTACTGGATATGAATGTATGTCTGTTATTCTACAATTAGTATGCCATGATATTATGTTGCATTGCATTGGGGTGAGATTGTTGATGAAGTGAAGGAAGCATCTGAAAGGCTTCTAGCCTGTTATCTGGCAGCTATACTGCATATATCTATTATGTGCCATTTTACGGTACCTTATGGTGTGTAGGGTTGGATGGGTTAATTTTATCCCCATACTTGGTGTGTAGGGCTGGGTGGGTTGATTTTATCCCCACATGATGTGTAGGGTTGGACGGAGATGGTGTGCAAGGTTGGTGGGCATGTTTCTGTTTCTGATCTGATATGCATGCGTTATCTGTATAGGCTAAGGCCCGATTATATTTGATTCTGTTCTGAGTGGGCCAAGGCCCACACTGTTTCTGTTAAGGGCTTAGGCCCGAAGTCTGACTGTATTCTAATATCTGTTTGTATGCATGCTATACTGTGGGGATGTACACATTGAGTTTGCAAAAACTCACCCTTTTATTTGTTTTGTCTGTCAGGCAATCCCCAACAGTAGATGGATCGGTGCAGCGGAGGGCTCGACGGTGACCACCTCTTATGGAACCATTTATTTATGGAATATATTTATACCACTTTATTTATTTTTGGGATTATTTATGTATGAGGGACTTGGACTGTTTTGATTTTGATTTGGGTTTTTAATTTGTTATTATTATTGGATTATAAACTACAACACCATAAATGCGCTTTTCTAACTAAATTGAATGGTTTCAAAGCTTCCACGTAAAAGAAATGTTTTAACAAAATGAATAGTTTTGTTTTCTGGGCTTAAGTAAAAGATAATAATCTAAACGAGCTTTTATATTTGAATTGGTTTTTAAAACACTCTCATGTGACACTGCCCGATTCGACCATAACATCTAGGCCAAGTTTGGGGTGTTACAAGATCGGTGCGGCGGAGGGCTAGACGGTGACCACTGCTATGTTTTCAATTTATGACTTTAATACCTTTATTGTTTTATTTTTTAAGTTGGGATTATTCTTGTAATATGGTCTTGGACTTTTGATTTTGATTTGGATTTTTAATTTGTTATTATGATTGGTTTATAAACTACGACACCATAAACATGTTTTTTTTTCTTAAACTAAGTTAAAGGTTTCTATAAGCATGTGTAACACCCCAAACCCGGCCTAGAAGTTAGGCCCGAATCTGGCGATGTCACATTGAAGAGTTGCTTTTGAAATGGTTTAGTTAAAACTTAGTTTGAACGAAATATGCTTGAAAAGAATTTACTTAGTTAAAAATTGAAGAATTTAATTAAACAAATATTTAGGAAAAACCATGTTTATTAAATATAACAGTAACTAAATAAATCCTTAAGTAAAAAGTGAAATCGAAGTTACATAGCCTTATTACATCACAATGGAAAAAAAATTATCATAAAACACTTAATAAATTTATATTTAAAATTCCTAAGTAACTTGTAGTGTGGCTATCTCCGAGTCCTCTCTCACGTCGAGCCGTCTATTGTGGATCACCTGAAATATTAATAATAAGGGTGTGAGTTTTGCAACTCAGTGTGTACAACCCTTGACAATCAAATCAATTTATTATACACATATCACATTGGGCCTAAGCCCTAACAATATCGATGGTCTGGGCCTTAACCCACATTGACCTCATATCATACCAGAATTACATGTATGCAAATGTTCCCATCCCAAATCCAACTGCTACACACCATCCGTACCAACCCAACACACCTGTGGGGATGTTTACATCAACCCACCCATCCTCTACACTCCAAATGTAGTACCGGTTACGGCACTACTCAAACGTTGCAGCGAGCTGCTCGTGGCTCAAAAGCCTTTGTTGGGTCCACAGTAGTCAAGCGACCGTGCGACCCTCATATACACTTCCTCCAATCAAAACCCAGCCTACATGCAACATACTATCTCATGAATGCATCATCGTCACATACAACATACACCAGTCACACTCATAACACATAGGGGTATTTTAGTCATTTCATTACCTAGGGGTATTTTGGTAATTTCTACCCTACAAGTGTGTCTCGATAAGTCTACCCTTCGAGGCGTTATAATAATTCTACTCTACAGGGGCATTTTAGTAATTCTACCCTAGAGGGGTATTTTCGTAATTTCTTAAAGGGACAGATTTTAATTATGGTTTTGGCCCATCAACAAGTCCTCGGGACTAAAGTGAACGGACACTATGCACCAGGTAGGATTCAAGAGAAGAGGAGGTGGGTCACTCGGACCGCTTAAGTACCAAGCTCTTCCTAGATCCAATCCTAGACATGCACACGTCCATTGCCACACCTTAGTTTAACAACTTGTCCACGAATATGTTTAATTATTTAATTAAGTCTTATGTAAAATTTGAGAGATCAGAACTAGGCCTATAGTCCATTAAAAACCCTAGTATGCGTTTCTACAATCCCATAAGGCCCACTAGGCCCAATCATATTTATAAAACCCATTAAGCCCCAAGCATGCTTATGTAGCCCATTAGGCCCAATCATAATTCAATCATACAATCATGCATGTCAATCCATCATAAATTTCATATCAGAATTTTGCCAATTTGGGCCCACAAATTCAGCAGGCCCATTCGGGATTTCAGGATTTTCGGCTTTTGCCGTTTTAACGTGTGTGTAGTATGTACACACTTGATTGACGACCCGCACTACACTATTCTCAGCCTCAACCTACAATCAAAACCACTTTCGAATCAATTCTATACCTTAAACTACAACTTAATCAAATCCCGAAGCCTTACCGTAACCTTATCGTGTACCTTCGGCTTTCCTAGCCTTTCCTTAGCAAATATTCCCGAATATTCTTAGATCATCCGCTAGAGGTCCTTTCCATGCTTGGAATCCTAGAACCCTACTCCTAGTTTAGCAGGGTTAATCGACAAGAAAACAGAGGATTAGATAGCCCTTCGGCTTTTATCAAAACGCACTAAAAGATGGTTAACTAAGTACTTACCGAAACTAGTCTCCGATCTCGTGGCCTAGATATCTACTAAGTGTGCCCTCGACTTTTAAAAACTCGATTAAGGTTTACAAATAACAAAACAGATCTGTGATGAAGGAAATCAAAAGAAATCGGCAAAAGGGATATGGGTATTTAGCTTTTAAGAGATTAAGGAAAGAAATCGGCAAAGGGAGAAAATTATGAATATTCGGCAAAACAATAGATGGCTAAAAGGCAAAGGGAAAATTTGGCAAAGATGGAACAAAGGGGAGAAGAAGAATTCGGCAAGAGGAGGAGAGAAAATAAACTATATGAAAGTAAGGAAAACCCTGCTATGAAATTCGACACTCCTTAAATAGCTAATAGCCGAACCTAGCCCTCCCTAGAGTCCAATTCTGCACCATCACTTCTTCTCTTTAATCTCCTATTATCTCTCTTTTATCATCACCTTAAAATTCTCTCATGATCACTCCCTAACAGAGTCCATCTTCATGCCACTTCCAACCTTCTAGAAGGCCAAAATTAAACTCCTAAAAATACTAAGCTAGGATCCAAAACTTAACCAAGGCCCAATACTTCTAGGCCCAAAATTCGGGGTGTTACAGCATGAACGGTTTTCAAAGCTTTCGCGTAAAAGAAATGTTTTAACGAATAGAATAGTTTTGTTTTCTGGGTTTAAGCAAAAGATAATTAACTGAACGAGCTTTTATATCTGGATTGGTTTTTAAAACACTCTCATGTGACATTGCCAGATTCGGCCATAACGTCTAGGCCGAGTTTGAGGTGTTACACCATGTTCGACTCAAGGAAACCTGGTGTAGGAATATTACATTTGGTGCCAAAGTAATTCTTGGCTAATCACTAATATACTAGAACATAAAACGAACAATAACAAATTTTAAATAATTTATAATTTAGTCCTTACTACTACTTTATACATACTTGATTTTTTTTCCTAAGTACATGCCATTCTATTCTAAACTTTAAAATGTACCCTCTTGTTGCTTGAAGATGTGATGAGATGAAAGCTTGTAACCTCAAATACAACTCTTCAAGATTTCTGTACCTAATATGCACACGGAAACAAACTGTACGCTGAGTATACACCCAGTGGTATCACTATAATTGAAATACTTAAAGTAAAAACAATAAATTTGCACAATTTACCTTATCACTATTTCACTTTCAATAAGTCATTCATACATTTAAAACTTTAAATTTTCTTAATAATATGTATCTTAAATAGTTTTTCCTCTTTTTAATTTTTATATTTTTTACTATTTCCAAATTCATTTCATGCATTTCATTAATAACCATTTCATAAAATCATTATGTCATATATTTTATTTCTATATCCTAATTCAATAACTTATTCTATTTCATATCTAAAACCTTACAACATTAGTCTTTCAATAATTATTTAAACCAACATTTTTCAATTAAAATAATTATAATTAATTCATAAGATTAAATTCAATTAACTCATACACTATTTCATTATTTCTAATTCATTCTATTTTCACTTCTTATTTTGATATCTCAATTTCAATTCACATTTCAATTCATAATTTCACTTTCTTATACTTTCAATAGTTCAATCGATCAATTCATTCGATTTTCTTATTTCATTTATTCAACTAATTTCAATATCAATAATTCGATATTTTAGCTAATTCATGAACCTTAAGTTCATGCTTCAAATATCACATTTCAATTCAATTCACAATTCAACTCATAATTTCTTTCCCATATTTTCAATAGTATGATCAATCAAATTTATTTAATTTTTCTTATTTTAGTTATTCACCCTATTAACAAACCTGGACTTTGACGGATACATAGATTCCAACCCAAACACACCAGTACAACACATTCTGCCTTAAACGGTACATAGTACCTGATCAGTATACGACACATAAGTGCCTGAAACGACATACGAGGTGCTTGAAATACGACACATAAAGTGCTTGATATACGACACTTAAAGTGTCTGATCGGCAAAGTCGATAAATCCAGTAGTCTTCCAAATCCTATGGCATGCCAACTATATCCGACTTAGCCCGACTAGTTAATAGGGTATTCAATATATTTCCTCAATTCAATTTCAATTCATGTCATTCCAATCACAATATTTCATATTTCCATTTGATTCACTTTTCCAATCAATTCACATTTCAATCGATATTTCATTCAATTTTGATAAGCAAATTCACTTCCAACATCAGTATCACATATCAATTTCCACTTTCTCAATTCAATTCCAATTAAATCCATATTAATCACCAATATCAATATTCCAATTTAATACCACCATAGTTCAATAATTCAATTCAAACTATTTCAATTTCTATTCAACAATCACATTTCAATTTCACTTTCTTAATTCAATATCCATCTCAATTACTCACATATAATCATACTTTGATTCAATTCAATCCACTTTTCAATCAATACGCAATTCACATATTCACCATATTCATAATTTAATTCACTTTTATTCAATTCATATTTTTGATTCATTTTCCAATCAAGTTCAAATCACTAATCACTTTTCAATTAATATACATTTCAAATAATCACATATTTTCTTCATTCGATTAATTTTGATTCAATTCAAATCACTTTTAATTTCCAATCAATATGCCTTCAAATATTCACACAATTCATAATTCAATTATTTAATTTAAATCACTTTTAATTTCCAATTTGTTCACATTCAATCTTAATAGCCATAAACACTTTTAAATCAATTTCATTCAAATCAATATCATTATTTCAATTACTTATCTAATTTTATCTACCATGCATTTTAATTCAAATATAACAATTAATAATAAATAGATTTGAATTATAGGAATACAAACCTAGATTTATTCGGTTACTCCTCGACAATTTTTTCCTTTCCTTTCGATGCTGATGCCTCGGGTTCCTTGTTAGCTATGAAAATAATAATAATTTTCACTATCAATTACAACATTAAATTATGACAAATAATTGAATTTTTATTCAATTCCTACTTATTCCCAATTTAATCCTTACTAAATTCACTTACTTTTCTAACTCAATTCATTCTTCTTTCCTACTTAATTTCTTGCTATATTCAGCTCAACTATTCAATATTCACAATAAAACCCTAATCTAAAGCTTCTTTCAATTTAATCCCTCTATCACAAAACTTAGAGCTTCTTTTACAATTTAATCCCTTTATCACTTCTAACTTGAAATTCATTTAATTAAACCCCTAATTCATATTTTTGTTCAACATGAACTATATTTGAAAACCTATGAACTTCCAAAATATTAACTTAATTTCATCAAAACCTTGTTTTAAGACTTTTAAAATATAAAAATTAAATGAAAATGACTTAATTAACTTATCTTTTAAAGCTTAAAGCTTCAAATCCCTAATTTTTCCTTTTTCTTTTCTTTTTCTCCTTTCTTCCTTTCTTTCTTTCTTTCCCGTTTGCTATTATGTTATTTTCTTCTTTGTTTCTTTTTCTTTTACGTGTTATATATATATATATATATATATATATTCTTTTATTTTTATTCTTTATTTCTTTTTTCTATTTACTTTATTTACTTTGTATTTAATTAATTAATAATTATATAATATCTATTTAATAAAAAATGTGTATTTTACAATCGTACACACAAATATTTTGACACTTGTATAATATTATAATTATCCATTTGTCTTCTTTTATTTATTTATCAACAAAAAATCTTATAATATAATTATTTTATTAATTAACTTAATATATTATAATATACTAACATTAAATATCTTTTATATAATTAAACGTATACATACAAATGTACACATATTTTTTTCACTACATTTGTACACCATGAATACCATACAATTGTCATACTTTCAATTTATTTACTAATAAAAATCTCCTAATATAATTATTTAATTGGTAATTATCTTTTACTTAATTTTCAAGTAAATAAATAAATATAATACAAATGTATATATTCACATTATTACAAGTGTTACTATCTAATTTGTTCATTACACAAAAATCTCACAATTTAATTATTTTATCTAATAAATATCTTTTACTAATTAAAAAAATATCACAAATGTATTTATTTCTATTAATACACTTGTATTAAATCACTACCATACATTTGTCTTTATTTAACTTATTTCATAATATAATAATAATTAATAAATATCTTTTACTTATTATTTAAGAAAATATACAAATATATTACAAGTGTATTTTCATGTATTTTACACATGTTTATTATCATTACCATACATTTGTCACTATTTTAATTTATTTAATAATAATTTTAATATAAAACCATAATAATATTTATATATAATATATATACTCTAAGAAAAATCTTAGATTTTCTTCCCATTTGCCGCCTCACCTAAATGAAATAGGCATAATTCTTATTTAATCCCCTTTATTTTATTTTAATCTATAATTAAACTTTTACCCTTTATTCAATTTAGTCTTTTTTTTCCTAATTTGTCCTAATTAAGCTATATTCACGTAATTAAAGCCTAATTAAACACACTATTAGACTCATAAATATTCCTAATAATTATTTATGAACTCGGTTTACTAAGATAGAGACCCGATTATGTACTTTTTCTGATACTCGTGAATTTTGGATCATTACATTATGAATACCATGAGGGGAGATTAACAAGTGGATGGGGATGTGGTTAACAGAAGATTACAGGTTTCCCAATAGGATTAGTTAGTTTAAATTATATGTCCTTAAGCCCTAGGCTTGACAACCCTAGGAAGTAACTATAGGTTAAACAAGATCAAGAGATAATTTGTCGAGTAAATCGTAATTTATCCTGATTGAGAAAGTGAGGTCGAGAGATAAAAAAATATCAATCAATTAATTAATCAATTAGAGGTCGAGAGGTAATAATTGATTAGTTAATAGCTAATCTACCCTAAAACCTTAATGCAAAGTTAATTACAACACCTAAAATGAGTTAATCTTCCTAATTGGTTTCATAGGTTTAGTTGTTTGTCTATTTTATTTTTATTTATTTTAGTTATTTAATTCCCTACATTCATCTCTTTTTATGATCTATCGTAATGTAGGATTTATTTATTACTATTTAGACTTATTTGTAACAGACCGTTTTCAGCCCGTTTTTAGTGAAATTGGAATAGTGGTTTTAGGACCACAAATCTGAAGTCGGAAGAAAATTTATTCTAATATTATTTTATGGTCTAAATTATGATAGAAATATTGTATAAAAATTTCGTTAAGAAATTTTATCGATTACATGTCTAATTTGATGAAAAGGATCAAATTGTACAAAGTGCAAAAGTTGAATTCTAGTAGCTTAAGGTATCAAATAGCTATGGAATTTAAAATTGGAGGTCCTTATATGGAAAATAGACCATTTTGAAGAGTTATTAGATAAGGATGATTATTCATTATTGGAAATTAAGAAATTATTAAGGTTAATTTTGGAAAGATGATAAAATAATGATGATAAATGAAATAAATAATTAAAATATAATCATGTTTCCTAAAAAAATACTTGGAAACCCTAGCCATGGATGTTGAGTTCAAGTAAGCTATTTTTGCTTAATTAGGTATGTATTCTTGTCTCGTTTTTAATGATTTTTATGTTTACGAGTTCGTAATAGCTTAATCTAGCTATCTCGAGGATTAATTTGCAAAAATTTTAAAGTTTTAGGGTTTTTCCATGTATGAGTATTGTTGAATTATGAGTTTTATGGTAGAAAATGAAAGATTGTTGATAGATAAACAACTTTTGTAAAGAGAATTTTGATGAAATTATGACTTAGGGACTAAATTGAAAAGATGAAAAATTCATAGAAAAATTCTAAATTTTATGAAATAAATGGGCTGCTATTGTTATATATGAAAATCAGTTAGGCTTGGAATAAGGATTAAATTGTATAAATTTCATTTTCCGAGCCTAGGGAAAAAATCGTAATTAATTAAAAGTATAGGGGAAAAATAGTAATTTTTTATAAGATGTGTATTGGACTGGATTGAACGTGAATCGTATTAAATTAAGCTAAATTCATTCGTATAGATCCAGATAGACCTAGTACAGAATTAGATCGAGAGAAAGAAAAAGTATCAGATTAGTAGCATACAAATCTACGTATACTTGTCGAGGTAAGTTCGTGTAACTAAATTGTATATTTATATGTTTAAATTGAATGATATGTATGTGAGATGTATAATTGCCATGTATAAGTATTCATCACATATCTGACAAGTACTAAGTCCCGTTTGAACCTTGGAAATTCGATGGATACAAATGACATGTCATTAAGGGTTCCCGAATTGGTTTTTTAGATCTTACGAGCTTCTTGATATTTAGCTTTCATGAGTCTCCAGATTAATGGATCTCTTGAGCTTCCTGTTTATAGCTTGTATGAGCTTCCTAATAATTGGCCCACAAGAGCTTCCTGTTATACAGCTCATATGAGCTTCCTATTACATGGCTCGGAAGAGCTTCTCGATTACATGCTCATATGTGTGCACCTGTATATGAATTGATAGATGACAGATTTGTACACTTCCTGTGTACTACCCGTGTATCCGACGATATTTTAAATGGTTTAACGGTCAAAGTTCTGATATGAGACAATATGAATTTGAGATGAATTATTACGGGTATATACTTGAAATACACGGATATAATTTGTACATGTTATATGAACACATGATGTGGAAAGTATATGTATATGGAAATTTGATTATTGTTGAGCTCATACACGTTTCCTAATATTCATATGAAATACATTAATAACATGGTTGATAAGGATAAGTTTTTAGGTTATTGGCCAAATTTCTTTGGATATTTCTTGTTTACTTACCTTAAATGTGAATAAATGGTAACTTAAATTCCATGTTATATGAACTTACTAAGCTTAAATGCTTACTCCGTTTTATTTCCATATTTTATAGTAACTCGGAAGCTTGTTAAGGTTGGAAACTGGTCGGAGCTACATCACACTATCCATTAACCCATTTCGGTATATATAGTAAATTCATTTTGGTTATAATGGCATGTATAGGTTCATTTGGCCAATGATGGCATACATTTTTTTGTTGTGATTAGCCATTTGAATAGCTTGAATTTTGATGTGTATATATATATATATATATATATATATATATATGTGTGTGGCATTATCATGTTTAATGTGTGCTTGGTATAGTTGAATGATGGATAATTCATAAGCATATTGATGGTTGGATTGGACTGGTATATTTGGTATAAATGTGCTTATATGTGTATTTGGTTAATTTGGTAAGTATGGATTGTTGGATATTTGTGATGATATGTTATGTTTAAGACTTGAGTTTGGTTTGTTTTAAGTAGTTTTATATGGCTTGATAATATGCAAAAGTGTTTATGTAGGTTGAAGACAAATTGGGTGAGAAATGTGGCTAGAAAAATAACCTATTTCATCCACATGGGCGTGTGTCTCAACCGTGTGTGACACATGACCAGGTGACACAGTCGTGTGTCCCATGTATCTTTTAATTAGTGCAAAACAGAATGCTCACACGTTCTAGCACACGGGCGTGTGGTTTGGCCGTGTGACCCTTGCATCTTATTAATGCAAGTCAATATGCTCACACGGCCTAGCACACGAGTGTGTGGCTTAGCCGTGTAACCAAAGTCAAAGAGCTCATAAGTTTGGACATAGGTTGTGACACTGCCGTGTGTCCTTATTTCGAATGTCCACACGGACTGAGACATGGTCTTGTCTTTTGACCATGTGAGACACACGGCCTGGCCACATGAGCGTGTGTCCCCTGCACCTTTGAAAATTTTTAATATTTTCTGAAAAATTCTTTGAGTACCCAATTTAGTCCCAAATTATTTCTAACATGTATTTTGGGCCTCGAGGGGTCACATAAGGGAAAATATAATGGATTTGGATTAGTTTTTGATATGAGTACTAGATGATATGAAATGTCTGTTATTTGATCTGTAAATTTCGGTAGTGCTCCGTAACCCTGTCTCGGTGACGGATTCAGGTTAGGGGTGTTACATTATTATTGTAAAGAGATTTTCAATAGATTTAGTTCATCCTCCCTTAGGTACTATTCTCAGAATACTTCCCTTTATTCCGTTGTAACACAAATACTATATTATAATTTGATTCGTATACTTGCGGACACTACCGATTTGATTTCATATATTTTTTGTGTGCTATTTATACCCTAAACTGTAGCAGCTCGATTTTGAGTCTAGTCAGAATAGTGGTTTTGAGACCATAAATCTGAGGTCAGAGAAATTATTTTAATATTATTTCAAGTGTCATGGCATGATTATATTAGTGTTTGAAAATTTTAGTGAATTAATTTTAGCGATTGCATGCTTAATTTTGAAAAAGGACTAAATCGCATAAAGTTTGAAAGTTTTGTTCTACAAGCTAAAGGTGTTAAATAGCTATGGAACACTAAAGTAGAGGTCGTTATTGAGTAAAAAGACCAATAGAA
Organism: Gossypium stocksii; assembly: GCA_020496765.1. Lineage (NCBI taxonomy): Eukaryota > Viridiplantae > Streptophyta > Magnoliopsida > Malvales > Malvaceae > Gossypium > Gossypium stocksii. The sequence continues at coordinate 97,220,730 of CM035632.1, read as the reverse complement.
TTAGTGGTGGCTGGACATAGAATTCAAAAATCATGAATGGTCAAAGTTTGGTGGCATTAGGTGACTAAATAAATAAAATAAAATAAAACAAAGAAAAAAAAAGTTATCATCTTTGCCCATCTTCTTCCTCTTCCACCGAAATTTTTAGCAAACTTAAGGGTTTTGAGAGCTCAAACTTTCAGCCACTCATTCTTCTTACAAATAAGTGATTTTGATGGTCTTTCTTGATGATTTTTATACTTTTGGAACCCTTGTAGCTTAATCTAGCTGATGAGGGGACTATTTTGCAAAATGGTTGAGAGTCTAGGGTTTTACCATAAGAGTATTCATTTTTTTGCTACTTTTTTATGGAAGAAAATGAATCATGGTTGTTAAATAAAAAACTTTTCTGAAATGATTTTCATAGAAAAATCATAAAATGGACCTTTTTGTAGGAGTTGTAAAATAGATGGTAATTGTGTGAAATAATTGAAATTGTGAGCTCCCATAAGAGCAATAAAGGTTCGGCTAGGCTTGGTTAATGAGGAAATTTGATGAAAATCGATTTACGACCCTAGGGGTAAAATCATAATTTTGTGAAAGTCCAAGGGCAAAACCGTCATTGTGTCAAAGTAGGAATTATGGATTGTCTTGATTAATGTGGTGATTAAATAAATGCAATTTTTCATTATAGATCAAGAAATATGGAATCCGGACCTAGACCGGGGGAAAACTAAGCTATTGGATTAAATCGAACTAGTCGCCTATATTTTGTATATCGAGGTAAGTTGTACGTAAATAATACAACTCTATTGTTAATATGCATTGAAAAATTGATATTACATAAGTTGTTTGATTATTGTTATGAATAAGCATGATGAAATTGATGTGGTAAACTCCCGGTTGAACCTTAGGAATAGATCGGATATCCATGCCATGACATTGGGTTATATGTGAGCCAGTGTAAGACCATGTCTGAGACATGGCATCGGCTTTGATATGAGAGCTAGTGTAAGACCATGTCTGGGACATTGTGTAACGCCTCAAATTTTGGGCCTAGAAGGAATAGGCCTTGAAATGTGGGAACAGCTAGGAGACTGCACATAAGTTTTTGGATGTGCAAGAAAAGGACACAAATGAATGCTTGCTTCAGTGGTTAAAGGTCCTGAGAAGTGTTGAGAAGTCCTGGGCTCAAATCTAGGCTCTAGCAAAATTTTAGTTTTTCTCTTAAGTAAACCTAGACTCTAGCTTGTAGGCCTTATAAATAAATGTAGTTGAAATGTGACACAAAGAGAATGTGTGATCTAGTCACAAGGTGGTGTGTTGCTTCTGTTGGGGGATTGAGTTCGAGTCCTGGGTTGCATAATGAAGAATTTATTTTGCTGCTTGAGCTGTGTAGGTAGTGCAATTGGACTGAAGCACAGCTAAGGGGGAGTTTGAATAGAATTTGAATGGGATGTGGAGTAGATCAAGAAGGAAATCGTAGAGAGTTAGAAGGAGTGGATTAAGGAGCTGGGGAGTGGTTGTTGTTGGCCGAAAATGGGATTTTTTGGGTACCAAATCGGTCATAGGCACTTAGTGCTGAATTGGTCTAAGTTCTTTTGTGTTTTCGGTAGCTACTCCTCTTTTGGTTTTTATGCATCTTTGATAGTTGAATTGCGTTTTGACCATTCGGGTCTCTTTTTCTCCTATTGACATTCTTCTTCAGTTTATACTTTTGTTTCACTTTCTCGAAACCCCTAAGTACCAAGTGCTGAATTTTGGCTATTTTTCTCTGAAGTCTTTCTTTTCTCTTCTCAATAACTCTCTCTACCAAACACTTGTTAGTCCTCTCATCTACTCTTGTATGGTGGCCAAATACCTTGTCCTCTCTCAACACTATCTTCTTTTGTTCAAAACACTTTGGTAAGCCGAACACAACACCTTCTCCTTCCCCTCTTTTTTTTCTCAGCTTTTCTCAAATATTGACCAAATATCATAAATCTTGCCATTTCATTTCGGTACTATTTTGATACTAGTCTCTAACAATCGGCTGATCATCGGCTTTGCTTTCTCCTTCAATTGCTTCTTTGGCCGAATACTGTTGGGTAAGTGTTTGTACTACTTATTTTTATTACGTTCAGTTTTCCCTCCTATGGTTATCACCTCTGTCATTTTTTTCCTCACCGATTGCCTTTCTTTGATCTACCCTCTTAGGTTAAACACAATACTCAACTCTCGTGCACTACTCTTTTAAAGCATAATCGATTCTGTGGGTTGGTAAGTAATTAAGAGTAGGGTTTAAAATAGTAGTGGGTTCTTGTTGTGGTGATATCATATATTGTTTTTGAATCTAATGAAGAAGGGGGTTTTTGTTAGGTTGTGGCCGAAGGTGATCTATCTACGGCTTGAGTAGTGAGGAGGCGATTACTTCTACTTTTGCTAAGGACATCGTAATTGATTTAGATTTCCATTAGATCTTTTACTAGCATGGTTGGGTATCTAATCAGATGTTAGGTTAGTTTAATCTAGGTGCAAGGATATCTTAGACACGGTTCGTTTTTGCAATCAGGTGTGTAATCTCACCCCTCTCAATTGTAGATCGGCAAAAGCCGAAAAGCCATAGCCGAAAAGTCGAAAGGTTGGGCTTTGAGGTCACATGGGCGTGCGAATGCTCGTGTGGTGAAACTGAGCCCACGAACATGGGCATAAGACTATAGAGGCTACCATGAGTATTCTCATATGCTTAGATCGTTGTGGGCCACTTGGGCCACATAATGGGCCTTGGGCCCATATACATCGTTATGACTATTAAGGTTGCACTAGTCGCTCGAGGTGACTATGGACCTCCTAATGGGTCGGTAAGTGTACCTAGACCCTTAAATAGGTAAAATGACCGTAATACCCCAGTAGGTCGCACGGGTCGCACGAGACGACTGTGGACCTACGTAAGGCTTTATGCCATGCTGAGGGCTTTGTGCCATTTTGAAGGCTTTGTGCCGCTTTCGATGGCTTTAAGCCTCTTATTTTTCTGGTAGCTTTGCTGTGATTCAAGTTAGTGCCACAACCGGTGCTAACTCTATAAGTGTAGGGATGGGTGGGTGATCTATTCGCTACAGTAAGTGCAGGGTTAGATAGGAGGCAAGTGCAGGGTTGGATGGCATAACATGCATCATGCATTATTCATACCGATACTGATATGGGCTAGGCCCAACTATTACTGTAATGGGCTCAGGCCTAGATTGCTTCTGCATTCTGTATAACTGGCTGACTGCATATTCGAGGATTACACACTGAGTTTTCATAAACTCACCCCACTTTTATCTTTACAAGTAATCCACAGCATTAGGTGGATCGGTGCTGCGAGGGACTCGAGGGCTGCCACACAACTGCATCTGCTTTACTTTCGACTTTTTATATTTAATAGCTTTGGTTTGGGTATTTTTGTAATAAGGTCTCTCTGAATTTCTAGCTTTTAATTTGGGATTTTATTAATCATAATTTATATTTACTAGAAGTAGAATGCGGGTTTCCAAAACGATAACTATTTTCAAAGCATCACGTTTCCTCAACACAATTTATGTTAAAATGCTTCAGCAACCAAACAAGGTTTTAAAAGTAATGACCATTTAAAATGGATAAGAAATGGCTTGAATGATATGAGTTTTAACAAAGAGGCTTTAACCTTCAACGGATTTTTTATCAGCAAGAATAAGTTTTTGAAAATCACTCCAATGTGACACCGCCAGATTCGGCCATAATGTTTAGGCCGGGTTTCGATATGTGACCATGTCTGGGACATGGCATCGGCACCGATAGATGAGAGCTAGTGTAAGACCATGTCTTGTAACACCCCTATCCCATAACTGTCGCCGGAATAGGTAAGGGGCATTACCGGACTTGTAACATAGATCGGAATAATATAGCTTTAAACTTTTATCAAACATCAACTCATTTCAGCACTATCAATCATATATATACATAACATGCTTAAAACAAACATATAAAGCTTCAATCATACAATAGGGACTAATTTGAAAAACATATAAAAGATAGAAGAAAACTTAAGAAAGTTTTTGAAATAGGGTCACACAACTGTATGCCCAGGCCGTGTGCCTCACACGGCTACCAGACATGACCATGTGTCTAGGCCGTGGCAAAACAAGGCATACATTCTGACTTGTGCACACGGCCACAAGACACGCCCGTGTGTCTCGGCCGTGTGAAATTCTGGGAGCTACTGACTTGCGCCCACTGGTACTAGACACGCCAGTGTGTCTATCCCGTGCAGCATACTGACCAAATTTAACTAAGGTGCAGGGGTCACACGGTCGAGTCACCCGCCCGTGTGCTCTGGCCGTGTGGCACGAAATAGGCTTGGTTTAAGCCATTTTCACACCTCATTTGGTCAAGTACCTATAAGCATCAAATTACCACAATTTCATATACCAATTGAACAACCAATTCAGCCAATTCAAACATCAAATAAACCATTTCACAACAACCAACTCAATGTCATATAATTAGCACAAACATGAATACATTTCAAGTCAATACCTACATTTCATATTTAAACTTACCAACTTCATACATAGAATAATCTCATCTATATATACAAGAATTCTTATACCAAAATGACCAATTCAACTTCTCCAAGACATACCATATAGCACATTCATCAAAATAAGGTCATTTACTACAAGTATTAACCAACTTACCAAATATCAAACATTCAACTATACCAAAACATCATTCATCAATTCACCACAAAGTAGATATATCATAAGAAATTTTCATATCAATTTAACCATTTTGAAACCAAGCCATATCACATAGCTTGGACATATGCCAAAATTATACCATATTCATTAACATAGATAGCCATAAATATCAACTTATAAACTAGCCTATACATGCCATATTGACAACATTTACAAAGATCCAAAAATACCAAAAGCTTGCTTGGATAGTGTGATTGCAATCTCCAACTTTGTCCAAAATCGAGCTAGCTTCTGAATCTATAAAACACGGGAAAAATAAACAGAGTAAGCTTTAAAAGCTTAGTAAGCCCATATAATATAGAATTTAACTTACCAAATCAACTTTTAAATGTATAAACAACACAATCAATAAAGTCATATGTCCTCAATGCCTATTCAATCATCATACACATGTTAGTCATATGATAACCATGTATTCATCCATTTCAAAGATGAAACAAACATATAACATCCATGTAACCATACTTCATGTATCAACTTCTTCATTTACCAAATAATCATATAGCATATAATCATATAACCATGTAGCAATTTATTCATACAAATCATATATCTCATATAACATTTAACATATATCTCGAAAGCATATTCTTGAATCATGTAATTTATTAATCCATTTACTTATTGTATCTCTTGTAACATGTAACATATAACCATGTACTTGTAACATATAATTCATGTAACTTGTACCTCATTTAACATATAATTCTATATGAATCATGTAATATATGTCATATAATCATGTAACTCATATATCATTTATAACATGTATTTCATATATATATATCGGTAAATTACTTGTTGAACCTTTGAGAACGTCGAGGGGTACTCGGGTGATACACACAGTGTATATATGTAAACCTGTAAATCTGTCAATTCATCATATATGCTCTTTCGAGCCATATACTGTATGCTCCTCCTGAGCTGGTAACAGTAAGCCCGAAGGCTGAACATGTAAGCCCGAAGGCTGAACAGTAATCTTGAAGGCTGAACATGTGAGCCTGAAGGCTAAACGGTAAGCCCGAAGCCTGAACATGTAAGCTCATGAACTGTGGTGAGTCCGCAACAAATGCAGGATCTCAACCAACCTGTAGCCCTAGTGACATGTCACTTGTATCCTACGACTTTCTACAGTTCAAACGAGACTCGGTACTTATTCAAAATGTATAACCAATTGGCATTTCGGTTCATTGTCTCATATACACATTTATACATTATGAAGGTCAAACATTTTAATTATAAACATAGATTAAATTCTAATTATACGAACTTACCTAGATTTAGCTCCTATATCCGATATCTACTCGTTTACCTTTCTTTTCCCCCGATCAAGTTCCAAGATTTGTTTGTCTTGATCTATATTAACCAAATTTAACTTAACTATTCACTAATACATTCAATTTAGTCCAAAAACATGTATTTTAACCGTTTTGCAAAATAGCCCTGGTATTTCACATTTTAACATTTTAGTCCCTAATTCATAAATACCCAAAATACACAAAATCTCACTTTACATATACATGGCCGAATATTCATATACTCCATACAAGCCCATATATTTCATTTATTCATATTTCTAACCACAAAATTTCTACCTTTTTCAATTTAATCCAAAATACTCAATTTTGTCAAAAATCACTTTATAAAACTTGTATATCTATAAACAACTATCAATAATTTATCAAAAAATATCAAAACAACCAAGAATTCAACAATGGCATCTTTTAAAAACATAACAAATTTCAGAAATTGAGGTACGGACTTAATAGAACACAAAATAATGATTTAAAAAACGTATAAATTATCAAAAACCGAAACAAAGCCGTACCTTAATTGATCTTTAGAGCTAGCCGAATGTAAACTTAGAAAATGGCTTCTTCTTTCTTTAACAAATTGGTGGAAGACGAATGAATGAAGCCATATTTTCTTTTGTTTTAATTAAAAGTAATTTAGTTAACAAATGACAATTTTATCCATAATTAAAACCATTTTTAAACTTTCATTTAATGGCCATTCATGTAAACTTCCACTAAGTATGGTCTAATATCAACATAAGGCTTCCACTATTAATTCTAAAGCCAATTAAGCCTTTTAACTAATAGAACTCATATTTATCGCTTTACACGATTTAGTCTTTTTTACTGAATTAACTATTTAATCCGTAAAATTTCTTTACAAAAATTTTATACCGTAATACTATCATGCTGTAAGACATAACAAAATAATAAAATAAATATTTTAACTTGGTTAATGGTCCCTAAACCATTCGTTTTGATCAGACTCAAAATTGGGCTGTTACATGTCTGGGACATGGCGTTGGCCTAGTTGTGTGAGCTAGTGTAAGACTATGTCTGGGACATGGTATTGGCACCGATATGTGTATGCCAGTGTAAGACCATGTTTGGGACATGGCATTGGTATTTTACCCTTTGTATGAGACTTATCGGGTATCCTATAGTATTCTAAATGGTTCAACGAGTCACTTAAAGTTTATGTTAAAAATGAGAAAAGTTATGACTATGTTGTAAGTGGTATAGGTACCTACACGAAATTCATGAGAAATGAGCTTGATTTATGTTGTATGATTAGTAAGAATAACAGTAAGTAAGTTATGCCTATGACCTCTTGAGAAATTTGTACAAGTTTATAATATGTTACGAGTATGATGATTCATGGTAAATTGTTGTTAATTATTTACATGCAACTTACTAAGCTTATGCTTGCTCCTCCTCCTTTCCATTTTCTTATAGTGCCGTAAAGCTAGCTCGAGGATCAAAGAATGTCGAAGGCTCGATCACACTATCTACAAGAACATTAGGTATAGCTAGTCTTAATATCTTGAGTAATGGCATGTATAGGGTCTTGGTCTTTTGTGTTTTGTGTCATTGTTAATTTGGCCAAATGTGTTGGCTTGTTTGGAAAATGACTTATTTTGTATAAAGCCATGGATAATGGCTAATACTTGCTATTGATATATACAGATGTTAATATTATTCATGAATGTGCAAATTGCAAGGTCGAGCACATGGTGTGCCAACGTATGATTGAATTGATAAATTATGTGATAAGTGTTGCTTGTGAATAGAGCATAGTGGCCTTGATGTGTGGATGTCTTGGTTGTGGTTGATTTGCTCATGTGTTTATATGTGGATTGGTTTTGCTTCTTGTGTTTTAGATTGGTGCAAGTAAATGTGGCAATAAGGCTTGGTAAATAGCCTTATATTGTCTACACGGGTAGACACACGGGTGTGTGTCTAGGCCAGGTGTGACATACGATTTGCCCCATAGGCGTGTAGTTCGGCCGTGTGTCCTCTGCACCTTAAGTTGTAAAAACAGAATGCCCAGTAGTAACCACATAGACTGAGACACAGCCGTGTGTCTCAACCGTGTGGAAAACACGGCCATAGGACATGGGCATGTGCCCAGGCCGTGTGAAGTTTACAGCTAGAATGTGAAATTTAGATTTACCACACAGCATTGCACACGGGCGTGTACCTTGGCTGTGTGACCCTTAAGAGTTGATGACGTCAGAAATAGAATACCAAGGTTTTTGCACACGGGCTAAGACACGGGTGTGTCATGGCCGTGTGGGGGACACGGGCTAGGGACACGGGTGTGTGCCAAGCCATGTGAAAACCCCTGTAGGTTTGATGTTAGAAAATAAATCCATTTGGGCATGGGGCACGGGCGTGTCCCTAAATACCTAGGCCGTGTGAGCTACACGGGCCTTTAACATGGCCATGTTATGAGATCACAAGGGCGTGTAGCCTTTCCACACAGGCGTGTGCCCTATTTTTAATGAAATTTTCTAATGTCTACAATAGTGCTCGGTTTAATCCTGAATTATTCCTAAAGTGTGTTTTGGGTCTCGTAGATTCATATTAGGGATTTAAGACAAAGTTGAAAAGTTTTAAATTTGAACAAACTTTTACGACTCTGAAATGTATATTTGTATGTGTTTAAGTAAGGTAACACTTCGTACCTTGTCCCGACATCCGATATGGGTAAGGGGTGTTACATAAACGATAACACGTTTAGGAACGGTCAAAAATATGTCAAAATCTTACATTTTGATACCTATTTCGTACCCAAACAAACCATACACAAATTGTTCCTATAAAAACATTTAAAACCTGTATAAAACCAATTCAAATCATACCTTACACTTCAATTCAACAATTTATCAATCAAAACATTATCACATCAAATAAGTACCTAACCACATAGTTTCTAACTTGTAAATTCTCAAACCATTTACATTTGCACAACCATTAAATTCCATCATTTTAACCATGCTATTTAACTTACAAATTGACATTCTTAAGAAACATATATAACTTAGCATGTTACTATCATACACATACTTACATATATAACCATTAACAATCTAGAACAAAATATTAACCAAGGTTCAAATTAAACTATCATCCAAACAAACACACATATGATAACACCTATGTACATGCCACATAACAGGACCCAAAATGATTAAAAGAATACCAAGTGGCAAGTTGATAGTGTGAGCTTTGCAACGATTCAACCGACACGTTTCACAAACCAACAACTATAGGAGAAGAGAAAAAAATGGTAAGCATATTAAAGGCTTAATAAGTTCATAATAAAAGCACTTAACTTACCTTAACATTACAAAAAGTTAAATAATAGAAACACATTGGCACAAACATGATAATCCATGGTATTTGTATGTATTCATACTTAATCTATCAACATAGCAAATGAATTAATGACTTAACATAATAAAATCATACTTCTTAACCCATTTACATAAACATTCGTACCAATTTATACCATTTTCCATTTCAATCCATACTCATTTTGCAAACATTAAAATCAAAATCAAAATCAATCTTTCTATCCATTACATTTCCATTTAATTACGGTTCTCACCTAGAGAACTTTAGTAAATTGAATTCAATACATGAAATGGATTTGCTCACATAAACTAACGTATTTTGACTATTCACACAAGCTTCAAATTAGGGTTACTATACGAGCTTTATTCGACGCTACTCACACAAGTTTTAGAGAATCCGAAACACGTGTTGGATCTCAAGCTATCGATAAAGAATAATTCGGTGTTACTCACACAAGCTTCAGAGAATCCACAACACATGTTGGATCTCAAGCCATTGACAAAGAATGATTCGATGCCGCTCACACAAGCTTCAAAGAATCCACAACATGTGTTAGATCTCAAGCCATAGATCATTAAATCCCTCATCAAACACAAGATTCCTTTTTGGACCCTAATGGCATACCATTTATATCCCAATCATTTACTAAGTTCACATGAGCATTATTACTGTATTTGTGGCATTTCAATATTTGTATCCTCATTTTATATATATATCATCCAATCACATAAACATTTCATATCTATTAGTTTCACATCAATTCAATCAACAAGCAAAATAATAAGATACAAACATAACAAAAATCAACATAGTAAGTTTCATATGAACTTGCCTAGAAAAACAACGAGCAAGACGTCGAGGACATTCAAAATTTACCTTTTTCTCAATTATCCTCCGATTGATTCAAATCCTAGTCTATATGATAATTAATTTCAATTTATCGATTACCTTATATTTTCCTATTAAATGCATATGATAATTCAATTTCACTTTCCGAATGCTCCCTAAAGTTTTTCATTTTATTTAGTCCCAAAAACCAAAATTGCTACAACTTTCAAATTTGAGCTTTGATTTCAAAACCGATCTCAATTTTATCCTTCTACAACCCTCTGTTATCTATAATTACATAAATTTAACATAAATTTCAAAATTTATACACTTTAGTCCCTATGTTAAAAAACTAGCAATTGAATTTTACAAACTAGTCCTTTTTCATTTCTAGACTTAGAATATAACAAAAAGAATACCAATTTCATCAAGTATTCAACAATTGAAACTTTTGAAAACTTTAACAGTTTTACAAATTGATACATGGGCTAGGTAAATCAAACTCTTGGGACCTTAAAAGCATAAAAATTATAAGAAAATGACTAAATTGAACTCACTAATTTAGGCACTAAAGCTTGAACGAGCCATTTGGTTTCTTAACTATGGAGAATTGGTGAATAAAGTAGAAGAAAGGTATGTCTCTTTTTTTTCACTTTATTTTTTTATTTTATGTTTTATATTATAACATTTTAATATTATTTTCTCATAAAATATCATCCAACCGTCCACCATAATTTAAAGTGGTCAATTTGTAAATTAAAACCTTGGTTTAATTACTAAATAAATCCTTTAAACCTTTGGCCAATCAAAAATCTATATTGATTACACTTTTACCACTTTTACAACTTAGTCATTGTACCTTAATTAACTAGCCAATTAACAAAATTAAATGACCAAACTTTAATTAAACTTTATATTAATATTATAAATATTAAAATATTACAATTTAATAATAATATTTACGGGCTCAATCATCATAAATGGGGTTCCAAAACTACCGTTTCTAACACCACTAAAAAATGAGTTGTTGCAAAGAGTATGGTTTAAGTACCAATTAGTTGGTTAAACTTTTTTTAATGTTTAATATCTCTGGTTTGGATGGTGTTTTTCTTTAAACCTACTAGTGCTTATAATAATAAGCTACAGGGTTTAGGGTATAAAAGATGTTCCACATGGCATACTTTGAAAATAGATTTAATTGACTATGGAGAAAATTCTCTCTACTGAAGAAAAGGAGGAGCTGGAAAAATCAAACAGAAATATCAGCACAAATGATAGAGAGGAGACCCTAACTAATGATGTAGGGGTAAGCGTTCGATCATGTAACAACCCAAACCCAGTTTAAATGTTATGGCCGAATCTGGCGGTGTCACATGAGATTGAATTCTAAAATCATGATGATCGAGTTAAAAAACCGTTCCAGTTATCTTTTATTAAATTCAGAAAAATGAGTACTAGTTGAGTTGCCTGAAAACATGTCTTTTGAGTGGAAGCTTTGAAACTAATTAATTTAAGAAAACCATTTCATATTTATGAAATCCTTAGTTTTGTCTTGAAAACCGTAATTAGTTGAAAAACCATAAAAACAATTAAAATCCCAATGTTTAAAATTAACAGTCCATAAGTCCCATTTACATCAAAAATTTCCAAAAGTAATAATAGGAAGAGTAAAAATATTAAAACTATAAGTCCATAGTGGAGTAGTGTATGTGGCGGTGGTCACTGTCGAGTCCTCCATTGCACCAATCCGTCAAGTCTAGGGATTACTTGTACAGATTAAATAGAGAAGAGTGAGTTTTTGCAAACTCAGTATGTAATACCCACAGAGAACATGCACAAAGTACAACATCAGAATTCAGTTATACAAAGTCTGGAGTAGAAGCCCATCACAGATTCAGTTAGGGCCTTAGCCCATACAGAAACAGTCTCAGATATACGTTAGGGCCTTGGCCAATCTCAGATATAACATGCAATAGCAGAAATCAGAATTACCCACCAGCCCACACACCATCTCCGACCATCCCTACACACCATGTGGGGTTTAAAAACACCCACCCATCATTGCATACCATATAGGGCTTATAATACCCATCCAGCCCTACACACCATACTGTACCAGAATGCGACACATAATCAGAAATATGTAGCTGTGCTGCCAGATGACAGGCTTTAAAAGCATTTCATATACTTCCTTCAAACTCCATCAACCCACCTCGATGCAGTGCAATGTATCATACATAACATATAAATAGGCTAATATCAGAACATACATTCAGATCAGTACAAATATCATGCTCAGTCCGACATTATACAATCAGATCACATAATTAAGGGGTCTAAGTAATGCTTACCGACCCTACAGTGGGTTCACAGTTGACTTGGGTGACCTATGCGACCTTACAGAACTTTTCAAAAAATGGGCTCGTACGCTAATGCTGCCTGCCCGTGTGAGCCCATATGCCCGTGTGGCCCACACGGCCCAAATGGTCATGCCCGTGTGTTGCACACGGCCTCACCTAGCCATCACATGGCTGTGTCCTTCGCGCACGGCCTAGCCTCATCGGACAGAAGCCCGTGTTTTGTCATACAGCATACCACACGGGCGACTACACTCCCGTGTGGCATCGACAGAAAGCTTTTTTAGCTTTTTGCCTAATCTTATTTTTTGCTTTTTGGGTACATATCTGGTACGATTTTGATGCAGAAGCACTCCTGAGATAACCAAAACCTATAATTGACCAATAATTTACCAATTTAGTCACTTGAAATGATTAACACGAGATTAAAAAACCGATAACCAATCAATACATATGATCATTCACTTACCTAACTTCCCGAACGTTCACCAATTATGACTCTGCAGGAGCAGAACCCCATCCTTCGCAATCTCCTTATGCAAAACATGAATTTCATTATCAACAGAAACGACAGCAATGCTACAATCGATTTTTAAGTCAAATCCCTTACACGACAATGGTGCTAACACTACTTACCAAAATGCACGAAAATGACAGATTGATACACCGCAGATTGAAAAGATGCAAAAAGAGTATTAAACAAAAAGAAAGGAACAGTATAGAAAAGAAAAGAGAGGAAACGGAAGAGGTGTCAGAAACTTTTGGAGGAAACCGAAATTTTGGGGAAAAATGAAAAAGAAAAATCTGAAGAAGAGATACCCACCCTTTATTTTTCACTTACAAACCCACTAAGCTACAACCACTCTGGAGTCCCCACTCTACCGAAATTCTTTCCCATCACCAAGCAAAAATAAGACTTCCTTGCCCACAAAAAGACTCGAAGACATGACCTCCCTCACACCAACACTCCACTTAACTACCAAACCAGCAGACCCATTTTGATATATTTCTACCAACATTTAATTAAAAGCCTACTGACTAGAGATAGGGCTATATTCATAAAAATACCAAAATTTGCCCAAGTCTAGGCTTGAACTTGGGACCTCCCACACACACCTAGAAAGTTAACCACTAAAGTAGACAGACAGTTGTGTCACAAAATTACAAAATTCGGTATAAGAAAATTGGGGGCATTACAGATATCGAGTCAAATTGAGTGAAAAATGTTGAGTTAATTGAGTTCATAAGTCCTATTTTATCATCCTAACTCAATTTGAATTTTTTCAAATTGAGTCGAGTGAGATGAAATTCAAGTTGAGTTAAATTGAGTGAAATTGTTCGAGTTAAATTAAAAAACTAAACATGTCAAATAAAAATATTATTATAGTATAATTAATTTCATGTTAGAGCACATAAATTTTAGACCATATATATTTGAAATTTTTGTCAAAGTAAAATAATAAAAAAAGATACTTGAGTATGATAAATTTGAATCATCAATTAAGTCCCCAAAGTTATTATTTTAGAAAAAAATTAAAATTTAAAATTTTTATATATTTTTTAGAATTTTTTAGAATTTTTTAAAAATTTTAAATTTTGAAAATTTTACTAATATTTTGAATTTTAAAAATTATTTTAAATTTTTGAAAACTATTTTGAATTTTTTTATAATTTTTGTTGAAAGAGAGACCAATTTGCTTATTTTCAAAGTTGACAGGGACCAAAAGAGTATTCACACTAATCTATTATTCGAATTCTTTGAGTTATTTGAATTGTGAAATTTAACTCAACTCGAACTCAAAACTCGAAACTAGAAACTCGAATCAAGCTATTCGAGTTTACTCGAATAATTTGAATAACTCGATTTGAGTAACTTGAAATTCAATTTTTAAAAAAATTTTCAAATCGAATTAAGTTTTGATCACTGTTATAACAATGGACAAGGTAGGAGGGTAATGTCCTTAAAAGATTCTCTACTTTGCCCTAACTATGGGGATACAATGGAAAGGCTCACTGAAAAGGGTACTGAGGTGATGATTTTGGATTCCGAAAGTGAGGATGAGCCCAATGATAGCAACCATGATGATACTATAGTCAACATCTCCCTATCCAAATCGTAATGATTTTTGAAGACCATTGGGTTTAACTACCTTTCCTACAAACTAGAACAATCATGATATCCTAAATATGTGATGGGAACTATAGACCGGTGTCATGATTATTTCTTAGTGAAGTTGGGAAACAGAGAAGACCATGAATTTGTGATAAATGGAGGACCACAGTTTGATAGGGACAAGTTTTTAACCTTAAAAAATAGGTCCAAATTTTTCGCGCATCGGAGGCTTCATGGAAGATGGTAGCAGTTTTGGACAAAGTTACTAGAGTTACTAATTTAGTACTATGACCCCAATATTTTCTCAAAAATAGGTAACGGGTTGGAGGTATTCTAAAAATTGATAACCTCACCATGAGGGGTGAGAGAGGAAAATTTGTAATACTTTGTATCCAAGTCGACCTGGATAACCTACTAGCCCAATTGGTGGTCATGGATGGTAGACGACAAGATATAGAGAATGAAGGTGTTTATATTCTTTGTTCTCAATATAGAGTTGTTGGTCATAAAGCAAGTAAATTTCTTTTGATGATTTCAGACGAAAAACAAGTTGACACATCGTAGAAGCAACTGCAGGCGAAGTTACTAAATTAGAGAAAGATGGCGGCAGAGGTACCCTAAGTAAAGATGACACAAATAAAGATCATGGATTTGGTCCTAATCTACCGTAATTTGGTGTAGTAGATTAAACTAGTTTTTGCACTTTAGGAGCTTGAACACAGCATTTTGGTTAAGTTTTTAATTACATTTTCGCAATTTTAGTAAAATTTTATAAAGTGTGTAATTTGAGTCATTTATTAACCTTAGGGGTCAAATGAGGCCTAAAGGTGAGCTGATATACTTTTTAAGCGTACATGAGACCATTAGAAGGTGTGCTAACTCAATACTGGTTGTTGTGTTACAATACGGAGCAGTGGATGTCGCAACTTAGGGAGCAAAATAAAAAAATTTCAAGACTTCCTTCAATGTCGTGACACGACCTGAAGATGTTGCGACACACCCCTGAAGACACCTTGAAGATGTAGGATAATGCCCTCGATGTCCCGAGATAGGACCAGGTGTATCGTGACATCACCTCTGTACGAGAAATAATTACGAGCTAAGGGTATTTTGGTTCGCACAATCAAATATTAAGCACGAGGACGGCAACTGTCCTATGGTTAAGGACGATGGCCACTTTAAAGTCTATAAATAGGCTCATTTAACATATGTTCTAGACAACTTTGATATTGTATAATTTTCTTTTTCAATTTAGTGTTTAGTTTTTCTCTTTCCTTAGGCTTTAGGTTCATTTCAGTTTTTATTATTTACTTTTGTGGAAGAAATCAGATTTTTGAAACATAATCAAACTCTTTGAGGATTCTACATTAAATTTTAATACAAATCAGGCTTTTTCTAAACGTTATACTCTTGAATTATTATTCATGCTGACTCTTTCTATCAAGTTTATATTGTTTATGAGATCCATGAGGAACTATATGATTAATTAACTATTTTGTAGGGGTTCTCTTAGCGAATCAGATGTTCAGGAAAAGAAAAACCTAAACCATAGGCCTGACAACCCTAGGAAGTCATTAAGGTAGGAATTAACCCAAATTTACTAATGCTTACCTGTGAGAACCTTAACCCTGAATCGGTTTGGACTGGTTAAGAGATAAGTTGTAACGCCCTGATTTTGGGCCTAGAAGTATTGGGCCTTAAGCTAGGATCGGTTAGAAGGCGGCCTTTAAATATGTAAGTATGCTTGAAAATATCACAAATTGCATGTTTGCCTTGTTGGCTAAGTGATTTGGAGTGTTTGGGGATGTTTGAGAAGTCTTGTGTTTAAACTAGGGCTTTAGCAAAAATTTTTGTTTTTCTCTTCAGTGAACTTGGTATTAGGATGAAGGCCTTATTAATATTTGTGGTGGATTTATGACACAAAAGGAGCTTAGGCTCTAGTGGTAAGTGGCGCCAATAGTGGAATAGGAGGACTGGGGTTTAAGTCTTGGCAGTTGTAAAGTTTTAAATTTTTGCTCTTAATAGGAGATCGATGCTAGCAAGTTGGACTTATGTTTAATTGTGGGTGTTTAATGACGTAAAGAGACCTTAGAGCTTGATGGCAAGTGGTGTGATTGGGCAATGAGGGAACTTGGGTTTGAACCCCCTTGCTTGCAAAATGTAATTATTTTGCTACTTGGGGGCGACAAGAGGTAGAGTGGAGTTCAAACTTTAGAAGGTTGTTGTGGACTTGGTAAAAGGGGGAAATTTGACTTGGTCTTGGTTGCTGGGAATGAATTTGAATGGGTTTTTGGATGAGGAAATGATGGAGGGATAAGGGGAGCAAATCGTGGGATTGGAAAGGAGGTGAAAGTTGGCCGAATTTGGGGTCTTTGGGGGGTTGCATATTTGGTCACTAGGTGCCCAATTAGTAAGGTTTGAGTAGGGGTCTTCTCTTTTGGGTTTTTGGTATTCAATTTTTATTTCGTTTTTGGAGCTTTTCTCTTCAATTTTTCTTTTGTCTTTTTGGTGCATTTTGACCATTCAGGTCACTCTCTTTCTTAACTTTGTTTGCAATTCGTTTTTGGTTCACTCTACTCTTAATCTTGAATTCCTCTTTGGCCGAAACCTATTCCTCTCTTTTTCTCATTCGTTTCCTTTGTTTTCCTCCCTTTGGTTTTCTCTAGCCGAATATTGTCCCTCCTGAATACCCTATTTTCTTTTTCTTCTCACAATTTTCTTAGGGCCGAACTTGTCATCTCTCTACCCAAATTCCTTCTTGACTGAATTCAACCCCTTCTCTATTCTTATTCTACCGATTTGTGTCATTCTCTTTACCTTTTTGTCATCACCATATTCTCTTTTCTTTCTCTTTCACTTAGTTCTCCTTCACTTTTTCTCCTTGTAGCCGAATATAATTCTCTTTTCTCTACCATCAGATTTTAGGTAAGTGATTCTCGGTTCTTGGGTTCGATTCTTACTACTCTCGTCTCTATATTATTTAAGCCAGATGTTGTGTTCTCTTGGATGTTCTAACTTTTAGTTATTCTTTCTCTACTGTGCATTTTGCGATGGTTCTAGGGGTTGCAGTGGAGTAAGGTGATCTTAAAGATGTAGAACTTGCCTGTCACTCATTCTTTTTTTAAGGTAAAGTGGATATTTTGTATGGGGTGTTGGCCGAATTCCCAATTGGATTCTAGGGGGATGATTATGTAGTTATGACATGACTCTATTCTATTTAACCGGATCTAGGTTAACGCGGTGAATTGTTGGAGTGTAAGGTTTGGTTTGGTCGATGACTTGGAGGGATTATTTTCAAATCAGCTGATTGTGGTTGGTGCCCTTGGTGTTTTGCGAACATTTAAAGTCAAGTGTGTATTCACACCCTAGATCTCTATGATTAAGCAAAAGCTGAAAAGTCGAAATATCGAAATGCCGACATTTGCGTTCCCATGAGTATGCAAACACTCGTGAGGTAAACCGAGCCCACTGATCTTGGGCGACAGATTGTAGAGGCCTCCACAAGTGTTTTTGTGGGCTTGGGTTGCCATAGGCCTCAAGGGGCCAAAATGGGCCGTGTGGGCCCAATAGGCCTGTGGCCATAGGGGTAAAAATCTCGGTAAGTGATAAATAACTATTTGGACTGTGAGGCATGCATTACCGTGACTAAATTTGGACTAAATAGGCCACACGAGCGTGTGGGCCCACTTATGCCCATTAGCGAGTTTTGGGCCTATAAACACTATTCTGGCCATGTAGGTTATCTGAGTCGCTAGAAGCGACAATGGACATTCTGATGGGTCGTGATAGATATCGAGACCTCGAAACTTAGGTAATGACCAAAATACCCCTGGTTTGTAAAATTACTAAAATACCCATTAGTTGTAAAATTACTGAAATACCCCTGGTTTGTAAAATTACTAAAATACCCCTAGTTTGTAAAATTACTGAAATACCTCTGATTTGTAAAATTACTAAAATACCCCTAGTTTGTAAAATTACTAAAATACACCTGGTTTGTAAAATTACTAAAATACCCCTGGTTTGTAAAATTATCGAAATACCCTCGGTTGTAAAATTACCAAAATACCCCCAGTTTATAAAATTACCGAAATACCCTCGATTTGTGAAATTACCAAAATTCCCTCGATTTGTAAAATTATTGAAATACCCCTGTAGGGTAGAATTACCAAAATACCCCTATAAGGTAGAATTACCAAAAGACCCATGTAGGGTAAAATGATCGTTTTGGTCCTATAGTGTAAAATGACTGTTTTGCCCTTGTAGGCAAGTGACTGACTTGGACTATGAACTTGACTGATTTGACTGTGATCGTATGGCAGTGTTTTAACTGACGTGACCGTGGTTGCATGATAGATATGTTTTTAATATATGTTTAAATGACTGTTACTAAGCATGGCCATTATGCATACATGTGTAATGATCGAGCATGACATACACGACATTCTGCATGGGGTTGGGCTTGATTGGGAGGAAGTTCTGTGATAGTGGCATTGCCATGTATTCTAATTCTAGCGGCTCCGCCACGTTTTTTGTTATTAGCAGCCTTGCTGCATTATTGGTGTGTTGGCTGGGTGGGTCGATTTAATCCCCACAAAGTGTGCTGGTTGGTATGGGTGGTGTGCTGGTTCGATTGGGTTGGGATGCATACCCACACTGTTGCATATCTGTTATGAGATCTGTCACCGTATTAGGCTTAGGCCCATTTGTTATGTTATCAGTTTGGGCTAGGCCCAATTGATTCTGTTGTGGGCTGTGACCCAAATGATATTGTAGTGGGCTTGGGCCCACGTATGCTCTGAACTGAACTGTACTGTTACCGTCGAAAGGGCTCTGACTCAGACTGTTTCTGTTTCTACTTCTGTATACTGACTGTTACTCTACTAAGGGGATTACACACCAAGTTTTCACAAACTCACCCTGTTTATTAAATGTGCAGATAATCCCCAGCGTTAGAAGGATCGGTGCTGCGAGAGACTCGGAGGTGACCACACATCTGTTAATGTTTCCGATTTTCTATTAAGTTATTTACTTATAAGTACTTATATTTCGATTTGGGTTTTAACTTATGTAATAAGGCCTCTCTTGGTTTTGTTTTAAGTTTGGGATTTTATTACGCTTTTTATCCGTTAGACATAGACGAGTTTTCAAACCAATTTCTGTTTTCAAAAACATACGTTTTAAACTTCTTTACTTCAAATCAGCTTCCGCAACTATAAAAGATTTTCAACGAGATTAATAACGTTTTTAAAAGGCATTTCACTTTTCAATGAACCATGTTTTGAAATTCAATGAACACAAACTAAGTCTTTACACAAGTTCTTAAATATCAAGAAGGGCTTCAATGAGAACATGGTTATCGAAAATCACTTTAATGTGACACATCAGATTCGGGCCTAACTTCTAGGTAGGGTTTGGGGTGTTACATAAGTAGTTCTTGCCGACTCGTTATTTAGTGGAAGGTCGAAATATCCTACTAGGATATTAACTAGTGATTGAACAAAAAAACTCGAAGCAATCGTTGATTATGATTATTGAAGCAAGCTAATCACCTATATTCAGATTTGATACATTCTATTATTTGATTTCTTGTGATTATTTATTTCCTTTATTTTATTGTTATTATTAAAAATCACAAGAAACTTTCTATTTATTTCAATGTAATATAATTGATCTAAAGTACTAATTAGATCTATTTATGATTAGATTGGGATTAATTTGATGCTCGCCTCCATTGGGTACGATCCTTAGAGTACTCATCTACTCTGTTGTAAATATATTACAACCTGACCCATATACTTGCATATACCGCCTTTTCATATATTTTGTGTAGGATTTCTACTTTGGACATTAAAATGTCCAGAGGCGATAAGGTCCTTAGATGATAGTTCAACCAATAAAACCTAGGTAAATAAAGAAATCTGGGCTACTAGTAGGGCTCAATAAATATAGAGAAGTAATAGTCAAAAACAAAACAAAAAGAGAAGCCCTAGAGGGCAAAGTGTCGGGTAAGGCCTCCTAGCTCTCCTCTTAGAAAAATACAAATTATCACTTAAAAAAGTCAATGGTCAAAAAAGATCGAAGTTATCTTTACAAGAGAGGCAAATTTTGTTTCTAAAGGTTAGGCTCTAGAACTAAAGAAAAGAAAGAATAGTTCACCAATAATATCAAGTAGAAGGAAAGAAAATCAAGCCCTAACTACTATCCTAAATCTTACGAAATTATGAAAATTATCTAAATTCAAAATTAGAGGTCTGGCTTCCAAAGGAAAAGATAATTAGAAATCAATTCCTTGTTTGAAGCAAATATGAAAAATCATGAACAATCAAATGTCAAAGATTCTAGAGGTCATGTTGGACAATACTCTTTTAGTAAAAACATTTGTGTTTTGAATCATATCTCATCAGGTAATAACAAATCCAAAGAGTCTATCTCTAAGCCTTCCTCGTTGTCTTACTATGATTCTTCAAAGAACGATGAACATAGACTAATTTGATGTAGGAGCCAAATAAGGAAAAGGTCAAGCCTATTGAGAACAAGACCACTCAATAGGAAAAATTGTTTCCTTTTAGACCAAGAATCCTTGCCGACTCACTTACTGTGTAGGGTTCCAATCTGGGAAAGGGAGGAAGGAACAAGGTCGGGGCTTCCAAAAAGAAACCAAGTAAATCTATCTCGCTAAGAAGCCGTGAGTTCAAACCAAGGGTCAAACATGTATCATGTAGCTAGTTGGTTTTCCCCATTGATGTAGATATTGCCAATGCCTATTCCAATATATCCAAGGTTCATCTTTATCAGATACCTAACCAAAAGTAAGGTAGTTTGGAACTTAGAGGAAGACCCTAGATGGCTTATCAATAGTCCAACAGTGAACTTTTAGGAATACCCTTTGGAAATCCATCTATCAAGCATTCATTTATTGATTCAAAAGTTAATTCTAAACCTGTGACTACACCAAATCAACTTGAAAGCAACTACATTAGTGATTCACGAGATGGACTCCCTACTATATAAAATCGAGTTATGCCTAAATTGACATATCTACCTCTACAAATTCAAAATCAAATGTCAACGATCACATGGAACTGTAAAAGTGTTCGAAATGTAGGCTTTACAAACACTGTTAAATATTTTCTTACGATTTACCATCATCTAATCATGATTATATTTGAAAAAAACGAAAGACATTGGTGTTCCTAGAACTATCTCTCAACATCCATTCAACTGTTGGTTAGATACTAATACCATAGGTCACCGTGGAAGATTGTGGCTACTCTAGAACTTAAATACTATTTCTATTATCGAGTTGACTTGTAATAGCCCATTTTCAGTGAAATCGGAACAGTGGTTTTGGGACTACAAATCTGAAGTGAAAATATTTATTTTGTTATTATTTTAATGTCTACAGCATGTTAGTAGAGTCATAAGAAAATTTCATTAAGAAATTTTATTGTTTGCATGCTTAATTCGATAAAAGGACTAAATTACAAAAGGTGCAAAACTTGAGTTCTATAAGTTAAAAGTACCCTATGGCTACGAAATTAAATGGTAATTTTACCATTTATATAGTTAGTGGACATTATTGGACATGAATTAAGTATTTTACAAGTTAATTTATAAAGTTATTTAAGTAAAAATGATAATAAGTTAAGTAATAATAAAACATCATCTTCTAAAATGTATTCATCCACCGAAATTAAAGATGGGAAACTCCATTAAAGAAGCTAAAAGTTTCAGCCATAGTCTATCCTTCCATGTAAGTATAATTTTGTTCTGTTTTTAATAATTTCTATGTTTTTGGAGTCGTTGACCTAGCTAGCTCGAGGACTAATTTGCAAAATGGTTGAATGTTTAGGGTTTTACCATGAGTACATGTTAGTTGTTTGTGAAGTTTAATGGAAGAAAATGAATCCTTGTTGTTAGATAAACAAGTTTTGTAAAGTGATTTTTGTTGAAAATGGCAAATAGGGATTTATTTGTAAAATGTGAAAATTATGTGGTAAATGTGTGAAATAATGAAATATGTGGACTGCTATGAACATATATGTTATTTGACTAGCATGGGTGTGGATTAAATTGCATGAATTTACATTTTTATGAGCTAGGGACTAAATTGTAAAGAAGTCAAAAGTATAGGGGTAAAATAATAATTTTACCATAATATGAATTTTGGGTTGAATTGAATAGAATGATGCTTAAATTAGTTAAATTTGATTATATAGATCAAGAAAAGCAACATTCAGAATTAAATCAGGAAAGGATAAAGTCGTGGACTAAACATCGTATTTCTCCGTACGAGTTCAAGGTAAGTTCATGTAATTAAAATTGAGTATTTCTATTTATACTTTAATTGAAATGTATTTATGTGGATTGTGAAATTAAGATATATGATTACTAAATGCCTAACATTTGAACCTTAGGAATTCGTAGGATACGAATGACATGTCATTAGGGTTATCGATTTGGTTGAGATCTTGCATGTGTTGTGGACTCACCACAGCTTGTAAGAGCTTACTGATTCTCAGCTCATATGAGCTTACCGTTATTTCAGCTCGAAAGAGCTTACCGTTATTTCAGCTCGAAGGAGCTTACTGTTATTTTAGCTCAGAAGAGCTTACCGGTTATAGCTCGTATGACCATACATGTACAGGAATTGAAGGATTATAGTTCAGTACACCTCATGTGTACTACCCATTTATCTAATGATATTCTAAATGGCTCAACGGGCATAGTTTTGTTATGGGTTATATGAGTTCGATGCGAACAAGCACAAGTGTTACATGAACTATATGGAAATGACATAATATGACGTATTAAAATATGAAATGGAGGATACATGTATATGAAACTTGCTTAATTGTTGTGTTCATCCATGTTATTTGGCTATTATATGTGCTTTACATGGCTAACATATTGGTGAATACATGTGCTTAGGCATTTGACCAAATTGAGTTGGATATGCTATGTTTACTTACCTAAATTGTGATTTAAATGGTAAGTTAAATTCTATGTTTTACGAACTTACTAAGCTTAATTGCTTACTTTGTTTATTTTTCCTTGTTTTATAGTGTATCGGAAGCTCGTTTGGATTGGAAGTTGTCGGAGATCTCATCACACTATCAAACTTTTATTTTGGTACTTTGGACTTAGTTTATATTTTGGTTAAATGGCATGTATAGGTGTTTTGGCTAATGTGGTTTATATGTTTTGTTGTGTTTTGGCCATTGGAGATGGCTTGTAAGGTGGTCACATATTTTGATATGTATATATGTATAAATGGCCTTATGATATGTGGTGTATAGTTGCTATATGAATGCTCTACTTGTGAATTTGTGTTTTGGCACTAAATAGTTGAAATTGAGATGTGTATGCGTGATAAGTTTTAGGCGCATTGTCTCACATATGTATTTTACCATTTAGGTAGACTTTGGAAGTGTATTTGATAGGTTTTAAAGTGATCAATTGATGTACTTAATGAAATAATGATGTGAGTATGGATATTACATGTTATAGACTTGATATTGGTTGGTTTTGAATGCTTAATTATGCTTTGATTATGTGGGAAATGTGGTATTAAGGTTGGTACTTATTTGGGTGAGAAATGTGGCTTAAAAATAGCCTATTTTCGTTTACACGGGCAGAGACACGGTCATGTGTCTCAACTGTGTGTGACACACGACCATGTGACACGGCCGTATGTCCCCTATAATTTCTATAGAAAGCAATTCAGTGAGTTACATGGGTTAGTCACACGGGCGTGTGGTATGGCCGTGTGACCCAAGTTAGTGAGTTACACGGATGCGGACACGAGCTGGGACATGGCTGTGTGTCCCTATTTTTAATGCCCACACAGCCTGAGACACGAGTGTGTCTCTTGACCATGTGAGACACACAGCATAGCCACACGGGCGTGTGTCCCCTGCACTTTGAAAATTTTCAATGTTTTCCCAAAAGTTTCTTGTGTTCATGTTTGAGTCTCAAATTGTTTTTAATGTTCAATTTGGGCCTCGAGGACTCATATTAGGGACTATATGATTGATTTTGAATGGTTTTTTTTTGGAATGAGAAATGAATATAAAATGTATGAAGGTATGACGTATAAGTCTAGTAATGCTCTGTAACTCGGTTCCGACGTCAGATACGGGCTAGGGGTGTTACATGACTGACACGAAACAAGATATTAATGCTGTTGTCAAGGTACGTGACTTTCACTCATTGTGGTTACTTTCATCAATTTAGGTTAGTAATTATTTCAAGTTCCATAAATTAATTTGGAATAATCTTAATATTATTGCTCAAAGTTATAATTTCTTGTGGCTTATGGTGGGTGACTTCAATGAAGTCCTCTCTAATGTGAATAAAAAAGAGGGGAGGTCGGCCTCTCCTACTGAACTGTCGTAATTTTTCATATGTCAAGTTAAGCTCCCTAGTACGTTTAAAAAGCTTGTTTCCAAGTAATTTATATGTTTTTGTTGTGTTTTTACTTAGTTTTCGTTCTTTGCTTTAATAAGTGAAATAGTGCATTTTATGCCTCTTTTGAGACCTGAATTGGCCAAATGCACCATAGCGGCCTTAACATTTGATTGAGTGTTGTAGGGAGTCAACGATGGCCTAGACGTGAATGAAAATATCACCTAGCAGGGGGTATCACGATATCAAAGTATGGAAGTTGTGATACCCTTGACAGTGTTGAAACGAGAAGAATTAAAGCCTTCTATAATGATATTGTGCTACCAGCTTTGGGTATTGCAATTCCCAACCTCCCAATAACCACCTAATTCAAGACTGTCGTGGGCATCATGATACCACTGTCGTGGTATCACGATACTACTGTCGTGAAAAGAAAAAATTTGACTGTAGGGGTAGTCCTTGTCCAACTTCAATGCCAACCAAATTTAGAGTTTGAGAGTAGCTGGTAGAAATTTCTTCCGTTGGTTGAATTTACATACAATAATAGTTATCATGAAAGTATTAAAATGGCATCATATGCAGTTTTGTATGGTAAAAAATATAGAACTCCATTATACTGGACTGAGTTAAATGAGAAAAAGTTATTCGGTGTTGATTTGATTCGAGAAACCAAAGAAAAGGTCAAAGTAATACGTGATAGTTTGGAAGTTGCTTCTGATCGTCAAAAATCTTATGCGAATTTGAAAAGAAAAGATATTAAAGTTCAACTCAGTGACAGAGTGTTTTTAAAAGTATCGTCTTGGAGAAAAGTCCTTCATTTTTTCCGAAAAAGAAAGCTTAGTCCACGATTCATCAGACCGTATGCGATCATCGAGAGGATTTGTAACGGCCCAATTTCAGTGAAGTCGGAACAATGGTTTCTTGACCACAAATTCGAGCTAAAAAGAGAATTTATTTTAATATTATTGCATGGTTTATATTATGATAGGAAAGTTGTATGAAAATATTGATAGGAAATTTTTACCGATTTAGTGATTAATTAGAAAAAGGACCAAATTGAATAAAATGTAGAAGTTGAATTCTAGAAGTTAGAAGGATTAAATGGCTATGGAATTCAAAACTTAAGGTCCTTATATGGTAATTAGACCATCAATCAAAAGTTAGTAGATTTTTATGGATGAATCATCCATGGAATTTGAGAAAAAGGAAAAGGACTAAATTGAAATTTAGTAAAATTAAAAGATGATAATTAATTATTTGGGAAAATATCATCTTATTATCATCTTCATCCCCAAATATTTTCATGGAAACCCTAGGAGATAGGAAACAAACTTTCTTGGCATAAATTGGTAGGTTTTCATGTCCCGTTTTTAGTAATTTTCATATTTTTGAAATTGAGATAGTAAAATCTATCTAAATTGGGAATCAATATGAAGAGTTATCAAAGTATAAGGATTGTGCCATGGATTTAAATGTTTGAAATTGAAAATTTATGGTAGAAAATGAAAGGTTGTTTATAGATAAACAACTTTTACAAAGTGATTTTGGATGAAATTAGGATTTAGGGACAAAATAGTAAACTTGTGAAATTTAAAGAAAAATTCTGATTTTTGTGAAATATATGTGCTATAAATATGACATGAAATTTTCGGCTAGGCTTGGAAAGAGGGTTGAATTGCATGAATTTCATTTTCTGAGCCTAGGGACGAAATTGGAATTAATAAAAAGTTTAGGGGAAAATAGTAATTTTGCCTTGAGTGTAAATTGAGTCCAAGAGAATATGAAATGTGATAGATTGATGATTAAATTCATTTATATAGATCCGAAAAACTCAAATACGAAGCAGATCGAGGAAAAGAAAAGATTTTGGATTAGTAAATTTTTGTACGAACGAGCATCGAGGTAAGTTCGTGTAACTTAATATTGAATCTCGAAAGGCTTGAAATGCATGATATGTGATATGAATGTTAAATTGAATGTTTAATGTATAAATATGATGAAATGTTGATATTGCATTGAGAAAAGGGATAAGTCCCAGTTGAATGAGGAAATTTGATGGATTAGTGTAAAGGTGACTCTGCATGTGTTGCAGATAGGATTTAGCTCGAACGAGTAATCCTAATAAGCCTCTCGAGCACTATGAGATAAAGTCCTACAAATGTAATGACTGGTAATCACATATGTTGTGGACTACCATAGCTCTATGTGAGCATCAAAGTACATGATTTGCTTAATTGTGATTGGTAGTAATTCCACATAAGTTGTGGAACTACCGTAGTTCTGTGTGAGCATTAAGGTATTAAAGTGATTGGTAGTAACTCCACATAAGTTGTGGAACTACCATAGCTTTGTGTGAGCATCGAAGTATATGATTTCCCAAAAGACTTAAAAAGGGTAGCTCGAGAGTTCTGTACACATTGAGTGTACTATATGAGTATTCATCGATATTCCAGTAAATTCAACAGGCAAAACTTGGAAAGGGATGATGAAACTTGAGATATTTTATCTTGAAAATGCACATGTGATATGGGAATTAAGCATGTTGAGAATATGATATGATGAGCTCATCTATGAGTTTGTACTATGTGAAATTATTTGACTAATTTTGAGTGTTGAAGTTGTGTATGATAGGATAGTGATCTATTTGCTTGAAAATATACATGTTTGATTGAATTTGATAGAAACACTTGGTAAGTTAGTTTCTTGTTACATGAACTTGCTAAGCACTAAGTGCTTACTTAGTTTTATTTTTCCCAGTTTAATAGTGCTCGGAAGCTCGAGAAGGTTGGAGATAGGTTGGAGCATTATCACACTATCAACTGACTAATATTGGTATATAAAGATGTTTATTTTGGTATAATGGCATGTATAAGTTACTAGTACCAATGTTGATGATGAATTGGATGAATGTAATCTAGCCATTGGAATAGCTAGTGATGATTAGCTTGAATGTATATAGAATTAAATCATGGATATACATATATGCATGGTCTGTCTTGAATTAGATGGATTTGCATGTGTAATAATGAAAGGTATGGTATAAGACAAGATTATGAGCATATATATTATGTTAACTGATTGGTATTTGTCTTGATAATCATGCTTGGATTGGTTGGTTGATATTGGCAAGAGTTGGTGCAGGTAAAAGATGAAATAGGTGAGAAATAAGGCTTGGAAAATAGCCTTATTTTGTCCACATGGGTAAACACACGGGCGTGTGTCTAGGCCGTGTGTGACAAACAGGTTGATACACGAGCGCGCGTCAAGGCCGTGTGTCCCCTACATCAAAAAATTTGAGAAATAGAATGTCCTGTAATAAACACACATGCTCAACATGGGTGTGTGCCTCAACCTTGTGAGGTACATGGCCTAGAAGCACGGGCGTGTGATACAACCATGTGAAACCTGCACCTATTTTTGAAATTAAATTAACCATACGGCCTAGCAATATGGGTGTGTGCCTTGGCCGTGTGATCCAAATTTCTTCATGGGTTGCAAGTTAGAGAGTTACATGGGTTAGGGACACGGGCACGTGAACCCACACGGCTTGACCATGCCGGCGTGTCCCATACCACACGGGCGTGTGACTCCTACAAATGAGAAAAAATTTGTAACATTGTAAAAAAATTTCAGAGATCCCGAATTAGTCTCTAATCGATTCTAATGCATGTTTTGGGTCTTGAAGGCCCAGTCAAGGGACGTTATGAATAAATTCAGAAAGTGAATAGTAATTGTCTCAATTTATCTGACAATGTTCTGTAGTCTCTGGTAATGCCTCGAAACCTTATTTCGGCAACGGATACGAGTTAGGGGTGTTACAGGATTGAATCAATGGCTTATCGTTTGGCTTTACCATCCGAGATAGAGAAAATGCATAATGTGTTTCATGTATCGATGTTACGGAAGTATCAATCAGACCCTTCACACGTGATTTCACTTGTTGATGTTGAAATTCAGCCGGATATGTCATACAGTGAATAACCAATCAGAATTTTAGCTCGGGAAGTTAAAGAGTTAAGGAATAAACATATAGGTTTAGTTACAGTTCTTTGGCAATGTCATGGAATCAAGGAAGTTACCTGGGAACCGAAATAAGCTATGAAAGTGCAATAGCCGAACCCATTTTCTGGTAAGATTTTCGGGGGCAAAATTTCTTTAGGTGGAGAGTTGTAACAACCCATTTTTAGTGGTGTCAGAAATAGTGGTTTCGAGACCATAATTTTGATGAGTAAATTATTATTTTAATATTTATTTAATGTCTACGAAGTTATATTAAGGTCATATTAAAGTTTTGTTAAGAAATTTTGATGTTTAAATGATTAATTAGGTAAAAATGACTAAATTGAAAAAAGTGTAAAAGTTGAATTCTATTAGTTAATAGGGCTAAATGATTATGGAAAGGAAAGAAAATGAACTTATATTGTAACGGCCCAAATTTTAGTGGTTTCGAAACAATGATTCGAGATCACTAAATCCAAAAAATTAATAGAAAATATTATTAATTTAATGAGTATAAGTTAGACGTGAAGTTAGGAAAAATAATTGAAATAGTGAATAGTATTTTAGAAATAAATATTAAATAATTAGAACTCAAAACGAGGTACTGAGACCTCGAAATTTTAAACTGAGCCATAAATATTTTTATAAATATTTATGGAGTGTTAATAAGTTAGTATTAAAGTTTCGTAAAGAAATTTTAAGGTTTCAGTGGTCAATTGAGTGAAAAGCACTAAATAGAATAAAATTGTAAAACTGTGAAATGTGATTAAATAGCTTAAGTAATAATTAAGGGGCGGACTAAATAAGCAATTATACACCTATTATGGGGCTGGACGTCATGTGTGTGAAGAAAATATCAAACTAGGTGTGAACAAGGGGTAAAATTGGAAATGAAGTAAAGTTGAATAGTTAAAAATGGGATGTAATTGGAAATCTAGAGATTTCTTCAATTTTCTTCATCCTCTTCAGCTAAAAATAGCCATTGAAGAAACCTTAGAGCTGGTTTTTCATATTTTTGCTGCAAGTAAGTTTAAATCTTGATTATTTCTTGAAATTTTTGTGTTTTTGAGACTTTTACAACTAGGTCCTTTTGTCTAATTCATTAGTGTTTGATTTTATGGTTGCTTTTGAAAGTTGTTATGAATATGTTTTGGAAGTATATGATGATTTAGCATGGAATCAAAGCTTTAATTTGTTTATATGTTGACTTTATTGAAGGAATTGTATAAAAAGTGAATATTTGGGACCTAATTGTAAAAGAAATGAAAGTTAGGGTTTTGTATGGAAATATGGAATTTTAATGGCTGTGAAATGGTTCATAATGTTAAAATAAAGCTTTAATTGAAAGAAGTTAGTTCCATTGGTGAGTTAGTGGTCAAGGACCAAATTGCGAAAATTGTAAAATTTGAGGCAAAAGTGTAATTTTATGAATTAAAGGGTAAAAATTGTGAGATAAAACAAAATTGAAATGAATGCTAATGAATGAATGATTTCGCAATTATAGATCAAGAAATTGAAGCAAATTGAGGAAAGAAAAAAATAGTAGAATAATTCCCGAAATTTTACAACTTTTGCAAATTAGCCCAGGTAAGTTCATGTGGTTGAATTTTAGTGATCATTTGTTAATATTATGGATTTTATAATGTGTTATGCTATATGTATTTGATAAAACTGTGAATAATGTAAAAGTATGAAATGGAAAAAAATGAACAAATAGAGTGGAACATCGGATGGAGTACTTCTGTCCCGTGACAAGTGATGAATTGACGGAAAAAGGCCATGGTTGGACCATGGCAACAAGTGATAAGTGATATCCGTATAAGACCATAGCTGGGCTATGACATCGAAAAACGAGTGACAAGTGATTCCCGTATAAGACCATAGCTGGGCTATGGCATCAGTGAGAAAAGCCAAGTGATTTCCATATAAGACCATAGTTAGGCTATGGCATCGGAGGAAAGTGATAAGTGCTCCCGTGTAAAACCATATCTGGGATATGGCATTGGTATGATATGTGACCTGTGTAAGACCATGGCTGAGTCATGGCTTCGGAAAGTGGAACGTGAATTATGTGCAAGTCTATAGTTCGACCATGGCGAAAAAAAGACAAAGTACTCAATTCCGTATAGTTTCGTAATTTGAAAAAAAATATGGTAAGCGATAAATGGGCCTAAAAGAATGAAGTTTAAGTGTGAATAATGTTGAATAATATTAAGTGAAATTGACTTGGTTTGTGAATGACAAGACAAATAGTGAATTGTATATTATATGAATGCTTTACCATATTTGGTAAGTTTACTTTCCGAGCCTATGAACTTACTAAGCTTTCATAAGCTTACTTGAATGTGTTTCATATGTCTTGTAGATTAACGTGGATACGGAGGATCAGATCATCACCAAGAATCACACTATCTAGACATTCTCCAGTAGTTTGGTTTTTAGCTTTTGGTTTATATGGCATGTATAGGTATTTGATATTATAATGAGATAATTTGGCTAAACTATATGTATGAAGTGACAAATGGGTATATTATATAAGTAAAATGCATATGTTGCTTTGTGTTTTCATTAAATACATGCTTGAGTATAAAATGATTGGTTGGTTGGAATTAGTATAAAATTGTGTTTAAGTGCAGGTTATGGATGATAGGGTGAGAAAAGTGGCCTAGAACGACCTATTTTCATCCACACGGGTTAGACACACGGGCTTGTGTCTAGGCTGTGTGTGACACACGGTCAGCTTAAGGGCGTGTGCAGTGACCGTGTGTCCCCTGCATCCCTAAATGTGAAGTCAGGATAGCACACAGGAAAAAGACACGGCCGTGTGTCTTGGTCGTGTGGAGGACACGGGTTTCAAGCATGGTCGTGCATTATAATCGTGTGAAAATGGCTTAAAATGATGAAAAATCAGGTTACCATATGGCCCAGCCACATGGGCGTGTGCCCAGGCCATGTGGCCTTCTGTTTCTTGAGAAATTGCAAACCAAAATGCCACATAGGCTGGCCATACGGCCATGGGAGCCCCACGGGCTAGCCACACGGGTGTGTGCCCCTATCTTCAAGGTAAATTTTTTAAAGTTTTCCAAAGTCACCGGTTTAGTCCCGAACCACTTCCAAAGCATGTATTAGGCCTCGTAGGCCCATATAGGGACTTTATGATGAAATTTGAAAGGTTTTAATTTGGAATGGAAATTTATGACTCGGTTTTGTACAAATACTAGTGTATAAGCCCAGTAATGCCTCGTAACCATGTTCCGATGATGGATATGGGTTAGGGGTGTTACATATATGGTAAATATACCATATTTAAAGTTAGTGGATGTTTATGGAAAGGTAATATGATAGTTTAAATGAATCATTAAGGTTAAAATCGTATTTTGGTAAATAAAATGAAAACTAAGTAAATAAAAGATAAAAGAAAATGACATCTTCTCAACCTAAATAACCATTAAATGAAGAGGAGAATTCGGCTAAGGCTTATTTCATATCCAAGGTATGTAATTTGTTCTCGTTTTTAATGATTTTTATGTTTTTGTGATCTATTAGCTTAATCTAGCTAGCTCGAGGGTTAATTTGTAAAACTATTAAAGGTTAAGGGACTTTCCATTGATGCTTTTGAATTTTTTTTGAAGTTATTTGATAGATCATTAATCTTGGTTGTAAAATAAACATGTTTTGTTAATTAATTTTTGATGAAATTGCATTTAGGGATTAAATTGTTAAAAGTGTAAATCCATGGATTTTATTGTGAATTGTTGTTAATTATGGGTTGTTTCAAGGTCCCTTGTAGCTTTGGTTAATATAGATTTAGGTTAAAATGGTTAAATTTCAAATTATGAGATTAAGGACTAAATTGTGAAAAGTTAAAATGTTAGAGGTAATTTGTAATTTTACATAAACATGAATTATGGATTAAATTGAATATTATAAGTACTTAATTGAATGAAATTATTTATTTAGATCAACATAAACCACAATCGGACTTAAATCGGGGAAAGGCTAAAGCTTCGGATTAGTGTTCGATTCTACTTCTATGATCAAAGTTAACGAGGTAAGTTCGTATGAATTATTATCGTATTTATGTTAGATAAATTGATTAATTTCGATGTTGTTTTAACAAACAGATTTGAAATCGCATATATATATATATATATATATATATATATATCGATGTATGAATAATTATCGGATGATGAGTCCCATTTGAACCTTAAGAAATCTTAGGATACAAATGGCATGTCATTAGGGATTTCATGTTTTGGGTGTTGGTCTTGAATGTCCTACCAATGGCTAAGGTCCTGCATTTGTTGCAAATTCTCCACAGCTCGTGTGAGCAGCATCGTGTAGCTTACATTCCAACCTACAGCTCTTGTGAACAGGCCCATTTCATAGCTCATGTGAGCATTATTGAAAATGAAAGGTTATGGTTATATGAAAAGGCACACAATGAGTATGAGTATTCCCGAGTATCCGGTGCAATTCTAGATGGTTCAACGGGTAAGAAAAGGAATGGCATGGTAAATACACAATGTGATATTGAATCATAGTATATGAAAAGGCAATTGTAATATACTATATGCATATGGAAATCTACTTATGTTATGGTTGAGTTCATATTTATCATGAATGAGCTTAGTAACTTGTGGATTGATAATGTTTGCATAAGCTTTTACTAAGCTTATGGTCTTGGTAATGACATTATACTATTTCTATAAATTGTGTTAATGAAATGGTAAGTTTTGTTTAATTTTGTACGAGCTTACTAAGCACTTGTTGCTTATGTAGTTACTTTCATTTGTTTTATAAATTATCGGAAGCGCAATCGGTTGGAAGCTCGTCGGAGACCTATCACACTATCCAACAATCACTTGGGTGGTTTTTTAGTATATTTGGCCAGGTTAATAATGGCATGTATAGGATCTTTGTAGTGATATTTCTTGTAAGTGTAATTGATGTTTTGGCATGTTTATGCTTTTAAAGTTATATTTGGTTTGATGAACTTTAATACCTTACCAAGTTGTGTCATTTTGGTCACTTTTAAGTGCTTGTATATAAAACCCTTTTGGTATGTTTTTGATGGCATGTAAATGCTCATTTGATATGTCTTTTGATAGATAAATGAACTAGGTTTTGTGCTTAAGGTATGGTTATATTAACTTGATTTTGTTATTGATGTTTTGGTATAATTGTGATGCCTTTGAATGGCATATTGGTTAGATGATTTGGGATGTTTGTAATGGTATGTTAGGTGTGTGTGAATGATGTTTTAAATCCCTTGAATGTATACTAATATACTAAAATGGTATGGATGACTAGGTGTAATTTGGCCTTGAAATGGCATGAATTCAAGGTCAAATTATGGATCACACGGGTTGTCACATAACCATGTGACATACACAGCCTAGCGACATGGTTGTGTGTCATTTGAAATTTCTTTGTGTTTCAAATCAATGAGTTACACGGCCTACGACACGCTTGTGTGACCCTACTTAGTGAGTTACATAGGTGAGGACACGGGTTAGGACACGGTTGTGTTTCCCTTTGTTTGATTGTTACACGGCCTGGCCATATGGCCGTGTGACCCATGTTTTCACATTTTTGCACAGTTTTCTTAAAACTTCTGTTTTGTTCCAAATTAGTCATGAATTGCTTCTAACCTATTCTTTTAGGGGCTCAAAGGCTCGATTTAGGGATCAAACACATATGTTTGATACTATTCTGATTGAGACTAATTTATTAAATGTTATGACGATAAATGGTTTTTGATTATACTATAATGCTCCGTAACCCTAATCTGGCGATGGAGACGAGTTAGGGGTGTTACATTTAGCTAGCTAGACTCATTCATTGCATGCTTGTCGAGTAAGAATCATTAAATCGCTAACTCATTTGGGTTCAATCCTTGGAATACTCTAGTGTTCTATTGACATTACAAATATTAAAATTGACCTATCACACTTGAAAATACTGCAATATTATTGATTGTTGTAGTGTTGATTCTCAACCCCGATGCACGCACGCCAGGGCAAGCAGTCACCTAATAGAATGGGGGAATTTTTATGAGGTTTTAAACTACTAAGAAATTATAGATCTTGGATTTAAAGGCCCGAGATTCACTTGATCTAACTTAGAATTGGCAAGTCAACTAATTCAAGAGCGAATTGACATGGTTTTTGCTAACTCTAACTGGTGCTTGTTTTTCAAGGATGCCATTGTTACCCATATTCACATGGCCAAGTCAGACCATAGACTGGTATTGGTTATTTTTTTATAAGCCTTTTCGCAATTGGAATAAGCCATTTCGTTTCCAAAAAATGTGGCTTGATCACCCAAAGTTTAACCAAATTCTTGCTCAAGTTTGGCATTCGAGTAACCTTAATCTCCCTAATACACTAAAGGTCCCAGCCACTAAACTTACTTATTGGGATCATATCTCTTTTGGGATTTTTTAATTATAAAAAAATGAACCTCTTGCTTGGCTTAGTGGTATTGAGAAAGCCTTAGAGCATGATCCAAATGATTTCCTCCTTAAACTCTAAGCCTTTCTTACCGAAGAGTATCAATGATCCCTAAATATGAAGAGGACTTGTGGGCTATGAAATCTAAGGTTAACTGGTTAATTGAAGAGGAAAGAAACGCTAGATTTTTTCATCTTACTGCCATCAAGTGTCGCAGCTTCAACAAGATCGATGGGATTAATAATGGTGAAAGAACGTAGGAGTCGAATGGGGGAAAGGTTTGTAAAATTTTCCAACCCTAATTTCTTAAGCTCTACACAACAATAGGATGTATTCCCCTTACCTAAATGACCTTACACAATTACTTTAAGTGAGGCAAACTGTCTAGTTTTGGATAGGGATGTGACAGTGGATGAAATTACCAAGCGTTGTTTTCATCTAATCCCTATAAAGTCGTAGTACTGATGGCATGCACCCCCTATTCTACCAAAAGTCTTGGAAGACTATAAAGACAAAGTGTGTGATATAGTGAAGGGGGTCTTTGATTCTTGAAAATTCCTTGCGGAGGTTAATGAAAACTGTAATGACCTCAAAAGTATGGATATCGGAAAATAAGTTATCAGGTCTCCATTTTTAGTAAAACGGACTCGTAAATATTTATTAAAAATATTTACAAAGTTAGTTATGTGTTTAAATATGTTCTAATTAAGTGAATTTAGCTTAATTAAGAGCAATTAAGAAAAAGGATTAAAATTGAATAAGGGGTAAAAGTCTAATTATAGATTGAAAGAAAGTACAAAGGATCAAATAGGCAAATATGCCATTTGGCAATAGTTGAGGCGGCAAACTTAGAAAATCTAAGATTTTTATTTAGATTTTATGAATTATTATTATTATTATTATTATTATTATTATTATGGTTTTCTATTAAAATATTATTACATTATTATGAAATAAAATAAAATAAAGACAAGTATATAGTGATAAAGTGGTACATGTGTAATAATGTGAATGTATACATTTGTATTAAAATTATTTATTTACTTAAAATTTAAGTACAAGATATTTTGGAATAAATAATTATTTTATGAGATTTTTTTTATATGATAAATAAATTGAATATTGATAAATGTAGGGTGTTGATAATATACATTTGTCATACTTATATTGATTATTAAATAGATATTTATTAAGTTATTATATTAATAAAATAAAAAGAATATATATATATATATATATATATGATATAAGGCATAAAAGAAAAGAAAGGTGAAAGAAACAGAGAGCTGGAACGAAAATAGAAGGAAGAAAAGGGGAAAGAAAAAGAAAAGGAAAAACTATGGTTTTGAGGCTTTAAGCATTAAAAGGTAAGTCAATTTAGCCCTTTTCTTTTAATTTTTGGTATTTTAGAAGTTTTAGAACAAAGTTTTGATAAAATTAAGCTAAGGTTTTGGAAGTTCATAGGTTTTAGAATATAGTCCATGTTGAACAGAAAAGTTGAATTAGGGATTTAATTGAATGATTTTTAAGTTAGAATTGATAAAGGATTAAATTGTAAAAGAGGCCATAAGTTTATAAAGTAGAGATTGAATTGGAAGAAGTTTTAAATTTGAGTTCTAATATGAACATTGGATAGTTAAGTTAAATATGGGAAGAGATTAAGTAGAAATGATGTATGAATTGAGTTGTAAAAGTAAGTAAATTTAGTTAGGATTTAATTGCAAAATAAGCTATAAGAAATAGTTTTGAGCAGCAACATAAGCTTAAATTTGAAAAATCACTAAAAATTGTAGGAATCGAATTAGAGGATGAATAAGATATGAAATTAAATCTTATTGAGTCTAGTTTCTTATAGCAGAAAGGATGTAAGAAATGGATTCATGAATCAAGAGATATTTGAATTTTTGTGGGACTGGTTCAGAATAATTTCGAGACACTCTGTTATGACTTTGGAAAATTATTAAAAATTTTAAAAAAATAATTATGGAACATAATTTATATGGTTAGATTCCTTAATGAGGCTATTTTTAGAAGAAATAAACGAGAACATCATTTGAACTCTATACAAAGAGATAATTAAATTTTAGTGAAGAAAGGTCAGAATTGTTAGATAGCAGAACAGGGGTGACTTTAAAGAATAAAACTTAATTATTGGATAAACCAAAAATTCTGAAAATTTTATGGAAAGAAGATATGAGAGTCTAGTTTCATATAAAATTTATGGATCTTAATTTGGAATTCTGTAACTTGAGATATAGATAATTTAGTTATAATGACTTAAGTAGACAGCCTTAAAAGAACTTATGAGTAAATGGTAGAATTGTGTATAAAGAATGTAGAATGAAGAGAAAGAGTAGGAATTGAATAAAAATTCTATTATTTAAATTTTAATGTTGTAATTAATAATGTAAATTATTATTATTTCCGTTGCAAGTAAAGAACTCGAGACATCAAGCAAGGAGGGAAAAGAGAAAATAAATGAGGAGTAAAAACGAGAAATCCATGTTTGTATTACTATAATTCAAATTTGATTATTTTTTATATTTTAAATTAATATATATATGATAAGCAAATTGAGGTAAGTATCAAGAATGAATTAAGTGATAAATATGAATTGGAATTGAATTTACTATTAGTAATTGTTGAATTTTGAATAATATGTTTAATAAATAAAATTAATGTTAATATTGATATTGAATTAAATAAAATTGAATTAAATTGTGAATTGGAATGAAGTTTGAATATGTATGAACATTTGATGAAATATTGATTGGAAAGTGGAAAAGTGATTGGAATTGAATCAAATTGAATTGAATGTGATTATTTGAAATGTATATGGATTAAAAGTACGAGGAAGTGATTGAGTTGAAATGCGATTTGAAGTGAAATTATGTGATTTATGTGAATTTGAAATTGTGATTGAATTGCTATTATGATTGAATTGAATCCGAATGATTATGATCAGTTGAAAGTGAAAGTGATATGGATATGTGATTCCGATACCTTATTAACTAGTCGGGCTAGGGTGGATATAGTTGGCATGCCATAGGATTGAAAGAGATCAGGGATTCTTCGACCTCGAGTCGATGAGACACTTGGTGTGTCATAGATTTGCTTCGAATAGTTTCGATGAGGCGTTGGTCGCCACTTTGCTTCGGCTTAGCCGATGAGACACTTGGTGTGTCATAGATGTACTTCGAACTATCCAATGAGGCGTTGGTCGCCATTTTACTTCGGCTAAGCCGATGAGGCGTTGTTCGTCATTCTAGTGTGTTTGGTTGGATCCGTGTATCTGCCAGGGTCCGAGTCAAGTTAATAGGGGTAAATAAGTGAAATGATAAATTACGAATAAATGTGATTGAGCTATTGAAAAAAAAAAAGAAAGTTAATTTGTGAAATAAATTATGATATGAGATTGAATGCATAAACAAAAAGCTCATAATGTGTTCAAAGATGAATTGTGAATTGAAATATTATATAAGATGGAAAAATAAAACTAAAGTTCACAATTTTGTTTGAAATGATATAAATAATATAAGAAGTTAATTGAAAAGAATAATGTAATTGAATTATATGATTTGAGTGTAAATTTGATATGCGAAAATGAAATTGAGATATGATATCTTAAAATATGAACTAAAGGTGCAATAATTGATTAAAGTAAAGTGATGGTATAAGAAATTAATTAGTGAAATTGTTATTGTTGAGAGATGACTTTAGTAAACACAAATTTCAATAGAATTAATATTGAGTAAAGTGATAAAAATTTAGTGAATTGCATATGATACAAAATGAGCTAACGAAATGAGATGTAAAAAAATTCAATGAAAATTGGATAGCGAAATAATGTATGAATTTGATTAAATACAAGTACTGAAATAATGCTTATTATTATTAAATAATTTGATTAAAAGTATGAAATAATTATTAAGTAATTGTAACATAAATTGAATGTATATAAGTTAGTGTATAATTTGAATTATGGTAATACTACTGAGTATATTTATACTCAGCGTACGGTTGTTCCCGTACGTAGGTTAACTGAAAGCCGGTGTCTGGTCCAGCATCCAGATCAACCCCGACTTCAGAGAAATTTTAATTATGTACCTTACCTTTGGTAGTTGTGGCATGTTCCTAGGTGATGTATAAGTTAAGTATAAGAGTCTTGAGTTTATGGTAGTAACATGATGGTTAAATTGGTTATAAGTATGAAATGGAACTAATATGACATATTAGATACAAGTATGACATGGAATTAAATAAAGTTTATTAACATGAATTTAATTGGCATATGTATGATTAATGAACAAATAGATAAACAAATTATTTTAAATGGTTAGATATGTTTGTATATGTAAATATGTTGGTTGCTACATAAATTGCACATTGGTTTTGGGTTGAAATTTTGCAGGGTTGGCTAGGTTAGTTTAGAAATACTCATATTGAGTCCACACGGCCTGGCACACGGGCGTGTGGCTTGGCCGTGTGAGAAAATCAGAATGCTCCACGGGTAAGGGACATGAGCGTGTCCTAAACCATCACAGTCGTGTTGAACCACACGGTTCATTAACACGGGCGTGTGAGCCCTACTCTTTAGAAAAAAAATTTAAAATGTTCAAAAAATTTTATAGTACTTGAATTAGTCCCAAACTACTTTTAACTCATATTTTTGGACCTCGAAGATCCAAATAAGGGACTATAAGATTATATTATAATATGTTTGATAATTATTTGTATATTATTTGTAAATTGTCTGATGGGTCCGGTAGCGCTTCGTAACCCTGTTCCGGTGACGGGTTGGGGTTAGGGGTGTTACATTTATTGGTATCAGAGCTATCAAGTTTAGCCGATTCTCGAACTAAATCGAGCTTGAAAATTTTGAGTTTAGAGGTACATGCCACATTTGAGTTGAAACTGAGTCGGGATTTTTGGATGCTGACCTATTGGTTTGTTTTTGTTTTATAGATAAAATATGTTTGATGAAAGAATAAATGACATTGATTTAGAAATGTATACTGAAAATGATGACTTTTATGAATTTAATGAAATAGAGTTGGGTTCCCCTAGTGTAGAAAAGAGAAATGTTAGAGAAAGAGATGCTTTTTAATTAAGCTAATTCTGATAATTCCAAAAGTGATACTTAAGTAACTAAGTAAAATATTACTTATAATGATATAGAAGTTCGACAAGCTATGAATAAGTGTTTTATAGTACATAAGAAATGACAAATGTTATGTTATATGAGTATATACATGAAAGTTAAATTGAGAGGCTTTACAATCTCCACCCCCTTATTGGTATAGTTTTATATTATGAAAATTCATAAAATTTATATTGATATAGTTCAAAGGTGTGGAACTAAGGAGTTTGGTGATGGAATGATAAATAAAGTAGTTAAAACTGAGAATGGGTTAGTAAATAGAGATAGGTTCTGAAGAGAGATATCAGATTTCTTTTCTGAAAACTATTTGGGGATATACAATGCTACTATTCAAGAAGAAGTTATTTATAAGAAATTGATTTGTTCAGATATGGTATCTACAGAATGAGTTAACTGAAAATTTCTTCCGAACAAGCTTCGTGAGTGAACTGAATGATATGGGACTGTTGATAACTGTTACAGGCCAATTTTGACCCACAAACCTGGAGCCCAATAACAAGACCCAAATAATAAACCTAACACCCCTAAACCAAACTAACCCAAATCCCACATCCTAAAACCCAACAAAACCAAACCCAAACCCGGAGCCCAAATGACTCAACTAGCCAAATTTAGGGTTTTAGAAAAGCTAAAACCCTAATCAACCCACTTGCGCCGCCTCTGTCAGAATCCACTTGACCGGCCACAAACCCCGGTCACTTCAGCACCGCCATCGGTCACCTCCTTGCGCCACTTGCATCTGTAAAAATTAAAGAAGAAAGGATAGCAATAATAAAAGTTAGATGTAAAACGGCTATATAAGCCGAACAAAAATGGTTGTAATGGGGGGTCGGTATTTTTTTGAATAAAATCATAAATTCAAGCAAAAAATAGCGTTTTAAATATATATAGAAGCAGCAAACCAAAACGAAACAGCAAGCAATAGAAGAAAAATCAAACGTGCAAGGTCTCATTCTCTACTTTTTTATATTTTTTTTCTCTTAAAACTATTAAGTACATACATATAAAGATTTTGTATTTTCTTCTTTAGAAAAAAAAAACTGTTTTACATATACTATAAATAAAAGGAAATAAATAACCAAAAAAATAAAAAAAAAGAAAATTTTACCTTTCCGGCCACCGTGCACGGCGGACAGCAATGGTGGCCGGTGGCCTTCCTGGCCGGATTCTGGACTTCGTCCAGAGAACTCTCTCCTTTCCTCCTTTTTTTTCTTTCAAATGCTGAAAATGAATTTTTTTTGAAGAAAAAAGGCCTTTTATAGCTTTCCAAAATGACGTGGTTTTGGGGCTGGCCATTAAGCCCCAAAACGACGTCGTTTTGAGCATGACCCGATCCGTCTGACCCGACCTGCCTATGGATCCGAGTGTTTTTGAGAGGAAGGGCTAATTGCGCTCCAGGGCCTTCCGCTTTTTCAAGCTTTTGCAATTAAGTCTTTGATATTTTTAATTTGGTTGCGAAATTTGTCGCGCTTTTCAATTTAGTCCTTACTGATGCGTTGCGTTTTGATAGAAAGGAATAATTTCTGTTTTGGTCCTCTTAGGTTACGCGCATGTTGCATTTTTATCCTTTTCTTTATTTCTTTTTAAAATTTCCCCAAAACTTCGTTTTTATTTCGAATTTAGTCCTTTTTCAGATTTAAGTTGATTTTTATATTATCTTTGCTCTTTTATTTTATTTTAAATATTATTTATATTATTCTTATGAATTAATATTCTTATTATTACTGTTATTTTTATTCCTTTTATTATTTATTATCAATATATTATTACTATAG
The DNA here is from genome assembly GCA_020496765.1 of Gossypium stocksii. Classification (NCBI taxonomy): domain Eukaryota; kingdom Viridiplantae; phylum Streptophyta; class Magnoliopsida; order Malvales; family Malvaceae; genus Gossypium; species Gossypium stocksii. Next base: position 97,178,235 of record CM035632.1, on the reverse strand, counting down.
TTACCATTATTATTTCTAATATATATTACGTACGTATTTTTAATATTATTATTATGTATATATCTTTAATATATATATATTTATGTAGTATTATTAATAGTTGTTTTTAACATTAATATTATCTCTAATATGTATATATTATATATATTCTTTATGTATATTATGTATATATATTTTTAATATTATATTTTTTATATATATTATGTATATATTTTTAATATTATATTTTTTATATATATTATGTATATATTTTTAATATTATATTATTCATATATTTTTTATATTGTATCATGCATATATTTTTAATAACTGTATTATGTATGTATTTTTAACGCTATATTATGTACATATTTTTAGTACTATGTATATACTTTTTAATAAACTTTTTTTTATTTTCTTTTATTGTAAATATTATTGCTATTATCATTCTAATTTTCTAATGTTATATTTTAATATTTTTTCATTAATTATATCATTGTTTACGTTATTTATTTATTTATGTATATATCATTTACTTATGTTTTTATTATTATTTTTCGTTATTTCTTATTTGTAATTAGTTCGTGTACTCGTTAATTGATTTATTCTTACATTTTACATTATTTTATCTATACATATTACCATTGTAAATTATTTTGCATGTTTATACTGCAAATTCATGTCATATTAACCGTTTTCCGACCCAAAATAAACTCTTTTACGAAAACAATATTTCGTGTTTGGAAACTCGAGAAAATCGTGCCCTAACTCACTGGGTTTCGAGTTTTCTCATCTAACCCAAATAACGGAATGCCATTTTAAAATCACAATACGAGTTTTGAAATTAAAAAACTTATTCTCAAAGACTCAAGCTGTCGTATTCTAACTTACTGAATATGACATCTTGTTGTCTCGATATAAGACCTTTTGCAAATGAAGGCAATATTCGGTGTTTGGAAATACGTGAAATCGTACCCTAACTTACAGGGTTTCGATTTTTCTCGTTTAAACTAAACAATCGAATATCCTTTTTTAATTTTAAATAAAAAGGCACACTCGATCTCAAAAGTTCTATATATCGTATCCTAACTTACTGGATGTGACATTTTATTGCTTCGAGACAAGAATGTCTTCAACATTTGTTTTATTCAAGCTTTTAATACAAAGAGAGATCGTATTTTAAATTCTTTCAAGTTTTCAAATCTTCGACACTAAGACACTAATTAATCAACTAGATACCAATTTTAGGCGTATCGAGGGTGCTAATCCTTCCTCGTGCGTAACCGACTCCCGAACCCGTTTTCTTGATTTTTGTAGACCGAAATCTTTGTTTTGATAAGTTAAACTGTTTATTTAAAACAACTCCTTTTCGAGGTGACCCAATCACACCTCAATAAAAAAGATTGGTGGCGACTCCCGTCTATTTTCAAAATCCAAAGTCGATTCCCTGTTTTTTAAAAAAAGCTTAAAAATAGTTTCGACAGCTTGGCGACTCCACTGGGAAGTAATTTTGTGAGTCAAGTCACAAGATGATTAACTTTTGTCTTTTTGTCGAAAATTGAAAAATTGATTTTAATATACGATCCCTCTTTTTGCATTTCATCTGTTTTGCATTACGATTTTTGTTATTTTGTTCATATTTTCTTTATTTTTGAGCTTGTGTATGTACCTTTTGCATTGCATTGCATGACAGTTATGGTCACACCTTTTTAAGTGGGAGTGAGAAGCTACTCCTTCGTGAGGCTTTCACCTTCGTGCAGGATAGTGTATCGCTTTCGGAATACATCCGTACCTATGTCTTCATAAGGTTTTCACCTCCATGCAGCCATAGGGAAATGTATTCCCCTGAACTGAATTCAATCCATATGAGCCTATAATGGGTGAGGACTGAGGAATTTGCTAGTTCAGGTACCCTTTTTTAGAACCAAACCGCATGTAGAAAACCCTAGGAGCCCATCCTAGGTAGAGCTGCACTAAACCCTAGTGGTCACCCAATTAGGTGTTTTATTTTGTTATTTATTTCTCCTGTGCTAACGTGTTTTCTTTTGGTTTTGATTGCATTGCATTGCATTGCATCATCAAGGAAAAGAGGTGTTGATTCATATTTGATTGCTAAATAGGAGAGTTTGTCATGAGGGAACGAATTTCTTGATAAAGTGGATTATAATATGGTCGTCCAGATATGGTCTAAGTAAACACAATAAGAGAAAACCGATAATCCGCGGAGGGATACAAAACTTTGCCCAAGGATTCAGGCCAACAAGGAATGTTCGAGAGCCATCACGTCAACTTTCTTAAAGGAGCTAAAGAGCATTGTGAGGATAAGAGAACAACGGGCAGCGATCAAACAAAAATGAGCTAGTGGAGGCATTTATTGGAAGCTCGCAGGATTCGACCATAACATCTGGATATGAAGAAAGGAGCGGTGTCTTCACTTGGATTCTAAGGGCAATACCGCATGTGAAATCCGTTTTATGTAAAGATATTTGTTTTCTAGAAAGTTCTTCTAATGGAATTGAATTCAGAATCAACGCCTCTCTTTCTTTTTGCATTCATTCCATGCATTTGCATTAAATATTCATTCATGACTAACATTCATTTGAAAGTTATTCATCTATTCATTGCATATACATATCACTCTAATCGTTCACTGAGGATAAACCGTATAATCCGCAGTTGCGACATTACAAGTCTGGAATCACGCCATCCTTATATAACGTGCCGAAAAGCTAGAATTATGGAAGCCGAATTCAATGAGAGAATTGAAAGGATGGAAAGGACCCAAAGAGAATTGCAAGAACAGTTGGCTAAGTCGTAACAGGAAGCAAAAGATCTGATGGTAAGATCTCGAGAGGAATCACTTGAACAAAGAGATCAGATGGCCAAAATAATGGAGATGATAACAACTTTGGTCAAAGGAAAGGGACCTTTGCAGAACCCCGACACTATGGAACCTCAGCCAAGAGTTAATCATGATCAAGATCTGCTCTATCCCCCAGGATTCACTCCACCTCACGCCTATGTGATGCAAAGAGGATATCCTCAAGGAGAACCTGCTGGCCTGGAACAACGACCTGTACCACCTGCTCATCTAGGGCAAGGTATATTCGTATCGAACTCCGGAGCTAATCCTGCTGATCCCAATGTTCCAGATTTGGATGACCCGGTAGAAATAGCCAGGTTGAAAATGGATGATCATGATGCCCAGGATAAGTATAGGAGCTTGGAAAAAAGGCTCAAGGCGATAGAGGGTACTAAAGCCTTCTCTGCACTGAGTGCCAAATAGCTCAGTTTGGTGCCCGATCTGGTTCTGCCTCCGAAATTTAAAGTGCCAGATTTTGAAAAATATGATGGAACGAGATGTCCAAAGGCATATCTTATCATGTTTTGCCAGAAAATAACTGGTTACGTGAATGAAGACAAATTGCTAATACACTGTTTCCAAGACAACTTGGTCGGATCGACCCTTCGATGGTATAATCAACTCAGTAGAGAAAAGATCCGATCATGGAAGGACTTAGCATCAGCATTTTGTGAACAATACAAGCATGTATCTGACATGGTACCTGATCGGCTAACTCTGCAGATGATGGAAAAGAAGCCGACGGAGACTTTTAGGCAATACGCGCAAAAATGAAGGGATATCTTGGCACAAGTACAACCCCCATTAACTAAAACTGAAATAACGGTCCTCTTCATCAATACTTTGAAAACATCGTTTTACGATAAGTTGGTAGGAAGCACAACGAAAGACTTTGTAGATATTATAATATCTGGGGAACTTATAGAGAATGCCATTAAGAGTGGAAGGATGGAAGGCCCCGAGAGTTCAAAAAAGGTAGCACTCGCAAAGAACAAGGAGGCAGAAACCCATATAGTGGGAACTGAAAGCCACTACATTTCTAATCCTTACCCAGCCTAGCCACGACCTCGATATCACCCACCTCCGAACTTCTATTATCCTCCCCAAAGCCCTTACTATCAAGCACCTTCTCCTTACCCCGTCCATGCCACAGATAACCAAAGACCATTTGCCATGTTCCCACTAAATACCATGCCTGCTCAAAGCCAACCCAAAAATAAACAAAGACCGACAAAACCCAATCCTGAAAAACCTCAATTCACCCCTATTCCCATGTCATACGAAAAGCTGTACCCAAAGCTATTGGGAAAACAATTAATATCTCTATATTATATGGCACCCCTGAAGCCTCCATACCCAAAATGGTACGATCCTAATGCCAGTTGCATGTACCACGCTGGAAACCAAGGGCATTCTACAAAAAATTGTCTGGCCTTTAAAAGGGCAGTTCAAGGTCTTGTTGACACAGGCATTTTACGATTTGATGATACTAGTATACGACTGGAAATCCGCTCCCTAACCATACTGAAGGGAACGTAAGCACGGTGACAAAAGAAGATAGGTGGCGTGTCAAAAGTTGTGTTTCTGAAATAAAGACACCTTTACGAAAAGTTTAGGAGGTAATGGTTTAAAAGGGTTCGTTCAGTCATCCCAACAGAATTTTCAAAGAAGGAAGTACAAAAAGTCAATGTTTTTGTGAGTTCCATAGTATCGAGGGGCATGGCATCCATTCTTGTGAGGGATTTAGAAAATTACTTCAAGACATGATAGACAATAAGGAGGTCGAAATCTTTAACATAATGGAAGAGGCCGATGAAGGAGAAGTATGCACTTCTGATAATCAATCATTAGGTTTCGCTTATGTTATTGACAAAGGAGATGATGCAATTAAGGATGTTTCAATGATACGCCATTATCCTCCTAGATTCGTTTTGAACAATTGGACTGTTGTGGGCCTTCTTGTAGTTTCTAAGTCTTCTCCAAAGTAATGCTCAATGTTAACTCCCCTTTTTGTGTGTCCCTAAGTAATAGTGGGATTCTTTTGTAAGAGCTTATATTTGCTCTTTATCATTTAAATGAACATTAATGGAAATGCATTTTGTCACGGTCTTTTCATTCTCATTAGCTTCATAATTTTTCCCTCTTCTCACGACTTGTCTTTACATGTACCTCATAACATACCATAACATTATACTTGTTGGTCTCAATACTTTGATGCTCCTCTATAGTTTTCTTTTCCATTCAACTTTCAGGTGCTCAGATATCAACGACATGAACAAACCCGTTACAAATCTTGAAATCGATTTTGAGAGAGCTATTTGTTTAGGAGAGTTCGAAGCTAAAGAAAATGTTGAAGACTGTCTCGTCTCCGGACTTACTAAGAATGGTAGAACAATAAGATAAGTAGATTCTACCCCGTCAAGAAGCTGTCGAGACAGTAAACTTGGGGAATGAAGAAATGAGGTAAGAAGTTAAGATTGGGACTTCTATTTCAGATGACACCAGACATGATTTGATCGCTTTGCTTCATGAGTACAAAGATGTATTTGCATGGTCGTATCAGGACATGCCAGGTTTGAACGAGGATGTAGTGGTCCATAGACTCCCACTAAAACCAGAATGCAAGCCTATTCAACAAAAACTAAGACGAATGAGACCTAAAATGCTGTTAAAGATAAAAGAAGAAGTCAAGAAGCAATTTGATGCTGGCTTCCTACAAGTTTCCAAATACCCAGAATGGGTAGCAAACATAGTCCCAGTACTGAAGAAAGACGGCAAGGTACGAATGTGTGTGGATTATCACGATCTGAATCGAGCAAGTCCTAAAAATAATTTTCCTTTGCCACACATTGATACATTGGTGGATAACACAGTAAAGCATTCATTATTTTCTTTCATGGATGGATTCTCGGGTTATAATCAGATAAAAATGGCTCCTGATGATATGGAGAAAACTACCTTCGTAACGATGTAGGGAACTTTCTGCTATAAGGTGATGCTGTTCGGATTAAAGAACGCTGGGGCAACATATCAGAGGGCCATGGTCACGTTGTTTCATGACATGATGCACAAAGAAATAGAAGTCTATGTTGATGATATGATTGCTAAATCTCGAGGGGAAAGAGAGAATGTTGGGAACCTCAGAAAGTTGTTTGAAAGACTAAGAAAGTTCCAGCTGAAGCTTAATCTAGCCAAATGTACGTTTGGGGCTACTTCGGGAAAATTACTAGGCTTCATTGTCAGCGAGAGAGGTATTGAGGTTGATCCAGATAAGATAAAAGCCATACAAGAACTACCACCTCCGCGCACGTAAAAAGAAGTCAGAGGATTTTTAGGAAGGTTGAACTATATTGCTTGATTCATTGCTCAACTTACCAACCAGTGTGACCCAATTTTTTGACTCCTTCGAAAACACAATCCTGGAGAATGGAACAAGGAGTGCCAAGAGGCTTTTGACAAGATAAAATAGTATTTGTCCAGTCCCCCAGTGCTAGTACCACCAACTTTAGGAAGACCGTTAATATTGTATCTGACTACGTTCGAAAATTTAATAGGTTGCATATTGGGGCAACATGATGAGTCAGGGAAAAGAGAAAAGGCGATTTACTACCTCAGCAAAAAGTTTACAGAGTATGAGGCAAAATATTCGTCAATTAAAAAATTCTGTTGTGCATTGGTTTGGATAGCTCGGAGACTCAGGCAATATATGTTGTATCATACGACATGGCTAATTTAAAAGCTGGACCCAATAAAGTACATGATGGAATCACTTGCACTCTCAGGAAGAATAGCACGATGGCAGATCCTACTATCTGAACAAGACATCGTCTATGTGAGCCAAAAGTCGATAAAAGGGAGCGCAATAGCTGACTTCTTAGCAGCTCGAACAACGAAGGAATATGAGCCATTGAGATTTGATTTCCCAGATGAAGACTTGATGTGCATCAAAGAAAAAGAGTGCGAGTCATTAAAAGAGAAGTCATGGAAGATGAGTTTGATAATGCATCGAACGCATTGGGGCATGAGATTAGAGCAGTCTTGATATCACCAGAAGGGAACCATTATCCGTTCATCGCCAGATTGAACTTCTTCTATACTAATAACATAGTGGAATATGAGGCTTGTATCATGGGACTTCGTGCAGCTATTGAACGAAATGTCGAAATTCTATAGGTGTACGGGGACTCAGCGCTGGTGATTTACCAAATCCGTGGAGATTGGGAAGTGAGAGATCTGAAATTAGTCAAATATAGCAATTTAGTGGTGGAACTGATCAAAGAATTCAAAGACGTAACTTTTAATTACCTTCCACGAGAAGAAAACCAATTAGCGAATGCCCTTACCACTTTGGCTTCAATGTTCAAAGCAAACAGAGAAACGGAAATAATGCCTCTCCAAATGAGCATATATGAAGTCTCTGCACATTGTTTTAGCATAAAAAAAGAGCCAGATGGACAGCCATGGTTCCATGATATCTTAGAATATGTCAAGAATCAAAGGTATCCCGAACAAGCAAATTAGAATGACAAAAGAACAATCAGAAGAATGGCGGCAGGATTTGTTCTTGATGGGGACATCCTATACAAAAGAGGAAAAGATCAAGTACTTCCGAGGTGCGTGGATGCCGTTGAAGCTAGAAAAATACTTAAAGATGTCCATGAAGGAATTTGTGGGATACATGCCAGTGGTTTCACTATGGCTAGGCAGATTATGAGGCTTGGTTATTACTGGCTGACGATGGAAAGCGACTGCATTAGTTATGCACGAAAGTGCCACAAATGTCAAATTTACGGCGATAAAATTCATGTAGCCCCTTCGCCCCTTCATGTCATGACTTCTCCGTGGCCTTTTTCTATATGGGGCATGGATGTTATAGGGCCAATTTCCCCAAAAGCTTCTAGTGGACACCGATTTATTTTTGTGGTTATAGACTACTTCACAAAATGGATAGAAGCCGCTTCGTTTGCTAATGTGACAAAGACTGCAGTTTGCAGGTTCTTGAAAAAGAAAATCATTTGTCGATATGGTTTGCCTGAGCGAATCATTTCAGATAAAGCTTTGAATCTGAACAACAAAATGATGAAGGAAGTGTGTGAGCAATTTTAGATAAAGCATCATAATTCCTCACCCTATCGCCCGAAAATAAATGGAGCTGTTGAAGCGGCCAACAAGAATATTAAGAAGATTATCGAAAAAATGACCAAGACATATAAAGACTGGCACGAGAAGCTACCATTCGCTTTGTTTGCATATCGCACATCTGTGCGAACATCTACAGAAGCAACTCTTTTCTCTCTAGTCTATGGAATGGAAGCTGTGCTACCCATCAAAGTTGAGATCCCCTCTCTACGAGTGTTGATGGAGTCAGAACTGGAGGAATCAGAATGGGTCTAAGCTCGATACGACCAGCTAAATCTTATCGAAGAGAAATGCTTGAAGGCAATCTGCCATGGACAGATGTACCAAAAAAGAATGATCGCGGCTTACAACAAGAAGGTACGACCAAGGGAGTTCAGCGATTGAGAACTCGTACTGAGAAAGATTCTCCCAATACAAAAAGACTTGCGAGGAAAATAGGCACCAAATTGGGAAGGACCATACGTAGTAAAGAAGGCATTTTCAGGTGGAGCTTTGATACTCATTAATATGGATGGGAAGGAGTTACCCAATCCAGTGAATTCAGATGCTGTGAAGAAATATTATGCTTAAAAAAAAATCAAGGTGAAAACCTGAAAAGGGCAAAAAAAAAAAATCAAGGTGAAAACCCGAAAAGGGCGTCTTGATTAACACAAAAGATTGAAAACTTGAAAGGGCGTCCTAATGAAGTAGATTTGGGCTTAAGGAGCAAGACAATTTGAACGGTGGGTCAAACGGTGAGACTACAGTATTTGAAGCATTTTTGGAAGTTCAAAATCTTCTACGCAAGAAGCCATGCTCGAAAAGATTCTTGATTAAGAAACTTGGAAGAGTTCATGCGTTGAATATCTAAAGCATTTGTATTCGCTGAATGTGATCCCCTTTCTCTTTATGACACTTTTTACTATCCTTGGTTAACTTTCTTTGTTTGTTACCTTTGAAATAAATAAATGTGAGGTATCGCTTTCATACCTACCTGACCATTTTCATGCATCTCATTGTGTGGTTTATTTAAATAATAAACAGTAAAATGACATACTTTGAACAAAAGAAATGTTAAGCATTACCCAGATGAGAATTTGATAAGTACAAGAGCCTCAAAGCAAGGACAAAGTTCAACAGGGGGAAAAATAGTGATATCTGAGAAACACAGATTACTCATAAAGCTTGAGGACGGGTACAAAGCCTGAAGAGAAAGTCAAGAATCGAAGTAATGAATGCAGATCATCACAAGAATCGTGACGAAAAGAGATACATGGCAAACAAGCTCAATGCGCATAGCATAATCACGTAGGCAAAAAGGCATTTAAGAAAACATGTGCATATCATGATAACATCATGCATGACATATACAGGTGCTCCAGTAGAGCAAGAGGATATGATGATAGCTGTACTGAATCAAAGAAAAGACACCCGAGTTCCATCAGATGAGAGGTTTTGGTATTTTATTCTGTTTTTCAAAAATCAACTCATATTGTGAGAGGTGAGTTGAGCCTCAGGACATGCTGAGGTATTTTCAATTTCTGTTTTTCAAAAATCAACTCATATTGCGAGAGGTGAGTTGAGCCTCAGGACACGCTGAGGTATTTTTAATTTCTTTTTTTAATTTATGTTTTTCAAAAAAATCAACTCATATTGCGAGAGGTGAGTTGAGCCTCAGGACGCGCCGAGGTATTTTCAATTTCTGTTTTTCAATTTATGTTTTAAAAAATTAACTCATATTACGAGAGGTGAGTTGAGCCTCAAGACGCGCTGAGGTATTTTCAATTTCTATTTTTCAATTTATGTTTCAAAAAAATCAGCTCATATTGCGAGAGGTGAGTTGAGCCTCAAGATATGCTGAGGTATTTTCAATTTATGTTTCAAAAAATCAGCTCATATTGCGAAAGGTGAGTTAAGCCTCAGGTCACATGCTGAGGTATTTTTAACTTCTATTTTTCAAAAATCAACTCATATTCCGAGAGGTGAGTTGAGCCTCAGGTCACACGCTGAGGTATTTTTAGTTTCTGTTTTTCAAAAATCAACTCATATTGCGAGAGGTTAGTTGAGCCTCAGGTCACACACTAAGGTGTTTTCAAATTTTTACTTTTGTCCAAAAATCAACTTATATTGCGAGAGGTGAGTTGAGCCTCAGGTCACACTCTAAGGTATTTTCAATTTCTACTTTTCAATTTATGGTTCAGAAAAGTCAACTCATATTGCGAGAGGTGAGTTGGGCCTCGGGCCTCATGCCGAGGTATTTTCAAATTCTGCTATTTAATTTCTGTTTTTCAAAAAAAAATCAACTCATATTGCGAGAGGTGAGTTGAGCCTTGGTTTACATGCCGGGGTATTTTTAAATTTTGTTTTTCAATTTCTGTTTTTCAAAAAACCAACTCATATTACGATAGGTGAGTTGAGCCTTGGCTCACACACTGAGGTATTTTCAATTTCTATTTTTTTTTTAAATCAACTCATATTGCGAGAGGTGAGTTGAGCCTTGGGTCACATGCCGAGGTATTTTCAAATTCTGTTTTAATATCTATTTTTCAAAAAGTCAACTCATATTGTGAGAGGTGAGTTGAACCTCGAGACACGCTGTGGTATTTTCAATTTCTGTTTTTCAATTTATGTTTCAAATATCAACTCATTGCGAGAGGTGAGTTGAGCCTCGGGACACGCTGAGATATTTTCAATTTCTGTTTTTCAATTTATGTTTCAAAAATCAACTCATATTGCGAGAAGTGAGTTGAGCCTCGGGACACGCTGAGGTATTTTTGATTTCTGCTTTTCAATTCATGTTTCAAAAATCAACTCATATTGCGAGAGGTGAGTTAAGCCTCAGGTCACACCCTAAGTTCACAGGCCGAGCTATTTTCAATGTTTGTTTTTCAATAAAGGATAAAGATTGGAGCTGATTAAAGATGCCAAATTTTGCCTCCCTAAAGTTGCAGTGGAGTAGGTTGAAGTTGCAAGTCTTATCTCCCTGATGTTGCAGTGGAGCTGACCAAGGATATCAGATCTTACCTTTCTGAAGTTGCAGAAGAGAAGACCACCAACCTTATCTCACTGAAGTTGTAGAAGAGCGGATTGAAGTTGTAGATCTTATCTTCCTGAAGTTGCAGTGAAGCAGATCGAAGACAACGAATATTATATCCCTGAAGATGCGAGAAGACTGAAGCTACAAGTTTCTATCCCTTTGAAGTTGTAGTGGATTGAACCAAAGCCATAGGATGCTGTGGACTGGAATGAGATTACCTGAATAGGAAGAGCACCAAAGAAGTCGGGACTCGGTAAGACCGGGCAAAATTGGCCTTTCTTTATGCCTTTGCTCTATTCCCATTACACGACAATGAGCAAAGAGGGGCAGCTGTTACAGTCCAATTTTGACCCAAAAACCCGGAGCCAATAACAAGACCCAAATAATAAACCCAACACCCCTAAACAAACTAACCCAAATCCCACATCCTAAAACCCAACAAAACCAAACCCAAACCCGGAGCCCAAATGACCCAACTAGCCAAATTTAGGGTTTCAAAAAAGCTGAAACCCTAATCACCCCACTTGCGCCGCCTCTGTCAGAATCCACTTGACCGGCCACCAACCCCGGTCACTTCAGCACCGCCACCGATCACCTCCTTGCGCCACTTGCATCTGCAAAAATTAAAGAAGAAAGGACAGCAATAATAAAAAATAGATGTAAAACGGCTATATAAGCCGAACAAAAATGGTTGTAATGGGGGGTCGGCATTTTTTTGAATAAAATCATAAATTCAAGCAAAAAATAGCGTTTTAAATATATATAGAAGCAGCAAACCAAAACGAAACAGCAAGCAATAGAAGAAAAATCAAATGTGCAAGGTCTCATTCTCTACTTTTTTATTTTTTTTTCTCTTAAAACTATTAAGTACATACATATAAAGATTTTGTATTTTCTTGTTTAGAAAAAAAAAACCGTTTTACATATACTATAAATAAAAGGAAATAAATAACCAAAAAAAAATAAAAAAATTTTACCTTTCCGGCCATCGTGCACGGCGGCTGGCGGCGGTGGCCTGCGACGGACGGTAGGCCTCTTGGCCGGATTCTGGACTTCGTCCAGAGAACTCTCTCCCTTCCTCCTTTTTTTTTCTTTCAAATGCTGAAAATGAATTTTTTTTTTAAAGAAAAATGGCCTTTTATAGCTTCCCAAAACGACGTCGTTTTGGGGTTGGCCATTAAGCCCCAAAACGACGTCGTTTTGAGCATGACCTGATCCTTCCGACCCGACCGGCCTCATGATCCGCGTGTTTTTTAGAGGAAGGGCTAATTGAGCTCCAGCCCCTTCCGCTTTTTCAAGCTTTTGCAATTAAGCCTTTGATATTTTTAATTTGGTTGCGAAATTTGTCGCGCTTTTCAATTTAGTCCCCGCTGATGTGCTGCGTTTTGATGGAAAGGAATAATTTCTGTTTTGGTCCTCCTAGGTTACGCGCGTGTTGCATTTTGATCCTTTTTCTTTATTTCTTTTTAAAATTGCCCCAAAACTTCGTTTTTATTTCGAATTTAGTCCTTTTTCATATTTAAGTTGATTTTTATATTATCTTTGCTCTTTTATTTTATTTTAAATATTATTTATATTATTCTTATGATTATTATTATTAATATTCTTATTATTACTATTATTTTATTCCTTTTATTATTTATTATCAATATATTATTACTATAGTTACCATTATTATCTCTAATATATATATTACGTACGTATTTTTAATATTATTATTATGTATATATCTTTAATATATATATATATATATATATTTATGTAGTATTATTAATAGTTGTTTTTAACATTAATATTATCTCTAATATGTATATATTATATATATTCTTTATGTATATTATGTATATATATTTTTAATATTATATTTTATATATATATTATGTATATATTTTTAATATTATATTATTCATATATTTTTTATATTGTATCTTGCATATATTTTTAAAAACTGTATTATGTATGTATTTTTAACGCTATATTATGTACATATTTTTAATACTATGTATATACTTTTTAATACACTTTTTTTATTTTCTTTTATTGTAAATATTATTGCTATTATCATTCTAATTTTCTAATGTTATATTTTAATATTTTTTCATTAATTATATCATTGTTTACGTTATTTATTTATTTAGTATATATCATTTACTTATGTTATTATTATTATTTTTGTTATTTCTGATTTGTAATTAGTTCGTGTACTTGTTAATTGATTTATTCTTGCATTTTACGTTATTTTATCTGTACATATTACCATTGTAAATTATTTTACATGTTTATACTGCAAATTCATGTCATATTAACCGTTTTCCGACCCAAAATAAATTCTTTTACGAAAACAATATTCCGTGTTTAGAAACTCGAGAAAATCGTGCCCTAACTCACTGGGTTTCGATTTTTCTCATCTAACCCAAATAACGGAATGCCATTTTAAAATCACAATACGAGTTTTGAAATTAAAAAACTTATTCTCGAAGACTCGAGATGTCGTGTTCTAACTTACTAAATATGACATCTTGTTGTCACGAGATAAGACCTTTTGCAAATGAAGGCAATATTCGGTGTTTGGAAATACGTGAAATCGTACCCTAACTTACTAGGTTTCGATTTTCCTCGTTTAAACTAAACAACCGAATATCCTTTTTTTAATTTTAAATAAAAAGGCACACTCGATCTCAAAAGTTCTATATATCGTATCCTAACTTACTGGATGTGACATTTTATTGCTTCGAGACAAGAGTGTCTTTAACATTTGTTTTATTTAAGCTTTTAATACAAAGAGGGATCGTATTTTAAATTCTTTCAAGTTTTCAAATCTTCGACACTAAAACACTAATTAATCAACTAGATACCAATTTTGGGCGTATCGAGGGTGCTAATCCTTCCTCGTGCGTAACCGACTCCCGAACCCGTTTTCTTGATTTTCGTAGACGAAATCTTTGTTTTGATAAGTTAAACTGTTTATTTAAAACAACTCCTTTTCGAGTTGACCCGATCACATCTCAATAAAAAAGATTGGTGGCGACTCCCGTCTATTTTCAAAATCCAAAGTCAATTCCCCATTTTTAAAAAAAAAGCATAAAAATGGTTTCGACAATAACTACATATGTTAATGGATTAGTGATGAAATTGCAAACATATCTAAATGCAACTGTTATAGTCAGGTATCTTACAGCGATCTCTTCTGGGTATTCTATATGAGTATTCTATATATTCTTTTATCTTCAGAGGTATATGCAATTGCTTAGATGTGATTCTTATCATATGGGAAGATTAGTTAATCATAACATTAGATGGAAATATTGTTAGTCTGGATGATTCATGATCGACAATATTCTATTTTTTTCTTTGGTTTTCTGATCTATTCTGTTAGACAGATGACTTGATGGTTAGACTCATATGAAACTATTTTCTACTTCTACTGGTTGATGTTTTGAATTACATATATGCAATTTGCATTATCTCTATCACAATTGTTTCTAGTGGGTATGAATGATATTCTTCTTTTGGTCTTTCTCTGGAATATTATCGATTTCTTTATCATTCAATGTGGTTCTCGAGAATTCAATATAGCTGTACATCTGAGATTTCATTATCTTGGTTTTCTTATTATTTTATAGTTTGATCTTATCTATCAAATATAATTTATCTGAGAAGGGGTATTCATTGGTCGAAGGTAAATATATATTACTGTTATAAATCCTGGTTCGGTTATGGAAACTCAATGATATGGATCTTAGATTATAGAAGTTGTATTACTACACCGGTTATTATTGAGACTAATCTTGGATTTCTTCTTCTATTTTAAAGTGTACTATTGAAGTTGAAGTACTGATCCATTTATATTGTTGAAATGTCAGATCTATTATAGTACTATGACTTTATTCTATCTGATGACTGTGGACTTGGGATAATTTAAAGCGTGTGGCTTGGCCGTGTGAGAAAATCAGAATGCTCCACGGGTAAGGGACACGGGCGTGTCCTAAACCATCACCGTCATGTTGAACCACACAGTTTATTAACACAGGCGTGTGAGCCCTACTCTTTAGAAAAAAATTTAAAATGTTCGAAAAATTTTATAGTACTTGAATTAGTCCCAAACTACTTTTAACTTGTATTTTTGGACCTTGAAGATCCAAATAAGGGATTATAAGATTATATTATAATATGTTTGATAATTATTTGTATATTATTTATAAATTATCTGATCGGTCCGATAGCGCTCCGTAACCCTGTTCTGGTGATGGGTTGGGGTTAGGGGTGTTACAAAAACCTTATCCTCAATATAGACCAATTAGTCTGTGTAATAATATTTACAAAATTGTCACTGGACTTTACTTACACCGCTATTTAATACATTGATCTCCCATATCTAGGGTAGTTTCATTAGAGGGCATCAAACTACTGACAATGTGATCATTTTCCAAGAAATGATGCATTCTTTTTGTAAGCTAAAACGGAAAACTAGCTCAATGATCATTAAACTTGACATGAAAAAAAACCTATGACAGACATGAGTGGATAAGAAAAGTTCTCTGCTACTTTAACTTCCCTAAAAAGTGGATTGATCTCATTCTCAATTGCATCATGACTTCTACAATGTCATTTCTTTTAAATGGGGGTAGACCTGAGAACTTTAGGCCATCCAGGGGTATCCGCCAAAGTGATCCTCTCTTGCCTTATATCTTTATTCTCTGCATGGAATATCTAAACCTCTAAATCAATATCGTTGTGGAGAATCGCCATTGGAAAGACAAAAACTCATCTAGGAAAGGTCTCATACTATCCCATCTATTTCTGGCTGACAACATTATTTTATTTGCTAAGATAAATAACAGGTTGTGGAAGCCATTGCAGATGTGTTGGATTCCTTTTCTGTGCAATCAGATCAAAAAGTGAGCCTCGCGAAATTGAGGATCCTATTCTCGAATAATACGGTTTAACAACAAAAGGAATGGTGTTAGGAACTCTTAAATTCCAAGGTACCACCTCATTAGGCAAATATTTGGGATTTCCTATTACCATGGCAGGATGCGTCAAAGTGACTATAACTTCACCATTGAAATCCCATGTGGGTAGACTTACTCTCATTCACTAAACTTTGGCTATCATTCTGAACTATTATATGCAATGCCGTTTCCTCCTGATTAGCATTTGCAATGATCTTGATAAAATCAATCGCAACTTCCTTTAGGACAACTCGGGTCAAATCAACGAATCCATCTTCTCAATTAGGGTCAAGTAGCAATGCCTAACAAAGAAGGGGGACTTGGTATATGGCCAACTCAAATTAAAAATCAAGCATATATCATGAAATTGGGTTGGCGTCTCTTGATGGGAAAAACAAAACCTTAGGCTCAAGTGTTGCATGAGAAATACATCAGTGGAAGAGAATGTTTGAAATCTAGCAGGGGCTCTTCCATCACCTGAACAACCATTGTGAAAATAGGGCAATTCTCCAACAATGGATGAAATGATAAATTCGTAACTGCGGGAATACTAAATTCTAATGGGACAATTGGCTTGGGGAGGGACCTTTTCGTAAGTTAATCTAAGGTCCTTTAATCGTTGAAAAAGATAACATGACATTTAAAGAGGTTTGTAGGGGCTTGGAGGACCACCAAATCACTCTTTTTTCTTTCTCTCTCCCAAAGGATATCATGGATAAGCTGGTTAGCCTCCCATTTTCTTTTGTTGAGGTTTGGAGGATAATAGAAACTGGGGCTTGTATAACGATGGCCACTTTAACATGGATACTACGTGTCACTACACTATGCAAAAAATCAAGGCTAACTTTACCCCAAAGTTCGGTGATTGGCAGTGGTTATAGAAGATTAAAATTCCACCGAAAATCATTTTTTTGTCTGAGAATGTAATCACGTAATTCTCCTAACTTCAAATTTTCTCAGTAAAAGGGAAATGCAGGTTGAGGACCTTAGTCCTTTGTGCAAGACTCACTCGGAAGTAGTGGAACGTTTGTTTTGGCACTATGCTATGAGCACAAAGTATTGGACGGTGTTGAATACTAAAGGTCTTGATAACACCCAAATCAGTCTCACATGGAATGAGTGGTTGAAGGTTAGTGTGGAAGCAAAAAGATTACCACAAAAATCACTGGATACCTATGTATATTATTTTTTACTTTTTTTTTCTTTGGGAAATTTGGCTTTTGCGTGATGCTATCATCTTCAAATCAAAGTATAGTCAACAGTATCTAGAGCATAAGGTTCTCAATAAGGCGGGCAGGTACCTTGCCATTGCTAGCAGACTTAAATGCCAACCACTCCCACATACTCTCCATGTTTCCTGGATGCCCCTTACTCCAGGTGTTTTCCAACTTAATACCGATGGTTCTTCCATCGGTAACCTAGGTAAGGTAAGGGCTGGTACCATTATTAGAAACGAGAAAGGTGAAAGGTTTGCAATTTTTTCAAACAAGTTCTTGTTGCTACTAGTATAGAGGTTGAATTATAGGCTATTAAAGACGGGTAACTTTGAAAGTGATGTTGTTATTGTTGTTTAAGTTCATTACTAATTTTGAGGCTAATAATCTTGCTTTATCTACACTTGCTAATGGTTGCAAGTCACTAATGTCTAAATTTGTCTCGATCGCACTCAAGCACATATATAGAGAGGGGAACCAGTGTGCGAACAAATTAGCTCGTTTATGGAGCAGTTTTCAACAGGAAAATTCTAACACCTTTCATTGTAGGGATCTTTTGTGTATTTGTAGGGAACCCCAGCTTGTATTGAGGCTCTGTTGAAATTTTATGCCTATGGACTTAGTATGGAACCTTAGTTCGATAAAAAAAAAAAAAAAAAAGCTATAGGATTTAAGAAATTAAAAACATCCTGTTTTCTTTTATGGAGATCTCATCTTCAGCTTTGACCGTGGAAATGTGAAATTGGCTTGAGACGGAGCATTCAAAATCTTCTAACACCTTGCCAAGTTTGCAATGACTTGTTTGCACAGAGAAGAAGGCATGCATCTTACAATATGATGTTTGGAAGTATTCCTTGAATCCCAATAGTTTTTCAGATTTCTTCAATAGTTGTAGATATGATAACTGTGTAAAACTTGGGCAAAAATCAGAAATCGTAACATACCATTTGATAACTAAAATGATACAAATCAATGGAATGTGTTTGTAAACTACTGTGTAATGACATCACAAAAGAGTAGAACCGTATTGAAGAATACCTAACACGATTTACTGTCAGTTTCGATATACATACTAGTTTCATAGTATCATGTGGAAGCAATATCTCAAAAAAAAAAAAAAAAAGGGGTCCGGTTTTGAATCTGAATATGGTAATCGGATGAGAGGCAAAAGCTCCAAGTGCAAAGGCATCCTCTAGGCTACTTTGTGAGGAGAGCAGAAAAGTAAAAGACCAAACATAACCGGTAAAATATGAAAGCAAAAGCAGGAGCAAAGCAAGTCAATGATCACTTTGATCAAAATTTTCTTCATGGATTAGAGTCACTTCCTCTCCAAATGTGATAATGAAACCATTGATTAAACTTATAGTGAGAGTAATAGATGCTAGTAAAAGGAAAATCACCTTCTGCCTGACATACCATGCCTTGATTTTGTTTACAGGAGCAAACATCTTTGGAGCTTACTCTTTTAGTCTTGCATTATATGAAACAAAGGACGATGAGACTGCCAGAATCTTTACAGAAATTGGTTCTGCTCTTCTGCTTTTGGCTGCTTTGATCTGCTCTGCAAGAGAAACTTCACTCTGCATTTTCTGTTTCTTTATAAGCTCTATATTCAATTTCTCCAGAGCTGGGATATGCGATGTGTCTCCTTTAATACTGACTTGACTGCTTATGGATTTCCTTTTGCGGATCTAAGGATAGAAGTTATTATCATAGAAAAAATGAGTTAAGGAACCTTGGAAATAAGTGACTCATTACATACTAATACTAGTTCTATCAACACAAGCCCTTCGCAAGCTACTTGTCTCTAATTCAATAGAATGACAACCATGAGAACATAGCACATAATCAAGCAATTTTATGCATTCTCTGGCAACCTTTCTGAGGTTTCTTACCATTTGTAATCTCTGCTTGAGTTTCATTCCTTGGGAGTCTGCCACACTCTCATCTTGCCTTGCTTTTTCTTTCATCCTTCTCTTCAGTTCTCTTGCTTTCTCTTTCTCTTCCTGCTCTTTTCTCTTTTGAACAATCCTTGCTATCCTTTCTGCTCTTGCTTTTTCCGCTCTTACCTTGGCTATCTCTTTCCCCTTGGCCTTCTCTGCAGCCCACTGTAGCTGTTCAAGAACTATTTCTTGTTTTATCTTGTCATAGCTATCCCATTCTAGCTCCACTTGGTCACTCCCTCCTTTCCTAGAAGCTTCAGCTATACTTTTCATCCATGATTGAAAGAATCTCTCCCCTAACCGTTTCCATTTCAAACGCTTGCCCCAAGCACGCTTCACTGAAGACCCAATTCTTGCCTTGCTTTCCTCACTGCAGGAGTTGTAATATCCTCAATTTCATGATCTTTAGAAGTGAGATTTATTGTAATCATTAACATTGTTTCAATGGCATACAAATTCATGCTAAAAGTTTGAAAAGCTCATTCCAAGATGCTTAATAACAGAAAGCGGCTAAGACAATTAATATAAAAATAAACAAAGGATGCATCTGCAGCCAAGGGTGACTAAAAACTTTTTTTTTTTTTTTTGCAGAACTCATCACTTACATGTCTACTTCTCATGTTGATAATGCAAACATACACATCAATTACATGACTTATTCATTTATGTTGAGATAGAAACCGCATTACCCTTGAATGGCACTAATAAGTAATGCAAACTGCAACAGCTATTCATCAAAAACTAGAGACCACCTAAAAGAAAGTCATAAATAGTTGAATCTGATACGACTGTAATAAATGTACATCCATAATGTCAGCTTGTGACAATACCATCTTGAGTTGACAGGAAAATCTTTAATCCATTCAACCTTTTAGTCTGATAGTTAACTTCGAATTTTCTGCTAGGTCCTGCATGCCCATAATATAGCCAGCTATGGCTGGCTATCAGGGTACTAGTACCTGCTTGACACAATGATCCAAAGCTCGTATCCTGGCACAATTATTATACTATAAGATGATCTTAACACATATAAGGCTTAGTGCTCGCCCCATTTTAATTTTAACACATTGAGTATCTAGCTCGCCTGCATGGATGCAGTGGGAATTATAGCAACATAACATTACTTTGGTCTCAACCTACTGCTTAAAGTTTTAGGTCTAAGGGTTTTTGAATACATCTCTTACAGCATGAAACCATTTCCATGTTTGATGTTTAATGATACAATCCATTGCAGACATTTTTGTTAAGTTTTGTCAAAACAAAGTTACCTATGAGTGCGGGGATGTTCAGCCATCTTCTTCCTAACCTGGAAATGAAGGGATGGACAAGTTTTCAATTAAATTAATAACAGCAACAACAATAACAAGAATATATCCTATTTTCTCTTCCTGTTGAAGAACTAGTCTCTATTAATAATGATTACTGCTAGAACTGCACTAAATTTGATACCTATATATAGCAAATGATAATGCTGAATGCTGATGTAGTGAGAACAACTCTTTTTTTTTTTTTTTTTTTTTTTTTTAAACATATCATGGGTGCTTACCCCTATTTCAATAATATCCATGTGAAAAATAAAAATATCCCAAAACTGCTTCAGTCTTATATGACTTCACCTTGGGATCATTCAAGGCTTCTATTGTTCTTTGTTTGATTCGTAAACGTGTCTCTGCATGATACAACATTAAAATCTATGAATTTACTAAGCACATAAAGATTGAAACCAAATTAATTAATTTAAATTTTAGAAATAAGGTTACCAGCACTATGCTTCTGGCCTTTGTTCCATGGAACCCTCCCTTTATTTGCCAGTCCTATCTTCCTCCTCCTTTGCTCTTCCTTGTAGTCTTCATCATTGGAAAATTCCTGAGAGCTATAACAATCATATACATGAGCCTCCTCACTCAAGTTTTGCATCTGTTTTGATTTTATACTATCTTCTGACCAACAACTGTTGCAAAACATGAATCCTTCCTCTGCACCCATGGAACTTTGCAAAGCTCTAACAGGCTGAAGGCTCAATGAACATCTACAGGAATAAGAGGAAAATACTTTCTTCACAAAAAATTGATGGTAATTTGAGAGCAACATGTTTGGTTGGCGATGCATATAATCCACCACAGAGGAAATAGGCCACAAAAGGGTGTCTGGAACATTGCTTGAATGTGGATGTCGAGCAGACAATCTCCTGATAGGTCAAAACTCAAACAAATATGGTTATACTTTGGAACAATCCGGATGCTGAAACAAGTTTTTGAGGATATAAAAACATTCCTTCTAATGTAAATAACCTAAGAACATAAGTTAATGAGAGTATGCTTGCATATCAAAGATTAATGCTTTATAGACTAGACAAGAAGAACAATCGCAGCTTTTCTAAGATAATAGAACTTCACAACAATCAAAGAATGTCAATCATGTAGTTTTCTCCTGCAAACAAGTACTTGACAACCCAATTAAGCATTCAAACAAGTTTTTTCCATGACTGCAGTATGAAACAAGAAGAATACATGGGAAATGCAAAGTGGTCCAGTGGCCAAAATGAATAGCGCATTGCAATACAGAGAAAATCACAATGCTCCTACCAGGTCAATGCCATAAATGGCAATGTGACCAGACCATCAAACTAAAATAAACAGAACATCTCGAATGTCGATCAAAAAACTATCCTCTGTAACCATTGTAGGAGATTTACCAGGTTCATGGAATTCATCACGATATGCAGAATTTAGCAAACAGGACTACCAGAAATTTTCACTTTTGCTTTCAATTCAAGATATAATTTCACTGTTTAATTTCAGCTATTAGAATTATAAAAAAATTTATTTCCAGTTAGACAAGGCATTTATAAGACGAGCAAATTTGGATACTGCTACTAAAAAAAAAAAAAAAAAACAAATAGAGCGTTCGAAACCCAAATTCAAAATTAACCCAGAATTGCAAAGAGAAGCCTTTTTCAATTGTTACATTATGCCGCAAAACAACAGGAAATGTAATACAGTTTCATTCGTTTCTATAGAAAAGTTAAAACTGTTGTAAAAAGAGAAAGGAACTTACAAGTGAAAAAATGACATCTCAGATGGATCAACTTGTCAGAATCAAGATGGTGAGCAATGTTATCGGATTTTATGAAATGGGTTTTGGATTTTAATAAAGAAATGTGCTTTCAGACTTCAGTGTAGAGTTTGGGAGGGACAAAAATGCAGATGAATAATAACCAGACGTTATGGATTGCTTTCTTCGAGTCGTTTTATCATCATCTTAGTTTTTAACCATACCACAATAATTCAACAGTTATATATTTTTAAATTTATTGCACCCAATTAATTAATTTTTAAAATATTCATATTTCAAATAATTCAGCACAAAGAAAAGTTATTATTTGCTTTAACATAATTTCACCTTCTATCTATAATTAAATTCGATGAGAATTCGCGCATGGTTTATACATAGGTTCGTAAATTATATTTTACACATAAAACATAATAATAGATTATTGAAAAATAATGGAGGAAAGATGAAAACATGTCTCATCATCTAGTGGTAAAGCTTTAGTATTGTAGGAGAAACCAAAAGCATAGATGGCGCCTTCTCGGTATTTGATCGAACTATTTGTTCTTCCACTCCTATCTTTCTATTGGAAACAAATTACAACTTTAGAGAAAATGGTATATATACATATATATCCAGTTTCATTCCTGTTTGACAAAAAAGAAAGTTTCATGGAAAATAATTACCAGAAAATTTATTGGTTTTCCAAGGAAAGCTAGCATGCATGAACATCTTGGATCCATTACTAATTACATCGGGGCAAAATGCTTACATTTTGCAAACCCCAAAACCATATTATTATTACATATCACAGCCTTTGTTAATATAGCAAATACGAAACATACAATACAAGAGTACTTCATCTGAGGTACAAAACGTATTCTTGATCCCTTAACCTAAAAAACTTTAGTTTTTTAAGTTAGGGTTCAAAAATAGGTTTTAGTTTGGCTCCATTTGAGACTCACATAACTAGAGGCACCAAAACCGAATCAAGAATGTCGTTTTATGAATGGATTAGGCATAAAACGACATTCTCGATGCAATGAGATGCCTCCAATTGGACTCCCAGATGAGAGCCTTTAACCTCTCACGTGTATAATCCCATCCATTAATCACACAAATCATTAAAAAGGAAAAAAAAAAAAGGAAGGCCAAAAGTTAACGACCCAATACACCTAAAATAGCTAGAAGTGCAGCACAAGTCAAGGGAATAAACCAGTGCTCACAGACTGGCCATCAAAGTCCTTTGCATTAGCCAGAAAATCCTTGAAACCCTCCAATGCCTTAGCACGTTCCTTGTACAAGGAATTCAATTTATCGTTGATGGTCAGCAACACTTGCTCTCCAATGCCACCACAGTAAGCTCGAGCAATTTTCTTCAGATGGGACATTGCAAACTCCACCTTGAAGTTGACGCGGAGAGCATCCTTAATAGCATCCCTCCATTTCAGCATCTTTGTCTGGGTCACTTGATGGAGCTCAAGATCTTCCATCTCTTTTATTGTTGCACAGAAAAGCAGATAAATTTTCCCAGTAATATTCATGTTCATCGGACTTGAAGCCGAGACATCACCATAAGCATTCATGATTCTTTCCACAGTGGGGACCAAAGATATTGGAAAACTGTATCTTCCAATTGTTTTTCGCTCCCCATTGAAGCAAATCATGAAGTCTGAGAAATCCACATTGCTTGCGACATCTTCATCAATTTTCAGAAGAAACTCGGCAATGGTGTTTTGCAGGATAATCAGAGAATTCTCTGGATTTGTCACTTCGTTAGGAACCAGATCATCCAGTAAGTCATCAAGTTCTATACCATCCAGCTGGAAAGAAAGAGTCGGGATATTATCTCACAAGCAGAGAGATTATCAAAAATTATCTGAAAATTTTTAGATTTTTCAAGCAGAGTTGGTAGAATGGTAAGTGAGGGTTTGAGTATATTAAAACATTCATTAAGAAGAAAGTGGGATATGTAATATATTCTTAACATTGCTCATGAAATTAAAAAATCTATATTATTAATGTACAATACGAACTCCAAGATTATTTAGAGTAAAATTTTATGCATATACAAAAGATGCTTTCAAAGGAAATGATAATTTTTCCAGATTTCTCAAAGCTTAGAAGCAATTTCCATACCTCTTCAGCATTTCCTTCAACATCAGAGCTCATTCCTTGTTCTCCATCCTGCAAAATAGAACGGCTTCTTTTTAGTATCCTATTTTTACCACTATAATCATATATATTCTTATACATGCATTACTTAATTTTAATCCCTTTGACCCTTTGAAAATAAAATAGGAAGTTTCAAATTTATCACATATTGTCTCAAATTCATATATATGCTGGGCAATTTTTGCCATCAGTCTCTGTACTTTTTATTTCACTTTCTCTCCTTCAACTCTCCATCTAATCATATTCTGATTAAAGCTTCGGAGAAAGTTATCAAATATCAACTCCCTGATTTCAATTTTTACGTTTACTTATTGCATACACAAAAATATATATTTAGTCAATATAAAATTGCTAAAAGTATATAAATAGGAGGATAATACGCTTCAGCACACTCAAACCCATGTCCTCTTGCATTGGTAAGAATGACTATACTAATCGAATTAAGAATCAATTGGCGATTTTATGTGTATAATTAAATCAAAATTTTCATTTGGACATTTTTATATTTAGATATGAAATATATGCTAAAAATTTTAAAATGGGAGCATTTTTGTATTAGCATGTACTCATATCCGACACTCAATTTCAAATCCAGATAACATAGCCATATACAAAGCAACAATGATAACTTCAACTCATAAGGCTAAGATAAATTTACCTTGACATCAAAATGTGGATGAGAATCTGATAAATCAACAGAAATTTCTTGTTTCTGAAGATCAGTTGCAGGAACTTGCCGGTAACCAGCAATTAAACATTCGATGAGTTCCTCCAAATTACCATTCTCCGCTATCAAACTCTCAAATTCTTTCTGCAAAACATTTGTTCTTTACTATTATTTTGCACATCAAAAGCTTAAAAAATAATTAAAGCAGATAGAGAAAAACCTAATCATCAAAACAGATTTCTTTACCTTCTTTAATTGCTGCTCTCTTAATTCAATCTTTTTCTTTTTCTTTATCTTTTGGATTTGCCGTAATTCCCCTTTACAACCTATTTGTTTGTTTGAAGTCTCATGATTTGAAACTCGAGAATGCATGACTAAGGATCACTTACCTGAAAGTTCCAATTGCTTTGCAGATCAAAATACTGAAGACCCGGATTTAGATTTTTTAACAAGTTGACAAAAATTAGATAAAAAAATAGAGAAAATAAGCCCAGAAACTCTTTAGAGAGAACAAACATAAAAAAAATAAAGGAAGAAATGAATCTGATTCAAGTAAAATCGAATACTTCACCTGGTTCACAATCCCGAAGTCAAGTTGCGTAGCAGTTTCCTCTACACTTTACTCTTTTTTTCTGCAGCAACTTGCATACAAAGTCATCCAAAGGAATCTAAAGGACTGTGAATGACAATATAGTTGAGGTTTGAAAAAAGAAACTTCTTTTTATGTTTGAACTTGAACCATTCGATTAAACCCCAAAAGTTATTGAAACCGTTAGATTAATCGATGATGATGAGAAAAACAAAACAAAAAGTGGCTGCTTTTTGTTCAAGTTCTGTATAGTGGCCATTACTGTAGTTCAATCGCACGATTAGCCTCCAGTGATCGAACGTTTTAGACCCTCTTTCTTGTCTGTTAGTGCGTTGGTCGGTCGTCGTACTCTCTTATGTGGAAAGTCCTTCCCACTCTCGTTTATTAGGTATATGTATTAGGAATTAATCTAAAATTATACATGATTTAATGTAGAATTAATTTTGATTTTATATAATTTTTATGTCATCTAATTCTTACAAATTATTAATATAACATTATTTTATATTTATATATTACAATACCGAATTAAAATTTATGTATATTATTATGCATTAAATCAAAACTTATGTATAAATTTAATATTTATCTTTATATATTATATTATTATATATCTTTAACTTGTTCTTACGAATAAATAAATTACCAACTCAAGTAGAAAAACATTACAAATTTCATTTTTAATTAAAAAAATATATTATTTGGAAGTATTTTTATTTTTTCAATTTTTTTAAAAAGGTCAATAAATTCTTGATTAAATTGATGTCACAAATGAATCAAGCACCAACTCGATTAGTAAAACTATAAAAATCTTTCCAAAAACTTGCATGAGGTGAGTTTAAACCGAAATTATTTTACTCAATAAAATATTAACTTTACCACTAAACCAAACCTTTATCTTAATATAATGTTTACATTTTAATAGTATTGTGCATACTTTGTTATTAGGGGCAACGCCGAGAGGCTAACATGCTCAGTCCTCTAAAATTAAATTACACTTTAGCCCTTTAAATTTACAAGATTTTAATTTAATAAAAAGTAAAATTACATTTTAATCCCTCCAAAATGATAAAATTTTGATTTAATTATTTAAAAAATATAAAGATATAAGTTATTAAAATTGTGAAATTAAATTTTAACTCTCATAAAAATATACAACCTAATTTCAACTCGTCTAGAAAAAATTTCTGGCTTAACACCTATTTATTACCTTCATCAATTGTATGTATTGATGATGATGTTGATCGACTTGGTGGCACAACTATGATAAACAATTGTAGCGCATTTAGCATTCTTATTATGATATATTTATATATTTAAATTTCATTTTACTAACAATTTAATTTATTTTTTATTTTATATTGTATATATTTCATGTGTTATTATTAATTAGTTTCGAATTATATGTTATTTTCAAATTAACATATATGTTTTAAATACATAATTTCTGATAGAACTTTTGGTAATAACTATGAAAAAACAATAATAATATACAAACTCTTAATTTTTTTCAATTAATAAATAAATAATTAAACATTAAAATAATGTAATCGTTAAAATATGATATAATATATCATTGTTAAGTTTTCACAACTAAAAATAATAGTAAACAAAATTCATTTATAATAATAAATATAGTTGAAATCAGAACTTATTAGGGTCACTCATTCGTGTTCGAAGGTCCATTTGAAAAGTAGGAGAGTTTAAAGAAAATATAAGTTCGAAAAATGGGATTAAACAAAAAATAAAGTTCGCTTTCTAAACGGATTGGGCCTTATATAGGATTTTTTGGTCCAGACTCAGCTCGAATCAACTGTTTTACTATTGTTTCATTGTCATTTTGTTGTTTTATTGCTACTATTTTATTATTATTATTATTATTTAGATATTTTATAACTCTTATTATTTGAACTTAAAATTTTATTTCAATTCAACCCATGATCAAATTTAGTTGAAATCTTAGAAGTACACGGAATTATATTACTTATAATTTTCTTACCTGAGAAATACATGATATTACTAAATTTTAAAACTAATAATAATATTGCATTAATCTTCTTCATCCAAATGTTATTCTCCGTGCATGAATGGTTGGAAATGCTAGAGCTGCTGGGGCTCATGCTTCAATTCGTTATTCTGATGGGAAGGAGTTGCTGGTTGAGATGGTTTTATAGGACATGCAACCAATGTGATAGCCGAATTCTGGGCCTTTTTGAACGTTCATTTACGTCATGACGATTTGCAAGTATAAAAATCTTCTTTCTTCATCCTATTATCACTCAGAGCTTCAATAATAATTATAATAAACTTTGATCATAATTCTTTTATAAAAATATATATGTCCAATCAATTCAATAAATATTTATGCAAATATATTGAACAATTTCTTAGGAATTTTTTATGCTTTTAGCACTCTAAATCCTCAAAAGATTTTAGTATAAACTTCCACTATATAATGATTCATGTAAAAATCTATAACAACAATGATTAGATGTATGTCAGATCTTTCGTAAATTGTGATACTAAAGATTATTATATCTATCATAAAGAATATCTTTCCAATGCCAAGATTTAGTGAAAAACTTAATTTTTCTTATTTTGTTTTTGCAAAACTACTAAATTAATACCCCACTAGCTTTATTAAAACACCCCTAACCCGTCTCTGTCGCTGGATTAGGGTTACGAAGCATTACCATATAATCAAAAACATTTAGACTTTAAATCATTTAATAAATTAATCATAACATAAACCATTCATACACATGCACTTTGTCCCTAAATCGAGCCTTCGAGGCCCTAAAAATAGCTTAGAAACAATTCGAGACTAATTTGAAACAAAACATAAGTTTTTTAGACAAAGTTAAAAAATTTAGAAAATAGGGGTCACACGGACATGTGAAACCTCCCGGACCGTGTAACTTTCGAACAAGGGACACACGACCGTGTCCCAGCTCATGTCCTCACCCGTGTAACTCTCTAAGTAAGGTCATACGGGCGTGTCACACGCTCGTGTGCCAGGCCGTGTAACTCTCTAAGTTGCCCCACACGCCGGTGTGCCAGGCCGTGTGGTAAGCCGTGTAACTCACTGACATGCTTACTAAAGAACTCTCAGATGACACACAGCTGCGTTGCCTGGCCGTGTGCTCACACGGCTGAGTCACACGCCCGTGTCTCAGACCGTGTGAAACCAAAATTAACCTGAAATCAAGCCATTTCAATTCCATTTCATGCATAACTTGTCAAACCGCTTAAGCACACAATCGAGGGTTCAAACACAATTCAAAATTTGCATAAACATACCATTTCAAGCATCCTAAATCACCTAACCCATAAGTCATT
The DNA here is from genome assembly GCA_020496765.1 of Gossypium stocksii. NCBI lineage: Eukaryota > Viridiplantae > Streptophyta > Magnoliopsida > Malvales > Malvaceae > Gossypium > Gossypium stocksii. Next base: position 97,149,308 of record CM035632.1, on the reverse strand, counting down.
GAAAGGCACCACAAATACATCTAAACACCATTTACCAAAACATGTTAACATTGTTTCATTCCATCCATAAGACCTAATTCCACTATGTGCCTAAAACACATTATAAATGAACATTTCCAAGCCAACGTCAAAATGCCAAAAGGCCATGCATAACAATTACCTAAAAGTGATCAAAGAGACTTAACTTAACAAGCATTACAAGTCCATCACCCATTGTAACGACCTGAAAGTTGGGGTGGTTGAAAAACATATTTTCGGGACCCCGTCATTATGTCTCGAGTTAAAAAATAGTAATAGTATAATGTTTAGAGTTTTCTCTAGAAGTAAATTGAATAGTAAAATAGTAAATTTGATTGATTAAGAACTAAATTAATTATGAGAAAGAAATAGTTACAAGGACTATTTAAGTAAATAACTCACAATTTATATTAGTCAAATGGAGTTAGTGGGCATATATATATAATATATGTATATATAGATATATAGGTGATATCATTAATAGCTATTATAGGATGACTATTATGTGTTAGAGTTAGTAAAAGAAATAAATAAAAGAAAAGAAATAAAAGAGTGGGTAAAAAAAAAAGAGAAGAAACTTTATCTTTGCTCTTGTCTGTCGAAAATAGGGAGAAAGATTTCAGCCATTTTGTTCATGCTTTAAAGCTCAAATTGGTTAGTAAATTTTGGTTTTTATTTCATGGATTTTGTGTTTTTGGAATCCTAAGACTATGAGCTAGTTTACCTAAGTTGAAATTTTAAGAATGAACGGAAATTATAGAAGTTACCATGAATGAGAAACTCAAAAGTTTTGGGGTTATTTTGTTGAATACTAAATGTATTTGAGGTGATAATTGGTGGATAAGTTTTATATACTAAGTTGGTCTTATTGTGTAGTGATTTTTATTGGTAATAAATTTCTAGAGTTTTAAATGTGGTAAACTCAAAGTGACATAGTTTAAATAATTAAATTTTTGGTAAAGATTGTGGAATGTTTTTAAGTTAAAGGTAAATGTTGAGGATTGAATGTAATTAAATTATATGTTTGGTATTAGGGACCAAATTAAGCAAGTGATTAAAAGTTGGGATAATTTCATAATAATAGTAGAATAATGTAATTATTAAATTGAAGAAATAGCATTGATTGAATGAAAATGTGAACTTTTTTTTAAGGAACGAATCAATCAGACATGAATCGAGGAAAAACGAAGGTGACGGAGTAGCTATCACCCTCACTAATACGACTATTTTATTAAGGTAAGTTTGTGGGCTTGAACTTAATTTTCTATTTACTACTTAAATTAATTAATGCTAAATTAGCTCTTGATGTAAAATGTTGTTTATTATCGAATAAATGTTAAGGAAAAATGAATGAGGAATTTGTGGAAGTAAAGGAATGTACAATCGTCGATATATTCGACTAGCGCTGGTCGCAATCCTTGTCAGCTTTTTGACTAGTGCTAGGCACAAAATCGTCAGTTTATCTGACTATCGCTGGGCGCAAACACCGTTGGTTCATCCAACTAGAGCTAGGCTCACAAATATTATCGTTGGTATATCCGACTAGCACTGGGTGCAAATATTGTTGGTCTATCCAACTAGAGCTGGGCTCATACTCAATGTTGTCGATAAATCTGAGTAACGCTGGGTGCAATCTCCTTTGCGGTTTACCGCTAGGCACCAGGTGCCATAACGCTAATAGATTTACGATAATATACTTGAATTGTTTAGAGAACCGAAATCGTAGTTGACTATGTTAAAATTTCATGTTAATAAATTTGGAAAATGTGTTTAGTAAGTATATGGAACCTATTGATGATAAAATTACTTACATGTTGCAAGTTAGATAAATAGTGGATTTGGACTCGGTATCCTGAAGGAATCCCATACTCAATGTGGGTGATATTTCTTTTTGTGTTTGGCATGTACCTAGGATGATATGTTTGTCATTTTGAAAAGTGTTGTAAATGAGACTAGAATTTGATAATAGTTGAATATATATATATATAATTTAGTATATGTTGGTATGAAATTATATTTGGTTGAACATTTCGTGTAAATGATTATGAATATATATTGGATAGGACTTTAGGTTGATGTTTTGATTTGTTAGGTATATTTGAAGTTGTTTATCATTCAAATTTTGCAGGGTCAGTAAACTTGATTTTTCAGGCTCATTTTGAGTTTATACAAGTAGACACACGGGCGTGTGTCTAGGCCGTGTGTGACACACGGCTAGCCTCATGGACGTGTGTCGAAGCCGTGTGTCCCCTACACCTAAAAGTAAGAAAAATCAGTTTGCCACACGGCCTAGCAACATGGGCGTGTGCCCAGGCCGTGTGACCCCCTGTTTCTTCATGAATTGCAAGTCAGCATGCCACACACCCCAAAGACATGGCCATGTGAGCCACACCGCCACACCACACGGCCACACGGGCGTGTGCCTCTATTTTGAAGAAATTTTTTTAATGTTTTCTAAATTTCTCGGTTTAGTCTCGAACTACTTCCAAAGCATGTTTTGGGCCTCGTAAGCTCATATTAGGGACTTTATAATTGAATGCAAAAATTTTTAATTTGAATGGAAAATTTTGTGACTCGAAAATGAATGTTGTTTGTGTATAAGGTCGGTAGCGCCTCATACCCTGTTCTAGTGTTGAATACAGGTAAGGATTGTTACATTTAGTGGTATCAGAGCTTACAGGTTTAACCATTTTTCAGACTAAACCAAGTATGAGAGTGAGTCTAGAGTACATGCCAAAGTTGAGTCGAGTTTGAGTTAGGATTGGATGCTGATTCTCATGTTTTTGTTTATAATGTAAAGATGTCAGATGATACTAATAACACCTTCGATCAAGAAATTCATATTGGTGATGAATCCACCGGGGAATATTATGAATTTGAGTTAATAACACCGAATGTAGGCATTGACGGTGTACAACGACCCAATACTACTAGTGGCTCAAATAAAGGGCAATCTGATAATGATGTATTGCAAGTAATAACGGATGCTCTTCAGAGGGTAGCCAGAGTCACTCCACTCTTGACAATCACATCTGAGGCTAGACAAGCTCCTATTAAAGAATTAAAGAGGTACATTGCTACCAAGTTTACTAAAACAAAATGAGTTGACCCCTCGATGGCAGAATTTTAGTTAGAGTCAACGACCCGAATCTTACAATAGTTAGAGTGCACTCCTCGAAAAAGCATTATTTGTGCGGTCTCACTATTACAGAGAGAAGCCTATGCATGGTGGAACATAGTTACGAGGCATGTTACAATAGAAGTAGTCGATTGGGAATTTTTCCAAGCTGAATTCCAGAAGAAATACGTGGGTAAGCTCTATCTAAAAGATAGGAAACAAGAATTTTTCATGTTAAAACAAGAAGATATGTCGATAGTAGATTACAAAGGGAATACTCACGACTTAACAAGCATGGGAAGGAATTGATTCCTACGTAGGAGGAAAATTACAAACGTTACCTTCGAGGCATGCGCAATGAAATTCAGACTCAACTAGTAGCATTGAAACTTAAAGAGTTTGCAGATTTATCAGAACGAGCAAAAATGGTCGAACAATCTCTGGGATTATGCAAAAAGGTTGAACCCCCTCGAGCTACAAGTAAACGATTTAGGAACTATTGTAACGCCCTAAAATTCTAAGCTTTTAATTTTTGTATGTTGAGGCACAAGTTGCATGTTGCTTTATTGGTTAAGGGATTTATGAGTGTTTGAGAATGTTGGAGAAGTCCTAGGTTCAAACCTGAGCTTTAGCAAAATTTTTGTTTTAAGTGAATTAAACCCTTGGTATTTGAAAGTGGGCCTTTTAAATATTTTTTATTAAAATGTGACACAAGGAGCCTGTTAGTAAAGGTGGAAAGTGGCGTGTAGATATGCATATGGTCTAAGGTTCGAGTGTTGGCATAGTCATATGAGGAGTATTTACTTTGCTACTTGGGACGGCTGGTATTTGAAGTGGATTTGAACTTTGTTGAGTGAGGTTTGACTTGGTTTGGGAGTGATATTAGAAGAAAATCAATGAGGAGATAAAGGAGGAGTTTTAGGAGGGATAAGGGGAGAAAATCAAAGAAATGCAAAGGTTGGAGTATTGTAGCCGAATAGGGAGGCTTGGGCATGCAAATCCGGCTAGGGGTCATCTTTTGAAGTTTGTTTTGCCGTTTGTGCATTATTCTTTTTGGCTTCTTTTTTGTGTTTCAAGGGTGGGGATTTCTCTTGCTTTTCTTGGTTGTTTTTGACCAATTTTGCTTTCTTTCTTACCTTGGCCGAATAAGCATTCTTCTATTTGCAATATTCTTCTTTCTTTTCAATTAAGCTGAACGTAGTTTCTCTCCCTCTCAAAATTGATTCACTCATTTTCTTTACTCTCTCTTTCTGCAAGCCGATTCTTCTTTCTCTCCATTCTCTTTTCTCTATTCGCCTTCTTTTTCATCTTGGCCGAATATACTTTTTTTCTTCTCTAGTTTCTTTCTCTTCTCCTTTCTATTATTATTTCGGTTTAAGCCATTAGTTTTTGGCTGATTTCCCCTCACTTCATTTTCTTTCAATTTCTAGCCTTCGATTTCTTAGCCAGAAAGGTTTGACTTGGGAACTTGGGGTTTGATTCGATTGTTCGGGTTGCACTTTCATCTACTACCCCTTATAGTCGAAGTTGTGTGTAAGTTTTCTTGACTCATTTTAAGTGGTTTTCTTAGCTAATATTGTCACCGTTCTTCTATTCTGGTTCTTTCCTCCTCTCCTTCTCAAGATGCATTGTTGGTTAGGACCTAGGTTTTCTCAAGGAGTGAAAGAGGGGCAAGCATTCTGAGGCAATCGAAAGCCTACTCTCAGTACTTGATCAGAGTAAGTATTGTTGCCTTACTTTTTAGTTTGAGGCCAAATACTTTTTGATGGTGCTATAAGTTATCAAATATGGATGTAAACCACATGTTTATGCAGTCTCGATAATAAGGTCTGTTGTAACACAAAAATCCATCAAACAGTTTTGGGGATTAATATTCGTCAACAGTTAAAGCGGACTTAACTACACTCGTTCGATCAAGGCAGGTATCAATGTTATTTCAGTTTAAACATTAGAAGAGGATGATAAATCCTATTAATTGAAGGACTAACTGAGTGCCTTGATCAAATATAGGTTTTGCGCTCATGGGTTTCTGCGCCTCTTCGTTAACAAGGTGTGTACTCATACTGTTTAGATCGTAGAATGGCAAAAAATCGAAAAGTCAAAAAGCTGAAAACCAAAAAGTATGACAGCAGTTGCCACACGGGCGTACGAATGCACGTATAGGAAATTCGATATGATGGTAGAGGCCACCATGAGCGACCTCATGGGCTGAGGCTGTTTTTGGGTCGAAATGGGCCATGTAGGCCCAATGAGCTCGTGGACCCCACACGAGTATTTATCACGGACATGCAGGAATTATTTGACCTGGCTGTGTCATTCACATGGCTAAGGTCAATTCTGGGCTTAGCGGGCCACACGAGCGTGTGGGCCCCACTTGAGCTATATAATGGGCTTTGGGCCCAATTGCACTGTTTGATTGCAAAAGGTTGCATGAGACGGCTGTGGACATACTGATAGGTTGGTTAGTGTATCTAGACCTCGAATTGAGAAATGACAGTTATGCCCCTGTAAGGTAAAATGTCTGTAATACCCCTATGTGATATGTGATTGAATATGTATGCCATCTGATATTTATATTTTGCATTCATGTGTGATATTATGCTGGCTGAGGATGAGATCTTGTAATTTGAGGAAGTGATTGATCTGTTGGGTCACACGGGTTGCACAAGACGACTGTGAACCCATTGATGGCTTAAAGTCGCTTATTTGATTGGCAGCTTTGCTACGATATTGATTAGTGCCGTAACCGGTGCTAACATTAGGAGTGTAGAGATGGGTGGGTCGATTTAATCCCTACTGGAGTGTAGGGTTGGACCGGAGATAGAATGCAAGGTTGGTTGGGGTTATATGCATTGTATATTCTGATTTCTGATACTATGATGAGCTAGGTCCCAACCGAGGCTGCTACAGACTAAGGCCCAATTGCCACTGTCACTGTAATGGGCTTAGGCCCCGACTGATGTGTTGCATGTTATTTGTTTGTTAGGGTAGTACACACTGAGTTTTCGTAAACTCACCCTCTGTTAATTGTGCAAGTAATCCCTAGTGATAGACGGTTCGACGCATCGGAGAACTCAGAGGTGGCCACATTATGGACAGCTAAATTTTTAATACTTTATTTTATTTTGTTTACATTTTCATTATTTGGGTTTTTAATGTAATAAGGCCTTTCTCTAGTTTGCATTTTAATTTTGGGTTTTTATTTCGTTTTGGATTTTTAACTTTTAGTTGTAGGTCACGGGTTTTAAAAAAAAACGACGCTTTTCAAGACAAATGCAAGTACATAAATGTTTTCAAAGAAATACTTTCGCTGTAAATGAATGATGAAAGTTTAATAACGTTTTAAAAGTAATGAGATTTTCGTTAACAACATAAGGTTTAAAATCAACCCTTAATGTACTAAAAGAAGTTGAACCTAGTTTTTCAATGACATTTGTTTTAAAAACCAAAGACTCAACAAACAACGCACATTTTGGAAATGAAACCCGTTTTGAAGTTACTGATTAATAGCGAATTGAACAAATGATTTTAAGGTTTTTCCAACAACAAATATTACGTTTCACCCTTCAATGTGACGCCGCCAGATTCGGCCATAACGTCTGGGCTGGGTTTGGGGTGCTACAACTACAATTCTTCTTCTGCATCAAAAAGAAGTAAAGAATCACAAGAAATTGGGAAATCAACTGCAAGATCAAGTATGTCAACTAAAGTGCAAGACCGTCAACCTACAATATCAGTGGGTAGTGTACAGGGACCGAATAGAATTTCAGAGACACAGAATTGTGAACATTGTGGAAAGAAACACTGGGGAAAATGCTGGAAATTAACAAAAGGCTGCTTTCGTTGTGGGCCATTAGAGCATTTTGCTAGAGAATGTCCAAAGCATGAAAATGATTCTCTTGATGATTCTCTGAGAGCCGCCTTGGTAGTGAAGGGCCAAGGGAGGAGTAGAGGAGGATTGATTTCGAGAGGAGGATCGAGAAAGAAAAATGATATAGGCACTCATCAGTCTAAGACCAGAGAGTCTGCACGTGCTTATGTAGTACGGACCCGTGATGAAAAGGATACTACTGATGTTGTAGCAGGTATTTTCCTTCTATTCTCTACACTTGTTTATACTTTAATAGATCCGGGCTCTTCTCACTCATATATTAATTCTGATATGGTTAAATCTGGGAGTATGAACTATGAAACACCGAATGTAGCCATGTCTATATCAAGTCCCTTGGGTCAAGCTGTATTAGTAGACCAAGTTTGTAAACATTGTCATTTAGAGCTTCAAAACCTAGTGTTTCCTGTAGATTTATTGATTATGCATTTTGGTGATTTTGATGTAATATTGGGTATGGATTGGTTGACCGAACATGGAGTGCTTCTGGATTATCGTAAGAAAAAGTTCTCGATCCAAGATAAAGAGGGGAAAGTCATAGAGGTTTGAGGTGTTAAAACAAATGGGCCAAATCAGATTATCTCTTCAGTCCAAGTAGATAAGTTGTTGAAGCAAGGTTGTGAAGCTTTCTTGGCATATGCCATTAACTCAAAAATAGGAAGCAAAGACATTAATACTATTTAGACTGTTTGTGAGTTTTCATATGTATTTCCTGAAGGATTACCGGGATTACCACTGGATAGAGATGTCGAATTTGCAATCGAAGTGGTTCCTAGTGGGACTCTCGTATTTATAGCTCCGTATCGAATTGCTCCAACTAAGTTGAAAAAATTGAAAGTTTAGCTACAGGAATTGTTGGAATGTGGTTTTATTCGCCCGAGTGTATCGTCTTGGGGAGTTTCAGTGTTATTTGTTAAAAAGAATGATGGTTCGATGCGACTCTGCATTGATTACTGTCAGTTGAACAAGTTAACAATTAAGAATTGATACCCCCTTCCACGTATCAACGACTTGTTTTCCCAATTTAAAGGGGCTTCTGTCTTCTCCAAGATCGACCTGAGATCGGGATACTACCAGTTGAAAGTGAAGAATAGTGATATACCAAAAATAGCCTTCTGAACATGTTACGGTCACTATGAATTTTTAGTGATGCCCTTTAGATTAACAAATGCTCTAGCTACGTTTATGGATCTAATGAACTGTATTTTTCAACTGTATCTCAATTGCTTTGTGGTTGTTTTCATCAATGATATTCAGATTTATTCAAAATCAGAAGTTGAACATAAACAACACTTATGAATAGTATTGCAGATGTTGCGAGAAAAGTAGTTGTTTGGGAAATCCAACAAATGTGAATTTTGCTTAACCAAAGTGGTGTTCTTGGGACACTAGATATTAGTGGATGGAATTTGATTAAATCTGAAAAAGATTAAAGTAATTGTTTAGTGGAAAGCACCGAAGAATGTGTCAGAAGTTTGTAGTTTTATGGGTTTTATAATGCCCCAAGTTTTTAAAATTTTGTTTTTGCACATGTGCGACACAAATATCTATCTGTTTCAGTGGTTAAGTGTTTTGGGTGTGTGTATAAAGTCCCAGGTTTAAGCCACGACTTGGGTAAATTTTAGTATTTTTTGTGAATAAAGCCCTATCCTTGGTTAATATAATTATAAGTAATTGTTGGTAAGTTTATATCAGAATGGGCCTGCTGATCTGGTCGTTAAGGTATGTGTTGGTGTGTTGGAGGTATGGAGTTTGAATCCTTGTGCGAGTGATGGAGTGATTTTTTTGCATGTGGCGTATGGGGGGAGTGGATGAGTTCAATTAGAATTGGAATCCTGATAGTGGAGAGTTGGATGGAGAAATTCGAGGAGAGTAGGATAAGTGACAAGTTACCAGAAATATTTCTTTTTCCCAAAATTGGTTTTTTTTTACGTCAGCTTGGTTTCTTTTTTTGAAATTTGGCTTTCCCCTTCCCTAATTGTTTTCTTCCTCTTCTTTTCTCTTAAACGTCCAACCTCCCTATTGCTATTCTACATTAGTTCTTCCAACCAAATTTTTCCTTGTATTTGTTTTGCTCATCATCTTCGTGCTAACAAGCTTTTGTAATACTTAGACGGGGTTCAAGCGTTTGGTAAGTTTCCGTTTCTTTTTGTAAACTCAAATGTTACTCTGGTTAAGTGATTAAGGGGTATTTTATTGCTATTTAGGAGGTAATAGTGGGGTTGGAAGTAACGTTTCGACAAGTTGATTGGAGTTATGCTCGTTTCAATAGCGGTAAGTCAGTTCTACGATTTTAGAATTAATTGTTAAGACTCGGTTTTGGGTTTTAAAAGGTTAGAATATTCTGATTATAGGTATTGAAGATCTTGGGGTTATGGAAACAGTAAAAACAAACCAAGTGTGTACCCGAAACGCAGAAAATAAGCTTCGACAAAAAGCTGAAAAAGTATTCTGTAGACGCCACACAGGTGTGTGGTTGCCCGTATGGCAGGCCGTGTGATAGTACACGGGCGTGTGATCGATGAGCTAGGCCATGCACACATGACACGGCCGTGTGATGGCCGGTCACGACTGTGTGCGACAGACGAGCTCAACCAATTGGGTCGTATAGGCCACATGGGTGTGTGAGCCCACACGGGTGATTCACACGAACGTGTGGAATTCTAGGCCAGGCCGTGTGATCCATAAGGCCAAAGCCAATTGAGGCCGTGTAGGCCCACACAGGCAGCCCACATAAGCGTGTGAGCCTATTTTTCTGAAAAGTTCTGTAAGGTTGTACGAGTCGCCCAAGTTGGTTGTAGACATACTGTAGAGTTAGTAAACATTACTTAGACCCCTAATTGTATGATCTGTATGTATGATGTGTGACTAGGTATGATTACTGAACTGATGGTACGATCTATTAAATTGCATATTAGCATGTCATAATTGTATGTTGCATTACATCGGGGTTGGGTCGATGTTATTTGGAGGAAGTATTCTAAAAGGCTCTCAAGCTTGTTATCTGGCAGCTCAGCTGCAATTATCTGAATATGTGCAGCATTTCGGTACTGCATGGTGTGTAGGGATGGATGGGTTAGTTTAATCCCCACATGGTGTGTAGGGTTGGACGGAGATAGTGTGTAGAGGCTGGTGGGTAGGATTCTGATTTTCTATTCTGTTATGCATACTATATCTGAGATGAGATAAGGGTCTAACTTATATTTGATTTTGTATCTGAGTGGGCTAAGGCCACACGGACTTTGTAATGGACTCAGGCCCAAATTATTTATAAACGACTGATTTTTAATATTATGCTATGTGTATGTTTCCTATAGGAATTACACACTGAGTTTGCGAAAACTTACCCTTTTCTGCTTAATCTGTTCAGGTAATCTTCAACATTAGACGGATCGAAGTTGCGGAGGACTCAACGGTGGATACCATTGCTACGTACTATTTTAATTCAGTTTTTAAGTTGTTTATTTCCTCTTTCTTAATTTGGGTATTTATTATTGTAATTGGGACTTACGGACTGACTGTTTTAATTTGGGATCTTATTCTACTTTATGATTTTATCACTGCTTAACACGACATTTCCAAAAACTAGGTTTTCGTAAGTCGAAATAGTTTTTATAAATAAATTTATTTCAAAAGCTTCCGCTTAAAAGACAATTTTTAAGGTAAATTAACTAGTTCACAATCTTCTAAATTAAATAAGAGCTGAACAACTAGAACGGTTTAAACTTGACAAATCTCGATTTCTAACCCCATTCCATGTGACATCACTAGATACAACCATAACGTCTAGGCTAGATTTGGAATGTTACATTTAGTGGTATCAGAGCTAGGTTGTAAAACTTAGCTCTGGATTTTGAGTTTTTATTTTAAAAAGTTAGTTTCACAGAACTGGTTTACGAATGACTCTTTAATGATTTAAATGAGTATGTGGTATATCGAGCCTCTGGTGTTGATCCTGTAAGTGTTTTGAAACCCTGTTTAGAGTTGTCTGAAAATATTACTAGCATGTTTGAAACAACCATAGGTAGTATACTGTACTGAAAACACTCTAGATAGTGTTAACTGAAAACTGTAGTGAAACTACAATTCGCGATAACAAACTCTGAACTTTTGATACTGTCTGCATGAAATATCCACTAATAAATATCGAAATTATAACTGATTCACAAAACTTTTAATACAGACAATCTACAAATCTATGATGAGCACACGAGGTACTTGCAGATGGGGTACTAGAGGCCAAGGTAGAGGCTGTAGAGGGGCTCGAGCTGAGTCTTCGTTGTTAGGCAACATGTCGAATCTGGATATGAGTAAGATACCGGTTTCACTTGTTACAGAGACTAGGTCTCAGAATCGCACAGCTAGGGACGACACATTGTCCCAAGCCATGCTCAGGATATTAAAGAAGGTCGCTAGGCCCAACACCGGATCTGGGGGTCGAAGGTCAATCACGGAACGACTCTGATCCAATGGGGCTAATCTATTTTGGGGCATCACTAGAGTCGCCCCTAACGTGGCCGAATATTGGATGGAGACTACAAGAAGGATCATGGATGATTTGGATTTTACCCCTAAACAAAAACTGAATGTGGTTGTTTCTCTGCTTCGTAGCGAAGCTTACCAGTGGTGGTTGACGATTAAGGAGGGCACTCAGCCTGAAGGACTGACATGGGATTTCTTTAAGGCTGTGTTCCAGAGTAAGTATGTGGGAGCTAGCTAAATCGATGCTAGGAGGCTTGAGTTGCTTAATCTCACACAAGAAGACCGTACAGTGCCTGAGTATGAGGCTGAGTTCCTGAGATTGAGCAGTTATGTGCGATTATAGTAGCGGCCGAGTATGAGCATTGTGTCCATTTCGAGGATAGACTCAGGGACAGTTTGAGAGTTTTGATAGCTCTGCAGAGGGAGCGTGACTTTTCTGCTTTAATTGAAAAGGCGAAGATCACCGAGGAGGTGAAACGCGCTGAGCGCTAGAACTAGGAAAAGGAGAGGGGCAAGAATAAGAGGGATTCAGAGCCCTCGAGTTCTATGATAAGGCCTAAGAAAAGGGCCAGATCTGATGGGCCAGCTTGTGGGCATTGTGGTAGACGCCATCCGGGTGAATGTTGGAGGACCACTGGGGCGTGTTTTAGATGTAGGTTTACCGAGCACCGCATTCAAGATTAACCATTGAGAACTGATCAGATGCAAGCTACGGGTTTGGTGTTACACAGCCACCGAGGGTAGCTCAGCAGCCACCTAGAGGCCGAGGTTAGGTCAAGGATGGTAACGGCATGGGCTGAGGATAGAGAGCATCGGGCAAAGGTGCTGGACCGACTGAGGTGAGGCAACTTGCACTAGTTTATATTGCTCGTCGCCGTGAGAATCGAGATGCTCTGAACGTTATCACGAGTACGTTCTTAATTTATAACATACCTTACCTTGCACTGATAGACATAGGCTTTACACACTCTTATGCGGCTAATACTGTGACTAGAACTTTGGGGATTTCGGTTGAGAATACTTCTAGTGAGGTAACTGTTGTGAGTCCGTTGGGGCAGTCTATCCTAGTGAGTAAACTATATAGAGACGTTCCTCTAGAGATTCAAGGGACAGTATTTCTGGCAAATCTGATGGAGCTTCCGTTCAGGGAGTTCGACCTAATTCTGGGGATAAACTGGCTAGTTAAACATTGAATGAGTCTGGACTGTGCTACAAAAAGGGTTATTTTGAGAGCCGAAGAGGACAACGAGATAGTTGTGATTGGAGAACATTGAGACTATCTGACTAATATGATCTCAATGTTGCTGGCAAAAAAGTTGGTTCGAAAAAGATGTGAGGCATTCTTGGCCTACATCAATGTTTCTAATTCTAGAGACTCTTCGGTTAAGGACCTTAGAACTGTAAGGGATTTTTGGGATGTTTTTCCAAAGGAACTGTCGAGTTTGCCACCAAACTAGGAAATGGAATTTAGGATTGAACTTATTTCAGGTAACGCTCCAGTATTTATCGCTCCTTACCGAATGGCACCGAAGGAGCTTACGTAGCTTAAGGCTCAGATTCAAGAATTGTTAAATCGTGAGTTTATTCGTCCCAAAATGTCTCTATGGGGAGCACATGTTCTGTTTGTCAAGAAGAAAGATGGGACAATGAGGATGTGTATCGACTATCGATAGCTGAAAAAGCTAACGATTAAGAATAAGTACCCACTTCTGAGGATAGACGATTTATTCAACCAGTTCAGAGGGGCTTCTGTGTTTTCTAAGATCAATCTACGTTCGGGGTATCATCATGTAACACCCCAAATTTTGGGCCTTGGTTAAGTTTTGGATCCTAACTTAGTATTTTTAGGATTTTAATTTTGGCCTTCTAGAAGGTTGGAAGTGGCATGAAGATAGACTTTAAGGGGAGTGTTCAGGAGATATTTTTAAGGTGGAGATAATAGAGAGAAACTAAGAGATTGAGAGAGAGAGGGAGTTGGTGTCGAATGGGATTACAAAGGAGGCTTAAATCGGCTTGTGCCTATTTAAAGGAATACCGAATATACATGAGGGTTTTGGTTTATTTTCCCAAATTCATTCTATTACCAACCTCTCTTCTCCCTTTTCATTCTTTTACCAAATTCCATTAAGTTTCTTTGTTTCCCAAAAAGTCGAATATCATCGTTGACTTCTTGAAAGCCGAATACTCATATCTCCCTTGCCAATTTCTTTTCCTTCATCACTATTCATATTTGATTACCATCCTTAAGTTAGTGTTGAAAAGTCGATTGCTTAAACAACAGATATCTAGGCCGTTAGTTTGAAGGCGAGTTTTGGTAAGTGTCTCATTCTCAATTTCAGTTTCTTAAGGGGGTGGCTGAATATATGTGTAGCCATAAGGGTGACTCATGTGGAAGACGAGTCACCTGATGTTGATAAAATATATGTGTTGATGCAGATCTAAGAATACTTGAGACTATTTGCTAATGAAGGCTAGAAAAGCCGAGGGTACACGGTAAGGTTACGGTAAGGCTTCCGGATTTGATAAAGTTGTAGTTTAAGGTATAGAATTGATTCAAAAATGGTTTTGATTGTAGGTCGAGGCTGAGGATAGTGTAGTGCGGGTCGTCAATCAGGTGTGTACATACATTACACACACAACAAATCGGCAAAAGCCAAAATCTCGAAATCTCGAATGGGCCTACTGACCTTGTGGGCTCAAACTGGCAAAGTTGTGATATGAAATTGTATGATTGTTTGATATGCATGACTGTATGATTGGATTATGATCGGGCCTAATAGGCTACATAAGCATGTTTGGGGCTTAATGGGTTTTATGAATATGATTGGGCCTAGTGGGCTTATGGGATCGTAGAAATGCATGTTAAGGTTTTTTATGGACTTTAGGCCTAGTTCTGATCTTTCAAATTTTTCATAAGACTTAATTAAATAATTAACATGTCTGTGGGCAAGTCGCTAGACTAAGGTGTGGCAATGGATGCATGCATGTCTAGGATTGGATCTAGGAAGAGCTTGGTACTTAAGCGGTCTGAGTGACCCACCTCCTCTTCTCTTGAATCCTACCTGGTGCATAGTGTCCGTTCATCTTAGCCGCGAAGACTTGTTGATGGGCCAAAATCCATAATTAAAATCTATATCATTAGAAAATTACGAAAATACCCTTCTAGGATAAAATTACGAAAATACCCTTCTAAAGTAGAATTACGAAAATGCCCTGTAAGGTAGAGCTACTAAAACACCTCGTAGGGTGGGAATACCCAAATACCCCTGTAGGGTATGTTTACGAAAATACCCCTACGTAGTGAAATGACCAAAATACCCCTAAGAGCTTAATATGTGAAAATGTGTGAAAATGTGTATATTGCATTCATGAATTGTATGTTGCACTTGGGTGGTTTTGATGATTCGGAGGAAGTGTTCTGAGGATCGCATAGTCGCTTGATGACCGTGGATCTACCGTAGGCTTTCAAGCCACCGAGTAGCTTTGCTACACCGCATATATACAGCAGCCTTGCTGCAACGTGAGTAGTGCCGCAACCGGTGCTACCTTTGAAGTATAGAGGATGGGTGGGTTGATGTAGACATCCCCACAGGAGTGTAGGGTTGGTACGGGTGGTGTGTAGCGATTGGTTTTGGGATGAGAACATTTGCATTCATGAAATCCTGATATGAAATGAGGTCAATGTGGGCTAAGGCCCTGACCACCGATATTGTTAGGGCTTAGGCCCAATGTGATATGTGTATATTGAAATGATTTGATTGCCAAGGGTCGTACACACTGAGTTTCGAAACTCACACCCTTATTATTAATATTTCAGATGATCTACAATAGACGGCTCGACGTGGGAGAGGACTCGGAGATAGCCACACTACAAGTTACTTAGGAATTTTAAATATAGATTTATTAAGTGTTTTATGATAATTATTTTTTTCCACTGTGATGTAATAAGGCTATGTAACTCCGATTTCACTATTTTCTTTGGGATTTATTTAGTTACTGCTATATTTAATAAACATGTTTTTTTTTTTCTAATTATTCATTTAATTTAATTCTTCGATTTTTAACTAAGTAAATTCTTTTCAAGCATATTTCGTTCGAACTAAGTTTTAACTAAATCGTTTTAAAAGTAATTCTTCAATGTGACATCGCCAGATTCGGGCCTAACTTCTAGGCCGGGTTTGGGGTGTTATATTTAGTGGTATCACAGCTCATTTGCAAAGCTCGAGCTGTGAAATGGGCATTAGATTTTAATTTTTTTAAAACAACCAGATTAAAAAGTTTTTGCAGGTTTTTGGAAGTGTGGTTCACCGAGCCCTCGACGTCGAGCCAAGTAAGTTTTTTCTGTTACTGAACTTATTTAAATTACTGAACTGTATTCAGATATTGGGCTACTTTAGACAACAGGTTCTTAGAGACTAAAGCCTGTAGGAAACTTAAGTCTGTAGTGGATTTACGACTGCGAAACAACTTTTAAATTGTTACTCACATAAGACATATACTTTAAACAGTGGAACTATGAACTAATCTCATAAAAATCTAATCTAGAAATACGTACACAATGAAGAGCGCTTGAAGGGGTGCGAAATGTCGCGGTAGAGGCCGTGGAAGTGTTAGGGCTTTGTAAACATTTGAATCAGAATTTGGTACTTATTCTGTGTGTGTTTGAAAGTGTTCGCGATAGGTGGATGTCTTGGGTGTGTATTAAAATTATTTAGATCAGAGTGCGCAGTGGTAGCGTAGTGGATACACGACCACCGTGTTATTTAGAAATTTCGAGGACGAAATTTTTTTAGGGGGTGAATTGTAACACCCCGAATTTTGGGACTAGAAGTATTAGGCCTTGGTTAAGTTTTGGATCCTAGCTTAGTATTTTTAGGAGTTTAATTTTGGCCTTCTAGAAGGTTGGAAGTGGCATGAAGATGGACTCTAAAGGGAGTGTTCAGGAGAGATTTTTAAGGTGGAGATAATGGAGAGAAAATAGGAGATTGAGAGATTAAGGAAGTTGGTGCCGAATGGGACTGCAAGGGAGGCTTGAATCGGCTTGTACCTATTTAAGGGAATGCCGAATGTGCATGAGGGTTTTGGTTTATTTTGCCGAATTCATTCTATTGCCAACCTCTCTTCTCCCTTTTCATTCTTTTACCAAATTCCATTAAGTTTCTTTGTTTCTCAAAAAGCCGAATATCATCGTTGACTTCTTGAAAGCCGAATACTCATATCTCCCTTGCCAATTTCTTTTCCTTCATCATTATTCGTCTTTGATTACCATTCTTAAGTTAGTGTTGAAAAGTCAATTGCTTAAACAGCAGATATCTAGGCCATTAGTTTGAAGGCGAGTTTCGGTAAGTGTCTCATTCTCAATTTCAGTTTCTTAAAGGGGTGGCCGAATATATGTGTAGCCATAAGGGTGACTCGTATGGAAGACGAGTCACCTGATGTTGATAAAATATTTATATTGATGCAGGTCTAAGAATATTTGAGACTATTTGCTAAGGAAGGCTAGAAAAGCCGAGGGTACACGGTAAGGTTACGGTAAGGCTTCGAGATTTGATAAAGTTGTAGTTTAAGGTATAGAATTCATTCGAAAGTGGTTTTGATTGTAGGTCAAGGCTGAGGATAGTGTAGTGCGGGTCGTCAATCAGGTGTGTACATACACTACACACACGACAAATTGGCAAAAGCTGAAATCCTGAAATCCCGAATGGGCCTGCCGACCTTGTGGGCCCAAACTAACAAAGTTGTGATATGAAATTGTATGATAGTTTGATATGCAGGACTGTATGATTGGATTATGATCGGGCCTAATAGGCTACATAAGCATGCTTGGGGCTTAATGGGTTTTATGAATATGATTGGGCCTAGTAGGCTTATGGGATTGTAGAAATGCATGTTAACGTTTTTTATGGACTTTAGGCCTAGTTTTGATCTCTCAAATTTTTCATAAGACTTAATTAAATAATTAAACATTTTCGTGGGCAAGTCGCTAGACTAAGGTGTGGCAATGGATGTGTGCATATCTAGGATTAGATCTAGGAAGAGCTTGGTACTTAAGCGGTCCGAGTGACCCACCTCCTCTTCTCTTGAATCCTACCTGGTGCATAGTGTTCGTTCATCTTAGCCGCGAAGACTTGTTGATTGGCCAAAATCTATAATTAAAATCTGTATCATTAGAAAATTACGAAAATACCCTTCTAGGATAAAATTACGAAAATACCCTTCTAAGGTAGAATTACAAAAATGCCCTGTAAGGTAGAGCTACTAAAACACCCTCGTAGGGTGGGAATATCGAAATACCCCTGTAGGGTAGGTTTACGAAAATACCCCTGAATAGTGAAATGACCAAAATACCCCTAAGTGCTTAATATGTGAAAATGTGTGAAAATGTGTATATTGGATTCATGAATTGTATGTTGCACTTGGGTGGGTTTGATGATACGAAGGAAGTGTTCTTAGGATCGCATAGTCGCTTGACGACCGTGGATCCACCGTAGGCTTTTAAGCCACCGAGTAGCTTTGCTACACCGCACATATACAGCAGCCTTGCTGCAACGTGAGTAGTACCGCAATCGGTGCTACCTTTGGAGTGTAGAGGATGGGTGGGTTGATGTAGACATCCCCACATGAGTGTAGGGTTGGTACGAGTGGTGTCTAGTGATTGGTTTTAGGATGGAAACATTTTCATCATAAAATCCTGATATGAAATGAGGTTAATGTGGGCTAAGGCCCTGACCATCGATATTGTTAGGGCTTAGGCCCAATGTGATATGTGTATATTGAAATGATTTTATTGCCAAGGGTCGTACACACTAAGTTTCGAAACTCACACCCTTATTATTAATATTTCAGGTGATCCACAATAGACGGCTCGACGCAGGAGAGAACTCGGAGATAGCCACACTACAAGTTACTTAGGAATTTTAAATATAGATTTATTAAGTGTTTTATGATAATTATTTTTTTCCACTGTGATGTAATAAGGCTATGTAACTCTTATTTCACTATTTATTTTGGGATTTATTTAGTTACTGCTATATTTAATAAACATGTTTTTTTTCTAATTATTTATTTAATTTAATTCTTCGATTTTTAACTAAGTAAATTCTTTTCAAGCATATTTCGTTCGAACTAAGTTTTAACTAAACCGTTTTAAAAGCAACTCTTCAATATGACATCGCCAGATTCGTGCCTAACTTCTAGGCTGGGTTTGGGGTGTTACATATCAGTTGAGAGTTAAGGAAGCCGATGTGTTGAAGATAATATTTAGGACGCGGTATGGACATTACAAGTTCCTTGTTATGCCTTTTGGATTGACTAACACACCAGTGACATTTATAGACTTGATGAACCGTGTGTTTTAGCCTTATCTGGACCAGTTTGTGGTAGTATTCTGATCTCTTGTGATTGTGATGAAGTAATAAAATCTGATCGTACCTGGAAACTAACTAATATCACGATAAAAAGGCAAGTGCACCTATCGAATAGTAGTATAGTCAGTGGCAAGACCGGAATATCGAATCCAAGGAACTATGAGTGCTAGTAATGACTTTCTTCCTATTATCTAGCCTAAAAATAAAAGGGGGTTTTGTTTCTAAATTAACTAATCTAAACTAATTGATTTTTGGGAAAACTAATTGATTAAGGCAATGCCTAAGGAAGAATCTACCTAGACTTCACTTGTTATCTAACTCTGAACCAGATGATTTTTTTCATTTGATTTGATCCGTAGAGATCCTTAAATTATGTTAATACCTCCGTCGAGCATAAGAACAACTAATCCTAGGTTTATTAACTGAAATCTCTTTCTAGTTAAAACCCTTAGTCTTGCATTAACTCAATCTATAGCGCCCCATATTAGATTTAACTCTAATCCGGCAGATTTTTGTCGTCCTATCTCTAAGATTAAGATCAACTCCGCTTAATTGTGTTGGATCTACTCCTATGCAGGGACTTTTGCTCCTCTACATAAGCACATTCGACTTAAATCAATATCTGAGAAATATCAATTTAAGAGTTAAAAACACAATTAAGAACAAATCAAATATTTATCACACAGCTCAGATAACAATAACAAGATCTGTCTTAGGTTTTATCCCCCTTAGATATTTGGGGTTTTAGTTCATAATTATAAAAGAAAACATCTCAGAAGAAATAAAATAACAAAACATAAGAAAACCAAAAACTCCTGAAAGGATTAAAGGGAGATCCTCTGTCTTGATGTAGATCCTAGCTTCTGAGATGGATCGATTGGCTTCCCTTCGAGTAATTCCCTGCCTTTAACTCCCCGTCTTAACGGGAATAAAGCACACCATTGTAGTTGCCTCCTAGGGTCTTTATATAGAGTTTTGGAATGCCTTTCTTAGCCCCTAAGTAGCATTTTTTGAGTGAAATTAAACTTTCTCACGATAGGGACACGCCCGTGTGGATCGACTACCAGGCCGTGCTCGAGCTTGTTAAAGTGGCACGAATGTGTGACACGACCGTGTGGCGAACCTCCAGGCCGTGTTGATTATTGAACTGGGCTTAATTTGCCCGTTTTTGGCCCGTTCCTTGCTCTTTTCTCTTCCTTATGCTCGCCTAAGTATAAAACATGAAATAAAAGGATTAAGAGCACCAAATTCCACAAATTCAATGATAATTTATTCAGAAATTAGGCTAAACATGAGGTAAAAATATGTATAATTTACGGTTTTCATATTCATCAATGATATCCTAGTGTATTCTAAGTCTGAGGAACAACACGATGAGCATCTTAGATTAGTTCTACAGACTCTTCATGAGAAACAGTTGTATGTGAAGTTCAGTAAGTATGAGTTCTGGCTTCGAGAAGTAACCTTTTTGGGACATGTGGTTTCTACCGAGGGGAAAGATCCTCGTAAGATTGGGGCTGTGTTGGATTAGAAACAGCCAAAGAATGTGTCTGAAATTCACAGTTTTCTGGGATTGGCAGGTTACTATTGGCGTTTTGTGGAGGGGTTCTCCTTGATCGTAGCACCTTTGACTAAACTTCTGCGGAAGTGAGTTCCTTTTGTCTTGTAACAGCCTAATTTTTAGTGGTGTCGGAACAGTGATTCAGGATCACTAAATCCGACAAATGAGTAGGAAATATTATTAATTTAGTGAGTATAAGTTAAATGTGAAGTTAGGAAAAATTTTGAAATAGTGAATAGTGTATTAAAAATATATATTAAAATAAATAGAATCGAAAATGAGGAATCGAGACCTCGGGAATTTTAAATCGAGCCATAAATATTTTTATAAATATTTATGGAGTATTAATAAGTTAGTATTAAAGTTTCGTCAAGAAATTTTAAAGTTCTGATAGTTAATTGAACAAAAAGGACTAAATTGTATCAAATGCAAAATTGTGAGAAATAATTAAATAGTTTAAATGATAAAAGAAAGAGGGTTTAAAAGGAAAATAGACCCAAGGTCTATTTGGGCTGGACGGCGAGGGCATGAAATCAGCAAGAAAATAAGGAGAATTAAGGGCAAAATTGGAAAATTGCAAAATTTACTTAATAAAGCTAGGACTAAAGTGGAATTATCTAGATTTCTCTTTATTTTTCTGCATTCTCATGAGCAAAAACGCCATGGAAGAGTTCCCTTAAGCTGGTTTTTCATATTTTTACTTCAAGTAAGTTTAACTCTTGATTATTTCTTGAAATTTTTCTGTTTTTGTGACTTTTGCAACTAGGTCCACTTGTTGAATTCATTAGTTTTTAATTCTATGAAAGAAATTGAAAGTTGCCATGAACATGTGCTGGAAGTAAATGTTGATTTGGCATGGAATTAGAGTTTTAAATTGTTTATATGCTGATTTTATTAAAAGAATTGAATAGAAAGTGAATGTTTGAGACCTAATTGTAAAAGAGTTTGAAGTTAGAATTTTATGTGGAAATTCTGAATTTCAATAGTTATGAAATAACTTATAATGTCTATGAAAAGTATTAATAGAGAAAATTATCTTAATTGAGGGGCTAATTGAGCAATGACTGAATTGTATGAATTGTGAAATTTGGGGCAAAATGGAAATCAATATTTTGAACTAAAACTGTTTTAGACAGCAGCAATGGTCTAACTTTGAAAAATCACCAAAAATTTTAGAAATCCAATTAGAGAATGATTAAGATATGGAATTAAAGCTTATTGAGTCTATTTTCATATAAAAGAAACATAGAAAGTAAATGAATTCTTTATTTTGAGATATTTATATTTATGTGAGACTGGTTCAGAATGATTTCGGGATCCTCTGTTCTGACTTGGAAAAATCATTAAAAATTATATAAAAATTATTATGGGACATAATTCATATGGTTGGATTCCTTACTGAGTCTATTTTTATAATAAACAAACTATAATATCATCTGAATCTTGTATGATGAGATAATTAATTTTTAGTAAAGAAAGGTTGGAACTATCAGACAGCAGAACAGGGGAGACTCCAATGAATAAACTGTACTAATTGGATGAACCAAAAATTCTGAAAATTTTATGGTAAGAAGATCTATGAGTCTAGTTTCAGGGAAAATTAGTGGATCTTAAATTGGAGTTTTGTATCTCAAGATAAAAATAATTTAGCGACTATGACACGGATGAACAGTTTTGAATATAAATAAGTAAATAGTGAAATTATTGATAATGTTACTTATAGCATGTTCTATAAATTAAGGATGTGGAATGGAGAGGAGGAGGAGGATAATATGTATGAATATTTAGCTAGCATGATTAATTTGCATATTTTAGGCTCAGGGACTAAATTGAATAAAAGTAAAAATTTATGGGCAATTTTGTAAAAATGTTAGAAATGACTAATTTGCATGAAATGGATTACTTTATCATTTAAAATTGCAAAATTGAATGGAATTATTAACTTAGTTCAAGATCGGGGGAAAAACATGTTTTAAAGATTAAATTGAAAAAGTGTTAAAATTATAGAAAATTTTAATATTTTATAGAATTCATGGGTTGTTATCAATATGTATGAGAATAACGGCAAGAAATAAGGATTAAATTGCAAAAATTTTATTTTCTGAGCCTAAGGATGCAATCGTCATTAATTTAAAGTTCAGGGGCAAAATGGTAAATTTTGTTTAGAGCATTAGTCGAATGTATTAGAACATGAAATAAATGAAAATGACGATCATCTTTATTTATAGAGATCTGAATGACTCAAAAATGAGACTAGAAAGTGGAAAAGAAGAGATATAAGATTATTGAAATTATAAACATGAATAAGCAACGAGGTAAGTTAGTGTAACTTGAATTGTATTTTTAAATACATGAAATATCAATATAATGAATTACTTAATTTATGTTTATGAAGAAAAGGCAAGAGAATAATATTTATCATGACATGTAAATATGTGATTTTCATTGATACGTTGATACAAGAAAATTAAGTATGTTGAGACCATAAATTCAAGTAAAACATGTCGAGAAAAATTAAGCACGTTTAAGGGACAATATGTTTAATTTTAATTGGTTTCAAATATGACTGTTAGATGAAGTAAAATATCTGATAAATAAATTGGTAACTCCGGTAATGCTCCGTAGCTTTATTCAGGTGACGGATTCGGGTTAGGGGCATTACATGTCTGGATTGATACGCAATAAGAGAGTTTTAAGAAGCTCATGACTGTTCTGACTCAGGCCCCTGTTCTGATACAGTCTGAGCCTGGTAGAGACTTCGTAGTATACAGTGATGCATCGCGCGTCGGTTTGGGTTGTGTGTTGATGCAAGATGGTAAGGTAGTTTCTTATGTGTCTCGTTAGCTTAAGACTCATGAGGCTAATTATCCGACGCATGATTTGGAGTTGGCAGCAGTAGTCTTCGCTCTAAAAATCTAGAGGCACTATCTGATCACAAAAGCCTCAAATATCTCTTCACTCAGAAGGAGCTGAATCTTAGGTAGTGTAGATGGGCTGAGCTGCTTAAGGATTATGATTGTACCATTGAGTACCATCCTAGCAAGCCTAATGTAGTAGCCGATGCTTTGAGTCGTAGGGCTGTGGCTGATTTGAGAGTAATGTTCGCTCGAATCAATTTGTTCGATGATGGGAGTTTGTTAGCTGAACTTCAGGTTAACCCTACATGGATTGATCAGATTAGAGGTAAACAGTTGGAGGATAAGTTTTTTAAGTTGTGGTTTCAACATATTGAAAATGGCAGTACTTTTGATTTTGGGATTAACAGTGATGGGGTATTTTGTTTCCGCGGCCAGATTTGTGTACCAAATAATGAGAATTTAAGACAGTCGATTCTGAGGGAAGCGCATAATAGCTCTTATGCTATGCATCCCGGTGAGAATAAAATGTATCGAGATCTCTAAAAGTTATACTGGTGGCCAGGGTTGAAGCATGAGGTTACTGATTTCGTTGCTCATTGTTTGACTAGTCAGCAGGTTAAGGCTGAATATCAGTTACCTTCGGGTTTACTGCAGCCGGTTAAAATATCGATGTGGAAATAGGAGCGGGTAATGATGGACTTCGTTAGTGGGTTGCCTCTAATACCCACTAGGAAGGATTCTGTTTGTGTCATCATTGATTGATTGACCAAGTCTGCTCACTTCATCCCGGTAAGGACCGGCTTTTCTCTTCAAAAATTGGCTAAACTCTATATATCTGAAATGGTGAGACTGCATGGGGTTCCTATTTCGATCATCTCCGATAGGGATCCTGGCTTCAAGTCTCGGTTTTAAAAGAACCTACATGGGGCTCTGGGTTCAAGGTTAGAATTCAGTACTACTTTCCATCCTCAGAGAGATGGTCATTCAAAGAGGGTGATTCAGGTACTGGAGGATATGTTGAGGAGCTGCGTTATTGATTTCCGAGGCAATTAGGAGGAGTACTTACCATTAGCAGAGTTTGCCTAGAACAACAGTTACCAGTCCAGCATCCAAATGGCACCTTATGGAGGCCTTGTACGAGCGTAAGTGTAGCACTCCTTTATGTTGGACTGAGTTGGGTGAGCGACATATTTTGGGTCCGAAATTGGTATTTGGAATGAAGATAAGGTTAGACTGATTCGAGATCGTCTGAAAGTTACTTCTGACAGGTAGAAGTCCTATACAGATTTGAAGAGAAAGGATATCGAGTTTTCTATGGGGGACTTTGTATTTCTCAATGTCTCACCATGGAAGAAGGTTCTAAGGTTCGGTCGCAAAGGTAAGCTGAGCCCTAGGTTTATCGGGCCATACCGAATTCTAAAATGAGTTGGGCCTGTCGCTTATCAGTTGGAGCTACCTCTGCAGTTGGATCGCATTCATGATGTTTTCCACGTCTCGATGTTGAGGCGGTACCGCTTTGATTCCATGCATATTATCTTGTGGAGGACATTAAAGTTATGCCAGGCTTGACCTTCGAGGGGGAGCTAGTATAAATTTTGGATGATGCGAAGGTCTTTTAGAAAAAGTCGATTCTCTTAGTGAAAGTGTTGTGGCAGAATCATAGTATTGATGAGGCGATGTGAGAGCCTGAGGATGCGACGCGTTAGCAATATCCTTATCGATTTTGATCAGGTAAAATTTCGAGGCTAAAATTTCTTCTAGGATGATAGAGTTGTAATGCCCCAAGTTTTTAAAAATTTGTTTTTGCGCATGTGTAACACAAATATCTGTCTGCTTCAGTGGTTAAGTATTCTGGGTGTGTATGTAAGGTCCTAGATTCAAGCCACAACTTGGGTAAATTTTGGTATTTTTGTGAATAAAACCCTATCCTTGGTTAATAGGCTTATAAGTAATTGTTGGTAAGTTTATATCAGAATGGGTCTGCTGGTCTGGTGGTTAAGGTATATGTTGGTGTGTTGAAGGTCTGAAGTTCGAATCATTATGCGAGTGAGGTAGTGATCTTTTTGCATGTAGCGTGTGGAGGGGAGTGGATGAGTTCGACTAGAATTGGAATCCTGATAGTGGAGAGTGGGATGGAGAAATTCAAGGAGAGTGGGATAAGTGAGAGGTTACCAGAAATATTTTTTTTCCAAAATTGGTTTTTTTTTTCTAACGACAGTTTGGTTTCTTTTTTTGAAATTTGGCTTTCTCCTCTCCCTAATTGTTTTCTTCCTCTTTTTTTCTCTTAATCGTCCAACCTCTCCATCGCCATTCTATATTGGTTCTTCCAACTGAATTTTTCCTTGCATTTATTTTGTTTGTCTTTCTCGTGCTAGCAAGCTTTTGTGATACTTAGACAGGGTTCAAGCGTTTGGTAAGTTTCTGTTTCTTTTTGTAAACTTGAATGTTACTCTAGGTAAGTGATTAAGGGGTGTTTTATTGTTGTTTAAGAGGTAATAGTGGGGTTGAAAGAAACGTTTCGACGAGTTGATCGAAGTTGTGCTCATTTCATTAGCGGTAAGTCGATTCTACTATTTTAGGACTAGTTATTAAGACTCGGTTTTGAGTTCTGAAAGGTTGGGATATTATGATTCTAAGTACTGGTGATCTCAGAGTTGCAGAAACTGCAAAAACGAACCAGGTGTGTACCTGAATGTAAAAAATGAGATTCGTAAAAAAGCCAAAAAAGTATTATATTGATGCTACACGGGCATGTGGTCACCCGTGTGGTAGGTCATGTGACAGTACACAGGCGTGTGATTGATGAGCTAGGCTGTGCGCGCATGACATGGCCGTGTGATGGCCAAGCGACGGCCGTGTGCGACACACTGGCTCAACCAATTGAGCTATGTGTGCCACATAGGCGTGTGGGCCCACAAGGGTGATCCATATGGACGTGTGGAATTCTGGGCCAGGCCGTGTGATCCATACGGCCAAGGCCAATTTGGGCCGTATAGGTCCACACGGGTAGCCCACATGAGCGTGTGAGCCCATTTTTCTGAAAAGTTCTGTAAGGTTGCACGGGACGCCCAAGTCGACTGTAGACCTACTGTAGGGTCGATAAGCATTATTTAGACCCCTAATTGTATGATCTGTATGTATGATGTGTGACTGGGTATGATTAATGAACTGATGGTATGATCTATTAAATTGCATATTAGCATGTCATAATTGTATGTTGCATTGCATCGGGTATTTATTATTGTAATTGGGACTTACAGACTGACTATTTTAATTTGGGATCTTATTTTGCTTTATGTTTTTATCACTACTTAACACGACGTTTCCAATGTTTTTGTAAGTTGAAACGGTTTTCATAAATAAATTGACTTCAAAAGCTTTCGCTTAAAAGACAAGTTTTAAAGCAAATCAACTAGTTCACGATCTTTTAAATTAAATAAGAGCTGAACAACTGGAACGGTGTAAACTTGACAAATCTCGATTTCAAACTCCATTCCATGTGATATCGCCAGATACAACCATAACGTCTAGGCTGGGTTTAGGGTGTTCCAGGTTTGGTCGGGTATTATCGAAGATTTGTGAATAGCTTTTCAAAGATAGCAATGCCAATAACAAAACTCCTTCAGAAAAACGTGCAGTTTGTTTGGAACGAAAAGTGCCAAGAGAGCTTTAATAAGTTAAAGCAGTTATTGACATAAGCATCGGTTTTAACTCTACCCGAGTCGGGAAAGTATTCGTGGTGTATAGTGATGCTTCACTAAGTGGTTTAGGATGCATCCTAATGCAATAAGGAAATGTAATTGCATTTGCGTCTCAACAATTGAAGACTCATGAATGTAATTATCTGACGCATGATTTAAAGTTGACTGCGGTAGTTTTTGCTTTGAAAATTTGGAGACATTATCTATATGGTGAGAAATGTCATATATTCACAAATCATAAAACTCTTAAATATCTCCTAACCCAAAAGGAGTTAAATTTAAGGCAACGGCATTGGATCAAACTTTTGAAAGATTATGACTATGCTATAGATTACCATCCAGGTAAAGCCAATGTTGTAGTAGATGCGCTAAGCAGAAAAGTAGTAATTGACTTACGAGCAATGTTGGCTCAACTCAGTATTAACGATGATGGCAATCTTTTGGCTAAATTGAGAATCAAGCCTGTATTATTCGACAAAATTTGAGAGGCACAATTGATGGATCGTAAATTGTCGGAGA
The DNA here is from genome assembly GCA_020496765.1 of Gossypium stocksii. Lineage (NCBI taxonomy): Eukaryota > Viridiplantae > Streptophyta > Magnoliopsida > Malvales > Malvaceae > Gossypium > Gossypium stocksii. The sequence goes on along the minus strand of CM035632.1, from coordinate 97,121,795 downwards.
AAGGAAAAATGGTTTTAGATGAATCAATTAAAAATTTCAGCATTGGTGATCGGGGTTGCTTACGATATCATAATCGAGTATGTGTTCCTAATGATGTAGAATTAAAAGAACTAATTTTAAGGTAGGCACAAGATAGTCATTTTGCTCTACACCCAGGTGGAACAAAAATGTATCGAGATCTTCAAGAGTTGTATTGGTGGCCGGGTATGAAAAGAGAAATAGTAGAATTTGTGGCTAAATGCCTAACCTATCAAAAGATCATGGCGGAACATCAAGTCCCCACGGGATTACTTCAACATATTTCTATTCCTCAGTGGAAATGGGAGCGCATAACCATGGATTTTGTCACCGGGTTACCACTATCTCTAACTAAGAAAATTGCCGTATGGGTGATAGTTGATGGTATTACAAAGTCAGCTCATTTCATAATGATACAAACGGATTGGTCTCTACAAAAGCTAGCTGAAGTCTATATTCAAGAGATTGTCAGATTACATGGCATACCTATGTCAATTATGTCAGATCAGGATCCCCAGTTCACTACACGATTTTGGAAGCAATTACACGAATTGCTTGGTACTAGGTTAAATTTTAGCACAGCTTTTCACCCTCAGACAGATGGACAATCTGAACGTGTTATTCAGATTTTAGAAGATATGCGTCGAGCCTGTGTGATTGACTTTGAATCTGGTTGGGAACGTTATTTAACTTTGGCTGAGTTCATGTATAATAATAGTTTTCAATCAAACATTCAAATGGCTCCTTATGAAGCATTGTGTGGTAAGAGATGTCAAACACCTGTATATTGGTCTGAATTGAGCGAGAAGAAAGTGAATAGGGTAGAGGTGATCCAAGAAACAGAAAGTATGGTTAAAGTTATCTGAGATAGATTGAAAGCAGTTTTCGACAGACAAAAATTGTACGTACATTTAAAATGCCGAGACATTGAATTCTCAGTAGGTGATAAATTATTTTTAAGAGTATGCTCGTGGAAAAAGGTTTTGCGTTTCGGAAAGAAAGGAAAATTTAGCCCTCGCTTTATAGGTTCGTATGAAGTCGTTGAGAGAGTCAGACCTGCTGCTTATCGACTAGCACTATCCGAATAGCTACAGAAGATTCATAATGTTTTCCATGCGTCAATGCTTAGAAGGTACCGGTCGGATCCATCTCATATTTTATCGATAGAAGAAATTGAATTACAACCTGATTTAACGTATGAAGAAAACCCAGTTAAAATCTTGGCTCATGAGGTAAAGGATTACGTAACAAACATGTTCTATTACTCAAAGTCCTTTGGCATAGTCATAATGTCGAAGAATCGACGTAGGAGTCAGAAGAAACGATGAGGTCACAATACCCCGCCTCTTTTTAGGTAAATTTCGGGAACGAAATTTCTTAAGGGGGAGAGGTTGTAACGACCTGAAAGTTGGGGTGGTTGAAAAACATATTTTTGGGACCCCATCATTGTGTCTCGGGTTAAAAATAGTAACAGTATAATGTTTGGAGTTTTCTCTAAAAGTAAATCGAATAGTAAAATAGTAAATTTGATTGATTAGGAACTAAATTAATTATGAGAAAAAAAAATAGTTACAAGTACTATTTAAGTAAATAACTCATAATTTATATTAGTCAAATAGAGTTAGTGGACATATATATATATATAATATATATGTATATATAGATATATAGGTGATATCATTAATAACTATTATAGGATGACTATTATGTGTTAGAGTTAGTAAAAGAAATAAATAAAAGAAAAGACATAGAAGAGTGGGTAAAAAAAAAAAAGAAGAAGAAACTTCATCTTTGCTCTTGTCTGCCGAAAATGGGGAGAAAGATTTCAGCCATTTTTTTCATGCTTTAAAGCTCAAATTGGTTAGTAAATTTTGGTTTTTATTTCATGGATTTTGTGTTTTTGGAATCCTAAGACTATGAGCTAGTTTACCCAAGTTTAAATTTTAAGAATGAATGGAAATTATAGAAGTTACCATGAATGAGAAACTCAAAAGTTTTGGGGTTATTTTGTTGAATACTAAATGTATTTAGGTAATAATTGGTGGATAAGTTTTATATACTAAGTTGGTCTTATTGTGTAGTGATTTTTATTGGTAATAAATTTCTAGAGTTTTAAATGTGGTAAACTCAGAGTGACATAGTTTAAATAATTAAATTTTTGGTAAGGATTGTGGAATGTTTTTAAGTTAAAGGTAAATGTTGAGGACTGAATGTGATTAAATTATATGTTTGGTATTAGGGACCAAATTAAGCAAGTGATTAAAGGTTGGGATAATTTCATAATAATAGTAGAATAATGTAATTATTAAATTGAAGAAATAGCATTGACTGAACAAAAATGTGAACTTTTGTTAAGGAACGAATCAATTAGACGTGAATCGAGGAAAAACGAAGGTGACGAAGTAGCTATCAGCCTCACTAATACGACTATTTTGTTAAAGTAAGTTCGTGGACTTGAACTTAATTTTCTATTTTCTACTTAAATTAATTAATGCTAAATTAGCTCTTAATGTAAAATGTTGTTTATTATCGAATAAATGTTAAGGAAAAATGAATGAGGAATTTGTGGAAGTAAAGGAATGTATAATCGTCGATATATTCGACTAGCATTGAGCGCAATCCTTGTCAGCTTGTTTGACTAGTGCTGGGCACAGAATCGTCGGTTTATCCGACTAGCGCTGGGTGCAAACACGATTGGTTCATCCAACTAGAGCCGGGCTCACAAATATCGGTATATCCGACTAGCGCTGGGCGCAAACACTGTTGGTTCATCCAACTAGAGCTGGGCCTACAAATATTATCGTCGGTATATCCGACTAGCACTGGGTGCAAATATTGTTGGTCTATCCAACAAGAGCTGGGCTCATACTCAATACTGTCAGTAAATCTGACTAACGCTAGGTGTAATCTCCTTTGCGGTTTACCGCTAGGCATCGATTGCTACAACGCTAATAGATTTACGATAAAATACTTGAATTGTTGAGAGAACCGAAATCGTAGTTGACTATGTGTAACTTTCATCTTAATAAATTTGGAAAATGTGTTTAGTAAGTATATGGAACCTACTGATGATAAAATTACTTACATGTTGTAGGTTAGATAAATGTGGATTTGGACTCGGTATCCTGAAGGAATCCCGTACTCAATGTGGGTGATATTTCTTTATGTTTGGCATGTACCTAGGATGATATGTTTGTCATTTTGAAAAGTGTTCTAAATGATACTACGATTTGATAATGGTTGAATATATATATATATATATATATAAGTTTATATGTTATGTCAAGTTATAATTTAGTATGTGTTGGTATGAAATTAGATTTGGTTGAACATTTCGTGTAAATGATTATGAATATACATTAGATAGGACTTTAGGTTGATGTTTTAATTTGTTAGGTATATTTGAAGTTGTTTATCATTCAAATTTTACAGGGTCGATAAACTTGATTTTTCAGGCTCATTTTGAGTCTACACAGGTAGACACGGGCGTGTGTCTAGATCGTGTGTGACACACGACTAGCCCTATGGACGTGTGTCGAGGCCGTGTGTCCCCTGCACCTAAAAGTGAGAAAAATCAGTTTCCCACATGGCCTAGCAACATAGGCGTGCGCCCAGGTCGTGTGACCCCCTGTTTCTTCATGAATTACAAGTTAGCATGCCACACACCCCAGAGACATGGCCATGTGGGCCACACAACCACACCACACGGCCATGTCCTAGGCCACACGGGCGTGTGCCCCTGTTTTGAACAAAATTTTTTTCAATGTTTTCTAAAGTTCTCAGTTTGGTCCCGAACCACTTCCAAAGCATGTTTTGGGCTTCGTAGGCTCCTATTAGGGACTTTATAATCAAATGCAAAAAGTTTTAATTTGAATGGAAAAATTTGTGACTTGGAAATGAATGTTGTTTGTGTATAAGTCCGGTAACACCTCATACCTTGTTTCAGTGTTGAATACAGGTGAAGGGTGTTACACCTATACATGTTAATAATGTCATTTCCTTCCATAATAACCTAGTTTAAATATGAACTAAAACATGTCACAAGTACCCATTTTCAAACCATTATTAACGTGCCAAGATAACTTTATAAATAAGCATTTTAAAGTAACCAAACAACATAACTTGGTAAAGCATCAAAATGTACTAATCCAACATAGCTTTCCAAATATTATATGTGCCATAACTCTATTAACACATACACCATAATACTATTACAAACACCCTATACATGTCATTATTAACCTTGGCCAAAATGCTCAAAATCTACCGAATGGATTGTTGGATAGTGTGATAAGTCTCCAACGAACTTCCAACAGAATCGAGCTTCCGATAATATATAAAACAATGGAAAGAAAACTACATAAGCAACGAGTGCTTAGTAAGCTCGTGTAAGCTTTAAACATAACTTACCATTTTTCTATAATATCATTCATAGAATAAGTATAAACCAAAATCAAGTCATAAGCTTAGTAGAAGCCTATTGGAACACCATCAAACTCACAAATTAGTAAGTTCATCAACATCACATAATCATCAACCTTTTCATAAGATTATGAACTATTTCATTTACTTACTTACCATTCCGTTCCAAATGCTTAGCATAAGCCTAAACAACATCATCAATTCACAAGTTAGGGCACTTATCCATGATATAAATGAGTTTATCCAAAAAATATGTGGTCTACCATGTATAAACATACCATTTTGCATCATCATTGCTACCATAATGTCATGATTCATTACAATATCATACTTATCATTTTGTTCCCTTTTTTAGCCAATTGAACCATCTAGAATTACATCAAATACTCGGGAAAGCTTACACATAGTGTGCCTTTACATGTAATTGTAACCTTTCATTTACATCATTGCTCAAGAGTTGTGGGTTGGAATGTAAGCTTCACAATGCTGCTCACACGAGCTGTGGAGTATCTACAACAAATGCAGGACCTCAACCATCAGTAAGACATTCAAGACTAGAGCCCAAAACATGAAATCTCTAATGACATTTTATTCATATCCTAAGAATTCCTAAAGTTCAACCGGGACTTGATACCCGTCAATTCATCATAGATTGATATGTTCATATATTGATCCATTTGCAATATAAGTAACATAATAACAATCAACTTAATTAACATATACACAATAACCATCCATACAAACTTACCTTAATAGTTAAGGCGTAGTAAAATAGTCGAACTAATCCAAAACTAAAACGATCTCAAAAACATAAAAATCATTAAAAACTAACCTCAAAATACCAACATGCATGAATTATGCTTAAATGAACCTTCAAAGCACAAAAATGGTGTATTTTTCCTCTTCAATTTTAGTGGAGAAATAATTGGGGAAGATGATACAATTGTAGTCTTATTTTAATTTAATTTAATTTATCAAATTATCATTTTAACCTTAGTTAATAATTAAACAAAACATCAAATACATGTCCATATTTGTCCACTAATTCCTTAAATGGTTTATTTACCATTTAAGTCCATTTAATTTCATTTCTATAGTCATTTAACCCTTTTAACTAATAGAACTCAACTTTTACACTTTTTTACGATTTAGTCCTTTTTACTTAATTAACCTTTTAAACATCAAAATTTCTTAACGAAACCTTGATGAAACCTTAATAAGACTCCATAAATATTTAATAAAATATTTACAGCTCGATTTATAGAAACGAGGTCCTGATACCTTATTTTCTAAAAGCACTTAACTTTAAGCCCTTACCACTTAAACCAAATTGTTCTTCCATTTAACATAAATCATTAAATCAAATATTTAACGCACAAATCAGATTTTGGTGTCCCAAAACTATTGTTTCGATACCACAAAGAAATGGGTTGTTACATTTATACCTTTAGATGTTTGGACTACTAGTCTAGAACTTCACGAATTTAATTCTACTTGAATTGCATCTTTCCATTTTGGCCAAGTTTTTCCATATCTATATTTCTCAATAGATTTTTTCAAGATCCTCATTTTCTTTCATTGTCTCAATAATATTATTGCATAAAATATCATTGTCGACAACTTTTCTATTTCAAGGTTTCATATTTTCTTGTGTTGACATAACTTATTGAGGCCTTTTTATTTTCATTGTTTCCATTTTTAGGTACTTGAAGAGTTATAATAATTAGTTGTCTTAGATCTCTTTTGGAACACCTGTCTCCACTATATGGCCATTTAGATTTATTCTTTTCTTTTACAAGAATTTTCATCTTTGGAACTAATCGAACTACCACGCTTCAGGCATGCATTACCTTTAATTAGTTTAACAAGTTGTCCTACTAGGACTTCAATTTAAATCAAAGCATTAGCTGGTATATAACATTTGGTTCATCAAACTATTAAATGCATCTAATAGTTAAATTGTAATAAAGTGAATTATCTTCTTGAACTTCTGGTTGATATTACTTTTTATGAAGATCTATATAATGATAATTAATTCCAAGTAATTTATTTTATCCAACTATTATTTCTCTCCCCCTAATGTTGGAAAAAGTATCAAATCAAATAATAATCGCGAATAATGTTATAATTGAATCTCCAATTTATTCAACACATTTAATAATACAATGAGACTCATAACTAATGTATATTCCCAACTTTCTTTGAATACCTATTTTGTGTATTGTGGTGGAGCAAGTTAAACATATATCGCACATTTAAAAATTTTAAAATGGGTTGTATTTGACTCTTGACCAAAAGCTAATTGTAATGGCGAGCATTTATCAAAACTTATTGGCATTATGCCTACAAGTGTTGATTCATATAAAATATCATATCCTTATATATATACAAAAAGTTTTGTTCTCAAAATATATGCTTTAACTACAAACTAAAGGCATTGAATCATTAATTATGTTAAACTATTTATACGCATAAACATTAGGTTTTATGATACTTACTCATTCTAACAATCTAATATACAATAATCATTGAAAACTTGAGAAATAAGCTCATCAACATTAGCAAGAACTGTCTCGATTGCATAATTTGAAAGTATTGTTCTTAAATAAATCAAGTAATTTTGCGAATTACAGGTTGCTGGTTGATGACTCTCATGTGATTAACTTGTAGATGTACCCACCACAATTATATCAAAATATCCATTTGTTAGATAAATTGGCGCATTATTCTTTCAAAATTGCAAGAGATTTAATTTCAAATTTGGATTTTCAGATTTAATAATTCTTCTTTGTAAACAAACAATACTTGATAAATGAAGAATCTTCGAGTTTTTTAATAAATATTTACATAAATTTTTATCTTATCACATCATTATTGGTTGGGATAGGCTAACCGATCATGTCAACTAACTAGTATATTTGGACTAGTAAACTTTTGATTTACCATCTCATATGATTTATCCATACTTACAATAAATAATATGTGTCCAATTGAATCGTGACATCAAACCAGTCAGGGTTTTATTAATACAATACAATGTGAATAATAAAATTAAAGTGGTAAATTAAAAGTTTTATTAATGTAATTGACGTATTATATTTATTTTTTAAAATAAAAAACTAAAGTACCGTTGACTAATATAATCTGTTCTGAATACAGATGACCATTTTTTGTAATTTCAATTATAAATTTTAGTATAAATATGTAACTGGCGAAGGTAATAAAGTATGTATAATTAAATTAAAATGTATAACAAAATAAAAAAATGGTTGAATGGTAACTTAATGTTTTAATCATGCAATTGATACAAATTCAAATCATTTCATATGTCATTCTTTAAAAATAAAAATATTAAAGTAACCACCAATAATATAACTTATTTTAAATATAAAATGATATTTTTGTAATTACCCTAATTGAGGGTAACCGAGTTGGTGCCCGGTTGACTCTTGACACTAATTCAGTTATGGACTTAAATAATGGTATAAATACATAAATTTAGTGAGACAAAACATTTTATGTTAAAAGTTTATTTAAGAATTGTTATTATTGTAGTGTTCAAGAATTTGTTATTAAATTATTTAAAAATTAAACATTTAACGAATGGGTTTTATGTGTATTATACATTTATATTAATACAAGTTAATAAATTGCTTTATGTGGGATTTGCAATATTAATTTATTCATTAAATTTTTGTTTTATGTTTATGTTTATATTACTTTTTGTAGTCAAAATTTTATAAATATATATATTTTAGATATTAATAAATCGTTTTCTGTAAATTTTGATAGTAAAATATACATAATATTTTCTGTGTTTTTTCATAGTTTGGAAGATAATTTGTGTATTAATGTCATATTGTAATTTGTTGTAATAAAGAAAAAATATATGTTTTTGCTATGTCTATGGTATTTTTTTATGTGTTTAAAGCGTTATGAATTTATATAAGCTTTAAACATCAACGAGTTTATATTATTTTCATGTTGTTTAACTCTACATTCATTCATTTATGAATTATCTTACATTAATCTATAAATATCAGGTTTAAAACTTCAATTTTATTTCTTGAAGTATGATGAGTTTTATAGTAATTTGTAGGTAAACGATACTTAATTTTGAATTTATATATAAATAAATTCTAAAATTTTAATTTATACATATTTGAAACAATAGTTTATTTGAATATGAAGAAGGTAGACAGGGGCAAAGTTAATGGGGCTGGCAAGGCCCCTGATCCCCCTAAAATAGAAAATTTCACCTTTAGTTTTTTTTATAATTTAAAAAAATTTAAATTAATATATGATAAAATTATACTTTGGTTCCTTAAAAATAAGAAAAAATTAATTTAATTTTTTAAAAATTATAAATATATAAACTATTAAAATGATAAAATTTTATTTTTACTATTATAAAAATACACAATTTTACTTCAACTTCCCTAAAAAAAAATTTCTGAGTATGTCCTTGAAGATAGATATGTATGGAGAGTGACATCGACATGCACTGATTCGAGTGAGAAACACAATATTGCCTCATAATTTCCACCGTTTGTGGAAGTCTAAAAGGATTGAAAGCAATTGAAGGATTTTGCTAAGCCATGACCTCATTGCCACTTTCATAGAAAATGGGAAAAATAAAATAAAATTTCAAGGAAGAAGAGGTGTTTATTATTTCCTACCACAAAAAGTTACACTATCATATATTAATGATTAAGTATTAACTCAGTTAATATAAATATTATTATCAATATAAAAATATATAAATTTAAATATATTGAAATGTATTTATTTTTAATTTAAAAATTAAAAAATATTTTTTAATTTTTTTTATCTACAAGACTAATCCATAATTAGGAAGAATATACATTTTTACACTATAGTTAATGTAAAACACTAATCACTTTAGTTTAAAGGTCTTTGAGAGTTGTGAGTTATCCAAGAAAAGCTGGTGTTTTGGAAGGATAAAATAATAATAATAATAATAAAGTGCACTTGAATCCACCATTTTTTTTCAAAATAATAACAATAAAATTAAGAATTGATAGCTCAAATATTCAACCTTTTTTAATGTTAAGGCAAGTCAACTCTGTGTATATTTTTCATTTTTAACTAATATATTTAAAATTATTAGTCAGTATATTAACTCATGAGGCAATTTAAAATTCATTACTATAAATTTAATTTATATAATTAAAATTTTAATGAATAAATAAAATTGTATAACTTAATTGAGGGAAGGGATCCACTTACACGATGTTAAAATAAAGTAGTTTTACACACTTCCATAATTATTTATAGATTAATATTTTTAATGATCCTGTAACAACCTATTTTTCAGTGTCAGAAACGATAGTTTCAAAACTCTGTTCTTCGATGATCGAGTCCATAAATGTTATTAATTAATATTTACGAGTCAATTATAACATTATTTTGAATATTGGTCTGATGAATTTATTAATTTGATAGTTATTTAAAGTACAGTCATTGGTAGTGAAAAATAAGATATTGAGACCTCATTTTCTTAAACCGAGTCCATAAATATTTTTATTAAATATTTAAGAATTTATTGTATTGGTGAATTGAATGTTGGATAGATAATTTTGTCAAATTAGTGACTAGTTAAGGTATAAGAACTAAATCGTAAAAGTTGTAAAAACAAAATCACTATAAAATTTTAATTAGCCGAAGGACTAGATGAGTAATTAGACCCTCCCTTTTTGCCAACCGATGATGGATGAAAACTAGCATCCACAAAACATGTTAATTATGAGGGTTTTTTATCCAAATAATATAAAAAAATACAAAAAATACCAAAATAATACTATATTTTTTTATTTACCAAAATAATACAAATAGTAAAAAAAACACTGAAAACGAAAAAAAAGTTACTGACTGAAGTGACGGGACCCTGGTTGTGGGGTTGCCACAAGCGACACCAAAGGTGCCAGTGGTAGAGGCGGCACCAAAGGCGCCACTCTCACAGGCGGCACCCACACAATTTTTTCCCATTTTTATACCCCTCAGATCCAGTCTCAGTTTCAGTTTCACACCTACACGAAGGAGAAGAGAAAAAAAAGGAAAGAAGAAGAAGAAGAAGAAGGAGAAGAAGGAGAGGGCGCTGGAAAAAGAAAGAAAAAAGAGAGAGAGAAGAAAGGAGAAAGAAAGAAAAGAAAAAAAAAAGAAAAAAAAAGGTAATTTTTTTAAAAATAATAGATTATATTGTTATTATGTTTTTTTGTATATTTTTTATTATTTTTTGTTATTAGTTTAGTTATTATTGTTATTTATTAGAATTAGTAAAAACCCTAATTATTATTTTAGTTAGTATTATTATTGTTAGTTTTTAGGATTTAGTTATTAATAATTATTATTATTTAGTATTATTATTAGTAAAAAACTAATATTATTATTAGGGTTTAGGATTAGTAAAAACCCTAATATTATTTTAGTTTTTACACTATATTATTGTTAGTTATTATTTTTAGTAAAACCTTAATTATTATTGTTAGTTAGTATTATTTTTAGTAAAAAACTATTATTATTATTAGGTTAGTTATTAGGATTAGTAAAAACCCTAATTATTATTATTATTAGTTATTAATATTGTTAGTAAAAAAACTATTATTATTATTATTGTTGTTGTTGTTGTTGTTGTTGTTGTTGTTGTTGTTGTTGTTGTTGTTGTTGTTAACTATTATTGTTAGTAAAACCGTAAATATTATTTTAGTCAGTATTATTAATATTGTTAGTAAAAAACCCTAATTATTGAGAATTTTGCTTTAAAGTTATTTAGTTTGTTTATTTTGATTTGTTAGTAAGTTTTGTGTTTAGATTAATTATGTGTTTATTGTAAATGTTATGTTTTAAATTTTTTTAATATATTTGAAAATTTTTCTGTTAGTAAAACTATTATAAAGTGATTGTTCATTAGTGATAAAAACTGAAAATATTCTGCTATAGATATTGTTAGAAATGGGAACATATTTGGTACTGCCTGATGAGATAATAACTTCAGCACAAAGGGAGAAAGTTGATAAGATGATGAGAGAAGTGCAAGATTACAGAATGAAACCACAAGAAGATATTGTTCAACACCTTATTACCGTAAATAAAAAGATGCAAGAAGTGTTGTGGAATGGTCATGAAATGATTAGGAAGAATAAAGTGCAATACTTAACCCTTAGAGGGACATTAATAGAATGGGACCATCAAATCATTTTGGACAAACTTTGGAAGACATTGGTACCACGAACCTATTAGAATCTAGTTATATGCTTTGTGAAGTTTATAATCTCTTATGGAGCTAAGAAAACAATGAGACAAAGTATAGGCTCACGAAAGTTGACTGGGAGGCAATGTGTGTTTGACATACCATGGATAGATAAATTAGATGTTAGGAAATTACCAAGAGAATTTCTATATTCAATACCCATTTTAAAGATAGAAGATAAAGAAGATCCCGAGGAATTTCCAAATTGGATTGTAGAAGATGAATATGAAGAGAATCAAGAATTTCTAAATTGGATTGTATAGTATTTCCCAGAGGAAGACACAGGATCGGAGATGGAAGAAAACGTAGAACTGAATTTAAGTGGTTAAATGTAAAGATAAATGTTGTTCATGTACAAAATGATAACTGAAATAGTATGAGCTTATGAATGAAAAAATTGCATATTGAAACATTATTTTTTTATTTAAGTAATTTATTTACTGTTCGAAATTATATTATGAAATTTTGTTTATTTTTTAACAGATTGAATATTGAAGATGGATGATAAGTTTTTCGTATGCATTTATTTCGATGGAATTATCTTGACAACAACTGTTAGATACATATTTGAATGTCGGCAACAAATAGCAATGAGATTTAATAGAAATATCTCATTAGATGATCTGAAGGAAATGATTAATGCAAAAATTGTTAGACGTTGTGGGAGAAGGATATCAAAAATTTTCTACAAGTTTCCAGTTTCGACAGATCCGATCAAATTCACCGAAATGGAACTTGTAGACGACGAAGACGTGGAGACAATGATCGATCTTTACTGTGGGAATGAGAGTGACAAAAATGCACCGATTCACTTATTTGCTGAGTTAGCCGTTATGGAGCAAAATGAAGATGTCAATGCATATGGTGAAGAACATGGAGCTCAAGAACCGTGCATGGTGGCTCCAATATCGTACGTTGATAGTGAATCGACTATAGGTGGGATCGATATTGATATCAATATTACACCCAAAATTGATGTGGTTGGTGATGATGGATACGACGGTAGCGATCATTGTGATCAAGAGGTCGATAGTGAGAGTGATCCCGATGTGGACGATGTACCTGATGATATTGACGATGAAGGTGTGAATGACGGTGGAAACATTAACGCGTTTTCGATCGGGAACCAGATGTAACGTATTATGATACACAATAATCCTGGGCCACACATGTCGCTCATAGACCCCGACGTAGCACGTGTAGCTAAGTTCTCAGAGTATCCTGAAATACTTCCTGCTCACGGGCTGGCCGTAAATTTTGATCATACGGAGTTATTCGTAGGCCAGAGATTTGAAAGTAAAGAAGAGTGCGTATTTGCTATTAAACGGTATAGCATGAATATATCAATGGATTACAAAGTCGCAATGTCTACACCGACAGTATATATTGGGGAGTGTTGGAAGGCAGCGGAAGGCTGCAATTGGCGGGTACGAGCTGCATTCATTCAAAATTCGCAGATGTAGGAGATACGAAAATTTGTTGGGCCTCACACATGCACATCAACACGTATGATAGAAGATCACCTAAAACTTGATTCGAAAACTATCTGTACGTGTATCATGCCGATGGTGAAGGACATGCCAACCATTAAAGTTTCGGTACTGATTGCCGAAATGCAAGCACGATTCCAGTATCGAGTATCATATCGAAAAGCGTGGATAGCTAAACAGATGGCGATAGAGCAATTGTATGGGGATTACGATTCCTTGTATAACGAGCTACAGGGATGGATAGATACTATGAGGGAGTACGTACTGGGGACTGTGAGTGAGTTACAAACAAGACCTTATTACGGCCCAGTCGACCAACTATAGCCGGGGAAAAGAATTTTCTATCGGATGTTCTGGACGTTTGATCCATGTGTGTGGATATTTCCCTACTGCAAGCCGTTTGTGCAAGTGGATGGGACCTGGCTATATGGAAAATATACACAGATCCTACTTCTTGCAGTTGCTCAAGACGAAAATAAAAACATGCTCCCGATAGCATTTGTCATCGTTGATAAGGAGAACTTGAAATATTGGGAATTCTTCATTACTAATCTGCGAAGGTATGTTATTAGCAACGATAATATTTACATCATCTTCGATAGAGAGAAAGGTTTAATTGCCGTAATTAGGCGTTCCAGTGTGCCATGGAGATCCATTTATTGCATCCGTCACATTGCTGCTAACTTCCATTGAGATTATAAGAATGCGGACTAGAAGAGACAAATAGTGGCAATGGGTAAATGTTAACCTTATCTTTTCAATATAAGTTGTAATGTCTTATGTTATTGAGTTATTGGAACTTATCTTTTCTTAATACGTATACAGTGTACGAGTTAGAGCCACATATTTTCCGTCAAAGAATGATTCGACTTGAGAGTAACATGGAGGGTCAAACAAACATATCTTTCTGACAGTAGTTGGGTACAATGGAGCCGTGGCAATGGGCTTAAAGTTTTGACGAGGGCTTTCGTTATGGTCGAATGACCACAAACTTAGTGGAGGGAGTCAACACTGTGTTTTTGAAAACACGACATCTTCCGATTGCATCTATCTTCTCGGCTACATTCTACAGGTTGACTACCTTGATGCCAAGAATGGGTCAACAATAAGTCGACCAGATGGAGGCGGGACACGTGTTTGTCAAAGATGTCAAGGATGCAATGGTTGCAAACCGTCGGATGGCAAGGTCGATGAATGTAGAAATATATTCACGACGCTTGGAAACGTTTCAAGTTATGGAGACCATCGGTCGTTGACCCGGTATACCACCTAGGTCATATGGAGTTGATCTCCGGAACAAACGGTGCGAATGTAGGAGATTCGAAACACTTCATTATCTATGTGCACATGTCGTGGCAGCGTGTGCTAAAGTGAACCTTAATGTTGAACAATTTATCGATGATGTGTACATGCTCAAGCGCACATTGCGTGTTCCTGCCTGAACTGTCTACGTGGGAGGTGCCTTCGACGACTTTCGAGCTTGTCCCAGACAGAGGGCTACGCAGGAATCCAAGAGGTCGTCCGCAATCATCCAGAATCCATAATGAAATGGACATTAAGGAGAAATCCGACGGTAAGCGTTGTGGATTATGTAGGTTAGTTGGTTATAATCGGAATAAATGCCTACAACGAAACTATCATGTTGGACAATCGTCACGATCGGGTCGGAATTGAGCTTATGATGTACTGTATTTAATTTATATAAAAAAATAAATATTGCAAAGTTGTTATGTGTAATGTTGTAATGGTGTAATATAAATTTTGTTAAAATTTTTAAAATTTTGTTATTCGTAATGGTGTATATACAATGGTGTAATGTTGTAATTAATCTACTTTGCGTTATGGTTAAATTTTGTTAAAATTTTTAAAGTTCCAATTAATCTAATTAAATTTATACAAAAAAAGTACAAAGTTTGTAATATAAAAAAAATACTAACTACAGTAATATCAAAACCGCAAAATACCCCTAAAATTGATGGTTCGATGGTGTGGTCCTAGGGATATATCTCTGGGGAGGTCAACGTTCACGTTCTAGGTGATCGCGACGACCAACATCCTCTTGAGGCGCAGGTGGGGGTGTGGTAAATATGGAAGAAACATCATGTGGCTCGAATGGCATCGATGAACTTGAGCCGGAAGGAGTGCCATGATGTTGTTAAAACAGGCCAAGAGTGCTGTACTGCGGTGGGCACGATCCAAACATATCAAACTCGTATCCTCCGCCTAATGAGCTTGGGAAATAGTCAATGCCCGCCAAATCTGGATGATAAGAATGTGAATCCGAATGTGAATGTGATTGGTTAGGTCCAGCTCGGGCTCCAGCACTAGATCAGGTTCAAGATCAGGATCTGCCACTGGCTCGGCCTCCATATCGGCCACTAGCTCGTATGTACCATGTCGCTGCATGTGCGGGGGGACTACAGTCGACTGGCCTCCAAGTAGATATGGCTTTCCGAAACTAGAGTACCATTGTATGTACTCTACTGATGGATGCAAATCGGAAGCCATAACCATCTGGGGTATTCGAGCCATCTGATTATTCCACAGCACAACAAATCTCCGGTGCTTAACCCCCCAATTCAACTGCGGTCTCCCTCTCCTATTCATGCCGTGAGTCACCCCCACCTCGCATGGCGGATCTGAGATATATTGGACGTAACCAAATTGTCGTAGCACTCAATCGTCATAGTACCACTCGACTACGTTGAAATTTATAATTGGTGCGTTATTGCACCACATATGAGAATGAACGTAAACAGACGATGGTATAATAGCTGCAATTTTCAGTCTACAATATGACATCCATATAAACTGCATGATTAATAACATGGTTATAATTTAACACGGTGTGAGTAATATATAGAAAGTAACATGTCACGAATATTAGAATAGCTTACCCCTTCCCCAGCATGTTGTTCGATCATCAGACGTTATATCGGGATAGTGTACGACCTCCCGATACCTGGATAAATACTCCACCTACGAAAACAAATTTCAAGTCAATATAGTATCGTTACAATAGTATCGTAAAAAAATTGTCAATTAATGAGAAGTTATATTTTATCACCTGTTAACTAGTGGATATACATATGGCTGGTGACTAACTGATGACAAGAATAACATCCAATAAAGTGCCCAGGACTGCAACAATGCAAGACATCCACCCATGTCTACGACAGCAGGCTTTGTCGTTCGACAAAGCTCCCGATACAACACTGCTAGAACTGCCGAGCCTCAGCTATACGAGCGAACATTAGTCAAATCAGCTAATAGAGGTAAGTACATGATATGAACCTTGTTGTTGTTTGAATCGGACATCAATACTCCCCCTATAATATGCATGATGTACGCTCGAGCAGCATACATCAACTCTCCTTCAGTCACATTAGCTGATAAGTGTCCAAATTTCCCTCTCAGCCACGTAAATTTTAGGCCCGAAAAAGTTGACTCCTCATCGTCGGGCTCGGGCGAGTCTCCTAGTAGGCTATATCATAGTGCAGCCAGCTCAACAAATGCACTTACTCCCGTAATGGGACTCTGATCGATTGGGAGCCCAAGCTGCAGTGCAACGTCCTTTAAAGTCACTGTGCACTCCTCACACGGAAAATGAAAAGTGTGGGTCTCCGGGCGCCACCGCTCCACTAGTGCAGATAATAAATCGTACCGCAAGTCGAACGTCCGGATCAATGCCGCTGACTCGAATCCAACTTGCTCTAAGTACGGCATCAATCGTTCATCCGGGGGATATCCTATACCATTCACCCGGCCCCTTAATACGCGGTACAAACCCTGATAGTGTTAAATTACAGAAAATAAATATTAGGATAACATGATTTATTTCTGTATATTACGTATATTTTTTTAATAGAACCCGTGATTAACAAATAATAATATATTATCATATTATTAGCCGCATCAGATATATGAGGATCGTCTTTAAGCAATCGAGCCATTCCGAAACCTGCAACTTCAAAACAATTTTTTGTTTTTAATTTCAATGTTTTATTATTTTAGTGTGTTTTTTTATATAAACTTAGTAAAAAACCGTTACTTTGGCCCTTTGTTCGTATTTTTCTTATTTTCGGATTTTATTTCTTTCAAAAAATATACTATTTTAGTATTTTATTATTTTATATTATTTTAGTACATAATGTTTCAAATGTATTGTTTTAGTGTTTTTTTATATAAGTTTAGTAAAAAACCGTTACTTTGGCCATTTGTTCGTATTTTTCTTCTTTTCAGATTTTATTACTTTTAAAAAATATACTACTTTTGTATTTTATTTTTTATATTATTTTAGTACATAATGTTTATTATTTTAGTGTATTTTTATATAAATTTAGTAAAAAACCGTTACTTTGGCCCTTTGTTCGTATTTTTCTTATTTTTGGATTTTATTTCTTTCAAAAAATATACTATTTTAGTATTTTATTATTTTATATTATTTTAGTACATAATGTTTCAAATGTATTGTTTTAGTGTTTTTTTATATAAATTTAATAAAAAATCGTTACTTTGGCCATTTGTTCGTATTTTTCTTCTTTTTGGATTTTATTACTTTTAAAAAATATATTACTTTTGTATTTTATTTTTTTATATTATTTTAGTACATAATGTTTATTATTTTAGTGTGTTTTTTTATATAAATTTAGTAAAAAACCGTTACTTTGGCCATTTGTTCGTATTTTTCTTATTTTTGGATTTTATTTCTTTCAAAAAATATACTATTTTAGTATTGTATTATTTTATATTATTTTAGTACATAATGTTTCAACTGTATTGTTTTAGTGTTTTTTTATATAAATTTAGTAAAAAACCGTTACTTTGGCCATTTGTTCGTATTTTTCTTATTTTCGGATTTTATTACTTCCAAAAAATATATTATTTTCGTATTTTATTATTTTATATTATTTTAGTACATAATGTTTCAAATGTATTGTTTTAGTATTTTTTTTATATAAATTTAGTAAAAATCATTACTTTGGCACTTTGTTCGTATTTTTCTTAATTTCGGATTTTATTACTTTAAAAAAAATACTATTTTCTTATTTTATTTTTTTATATTATTTTAGTACATAATGTTTCAAATGTATT
This sequence comes from Gossypium stocksii, assembly GCA_020496765.1. Classification (NCBI taxonomy): domain Eukaryota; kingdom Viridiplantae; phylum Streptophyta; class Magnoliopsida; order Malvales; family Malvaceae; genus Gossypium; species Gossypium stocksii. Next base: position 97,103,501 of record CM035632.1, on the reverse strand, counting down.
ATTTTAGTGTTTTTTATATAATTTTAGTAAAAAACACTTATTTTGGCCCTTTGTTTGTATTTTCCTTATTTTTTAAAAAAATATATTATTTTTGTATTTTATTTTTTATATTAATTTAGTCAAAAACCCCCCACACCAAAAGTGCTGCTCTTCATATTTTATTTCTTTTCGTATTTTATTTTTTCATAAACATATTTTAAAGGTATTTTATTTTTTATACTTTTTTTGTAAAAAATCTCATCACAACATGCTAAATAAATTTCATAAAAAATATATCTAATCAACCTAAAACATACTTAACAAATAAATTACATAAAATAATAATAAAATATTCTTTGTGATATTATCACATAAGTAGCCTTTTTTACTTCTATAAAAATTAAAATTAAATTATTAACGAATAAAAATATAAATTAAATACAAACATACCTTAATATCTCTTCTTTTATCTAAATAATACCTTGAAAAAAAATAAATTTACAAATTAAATATAATTAAATCAAGACAATTAAATCAAAAATTTCTTTCTTTATGAAATGTAAGTAAAAATTACCTTTTTTTCCCCTTTTTTTTCTCCTTTCTTTTTTCCCTTCCCTTCCCTCCTTCTTTTTCTCCTTCTCTTTTTCTTATTTCTTCCCTCAAACGGCAGCTCCTTCCCTTCTTTCCTTCTTCCCTTCTTTCTTTCTTCTCCTCTTTTCTTCTTCTCCCTTCAGCCCGATTATACATAGGGGACCATAATATATGGTCCCAAAAACCAAAAAAAAAAAAAATGGTGCAGGCACTTGTCAAATCCGAGTGCTGCCTCTGAGTATGGCACCACTAGTGCCGCCTATGGCCATGGCACCACTGGTGTCGCCTATGGCCATGGCACCACTGGTGTCGCCTATGGCAGGCCCATCACCAGGGTGCCATCACATCGTCGGCAGCTCTTTTTTTTTAATTTTTAGTTTTTTTATTGTTTATATTATTTTGGTAAATAATAAAATTGTAGTATTATTTTGGTATATTTTTTATTTTTTGTATTATTTATGTAAAAAACCCTAATTATGATTAAAGTGATTTAATTTTAGTTAATTAAATAAATTAGGATTAATCAATTATTAAAGTATGTATATATGTTAAAATAAAAGAAAAAACATAGCTATTGTTAATCTTTTCTTTTTCTCCACCCGCAGCTAAAAGGGGAAAAATAAGGTTTCATGTGTATCAACTTTTAGTCCTTCAAATTGGTATGTATTCAAGTTCGATTTTTGTAATTTTTATGTTTTTAATATCATTGTAGTTTAATATAGTTAGCCCTAAATTGTAAAATTGTTAAAGCTTTAAAATGTTACCATTGATTATTTTTTAGATTTTTTATGTTTAATGATAGGATTTGAAGCTTAGAAATGTAATAAGACTAATTTGTAAAGTAAAATTTGTTAGTTTTGAGTTTAGGCACTAAAATGAAAATATTTTGAAACTAACAAATTTCTATAATTATTAAATTTAGAGGGCTATACAAGTTTGCAATTGAAAACTTAATGAAAAGCAAGGCTTAAATGTGAAAATTATGATAGTTTCAGTTTTAGGGACTAATTGAATAAAATGAAAAACTTTAGGGAATTCAAAAAATAAAATTGAGCTGATATATATTTATGGATGAAATAGAAGGTTTGAAATTGATAAATTGAATTGAATAATTGTATAGATTGGGAATTGGACCAAATTGGAATTAATCGGGGAAAAAGATAAATTTGTTTATTAGTCCTTAGAGAATTGATCACTTGCTCTTTTGACCAAGTAAGTTCATACAGTATGTTTGTGTTAAATTTTTATGTATTTAAAATTATAATTGTAAATGTGTTTAATTGAAATTTTGATTGTTTATGATTTGGTACAAAAATGTAAGATGTGGATTAAATCATAAAGAATTGACAAATTGACTGATAAATTGAATATAATAAATTGCAATATGAGATTGATTAGTTGAATTGAATCAAATTGATATGATTATGTTTGATCTTCGAGATAGATGGCTAAATTGAATAGATTTGGAAATATTGTATATTGTTGTAATTGCAAAATTGGCTTTATGATAAGATGAATAATATTGTTATGCTTACAAATTGATAAGTGGTTGATGAAATGACAACATTGAATTAAGAAATTGGCTTATAAATGAAATTGAGTAAATTGCTACATTATTATTTGTTTAGGTAGAGTCGGATATAGTTGGCATGTCACAGGATAGAAAGAGTTCAAGGTTAGTTCGACTACGTGTTGATGAGGCACTGGGTGCCAAACACATTGGTGAGCTCTAGGCACAAACTATTTATTTTGGCATTATCTGATGAGGCATTGGGTGCTAAACTAGTCTGATTGATTGGATCATTGCATTTGTTCGAGTCCTAGTTAGATTAATAGGGGTATAAAATAAAAATTCAATAAATGATATTTGAATTGGGTTGATATTATGATTTGATTATCTGTATACATATTGCGATTAACGAATATCGATGGCATATGAAAAATCATACGAACTGATTATACGAGCTTAGAGGATCGATATAGAAATGTGATTAATCATTGAATTCGATTCGAAATTTGAATAAGTAAATGAAATAATAATTGACATTAAATTGAAATTGCATGTATAATTGATAAATAGATGGAATGATATGATATTACAAGAATGATGTTCATATGGTTGAATGTTGAATTAGTTTTGAGAATGGTATTTGAAATGTGCTTTTAGGTGATTTGGTTTATTTCATATTGAAATGTTCTATGATGAGGTTAAATGTTAACTAACCTTTTTTATATTTGATTTGCTATGATAGACAAACTTTACCAAGCTAAGTAGCATGCAATGTTTAATTATAACCTGAGGTAAGTTACTTGGTTTAATACCTATGAGCTTATTAAGCATTTGTAATGCTTACTCTATTTCTTTTCCCTTTTCTTGTAGATCACCAACTTGCAGAACGTATCTAGCGTATTGTCGAGGATCTCACACTATCTTGTTATTGATTCAGTAGTTTTTCTATCGTTTAAAGCTCGATTTTGAGGCATGCAAATTGGTTTTAATATGGTTAAGTATTATTTTGTAAGTTGATGAAATGGTTCATATATAATGCTTTTTTGAATGTGTGTATAATATGTATATAAGGCTTGAAGTGTACATGTGTTTAATTGGGAGTTTTTATGTGTTTGAACTATGAATGTGATTGGTTTTTAGATTTAAAATGTACAAAATCGTATTCTGGTTTACAAATGGTTGAAGTTTTCAAATGGTCATATTTGATTGTGAAAATGGTTGATAATGCTTATATAACCTTGTTGTGGAATGGTGTCAATGAGGCAGTTGGTTAGTTGTGTAATGACTCAAATTCCCGAGCACCGGAAAAACGAGTCGTAGGGCCTCCGTCTTAGGAAAATTAAGTCCGTAAATATTTATTAAAAATATTTATGAGGATAATTATGAGTTAAATTAGATTTTGATTAAGTGAATCTAATTTAATTAGAAACAATTAGTAGATAAGACTAAATTGAATAAAGTGCAAAAGTTTAATTATAGAATAGAAAATTGTTAAGGGATTAAATTAGTAGTTAAACCATAAAAGTGAAATGTGTTTGATGATGGATAAATACATGTGTATTTGTATTAATGGTACAAATATATTAAATGTGTATATTTACTTATTATTTAAGTAATATATATATTATTTAATTATTTAATTATTATTAATTATATGTATATTGTAATTTATTTAATAAATAAATGGAGACAAGTGTATGATAATAATTGGTGACATGTGTGTGTATGTGTATGTGTACAAATGTGTGTATATAATTAGATTTAATTAGATATTTATATTAAATTAATTAATAAAGAAATAAAAGAAACAAAAGGACAGAAAGAAACAGAATAGAAACGTGAAAACGGGGAAGAAAGAAAGAAAGAAAAGAAAAAGGGAAATTTGGAGAATTGAAGCTTGAAAGTTAATTTGGTAAGTTAATTAAGCCATTTCCTTTCTAATTTTGGTATTGTTGAAGCTTTAGAGAAAGATTTTCTTGAATTCATGAGAAAATATTGAAAATTAATGGAGGTTTGATTAGGGTTTATGTTGAAGAAATGATGAAATTAGGGATTAATTTGATAGAATTATGAATTTGAATTGAATTAGGGACTTAATTGTAAAACAAGCCATAAGTTTTGAGTTTTAGGGATTAAATTGAAAGAAATTCGGAATTATGGAAAAATGATGAAATTTTGATAGTTATATGAATATTTTGATGGAAATTAAATAGAAATAAGGTGTGAATTGGTGTTCTAAATTTGGTTATTAGCATTTTACATCAAAACAGTTTTGGGAAGTAGCAATGGTCTGACTTTGAAAATTCACTAAAAATTGTAGGAATTGAATTAGAGGATGAATAAGATATGAAATTAAAGCTTATTGAGTCTAGTTTCTTATAGTAGAAACAGTGTAAGAAATAAATTTATGAATCAAGAGATATTTGAAATTTTGTAAGACTGGTTCAGGGTGATTTCGAGACACTCTGTTTTGAATTTGGAAAATCATTAAAAATTGTAAAAAAAATTATTATGGAGTGTAATTTATATGTGTGAACTCCTTAATGAATCTAGTTTCAAAAGAAATAAACAAGAACCTTATTCGAGTTCTGTACAATGAGATAATTGATTTTTAGTAGAGAGAGGTCAGAACTGTCGAATGGAGTAACAGGGGAGTATTTAATGAATAAACTGTACTAATTGGCTAGACAAAAAATTCTGAAAATTTTATGGTGAGAAGATATATGAGTCTAGTTTCAAGGAAAATTTACAGATATTAATTTGGAGTTTCGTACCTCAAGATATAAATAATTAAGTAACAATGACTCAAATAGACAGCTTAATGGTGAAATTATATATATTTTAAAAATGGTCAAATTTGCATGTTTAGGCTCATGAATTAAATTGAATTGTGTTATATTAATTAATTATAATTATGCTAATTTCCGTAGCAAACAAAGAAACCGAGGCATCCAATACGAAGGGGAAAGAGAAAGTAGTCGAGGAATAGCTCGGAGAAATCGGTTTGTATTATCATAATTCAAAGTATTTATTATTGCATATTTAATTGTTTATATATATATATATGAATGTGCATGAAAATGACTTAAATTTGAATTGTTGATTATTTGTGATTACATTGAGAAATATAAGAGAATTGATTGAAATGTGAAAATGTTTCGGAAATGGAAATGTGGTCGAAACCCTATTAACTAGTCGGGCTTAGTGGATATAATTGGCATGCCATAGGATTGGAAGTGTTCAGGGATTCTTCGACCTCGAGTCGATGAGGCACTAGGTGTGCCATAGATTTACTTCGGATAGTTTCGATGAGGCTTTGGTAGCCACATTGCTTCGGCTTGGCCGATGAGGTACTTGGTGTGCCATAGATCTGATTTACTTCAAACTATCCGATGAGGCGTTGGTCGCCTCTCTGGTGTGTTTGGTTGGATCCGCGTATCCACCTTGATCCGAGTCAGGTTAATAGGGCCTATAAGTGAAATGAGCAAAATTATCTGAATCTGGTTATCTGAATCATCGAATGAAAGGTGAAAGAAAATGATGATACGAAATGTGAAAAGAAATTGTGTTATGAAGTTGAAAGCATGAACTTTATGTTTATGAATTATGTATACATGAAAGTGTTATGAATTAAGTGTTTACATGTTGGTGAAAATTTTATAATCATTTGAATGATATTAATATGACATGAATTGGCATATTCAATTGACTACTTGTGCATTTATGCTTTGAACCTGATTTGATGTTATGAATTGAATTATGATAATACCACTGAGTATTTTCAATACTCAGCGTACGGTTGTTTTCCGTGCGCAAGTTAGGTAAAGTAGAGTCCGGTTCTGCATTCAAAATCATCTCCGACTCCAGCTCATTTTGTGGTAAAAAAAAAAATCTTATCTTTTGGTAATGTGGCATGTACTAGGTTTTAAGTGGTCATTTGTACATATTTAATGTTTTGAATGTGAAAGATGGTGTATTAACTTTAAGGAGTTTGATGTATGAATGGATGATTCCTAAGTTTATAAAATGAATGGTATATAGTTATATGTTATGTGAAAAAAAAAAATTTGGGTACCTATAAAGTTGGGATTCGAATCCTAACCTCACGAAAGGTTCATATTAGGTCCGTAGAACCTCGATAAGGGTAATTAACCTTATTTTGAGTATAATTTCGTAATTATTTTCGCTTTATAATAATAAAGTTTGTCTGTTTTCGGTAGTGCCCTGTAACCCTATTTCGGGGTCGGTTTAGGGTTAGAGGGTGTTACAAGTTGATTAAGGATTGTTATATGATATGTTTTGGACAAGTCAAAAGTTGATAGATGTATATGTTTGGTTTATTTGGAAGATTAGTTTTGGTAACTTGCACCAAAAGACACATTTTGCACCACATGGGCTGACACATAGTCGTGTGTAACACATGGATAGATGACATGACCATGTGCTCGCTAATAGTTAAGAAATTACCCCAATACTTTGACTTTTCACAATTTAGCCCTTAAGCTCATAACTTAAAATCTAACCATTTTAACCTAAATCCAACTTAACCCATGTTGTAAGGGACCTTAAAGCAACTCATATTTATAAAAAATTCACAACAAAACCCATTGATTTATACATTTAACAATTCAATCCCTATTTCCAAAATATAACAAAAATCACTTAACAAAACTTTTTTATTTCACAACCAAGATAAATAATCTATCACATAACTTTAAAAAATATTCAAAAACAACCATGGCAAGTCCCTCAACCTTTGACATTTTTGTAAATTAACCACTGGGCTAGCTAGATTAAGCTAAAACAAACTCAAAAACATAAAAATCATTAAAAATGTGCTTGAATACACTTACATGCACCAAAAAGAGCTTGGCCGAACCTAACCCTCTTCTCTAATGGTGACTTTCAGTGGGAGAGACCAAATGAAGAAGATGAAGCAAGTTTTGTTTTATTTGATTTAGGTTGTAATTATTCAATTACCATTTTAACCTTTAAAATCTATCAAAATTTCAATAAAACCTTATCCATGCACATCCACTATCTCCTTAAATAGTATATTTACCATTAAAGTCCTTTAGTTTAAGATTTCATAGCCATTGGACCCCTTAACTGATAGAACTCAACTTTTACACTTTTTACGATTTAGTCCTTACTTAATTAACTACTTAAACATCAAAATTTCTTAACAAAAATTTAACACGAACTTAATACAATCCCGTAGACATTAAATAAATAATAAAATAATAATTCACTTGTCAGATTTGTGGTCACGAAACTACTATTTTCGACACCACTAAAAACGGGCTGTTACATAGATGCTCATTAAATAAATCTCTAGTGATTGGTTTCGTAAATGCATCTACAACCATCTTTTTCGTAAATATGTATTGTATGTTGACTTCTTTATGTGAAATTATGTCTAGTAAAAATTGTACTTCATATCTATGTGCTTAGTTCTTGAATGGTTTTTGGGATCTTTAGTGAATGCAATTATAGCTTGACTATCATAATTCACTATAGCTCTCATGATGCATCTCTACCAAATCCCAAATGAGTCAATAATTGTTTAAGTCTTACCACTTCTTGCATTGTAGTTGAAATTACCACAAATTCAACTTCCATTGTGGATAATGCTATACAATTCTATTTGTAACACTCCTCACCCAGTCTGATTTTAGACCCGAGTTATAGGATGCTACAACAACTATTGAAACTTATACACATGCATACACAATTACAAATAAGAGCAACGACTACCGCTATCAACCTTTAGAGATGAAATTATGATTACTTAAACATTTAAATAAATATTAGAATTATAATTATTCGAGAAATAAGGACCATTTTGAAAATTTTACAAAATCCAGCGTGAGTATCTGTACTAAACAAAAATGTATCAATATTTATGTGTTAGGTGTCAATACTAATGTAAAAATCAATACCATTTTATCTCTTTGCCAATTTTTGGTTCAAAACATTTTATTAATACCTTTGCAGATGTATCAATATGTTATCACGAGTATCGATACCAAATTTGATTACTTTCGATTTTTAAAAAGTTCCATTCTCATAGTATCGATATTTTGGTCCCCGAGTATCGATACTTTTACCTAGAATGCTAAAAATTCATGAGTTAAAACGTTCTTCATGCTTAAAACAACACTCCTGCTCATGAAACAAGTAGTGGCTAATTCAATCAAACCTACTAACATCTTTTAACCATTTTCCATGCCATATTAACACATATTCGTCAAGAAAACTATAGAATGCATTGCTAATATCAATCTCAAGCATCAAAATTGTCCACATCTTAAGTCCAAAAACAACATTAATAGTTTATAAGTCTAATCCTGAAATAATGATGATGATGACAATAACAATTGTAACTATAACCCACATTGTTTTTATTTAATATATTCAAAAGAATCACAAAACCACCTACTCGTAAATTATGCCTTGCTTAGCTCACTTCCTTTGCCTCTCTGCTCACACCGAAAGAGTTACTTATCTACAAGATTTTAATGTGGAGAGTGTGAGCTTAAATAAGCTTAGTGAATGTTCAAAATTACCACAAAGTAGACACAACAACGTAAGTTTAAGCAAGAAAATACTAAGAGACATTCACAACTAAATATTCATCCTGACAAAATAATATAATCATGCTTCATTATCTCACAAGTCTAGCATATACGCTCACATGCATTTACACAAAGCATATATCATATATATATATAATTCAAAAAATGATAATTTGGCAGCTTGAGATTATAAAATGTAAAAAGTGGACTTTATCTCCATTCATTGGATAAATAGATCTCCATCACACCATTGACTTAAAAAATTTAACATATCCCAAAAGTGTAACATTAAGCTAGACACTCTCCAACACACCATCATGTCCCGATGAATGGAGCATTGCTCGATATTTCCTTATCTCTCCAACCTATCTCGAGGCCTCAGTACCCATATTACAAAACATAAAGGTGAGTACTCACAATCTTATGGCATATCAACTATATCCAACAGTTTCAAGGCCAAAATATCCACAATTACACATATTTAATTACTATTTTAATGCACATAACATCTGTTCATATTCATTAATTCACATTACAATCTCATATACAATCCATGCCTATTGGATCCACATGTAATTGCATATTAAGTGCCACAATAATGCTCATTGAGCTATCATATATCTAATCTCATATGTGTGCATCAAAATTAGTTATCACAAATCACATGTCACATACAAGTTTTCTCACATATTACCTGTTGTAATAGCATCACATATCACAACTTGTCATTCATTAGGCATAATTTCACAACAAGGCAAAAAATATAGAAAATACTTACTATTGGAACTTAGGATAGGGGTTTAGACTAATTCTAAGCTCCCGATTAACACTGTGAATCGCACGTACCAACAGCAACTCTGGACACTCATCGACCACGCTTCCGCTTATCAAACAAGTTTTTCCTTACCTTTAGACTTGCTCGTAGTGGCTCCCAATTGATCTAACACTTTATACACATAATAAACACATTCTAGAATCATCAAAAACAGCCATTGAACACAACTAAATATCAAAGAAAACATAATTCAAGCCTTTTTTTTCTCACTATCGAAAACTAGCTAGTTTTGCCGAAATTGAAGTTTCGACATTCTAACCTTGTTTCTAATCCTCAATTTCGATTTCAAACATACTAAATATAATTTAATTTCATATCTAAACCATTAATTTCACCTAAATCTGTGGTTCTAAAATTTTTGAAAAATTCAAGCTTTCAAGAACATGTAAAAGGGGAAAATGTTTGATTCTTAAAAATTTGGTTATGAACTATCAAATTAAAGTGAAATACCTTCTAATTAGGTTAGGATGAATAAAAAATCACTTTGAAAATATAGGTTTACTCAAGATTTTGAAATTTGTCATTTTTGAATCCAAGCTTACTTTAAAAAATCAAATCTAAATAAATCTTCATAAAATTATTTAAAACTCAATTTGAATTAACAACACTCTTTATTTAGTTCTAAAATTGAAGAATATTACCTTAATTCGTTGAAAAAAAAGAACTACAACTCTAATTTAAGATTTGAACTCAAGAAGAACAATGACAAAATTGAGGAAGAAAACGTGATTTTCTTTTGAAATTGGGGGTTATTTTGGTGCTTGCGAGGTTAATAAATCTGAAAGAAAGAATTAATTTTGAGGAAAAATCTTTGATTTGGATTTAGGGAAAGTTTGAATAGGTCTTGGTTGTTGGAAAGGTGGAAGACGGTGGGTATTCTCACACTAATTTCAAAATTGGGCAATTTTCCTCTTTGGTCACTCTCTGTTTCTTTCCTTTTTCAATTAGGTCCTCATTCAATTAAAATCTATTTTTTCAAATTAGACCTCAAAATTAAATTTCATTTTAATCTAGTTAATAAAATAAAACACGATTATGTTACTTTAATGCTTTAATTATTTATTTACGACCTTAATTTTCAGTATTTGACTCAAACCCTTAATTTAATAACCCAATTCTACTAACCCAAAACTACTATGCCGAATTTTAGGATGTGACACTGTTTCTTATTAGCCCAGGGGATTGTACCATTTTTTTTAAATAAGAAAACATATCCTGGTGTGGATTTTCTTTCATCCAAATCTCCTCCGAAATCAATGTCTTTATATCTGATCAAATTCGAGTCACGTCCTTGATAGAACAAAAAATATTTTGTATTGCCTTTCAAATACTTATGTATCCTTTCACTACCTTCCAATGGGGTTGACTTGAATTCGATTGATATCTACTTACTAATCCAACTGCATAACAGATATCAAGCCTTGTGCACATTGTTGCATATATAAGGCTTCCTACTACACTACAGTAAGTGACTTTCTCCATTTGAACCTTTTTTAGGAGACATTCTTTTTCTTAGGCTTTCGCCTCTGCAACAAGAGTGTCAATTGGCTTGCAATCTTACAATCTGAATCGTTCAAGGATTTTCTTAGTATATAACTCCTAAGAAATACCTATTAACCTTTGAGAACGACCTCGAGTAATTTTTACTCCCAAAATGTAAGCAGATTTACCCATGTCCTTCATTTCTAAGCCATTTTATGGTTTTTTGTGTAACTTTAGTTTATTTTTAATTCATTTTTTATTTTGGGTTGGATTGGGTACTTGGGGTTTTTAGTAATTTTAATGGATTTGGGCTAGTTTTTTTATTTGGTCCAAAAATATAAAAACTAGTTTAACTGATTTTTTATCTGTTCACGGTTCATCCGCGATTTACAACTTAACTGATTCTTCTCCTTATTTTGGAACGATATAACAGTCAATTCTTGGTTCGATTTCAAGTTTCAAAAACCATGCTTTTAAACCTTTAGTTCAGGAATTTGACTAATGTATCATTGCACAAATTTAGCATTAATGCTTTTTCTTTATTCCTCCCACAATTTTGGGACCACAATATTATCTTTCTTCAATGATTCCATTTGAACTTGTTCCTGCAATATGTTCAATCTAGTGCTCCCTATCATCAATACTACATTCTTAGATATCTTCAACTCTTTGATTAGATCTTAAAACTATTCTGATACCAAATCTAGAAAGATTAACGATGACTAAAAAAAATAGCACAAGAAGTAGAAGAAAAATAAAATAGAATAAGAGAAGAAAAAGAGATAATTCTCTTTTCATAAAGATAATTATTTAAACATAATTTGATGTATGATATCTATTTATGATACTATTAGGATTCAACTATTATCCACAATACAATTATTTACACTTAGCCTATTAATAGAAACTTCTAATCTTAACATATAGCAAAATCTCAAGTCAATAATGCTTACTACTATTACTTGTCGTCCTATCTATTTTAGCTCTGACTTCCTTTAGCTCGACATTCTTTTTAACTTTCACTTTAGCTTCATATCTGACTTCATCTCTTAATTTTGTTAGTCGTGGTTTTAAAAATTAATCGATGCTCGAATGATTAATTGTTTTCGATTTTATTGGTTCAATTATTGGTCTAGTTTCAATAAAATAAATTATTAAAAAATTCATAAAAATAAAAATTTTAGAAATTATTACAAAATTTATAATAAAAAAGCGGATTCAACTAATTGAGTTGTTCAATCAAAAGCAATTCAACCTCTATACTTAGACTAATATATCATTTGGTTTTCGATTAAATCGGTGCAACCGTAATAATAGAAAAGAACAATGTAATTAAGAATTGTTTAATTTAATATTGGCTTCCTATAGCCACTACAGAATTGCCGGTACAAGTGTTAGAATGAGAAGAATTGAATATATTAATTACTCCAAGAAATCAGTATAGTAAATCTCTTGATTATCAAAAGATTACATTAATTAATAAGTGGGAGAGTATATATATATATTATAATAATCTTAATCCCCTAAGTTCCAACATAATCCATATTGAAACAGTTAATTGTCCGCAAAACCAAAAACCAGCAGTCAACGTTATCATTGTCTAGATTTTATCATTGGTCAAATGTAATAGGATAAAGTCTTATTATTATAGAAAATGAAATGCGAAAAAAGGCAGAAACCCTTGAGAGATGAGATGCCGGCCATGTTTGGGAGATGGGAAAGATGATGATGTTTCTTAAATGAATCAATGCAAATAAAAGCCTGGGAAAGGGTCACTGTCAAATAGTTGTGATGGTGGCAAATAAAGGATCTATCAATCCAATTCATTCATCTAAAATATCAAAGCAAAAGCTTCCCAGACAAAGACAATCCCTTAAACCAATAGCCACTTGTTCTTAACATTCGAAATTTAGTACATAACTACAATTTATTACCAGTACTGGTGAAGTGGGTGGTTACTGTTTTGAAAACCCTGTTGGGTGGAATAGAAGAGAAAGAGGCCCAATTGGGAAAAGCTTTTAGATAGATTGTGAGAGAAAGGAAGGAGAAAGTAAAGAGATGATGGGTTAGGGTGGGGGTTTGAAGCTGTGGAAGGGGCCTTATGGTGGAGGGGTCCTTTGTGATAATGGAAATGGCAGGGCCGACAGTTTCAGGTTTCAAGGAACAGTGAGTAAAGAAGCAATAACCAGTGTCCGCCATTAAAGCTGCAATACGAAAACCTTCTGGATCCTCAAACCAATCATCTTCACCTTCAAATTTCATTTCTAAATTCAACCAATTGAATCTCAACTACTTCAACAGCACCTACAAACATCCAAGCTTAACCCAACATGCAAGAAGAATGGGTGAAAGCAATCACCAAGCTGCAACATCGTCAAGATTGGGGTTAAAGCATAGTGGAGGCGAGATCGTTGAGGTTCAAGGAGGTCACATTGTTCGGTCAATTGGAAGAAAAGACCGTCACAGCAAAGTTTGCACCGCTAAAGGTCCTCGAGACCGTCGTGTTCGTCTCTCCGCTCACACCGCTATCCAGTTCTACGACGTTCAGGACCGCCTTGGTTACGACCGTCCTAGCAAAGCTGTGGATTGGCTTATCAAAAAAGCCAAATCCGCCATTGACGAGCTCGCTGAACTACCTCCTTGGAACCCACAAACCTTGAAAACAACGACTTCAACCACGAAACAAAATAATCAACAAGATCAAAACATAATCACAGCAGTAGACAATGAAAAGCCCGGAAGAACGGCTACATTAATGGGAAACCAAGTTCAATTTCTTCAGCAACAAGGAACGGGAGATAACCCGAATAGTAATTCGGGTTTTCTTCCATCTTCTTTAGCTTCTGATGAGATTGCAGATACTATGAAGTCTTCTTTTCCATTGGGAGCTTCCAGTGAAGCACCGTCTTCTTCTATTCAGTTTCAGAATTATCCACCGGATTTTTTGTCCAAAACCAGCAGCCACAGTCAAGATCTGCGGCTTTCGCTTCAGTCATTTCCGGAGCCGGTTCTTCTCCACCACCATCACCAAGCTGCTGCAGCTCAGGCACATCAAACTGAAACTGTTTTATTCTCTGCAGGAACCAGCCCTTTAGCTGGTTTTGATGGATCTTCAGCTGGATGGGAAAATCACCATCACCATCCTGCTGAGATAGGAAGGCTTCAGAGATTGGTTGCCTGGAATAATAGTGCTGCTGCTGCTGATACTGGTAGTGGCGGTGGCGGTGGAATGGGAGGATTTCTCTTTGGCAATCCATCAGCACCGCCACTATCGCCGGCTTTTGGCCAAAACGGCCAGTTTTTCTTTCAGAGGGGACCCCTTCAGTCCAGTAACTCGCCCTTGGTTCGTGCTTGGATAGACCAGCCAATTCCAACAACCGACGAATACCATCATCATCATCATCAAATCCCACAAAATATCCATCACCAACCTGCTTTATCTGGCATTGAATTCACCACATCAGGTGAATTATCTGGATTTCGCTTTCCAGCACGGTTCCAGGGCGCACAAGAGGATCAAGACGGCATCGCAAATAAGCTGTCCTCTGCTTCCTCTGACTCTCACCATTGATCCAATAAAATGGAGAAAAGCCAAAGTCTTTCCCCTCTAACAGGTCTAACTTTTGCCACTACTTTCGTTGTTCCATTCAGTTTCTGGTAAATAGTCCAAAATTTCGCCATGTTTTATTTAAGCAAGTGTTCTTATAGGACCAGTTTGATCGTTGACAGTGAAGTAAATGAGGAGATGCTACTCGATTCAACACCAGTTTGAGGGAAGACTTTGGTCACTTCAAATCAATGGCCTATGCCGTGGGAAGAAGAAATCTGGGTTGATTTCAGGTTATTCAATCCCCGGTTCCATTAGTTTCTATCAGTTCATTGTGTTGTACTTTGACTATTTTTTTGACTGAGCTCTTAAAACTCAGCTATGGCTTCTCTTCTTGCAGAACTTGTCATGTGTTTTTTATGTTACTGGACATTTGTTTCAATGTTTATGTCGATTGCTACTGTTCCCTAAAGTTACTGTTAAGATTAAAAAAAAAAAAAGTTAGTTCAAACTTGGATTTGATTTCTTTCCCCCTCAATTAGGACAGACTCAGTTAGCAGAAAGCTCACATTCTTTAGCAAATTTTAACGAAATAAGGTAATACCAGATGAACCAATATGGGAAAAAAGTCTTTCCTGGATCCTATATCTCTTTGATCCGATCGGAGTCTTTTTCTTCTGTTTGTCAATTTCTGATTTGGATGAAAGTGATAGAGAGTTTGCTTGTGATTTTGTTTTGTTGCTTTGTTACTTTGTTATGAATAGAGTGTTGTGCCCCAGCGGCAACTTCCTTAAACTTGCAAAATGAATTGAAAGAATAACTAATCCTTTTTACATCTCTATCATTGTATGGAGTTCTGGGAGCGTTGAAGAAGAAGTCATTTTCTGTGAACAGTAAGATTTGTTAAAATAGAATGGTATTAGCTTATAAGACATGGCAATCTGTGTATTCGTGCTATGTTCTTGTTATTTTTCCGTGTCATAATCGTGTTTAAGCTGTTAATAATTTCTCTTGTTTACATTTAGGCACATACTTGTATAGACTTCACCCATTACATGCTTTAATATGAGAGATGGGTTTGGTCTTAAATCATGTCATAACTTAGCATTGAGACCCAAGTTGTTGAGGATACCTAAGACCATACTTGGAATATCATCTTCATTAGGTTTTATATAGCGGTCGTAGTGCGATGTATTAGGTAGACGTATTTTGGAGGCCGTATACTAGAAGTTGGATTGCATTTTGTTCATTATATTAAAAAATGAGCAAATTAATCATTGTATATTAGCACGAGGTACACATGGTGTTTTTGGTTATTCCGTTAGTTATGTTAGTTTTTAATAGTAGAAATGGATGATATTTTTTAACAGAAAGGATTGATTTGCTTTTTGATTTAAAGTACAGGGACTAATTAACCTATTTTTCGAGTAGAAGAGACAAAATGCAATCTTACTTTTACTATAGGGGCCTCCATAATACTTTTTACTGTTATTTTACTGTTTAGTCAATATTTATTCTTAGTGTTTATTTACAATGGTACTTAAATATTTGAAATTCAATTAGTGGAATACATAATAAGGATACATAGCATCAAAATGTTGGTACTTGCCTTCCTATAAATGGTCCCCCATATGTAGTTATTTCTTCAGCTTAGCTGGAAATGCTATAATATAGAAATTTTCAAAGGAGATAGTTAAAGTTTGGGACATTTATAAAATTGGAGGTGGTTGGATTTGTAGGGCTTTTGTTGTTGGCGTGTAGTTGGAGTTTTACCTATGAATGCATAATTCAATATAACAATGAATAATTGTTTGCTAATTAATGGTTAATTGAAAAATGAGTTAGAGCATCATTTAATAATATTATAATTATTATGGAAGGTTAAATAAAATTCAATGTTGGTGTTGCTCACTTGTCTTTGTTAGTTGAAATTGTATTTTTTTTTCTTTTTGTGACAAGAAACAAAACAGTTGGATTACAAGGCAAAAATGCATTTGTGTTATCAGAATCTAAGGTTGCTAGAGCTTCCCTGGGTGGAATATTAAACACCCTGCACACCTGTCTCTTTTATCAAAAGTCATCTTTGTTAGGCAATCAGCAGCTTTATCATTCTCTCTAGTAACATGCCTAAAAAGCCATTATCTTCCATGCATAAGAATTTCTTGGATTTGCCTAAGCAACGCAAAACTCAAAATGTCAATACGATATACTATATTGGATAGTTGTGACAGCCTGCAAACTATCAGATTGAATCACCACTCTATTATACCCTTATATTTGGAGAAGAACCAATCCATCTAAAATACTTCATAATTCAGCATAAAAAATTGAACACTCCCCCGAATAATGGTTATACCCCAGAATTCAATTCTCATTCCCATCCCGCAACATTCCTCCGGTGGCTGCAATTCCTGAACCCATCTTGACTGCACCATCAGTATTTAAAAAAGCCCAATTACCTATCATTAATTGTCTAGGCTCGTGTTGGCTAATCAAACAGTCCTTTTGAGCAGCATAATATTGTTTAGTTCAACTGTAAGAGAGCTTAACAATCTCAAAAGGGCTTCAAGCTACGCCTTAAAAGGTTAATAAATTCTTGTTCTTCCAAATGTGCCAAGCAAATAGGCCAAAAAAAAAAAAGACCAATTAACACCTCCCAAGTGATTCATCGATTGATCTTGCAAATTTGAATCTAGCCACTCGAGAAAATTTTCCAAATAAAACCTATTGTGATGGTTTATTAGGATAAATTACAACCAAACTTTCTTGGCTGCTAAATAATCTCTAAGCACATGTAGAATATTTTCTAAAGCATGACCACAAACTACACAAGAGCTATTATGTCTAATACCTCGTTTCACCCATTCGACATTAGTAAATAAATATTGCTTAATTGCAATCTAAAGGAAGAATCGAACCCTTTGAGGACCATAAAACTTCCACACAAGTTTCCAAACCACATCTCTAGGGGACCAAGAACTCTCCCATAGCATCCAATACACATTTTTAACAAAAAAGACCCCTGTTGAAGTACGCGTCCATGTAATTCTATCCAGGCCCATTGTAGGATTGGGAGGGGGAATACCCACAATTCTCCTTACCACATCTTCCGATAGCCAAATACAAAAGAGATTTAAATTCTACATGCCTTCGTCTATTACCATTTCACTAAGAAAACAATCAGAGCTAAGATTAGCATGAGAAGAAATTTGCTTAATCAAAGGTCCTATGCCCAGAACCCAAGAGTCCTCCCAACACCGAGTGTTATTCACATTCCTCACTAACCATGCTAAATTGTCTCGGAGTAGAGTTTAGACCTTAGAAAGAAAGAAACATCTTCCTCACGTAATACTTTCCAACATTCTTTTCTTCATGCCATATTTTGAGCGAAGAACACGGACCCATAAGGCATTATCCTTTAAAGCTATATTATATCCAAGTTTCAACAAAAAAGAGGTGTTTTGATCTCATAATTTCCTAAACTCCAGCCACCACAAGAACGAGGTTGACAAACCGATTCCCACCCAACAAGAGACATTTTTTTCCTTCTGTCTAAGAAACCCCAAATAAATTGTTTGACCATGTGTTCGATCTCCTCACAGATAGGGGTGAGTATTTGATCGAATCAAATCGAGTTAAAAAATTTCAAGTTAGTCGAGTTGACAAATCCTATTTTAGCAACCGAACTCAATTTAAATTTTTTCAAATTGAGTCTAATTGAGTAAAAAAATTTTGAGTCGAGTCGAATTAGCAAATCTTATTATTTATACTTAGTGTTCCATTTACATGGACTAATTATTTTACTAGTAGACGAAGAACAAGCTTTTAGATTAATTTTGAGTAAAGGAAAAAAAGAGAGTGGAGTGATTTGGGAGGGAAAGTAAGACTAATGGGTAAACATTTGTCAAAACAACATAATTTTGCCTTTTAACTTGATAGTTTTGACTTTTAACTTTAGAAAAGGTGAACATTTATCAAAACGATGTAATTTTGCCTTTTTCTTATTTGGATTTTGAGATAACTCGAATTAGGGGTGAGCATTCGATTGAATCGAGTGAAATTGTTCGAGTTAAATTAGAAAAATTGATAATGTTAAATTAAAATCTTGTACAATATAATTATTTCCATGTTAGTATGATAAACTTGAATCATTAATCACTTATTTATATTCCAAAATTATTATTTTATAAAATTTTAATTTTTTACATTTTTTAGATTTTCTTAAATTTATAATTTTTTAAAAATATAAATTTTAGAATTTTTATAAATATTTTGAATTTTAAAAATTATTTTCAAATTTTGAAAATTACTTTGAGTTTTTTGTAATTTTTGTTAAGAGAGACTAATTTGCTCATTTTTAAAATTGACAAGGACCAAAATGGTATTTATACTAATATGTTATTCAAATTATTCAAATTATAAAAATTTAACTCGACTCGAACTCAAAATATGAAATTTCTTATACGAGTTGACTCAAATAATTTGAGTAACTCAATTCGATTAACTCGAAATTTGAATATTTTTTGATTTTTTGGAAAATTTTGCTCACCCCTACTCATAGATTCCTTTCGGAATCATCATGGATTACATAAAAGCAAATTGATGCGAACCTTTTCTACTATGAATATCAAGATGCTAGTAGAGTTACCTTGTCATGCAACAGAGGTGCATCTAGATAGTATCCAAGATTCTGTACTCTTTGAAAACCAAGCAAATTGCTTATCTGCCTTCTCAGCACATTACCAACTCCACTAGAAAAGAAAATGTTTGTTTTCTGAGCATTAATCTTATGCCCAGAAAAAATATAAAAGCGCTCTAAAATTCCTTTAAAAAGTCGAGCTTGTTGCATGTCCGCTTTACGAAAAATAACTAAGTCATCTACAAAAAAAAAGGTACAATAAGGCCGGGCAATTTCGAGAAAACCGGATAAGGCATCACTCGCCTTTAGAAATGGCAGAATGAATTATATATCCGTGTCATTCAATGCACAACAAAAAGAGATATGAAGACAAAAGGCACCCCTGACAGATCCCTTTGACAAGCCTAAATTACTGAGTTGGCACCCCGTTCCATTAAACTTGCATTGTACAATTTGTAATAGTTGATATAATTATATTCCTGAGAAAATACATAATACGAAGAGAGGCATCAATAAAATTCTTTCTCACCCTATCATAGCCTTTTTCCAATTTTTTTTAATTGCCATCCATCGCTTTTTATTATTTTTACATTTCATGGAATGAATCACCTCTTACGCTATAATGATATTGTTAATGATATTTATTTCCCACAAAGAAACCAACTTGCTCCTATGTAATGACCTTGGAAAAATAAATTTGAAACGATTAGTTATTATCTTCATAATCAACTTGTACAAAATGGAACAAAGACTTACAGGGCGAAGCTGAGCAAAACTTTCAATATTTGAGAATTTGGGAATAAGAATAATCAGAGTATTATTTAACTCTGGATCTATAGTTCCTCCAACAAAAACCATTTTTACCCACTCACAAATATCACCACCAACTACCCCTATTGCTTCTAAAAAAAGAGGGCATGAAAACCATCACTGTAACAGTCCATTTCCAGGAAAAATTGAAAAAATAGTTTCGGGACCACAAATCCATTCTAAAAAGAAATTTATTCTATTATTATTTTATGGTCTACGATTACATGTTTAATTGATGAAAGGACCAAATTGCATGAAATGCAAAAGTTGAGTCCTAGTAGCTATAAGTATCAAATAGTTATAGCATTCAAAATAAGAGGTCATTATATAGTAATTAGACCATTAAAGAAAAGTTAGTAGATATTTTTGGATGAATCATCCATGGAAAATTAGAAAAAGGCTAAGGAATAAATTGGAAAGTGATAAAAATTAAAAGATGATAAATGATTAAATAGAAATAAAAATCATTTCATATCATCTTCTTCACCAAATAATCCATGGAAATCCTAGGAAAGAGAAAGCAAGCTTTCTTGGCCAAATTAGGTAAGTATTCAAGTCCCGTTTTTAATAATTTCTATATTTTTGAAATCAGGATAGTCTAATTTATTGATTTGGGGATTAATTTGAAAAGTTATCAAATTATAGAAGTTATGCCATGGATGAATATGCTGAAAATTTGAAATTTATGGTAGAATATGAAAGGTTGTTGATAGATAAATAACTTTTACAAAGTGAATTTTGATAAAAACATGATTTAGGGACTAAGTTGCAAAGTTGTGAAAATTGAGGAAAAATTCTGAATTTTATGAAATACATGGGCTTTAAATGTTACATGTAAAAATCAGCTAGGCTTGGAATAAGGATTAAATTGCAAGAACTTTATTTTCTGAGCCTAGGGACGAAATTGGAATTTATGAAAAGTTTAGAGGAAAAACAGTATTTTTGTCTAAGATATAAATTGAATGTAAATAAGTATGAAATGGATTAAATTGATGTTAAATTTATTCGTATAGATCTAGATAGATCAAATTCAGAGTTAGAATGATGAAAAGAGAAAAATGACAAAATAGTAGATTTTACATACACGAACAATTGTCGAGGTAAGTTCGTGTAACTCAATTGAGTATATTTTATGTTTGAAATAAATGTTGTTTGTATGAATTATGTGAATGCATTGTGTATGAATTGATCACATGCCCGACTACACTCGATAAATGATAAACGTCGTCAGAATGAGAAATGTTAAAAATATACGTTTGAATTAAAAGATTATATATGTGAAATATATAATTCTTAGGTACAAAAATTATATTGAATATCTGATAAATGTTAAACAATTTTGTAAATGTTAAATATGTAAAATGTGATAATATGTTCGATATTACTTGAGAAAAAGGATAAGTCCAGGTTGAATAAAAGAAATTCAATGGATTAGTGTAAAGGTGATTCTGCACGTGTTGCAGACAGGATTTAGCTTGGACGAGTAATCTTGATAAACCTCTCAAGCATTACGAGATAAAGTCTTGCAAGTATAATGATTGGTAGTCGCATATGTTGTGGACTACCGTAGCTCTGTGTGAACATCGATATATAAGAATAGCGATTGGTAGCCGCATATGTTGTGGACTGCCGTAGCTCTGTGTGAGTATCGAGGTATACAATTTGATAAAATTCTGCAAGTATAGTGATTGGTAGTAATTCTGCATACGTTGTAGACACAAATGCAGCTCTATGTGAGCATCTAGATATAACTCACATGAACTACATGAGATATGGCTATCCGACGCTTTCATTACACGACTTTCCCAGTTAAAAGTTTTTTGTGAACTATACATGAAATGTTGCTCTTATGAGTATATTTGATTAGCCCGGATGAGCCTAGTGATACATGATACACGATTTACTCGAATGACTTGAAAATGTGGCTCGAGAGTTTCATACACTTTAAGTGTACTACATGAGAATATCCATCGATATTTCTAATAAATTCCACGGGAAAAATCTTGACAAGAGAAAGGGAACATGAACATGTTATTATATGTGTCTGCCTGTACATGGAAATAATGATACAAAATATGTATGGAAATATGAGATGATGATATATGAACATGAAACCTTTTTGACAAATGTAACAGTCCGAATGTTACGTTACTGTTTCTATGAAATTTTGACACAAATATCTATCTGCTTCAATGGTTAAGTGTTCTGGGTGTGTGTGTGAGGTCCCAAGTTCAAGCCTTGCCTTGGGAAAAATTTGGTATTTTTCTGACTTAAGTCTTATCTTTGCTCAGTGGGCTTAAGTTTATTTGTTACTGTTTGATATCAGAATAGGCTTGTTAGTCTGGTGGTTAAGTGGAATGTTAGGTTGCTGAAGGTCCTGTGTTCAAGTCCCTGTGTAAGCAAGGGAATTTAATTTTACCTCCGTTTTGGGAGTGATTTGTGGGATTGGGGAGTAATCTAGGGGATTTAAGGGTTATCTGCACATCATGCTTTTATTTTATTTTTCTTTTCCCGAAAATACCTTCCTTTTTTGACATTTTGCTCTCCCCAATACCCTTCCGAAATTTTATTTGTATTTTTCCCTCTTATCCTTTCTTCTTTCTTTTTATCCATCTTTTTCTTTTACAAAGTGAATTGCACTTGTGCGGGGTCGGTAAGTCCTCTTTTTCTTTTCTGTCCTAACCGTGTAATGTTTGAGCAGGAATCTAATTTTTGGCAATTGATGGTGTAGGAGAAGACTTTGGGCAGTGAGTTTCATTTCGGTTGTTTTAATGGTGGTAATGTAGGTTTTTTTTTGTGGTAAGTCGAGTTCCTGTTAAGTTATCGTTTTTGAATTCACTTGATGATCCACTAAATCGGTATTGGATACTGTGGTTATAGGTTCTAGAGTGATCGGGAGTGTTCTTGCTACGAAATCGTATCAGGTGTGTATTCGAAACGCAGAAAATGATGTTTCAGTAAAAGCTAAAAAATTTCACTGTCGACGCCACACAGGCGTGTGGTTACCTGTGTGGTAGGCTATGTGCGATGACACGGTCGTGTGAGCAACGAAAGCCAGGCCATGAGCAAGACACGCCCATGTGATGGCCGGGTGTGGCTGTATGAGCTATACGTGGTAACCCAAATTGAGCCGTATAGGCCACATGGGCGTGTGGGCCTATACGAGCAGTCTACACGGACGTGTGGGTTTCTGGGCCAAGTCGTGTGATCTATACGGTCAAGGCCAATCTTGGCGTGTGGGCCCACATAGGCTAGCCACATGGGCGTGTAAGTTTATTTATCTTAAATTTTTTCTTAGGGTTGCACGGGTCGTCCTAAACGATTGTGGGCCTACGGTAGGGTCGGTAAGGGCTAAATAAACCCTGAATTGTATGATTGGACTGATTGGAATTATGAATTGATTAGACACTAATGCATGACTATTTGTACTGTTATCTGCGTATTTGATATATATGTATGCCATATGTGAGCATGTTAGTCTGTTTATCTGCACTTGCATATTTTTGCATCTGATATTGGGGTTAGGATGATGTATAATAGAGGAAGTGTTCTGAAAGGTGTTTACGCCTATTATCTTGTAGCTTAGCTGATTATATCTGATACGTGTCGCATTCGGTACAACATGGCGTGTAGGGTTGGGTGGGTGTTTTAAACCCCACATGGTGTGTAGAGGGTGGGGGTAGGATTCTGATATTTGTTTCTGACTGCATATCTGTATCTGTATCTGA
This sequence comes from Gossypium stocksii, assembly GCA_020496765.1. Lineage (NCBI taxonomy): Eukaryota > Viridiplantae > Streptophyta > Magnoliopsida > Malvales > Malvaceae > Gossypium > Gossypium stocksii. Next base: position 97,079,802 of record CM035632.1, on the reverse strand, counting down.
GAAAGGTTAAGGCCTAAATTTCCATCTGTATCTGTATTTGTATCTGAGATGGGCTAAGACCCAAATCTGTATCTGAATCTGTAATGCGCTTAGGCTCAAGATTGTATATGTTATTCTCTATGTGTGCATGCTTAATTCTGTGGCGTTACACACTAAGTTTACGTAAACTCCCTCCCTTTTGTTTAATCTGTACAAGTAATCCCTAGACTTAAGCGGATCTGTATAGCAAAGGACTCAACGGTGGTCACATGTTTCGAACTGGTTTTGGTTACGTTTTAACTTTTATCGTCTAGTTTATTCTGGGTTTATGTAATTTAGACTTTATGGACTATTTTGTTTAATTTGGGTTTAACTGTGATTAATTATGATTTTTTAACTACTGAACATGATAAAAATTTAGTTTTTACTAAAAGTAAAGGTTTTCCTAAAAACGAACAGTTTTACCCAATTACAACGATTTCTAAAGCTTCCGTAATAAATAACGTTTTGGCAAGCAATTTACGTTTCTAAAATCAAATATTAAGAAATGAACGAATTGTTTGAAGTAACTATTTAATACTTTATCCAAACTACGCGACTTTTAAAACCAAACCATGTGACATCGCCAGATTTGGCCTTAATGTCTAGGCCAGGTTTGGGGTGTTACAGTTAGTGGTATCAGAGTCAAGTTGTAAAGCTCGACTGTGAATTTTGGGTTCTACAATTCTATTTTTAAAGAAATGGTTTTCAAATGATTTGAAATATTCTAATTGAGTATGTGGTACACCGAGTCTTTAGCACCGATCTTGTAAGTTTTCTGTATTTTGATAAAACTGTTTAGACAATATAGATAGTTATTTCTGAAAACACTTTAGTTAGTGTATTTTGAAACTGTATTGAAGTTGATAGAGACTGAAATCTACAAAAAACAACTCTGAACCTCTGAAACTATTTGCATAAAACATCTGTTAATAACTACTGAAACTGAAACTGATGCATAAAATTGTTAATGTAGATAAGACTCTAAAATTACAATAAGCGCATGAGGTATCTGTGGACGTGGCACTCGAGGCCGAGGTAGAGGTCGTAGAGGGGCCCGAGCTGATCCTCATCTTTGGGTAGCAAGACGAATTTAGATATGAGTGAGACACCAGTGTCGCCTGCTATTGAGACTGAGTCTCAGGATCGTATGGCTCAGGACGACGCATTGTCCCAGGCCATATTGAGAATTTAGAGGGGTCGCTGGACCCAACACTGGATCCAGGGGTCGAAGGCTATTAACGGAACGACTACAGGCTAATGGAGCTGAGTTATTTCGAGGTGTCACTCGAGTCGCCCTTAACGTGGCCGAGTATTGTTGGAGGCTACTGAAAGTATTATGGATGATCTGAACTATACCCCTGAGTAGAAATTGAGGGGTTCAGTCTCATTGCTTTGCAACGAAGCATATTAATGGTGGTTAACAGTTAAGGAGGGCACTCAGCCGGAACGTCTGACTTGGGAATTCTTCAAGACTTTATTCCAAGGGAAGTATGTGGGAGCGATCTATATGGATGCTCATAGGCGTGAGTTTCTGAATCTCACGCAAGGTGACCGATCTGTGGCCAAGTTCTTGAAATTGAGCAGCTACGCTCGAGGCATGGTGGCATCTGAGTACGAGAGATGCGTCCAATTTGAGGATGGGTTAAGAGATAATCTAAGGGTACTAATAACTCCGTAGAGGGAGCATGAGTTCTCTGTTTTGGTTGAGAAGATGAAGATCGCTAAGAATGTTAAGTGCATTGAATGCCAAAATAGGAACCGTGAGGGAGGAAAAAGTAAGAGGGACTTGGAGCCCTTGAGTTCTGTACTGAGGCCCAAAAAAAGGCTAGATCTGATGGGCCAGTCAAAGGTAGAGCTCTTGTTGTTCTTGTTGGGTTACAACCTTGTAGAGACTATGGTAGATGCCATCCGGGTGAATATTGACGGAGGACTGGGGCATGTCTGAGATGCGGGTCCTTGGAGCAACGTATTCTAGAATGTCCGCTGAGGGCTGATCAGGTGCAAGCTTCTGGAATAGGTATTGTTCAGTCTTCGAGAGTAGTTTAGCAGCCACCTAAGGGCCATAGTTAGGCTAAAGATGGTAACAGTATAGGCCGAGGATAAAAAGCACCGGACAGATGTACCGGACAGACAAAGGTAAGGCAGTTTGCTTTGGTTTATACTGTACATCACTGTAAGGAAAAAAATGCTCTTGACGTCATCACTGGTACGTTCTTTATTCATGATGTACCTTACATTACTTTGATAGATATAGGATCTACTCATTGCTATATTGTCTGCTCTGTTTCTGAAAATTTGGGGTTATCAGTTGAGAGTACCTCTAGTAAGGTCACGGTATTAAGTCTGTTAAGACAATCTATTCGGGTTAGAAAATTGTAAAGAGATGTTCCGCTAGAGGTTCAAAGACAGTTTTTCTAGCTAATCTAATGGAGCTTCCGTTTAAGGAGTTCGACTTGATTTTGGGAATGGACTGGTTAGTCAAGCATCAAGTTAGTCTGTATTGTACGACTAAGAAGGTTATTCTGAGAACTGAAGAGAATAATGAAGTAGTTATGATTGGAGACCATTGAAATTACATATCTAATGTGATCTCTGCGCTCGTGATTGAAAAATTGGTTCGAAAGAGGTGTGATGCGTATTTGGCCTACATCAATGTTTCTACTTCTGGGGATTTTACTATTGGGGATATTCAAATTGTGAGGGATTTTTTGAACGTCTTTCTTGAAGAGCTACCGGGTTTACCTCCGAATCGTGAAGTAAAGTTTGGGATAGAGCTTCTTCTTGGTACAGCTCCAGTGTCTATCGCTCTCTATCGGGTGGCACCGGAGGAGCTTATAGAGCTTAAGGCTCAATTGCAAGAGTAACTGGATCGTGGTTTCATTCGTCTCAGTGTGTCTCCATGGGGAGCACCGGTTCTGTTTGTTAAGAAGAAGGACGAGACTATGAGTATGTGTATTGACTACCAGTAACTGAATAAGCTAACGGTGAAGGATAAGTATCCACTTCTAAAAATTGATGACTTATTTGATCAGTTCCGTGGGGCTTCTGTATTCTCTAAGATTGATCTTCGATCTAGATATCATTAGTTGAGGGTTAAGGAAACTGATGTGTATAAGACTGCATTTAAAACTCGTTATGGACATTATGAATTCTTAGTTATGCCCTTTGGTCTGACGAATGCTCCGGTAACATTTATGGATCTGATGAACCGTGTGTTCCAACTGTATTTGGATCAGTTCGTCATGGTCTTCATCAACAATATATTGGTATACTCTAAGACTGATAATGAGCATGACGAGCATCTTAGACTAGTACTTTAGACCCTCCGTGAAAAACAGCTGTATGCTAAGTTCAGCAAGTGTGAGTTCTGATTACGTGAGGTAACTTTTCTGGGACATATAGTTTCTGCTGAAGGGATCTAAGTTGACCCTAGAAAGATTGGGGCTGTACTGGATTGGAAATAGCCTAAGAATATATTTTAAATCCGTAATTTTCTAGGTCTAGTAGGATATTACCGGCAGTTTATTGAGGGTTTCTCCTTGATTACTGCACCCTTGACTAAGCTTTTGCGTAAGGGTGTTCCGTTTATCTGGACTGATGCACTACAAGCAAGCTACGAGAAGCTCAAATTTGTTCTGACTCAAGCTCCTGTTCTGACACAGCTTGAACCCAGTAAAGAATTTGTGGTTTACAGTGATGCATCACATGTCGGTTTGGGATGTGTATTGATACAAGATAGAAAAGTGGTAGCTTATGCGTCTCGTTAACTTAAGACACATGAGGGGAATTATCCAACGCATGATTTGGAGTTGGCTGTTGTAGTCTTTACTTTGAAAATCTGAAGGCATTATCTATATTTACACTAATCACAAGAGCCTCAAGTATCTTTTTACTCAAAAAGATTTAAATCTTAGGCAGCGTAGATGGATTGAGCTTCTCAAGGATTATGACTGTACCGTTGAGTACAATCCTAGTGAGGCCAATGTAGTGGCTGATGCATTGAGCTGTAGGGCAATGACTGATTTGAGAGCGATGTTTGCTCGCCTTAACCTATTTGATGTTGGGAGGTTATTGGCTGAGTTACAAGTTAAACCTACTTGGATTGAGCAGATTCGAAATAAACAGTTAGAGGATGAATCCTTGGGTCTTTGATTCCGTCAAATTGAGAGTTGTAGCACTTCAAATTTTAGACTGAATAGTGATGGGGTCTATTTCTGTGGTCAGATATGTGTTCCAAATGATGTGGATTTGAGGCAATCGATTTTGATGAAGGTGCATAGTATCCCCTATGCAATGCATCCTGGTGGGAATAAGATATACCGAGATCTTTGAGAACTGTACTAATGGTCGAGGTTGAAACGTGAGGTTATAGATTTTACGGTACGATGTTTAACATGTCAGCAGATTTAGGCTGAGCATCAACTACCTTTAGGTTTGCTACAGCCAGTTATGATTCTCTTATGAAAATGGGAACGTGCGACGATGAACTTCGTTAGTGGGTTGCCCTTGACACCCACTAAGAAGGATTCTGTTTGGGTCATTGTGGATCGATTGACCAAATCTGTGCACTTCATTCTGTGCTCTGCATGGGGTATCTGTCTCAGTTATTTATGATAGAGATCCCCGCTTTACATCTCGATTCTGAAAGAAACTTCACAAGGCTCTAGGTTCAAGATTAGACTTTAGTATTGCATTCTATCCTCAGATCGATGGTTAATTTAAGAGGGTGATTCAGACACTGGAGGATATGTTATGGAGTTGTGTGATCGATTTTCGAGGTAGTTGGGAGGATTATCTACCATTAGTCGAGTTCGCCTATAATAACAACTTCTAGTCTAACATTAAGATGGCACCTTACGAAGCTCAGTATGGTCGTAAGTGTCGCACTCCCTTATGTTGGACTGAGTTAGGTGAACATCAGATTTTGGGTCGTAAATTGGTTTTTAAGACCGAGGATATAGTCCAATTGATTTGGGATCGTTTGAAAGTGGCATCTGACAGACAGAAATCGTATGCGGATCTGAAGAGATGTGAGATTGAGTATTCAGTGAGGGACCTTGTGTTTCTTAAGGTTTCTCCGTGGAAGAAGATTCTGAGGTTCGGTCGTAAGGGTAAGCTTAGCCCTAGGTTTATTGGGTCCTACTAGATTTTGAAACGTGTGGGCCTAGTTGCTTATCAATTGGAGTTACCCCTTGAACTGGGCCGTATTTATGATGTATTTTATGTTTCAATGTTGAGGCGGTACCATTCTGATCCATCTCATGTGGTATCTGTTAAGGAGATGGGATTAGATCAGATTTGACCTTTGAGGAGGAGCCAGTTCAAATTCTAAAATGTGATGTTATGGTTCTGTGGAAAAAGTCTATATCATTGGTAAAGGTTCTGTGGTGGAATCATGACCTTGAGGAAGCTACGTGGGAACTTGAGGACTCGATGCATCAGTAGTATCCTCATCTGTTCTGATCAGGTAAATTTCGAGGTCGAAATTTCTTTTGTGGAGGTAGAGTTGTAACGCCCCAAATATTATGTTACTATTTTTGTGAAAATTTGACACAAATATCTTTTTGTTTTAGTGATTAAGTGTTCTAGGTGCGTGTGTGAGGTCTCAAATTCAAGCCTTACCTTGGGAAAAATTTGGTATTTTTCTGACTTAAGCCTTATCCTTGCTTAGTGGGCTTAAGTTTTTGTTTGATATCAAAATGGGCCTCCTAGTCTAATAGTTAAGTGGAGTGTTAGGTTGCTGAAGGTCCTGTGTTCGAGTCCTTGCGTAAGCAAATGAATTTATTTTTACTCGGTTGACTAGAAGTGTTTGAGTGGAGTCAAAATTCTGATGATGGAGGAGGTAGTGGACGGTTTTGGGAGTGATTTATGGGATTAGGGAGTGATCTAGGGGATTTGGGGGTTATCTGTACATCATGCTCTTATTTTATTTTTCTTTTCCCGGAAATCCCTTCATTTTCTGACGTTTTGCTCTCCCCAATACCCTGTCGAAATTTTATTTTCTTTTCCTTTCTTCTGTCATTCTATCCATCTTTTTCTTTTGCAAAGTGAATTGCACTCGTGCAGGGTCGGTAAGTCCTCTTTTTCTTTTTCGTCGTAACCTCATAATGTTTAAGTAGGAATTTGATTTTCTACAATTGATGGTGTAGGAGAAGACTTTGGGCAGTGAGTTTCATTCTGGTTGTTTTAGTAGAGGTAACGTAGGTTTTCGTAGGGGGTAAGTCGAGTTCCTATTAAGTTATCATTTTTGAATTCACTTGTTAATCCACTAAATTGGTATTGGATACTGTGGTTATAGGTTCTGGAGTGATAGAGAGTGTTTTTGCTGCAAAATCGTACCAAGTGTGTATCTGAAACGCAAAAAACAAGGTTTCGGTAAAAGCTAAAAAATTGAATAAAAACTCTGAATTTTATGAAATACATGGGCTGTAAATGTTACACGTAAAAATTGGCTAGGCTTGGAATAATTGATTAAATTGCAAGAACTTTATTTTCCAAGCCTAGGGATGAAATTGGAATTTATGAAAAGTTTAAGGGCAAAACGGTAATTTATCCTAATATGTAAATTGAATGTAAATAAGTAGGAAATGGATTAAATTGATGTTCAATTTATTCATATAGATTCAGATAGATCAAATTCGGCGTTAGAATGAGGAAAAGAGAAAAATGACGGAATAATAGATTTTACATACATGAACAATTGTCGAGGTAAGTTCATGTAACTCAATTGAGTATATTTTATGTTTGAAATAAATGTTGTTTGTATGAATTATTTGAATGCCTTGTGTATGAATTGATCATATGCTCGACTATACTCAATAAATGATAAACCTCGGCAGAATAAGAAATGTAAAAATTATACGTTTGAATTAAAGGATTATATATGTGAAATATATAATTGTTAGGTACAAGAAATATATTGAATATTTGACAAATGTTAAACGATTTTGTAAATGTTAAATATGCAAAATGTGATAATATGTTCAATATTACTTGAGAAAAGGGATAAGTCACTATTGAATAAAAGAAATTCGATGGATTAGTGTAAAGGTGATTCTGCATGTATAGGTTTTGATTAGTCACTGTTGGTTGGGAAGCTTGGCAGAAATCACTCACACTATCCATTGGCCCTTGTTGGTACAAATGGTAAATAAATTATGGTTATAATGGCATGTATAAGTTCATTAGTCACTATTGGCATGTAAGTGTTTTGGTTTTAACAAACTATTGGAATGGCTTCTGATGAACAGATTTTGATATGTAATAATGGCTATAATATGATGATATGTATTTGAAATGGACAAATAATGATATGGTACAGGCGTATAGATGGGTAATTAGTGATAGTATAAAATTTATGAATATGCCTATGTAAGTATATTTAATTAGTAAACTTTTGGATATTTGATCATATAATTTGATATATCATTTATAAGACCTAATTAAGGCTTGGTTCAATGTCTTAATTTGGTTTTTGAATATGTTTAAGTGTTGGAATAGGTAAAGGACCAATTGGGTAAGAAATAAAGCTTTGAAAATGGTCTTATTTTGTCCACACGGGTAGACATATGGGCGTACGTCTTGACCGTGTGTGACACACGGCCTGATACATGGGCGTGTAGCCTAGCCGTGTGTCCCCTGCATCTTTAGAATTGAAAAATAGAATGCTCTAAATTGAACATGGGAAGAGACACGAGCGTGTGTCTCAGCCGTGTTAGGTACACTGCCTAGAACATGGGCATGTCTCTTGGCCGTGTGAAACCTACACCTAACTTTTGAAAATTAAATTAACCACACGTTGCAGTACACGGGCACGTGACCTGGCCGTGTGACTTCAATTTCTTCATGAGTTACAAGTCAGAGTTATACGGGTTAGGGACACAAGCTTCTGAATCCACACGGCCTGACCACACGAGCATGTCCCTTACCACACGGACATGTAACTCTTTAAAGTAAAGAAAATTTTAAAATTTTGTGAAAAAATTCTTGAGGTCTCGATTTAGTTTCAACTCCATTCTAATGTATATTTTGGGCCTCGAGGGTCCATATAAAGGACGTTATGACTAATCTGGAGAAATGAATAGTAATTTACTTGAATTATTTGTAATAGTTTTATAAACTCTGGTAATGCCTCGTAACTCTATTCCGGGGAAGGAATCGAGTTTAGAGGTGTTATATTTCATGGTATTAGAGCTACGATTTAGTAGGTTCTTGAACTGAACGTAGCACATGAGAAGTCTAGAAATACATGCTATTATATAACCTGTGATAGTGTGATATCTTTCGATTTTGATGAGAATTGATTTATTAATAGACAGAGATGCTTCCCAACCAAGCTAATTTCGATAAGGATGAAAGAGATGCTCAAGTATTTGATAGAAAAATGGGTTTCTTATGATGAGTAGAGATTCATGAAAGTATGAAATAAATATTTTTAATGAACATGTTGACAATAAAAGTCATGTTGTATATGTTTGTATATATATGAGTCAAATTTTAAGGCTTTATGACCTCTGCCCCCATACTAGTACAATGTTATACAGTGAAATTTATCAGATTTATATTGATTAAGTTTACAAGTATGAAATTGAAGAGTTCAGTGGTTAAATGATTTATGATATAATCAGGGTTGAGAATAGGTTAGTAAGTAAAGATGATGTTAACAGAGATATTAGATAATTCTTCTAAAGATTATTCAGAATACGCAACGTTATTGTTAAGGAAGAATTTATTCATGAGTAATTGACTTATTAAGGTATGGTATCTACAGAACGAATTTACTAAAAATTTCTTCTGAATCAATTCTTTTAATGAACTAAATAAATGTGGGATTATTGACGACTTTAATAGTCAGTGAAATAGTGATGAAATAGGAAAGATGTCTGAATGTAGCTGTTATAGTTGTATATCTTATAGAAATTATTTCTGGGTATTTACATGTTTGTTATTTACAGAGGTATATGTAAATGTTCATTTTCAGATGTGATTCATATTACATAGAAAGGTTGGTTAATCATGATATTATACGAAATTATTGTAAGTCTGGTTGATTCATGAGCAGTATGGTTCTATCCTTCTCTGGTTCTCTAATCAGTTATGCTTGAGAGAAGATTTGATGAAAAGATTTATATGATACTGTTTTCTACTTTTATTGGTGGAAGCTCTGAATTGCAAATATGGTTTATTCGTGAAAGATATTCATTTGCTGGGGGTAATTACATATACTGTAATAAATCCTGACTTAATTATGGAGGTTCAGTAAAATGAATCTCAGATTATAGAAGTTGTATCACTGTACTAGTTGTCATTGAGATATAATTCTGTTTATATGATTGAAGTGCCGACCCTATTATAGTACTATGGTTTCAATCAGTGTGATGGTTATGACTTTAGAATATTCAAAGCTTCGTTATTGATAATTGATAGCTATACTGAGGATACAGTTATTACAGAAAGATGTAAGATTAAAATGGTCTGATAAATGTTAACAAAGTTTTGACCAGATGAAAGCTATGTTGATCGAAGCATCAGTTCTAGTTTAGTTTGAATCAGGTAAGAAATTTATGGTTTTCAGGAAGGCACCATTGAATAGTTAGACTGTGTTTTGGTGCAGTAAGAAAAAGTAATAGTTTATGCGTTCAGACAGTTAAAGTTTATTTACTTTGTATTTGTATATTTTTCACAAAAAAAAAAAAACTAATAGAATACAAATATTATTCTAATTAAACTAACTAAATAATAACAAAAATAATATTAACAACACAGCACACACATCTTAAAATTGAAAAAAAAAGATTAATTACACTTCCAATCACCCATTAACAGAATAAATTTAAATTTAATAATTAAAACAAATTTGACATTCAATTCAGTCTCAAAATTAAATTGAATTTTCAAATAAGTCCATAACCAATAAAAATATTGTAATTTTAAATTTTATTATTTCATCCAAAATTTTTGAAATAATTTATTATAATTCTTTTAGTGAACTTATCTCAATTCGGTACAAAATCCGAAAATAATTTTTTTGGGGGCATTATAATTATGAAACAATGTTCTCGACATTAGAGGGAGAAAATAAATAGCTAGTAAAAGAAATTACATGGGATAGTCTATTATTAACTCTTTAGATCCTCGAACAAAACAATGTGAACTAGAAGTTTAAATGATAATTTGTTTGCAAAATATTGCAACTCAACTGTCAAATGCTTTTGCTGACTTAAAAGAGTTACTAAATCTCATATACTAGCTGAAAATGCTCCAATTTGTGTTGAAGTCCCTATAGGATAATCTGCTAGTGTAAATGAAAACAAGCCCCGCCCGAAGTGTGGTAGAATAATCAATTTCAAAAATAAAAAAATCCTCATAAAAAGAAAGAAGTAAATACTTTAGATGGTCATATTGTGGAAGTGAGTGTCCAAGAAAAGACAAAAGACATAACTAATCAAAAATCCTCAAAAGAGGTTCAAATACTTGAAATAGTGATAATGAAGAAATCTCGATAAGTTATGGCACTATCGAAAAAATATAGTTGTCAAAAACATTTTTACTTATAATGTTGCTATTGAAATAATAAATGAAAATGAAAATCTTGATCCTCAATCTGTTGAGAAATGTAGAAATAGAAAAGATTGGTCCAATTGGAAAGACGTAATATAAGTAGAATTAAATTCACTTGCTAAACGTGAGTTTTTGGACCTATAGTCCAAACACCAAAAGATGTAAACTCGATGGGGGTATAAATGGGTATTTGTGCGAAAACAAAATAATAACAATGAAGTCTTTAGATATAAAGCACAACTTGTAGCATAAGGACTTTTACAAACGTTCAACATTGATTATAAAGAGACATATTCTCCTGTAGTGGATGCAATCAAGTTTAGATGTTTTTTAAGTCTGGTAATACATGAAAAAATTGATACGCATCTAATGGATGTTATTATAGCCTATCTATATGGCTTATTAGATAGTGAAATTTATATAAAAATTCCTAAAGGATTTAGTATTCTAGAATGATACAAAGTTTCCCAAGAAGATTAATCAACCAGATTAAGAAAACCCTTATACGGATTAAAACTATCTGGACGAATGTGGTACAATTGTCTTAGTGGATATTTATTGAAAGAAGGTTATACAAATGATTCCATCTGCCCATGTGTTTTTATGAAAAAAGAATGGATCAGAATTCGAGATAATTGCTTTTTATGTTTATGATTTAAATATTATTGAAATTCTTGAAAAGCTCTAAAATGTAATAAATTGTTTAAAGAAAGAGTTTAAAATGAAAGATTTTGAAAAAACAAAATTTTGTCGTGGTCTGCAGATCAAGCATTTGAAGGATGGAATCAATATCCATCAATCATCTTATACAAAAAAGATATTAAAGGAATTTTACATGGATAAAACTCATCCATTAAATACTCCAATGGTTATAAGATCATTGGATGTGAATAAAGACCTCTTTCGTCCTTGTGATGATAATGAAGAGTTTTTTGGTCTTGAAGTATCATATCTTAGTGCCCTTGAAGCATTAATGTATGTAGCAAACAACACACCACTTGTTTGCTATAATTTTGTTAGCAAGATTTAACTTTTATCCCACGTGTAGACATTGGAATGAGATTAAGCATTTATGTAGACATCTCAAAGGTACAATTGATTTGAGATTATTTTATTCAAATTATTCGAAGTCTTAATTAGTTGGTTATGCAGATGTTGGATATTTATCGAATCCATATCAAGGATGATCTCAAACTAGATATTTACTTACCTATGGAGGTACAAACATATCATGACGTTCAACAAAGCAAGCATTAGCCATGACCTATTCTAATCATGTTGAAATAATTGCAATGCACGAAGCAAGCCAATATTATGCTAAGACTATTAACCCAACATATCCAAAAGATATATAACTTCCACAAGAAAAGATAACAACTATCTTATAAGAAGATACCAAGTATGTATAGCTCAATTAAAAAGGGATACATCAAAGGAGACAGAACAAAACACATTTCACCAAAATTATTTTTCACTCATGAACTTGAGAAGAAATGTGATATAGAAGTTCAACAAATTCATCCTAGTGATAATATGACAAATTTATTTATCAAGGCAATACCAATTGCAACATTTGAAAGGCTGATATATAGAATTAGAATGTGTCGACTCAAAGATGTTAAGTGACATTGTCATCAAGGGAAGTCTAAAACATGTTGTACTCTTTTAGTTTAACTAAGGCTTTGTCCCACTAAATTTTTTTTGTAAAGGTTTTTAACGAGATAACTTATGATGAGAGACTATGTACTATTTTTATTTCATTAGATTTTTTATCGCACAAGATTTTTCCTAAGAAAATTTTAATGATGCACATTTTTCTATAATAGACATCTAAGGGGGAGTGTTATAAATCTATAAATGTGGATGTTCATATTTTAGTCCTTTTCATTTATGAGATAAAACCCCATCTATTTATTAGAATGAATATGTAAGTTTCTTAATGTATGTTTTAATGAACTTAAGTAAATTTCATTTATTTGTATTTCATCGAAAGAAATGAGCTTATAAATAGAACCTTTTTATAAATAAAAATGAAACTTTCATATGTTTTTATTATTTAATGTTGTGATAATTTTATAACAAATTAATATTTTTTTTTTGTGTGTGATTTTATAAAAGTTAGATATATCCCACTTGTCATATCTAAATAGCATTGTTAATATATATTTTTTTCGTAATTTTATAATTTTCTAAGTACATGAAACTAAATGAATAATAAAAATTAATAAAGTAAAATTAAATTGTTGATAACCAAATAAATAAATAATGTAAAGTGGGGAAATGTTGTTGAAAGGGCATGAAATAAATGCATGTGTTAAGGAACAGAGTGAGGCCAACAAGTCAGGTCTAAAAGCTGCAAAAAGCCAGCAACATATACCCTAAGCTCATATTCCCAACTAACCCATTAAATCATATTTCTTTTGCAACTTTTAAACATTTATTTCAGTTGCAATTGAATTCAAATATTAAAATTATTAATAAATTAGTACTTTTGAAAGCATTTCTTTTTAAAAAAATCTAAACCCTTATTTAGGATTTACTAAATTTAGATTTTTAGTGAATTTTACTTCATTTAAGATTTATTAAATTTATATTTTTAGTGAATTTAAATATTATTGTTTAAATAATAATATTACCCATATTTAGTTGACAGCCTATCCAAATTTTAAAATAATAATGTATATGGTTAATTAAGTCTTAGCTTGATTGACATTAGTACTGTTGCTAGTGTAAGAGGACGTGAGTTTAAAAGTGTTAAAGTATATTATCCTCTTTTTTAAGGGTTAGGGAAGGGCTATGGATAGTTAGACATTGTATTAAACAGAATAGATATGTTCCTGTCATTCACAAGGTTTTTCAGAATTAAACCAATGACGGAACCAGTCAAGCCATTTTCGATTCGATCAGTTTAATTGGTTCAATCCAATAAATAATTAAAATTTTATTAAAAAAATAATTTAATCAATTCAATTGATTTTTAGTTTGATTTAACTAGTTCGTATTAATGTGCAAACCAATCAATCTATCTCTTCTCTCTAAGTCGATACTCTAGTCATTTTTCAATTCAATCGATTCAATCTAATTATGAACATGTTAAATTGGTTTATATAACATGTATAAATAAAATAGAGTTGCTTTAACTTGAAATTCGAAGCATTTAATTTTGGTAGCAAGTGATTTTTTTTAATGAAAATTGAATATCAAAATTTGTGTTAGGTAATAGGAGAAGGAGAAATGATTGTATGAAATTGTGATTTTACGTTATCCCTATCCTTTTTCAATAGGTGAATAACAAATCAGATTTTTCCTCTTGATTTTTAGCATTTTTAGTTAGATTTAAAAATTTTGATTTGTCATTCACCTATTAAAAATGAATAGAGATGACATGAAATTACACAATAGATTCTCTATGAAAAGTGATATTCCACAAAATTATGTTGGGTAATATGGGAAGTCGGATTCAATCTCTAATATCATGCATGGTTTTAAGTATTGAAAAGAACACAAAAATAATTGAATGTAGACCCCTTTTTTTTAGAAGGGTAAATGTAGAACTTGTTAGTATATATACTTGCTTGATCTTTGTTAAATATGTAACACCCCCTACCCGTATTCGTCACCGAAATAGGGTACGAGGCATTACCGAAGTTTACCGAACAATAGTATTTTTTTTTTTTTTTTGAAACTCAATATATCCCCTTTATAAATATGTAGCCTTCCCTGCAAAACTTAAACCGATACCAATCCAAATCAACCAATCCAATTCTGCATATCTTTATAATAGATTCATGCACATTCATAAGATAATCACATTAAACACCAAACTAAGGTTTGTTAGCCATACCAATGGCTAACTTTACATTCATTTCACATCAACATTTACTTTATTAACTTATACATGCCATTGATTTCTAAAATAAAGTTCTAGATATACCAAAATATTGAGGTTGATAGTGTGATGTATCTCCGACTGAATCCGACCTCCGAGCTCTTGATACTACAAAACAGGGAAAAAGAAAACAGGGTAAGCACATTGTGCTTAGTAAGCTCATGTAACAAGAATTATACTTACCTAATATTTTCGATACAATACAATAAACATACATACATCCATTCAATGTATTGTTACCTTAACATGCACAAACTCAACATTCAAGTTAGTACAATAATTTCAATGTATCAATAATATATATTGAGATTGATGAGCTCATCAATACCGTAATTTCCATTCCATTATTATTTTCCCATATTTATCCCGTTGAATTTCTCGGAATTTCGATGGATTTTCAGGGGTACACTTTAGTGTACAAATCCGGGTCCGTCAATTCATATTCATGTGCGCATATTTTCATTTCAGAGAGCACACTCCCGCGAACCTCATCCTTACAGCGGGATTACCAGTCCAGGCTAAATCCCCTGTAATATAAACTCATAGAGTATTGTCGGGATTACCAGTCCAGGCTAAATCCCCTGCAACGACAATTACTCTAATGAGTTTGGATCTGAATTACCAGTCCAGGCTAAATTCAGACCCTAATTTGGATTACCCGTCCGGGCTAAATCCATTTTCCACATATTCTTCGGGAGGGCTATATCAGGATAGGATCACCCGTCCGGGCTAGATCCCCTTTTACCGTCAATTCCTTTTCAGATATCCATCGAATTTTCCTTTCATTCAACCGGGATTTCTTCCCCTTTTTATCAAATATATCAATGTTTCATCAATTTTCATATAATGAACATTCAATTCATATTCACATCAATAACATGCATTTTAAGCATTTAAGAATATAATTCAAGTTACACGAACTTACCTCGATACTTGTTTGTATACAAAAATCTACTAATCCCAAACTTTTTCCTTTCCTCGATCTAGCTTCGTGTTTGAGTCTTCAGGATCTAAATAAATAAATTTAATCATCAATTTAACATTTCATGTCCATATGTATCATTCTCTACCATTCTACTATTATTTATAGTTCATTCAAAGCTGTCTACTTGATTTATAGTCACTAAATTATTTTTATCTTGAGCTACAGGACTCCAAATTAAGATCCGTAAATTTTTCATGAAACTAGACTCACATATATTCTAACCATAAAATTTTCAGAATTTTTGGTTTAGCCATTTAGTACAGTTTATTCTTTAAAGTTACCCCTGTTCTGCTATATGACAGTTCCGACCTCTCTTCACTAAAAATTAATTATCTCCTCATACGGAACTCGGATGATGTTCCCGCTTGTTTCTCTTGAAAATAGACTCATTAAGGATTTTAAAAATATGAATTTAAGTCCCTAATTATTTTTTTACAAATTTTTGTGATTTTCCAAAGTCAAAACAGGGGAACCCGAAATCATTCTGACCTTGTCTCACAAAATGCATTATATCTCAAGATTTACAATTCTATTGTTTACTCTCTTTCTTCTATGAGAAACTAGACTCAATAAGCTTTAATTCCATATTTTGTTCACCCTCTAATTCGATTTCTACAATTTATGGTGATTTTTCAAAGTTGGACTACTGCTGCTGTCCAAAACTGTTTTAGTGCAAGAGGTTTATTACCATTTTTCCCCCAAGCTTTTAATAAGTGATAGTTTCGTCCCTACTCAATTAACCTCTCAATTGAGCTGATTTTTCTCAATTAATACTTTATTCCATCATTTTAAACTACCTTGTAACCTTTGGGAACAAGAATTTCAGAAGCAACTTCAATTTCACACTCTTTTACAAATAGGTCCTAAATATTCACTTTCTTTACATTTTATTCCATAAAATCATCATATAATAAGATTAAAGCTTAAATTCCATGCTAAATATTCATATACTTACAGAACTCAACCATGGTGACTTTCAATTTCATCCATAAAATCAAAAACTAATGAATTTAATAGTAGGACCTAGTTGTAAAAGTCTTAAAAACACAAAAATTACAAGAAAAAGGCAAGGATTAACTCACTTGGTGCAAAAAGTATGAAAAACCAGCTTAAAGAACCCCTCCTATGGCGTTTTTCTGATGAGAATGAAGAGAAATCTCAAGAAATCTAGATATTTCCATATTAGTCCTAGTTTTATTTAGTTAATAATGCAATATTCCAATTTTGCCCTTAATTCATCCACTTTTCTGCTGATTTTATGCCCTTGCCGTCCAGCCCAAATAAATTTTGGGTCTATTTTCTTTTTAAATCCTTTCTAATTAAACACTTAAGCTATTTAATCATCCTAACAACTTTTACTCCTTTTCCAATTTAGTCCTTTTCATTTAATTGACTACCCAAACGTTAAAATTTTCTAACGAAATTTTAATACAATTTTACTAACATTTCACAAATATTTATATAAATATTTTTGACTCGGTTTTACGAGATCGAGGTCTCGATAACTTGTCTTTACCTAATTTCTTCAATAATTTCTTTTTCTTAACTAACCACTAAATCGGTAAATTTTTTTTTCGATATTTTCATACAAATTTTCCTATCATATCAATATTTATGCAAAAATTTTAAAATAAATTTCTCTTTAAATCGGATTTGTGGTTACGAAACCACTGTTCCGATAACCTTGAATTTAGGCCATTACAACTCTTCCCCCCTTTAAGGATTTTCGTCCTCGAAAATCTTACTAGTAAAGAGGTTCGGGTATTGTTTCCTCATTGCCTCCTCCGGTTCCCATGTCGCTTCCTCAATCCCGTGCTTCTGCCATAATACTTTTACCAAATTTATCTTTTTATTTCTGAGCTCCTTTGTCTCTCGTGCCAAAATCTTAATTGGTTCTTCATTGTAACTCATATCTGGTTGAATCTCCACTTCTGTCGGAGAAATAACATGTGAAGGATCCGATCGATACCGTCGTAGCATAGACACATGAAAAACGTTATGGATTCTATCAAGTTCCGGTGGTAATGCCAATTGATAAGCGACCGGTCCAATTCTTTCTAGGATTTCATATGGCCCGATAAATCTTGGACTCAATTTACCCTTTCGACCGAACCGGAGAACTTTCTTCCAAGGAGACACTTTTAGGAATACCTTGTCACCAACCTGAAATTCAATCTCTTTTCGTTTAAGGTCAGCATATGACTTTTGACGATCGGAAGCTACTTTTAGACTATCCCAAATCACCTTTACTTTTTCTTCTGTTTCTCGAATCAAATCAACTCCATGTATCTTCTTTTCACTAAGTTCTGTCCAATATAACGGTGTTCTACATTTTCTACCATACAAGGCTTCATACGGAGCCATTTTAATACTGGACTGATAACTGTTATTGTAAGCAAATTCAATCAAAGATAGATACCTCTCCCAATTACCTTCAAACTCTAATATACAACATCGGAGCATATCTTCCAATACCTGAATTACACGTTCAGATTGACCATCTGTTTGAGGATGAAATGCAGTGCTGAAATATAATTGAGTACCTAAAGCTTCTTGCAATTTGTTCCAGAAACGAGATGTAAATCGAGGATCCCTATCTGATATAATACAGACAGGCACTCCATGTAGCCTAACAATCTCAGATATATACAATTCAGCCAATTTATCTAAAGAATAATCCATACGTACTGGAATAAAGTGTGCTGACTTCGTCAATCGGTCAATGATCACCCAAATAGCATACTTCTTTCTCGGAGACAACGGTAATCCAGATACAAAATCCATTGTAATTCTTTCCCATTTCCATTCTGGTATAGTGATTGGCTGAAGTAACCCCGAAGGTACCTGATGTTCAGCTTTAACTTGCTGACATACCAAACACCTTGATACAAACTCAGAGATATCACGTTTCATACCTGGCCACCAGTACAACTTTTTCAAATCATTATACATTTTATTACTCCCTGGATGTACAGACATAGTACTGGTATGAGCCTCGTGTAGAATTTTCTATATGAGCTCTGAATTCTGAGGTACACATACCCTGTCTCTGAATAACAAACAACCATCGATCCCAACCTGAAATTCAGAATCAGTACTCGACTCACATTGTGCCCGTTTAGCTTGTAACTTTTCATCATTTTTCTGAGCCTCACAGATCTGCTGTAGAAACACTGGTCTAGCTTTCATTTCAGCTATAATTGAACCATCTCCAGATAATGATAACCGGGTATTCATAGCTCGCAAAGTAAATAAAGATTTTCGGCTCAAAGCATCAGCTACAACATTAGCCTTACCCGGATGGTAATCAATAGTCAAATCATAATCCTTTATCAGTTCAAGCCACCTGCGTTGTCTTAAATTCAAATCTTTTTGCGTCATCAAATATTTCAAGCTTTTATGATCAGTATAAACATAACATTTCTCACCGTACAAGTAATGCCGCCATATCTTCAACGCAAATACAATAGCAGCTAATTCAAGATCATGTACTGGGTAATTTCTTTCATGAGGTTTAAGTTGTCTTGAAGCATAGGCTATAACTTTACCTTCTTGCATCAAAACACAACCTAAACCATTTAATGAGGCATCACTGTAAATAACAAATTCCTTACCCGGTTCAGGCTGCACTAGTACAGGTGCTTTCGTTAACAGATCTTTCAATCGGTCGAAACTCCGCTGGCATTCATCGGTCCACTCAAACTTTACATCTTTCTGCAGTAGACGAGTCATTGGAGAAGCTATCATAGAGAACTCCTGTACAAATCTCCGATAATACCCAGCTAAGCCCAAGAAACTTCTAACTTCAGATACATTTTTCGGTGGATTCCAATTTACAATAGCTGAGATTTTATTCGGGTCTACCCTAATGCCTTCAGCAGATATAATATGTCCAAGAAAACCCACTTCTCGAAGCCAGAATTCACATTTACTGAATTTAGCATAAAGCTGTTTTGCACGTAAAATTTGCAACACTATTCTCAAATGTTCTGCATGTTCATTTTCATCTCGAGAATAGACTAAAATATCATCAATGAATACTACCACAAATCTGTCTAAATACGGTTTGAATATCCGGTTCATCAGATCCATAAATACTGCAGGTACATTAGTTAGCCCAAATGGCATAACCAAAAACTCATAATGCCCGTACCTGGTTCTGAAAGCTGTCTTTGGCACATCTGATTCCTTTACCCGTAACTGATAATAACCTGATCGAAGATCAATCTTTGAAAACACTGTGGCACCTTTCAACTGATCAAATAAATCATCAATCCGGGGTAACGGGTACTTATTCTTTATGGTTACCTTATTAAGCTGTCAGTAATCGATGCACAGTCTTAAAGATCCGTCTTTCTTTTTCACAAACAAAACCGGGGCACCCCAAGGTGAATGACTCGGTCGAACAAAACCCTTATCAACAAGTTCCTGTAACTGTATCTTTAACTCTTTTAATTCTGTAGGAGCCATCCGGTACGGAGCTATGGAAATTGGAGTAGTTCCTGGAACCAAATCTATAGAGAATTCCACTTCTCTTTCTGGTGGCAACCCTGGTAATTCTTCTGGAAACACATCAGAAAATTCACATACCACTGGCACTGCCTGAATCTTCGACTCAGATACCTTAGTGTCTAATACATAAGCAAGAAAAGCATCATACCCCTTTTTGATATACCTTTGAGCAGTAATAACTGAAATGACATCAGATAACCCCTCTGTCTGATCAGATTTAACCCGAAGCAATTCACCGTTCTGACATTTTAACAAAATATATTTCTGTCTACAATCTACTACCGCATCATGCTGGGTTAGCCAATCTATGCCCAATATCACATCGAACTCATCAAAAGGAAGTAACATAAAATCAGCCGAGAAACAATAACCTCTTACCATTAGTGGACAATCTTTACAAATTTTATCCACCAACACAGACTGGCCTAGGGGGTTCGAGACTTTAACCACAAATTCAGTTGGTTCAACAGATAAATTTTTAACACATGCAAGCTTTATACATATATATGAATGCGTAGAACCAGGATCAATTAATGCAGTAATATTAGTGTCAAGCAAAGAAAATGTACCAGTAATAACATCGGCTGCTGATGCATCTTCTTTGGCACAGATAGCATATGTTCTATCTGGTGCTCGTGCCTCAGGTTTGCTTGTAGTATCTTTCGTAGCTCCGCGGCTACCACTGGCATTACCGGATGGCCGTGGTGGTCTGCCTCTCGAAATTGGATTACTCGGCTTCGATATTTGTTCAGCTTCTTTTTCACCCATTTCTGGACAATCTCTGAGAAAATGATCAAATGAACCACATCGATAACAAGCCCCACTTTTCAGCCGACATTCTCCAAAATGAGCTTTATTACAATATTGGCATCTCGGCTTAGGAGTATCGACACTGCCCACACTGGTCACTGATGGAGTAGATGGTCTTGGATTAGAACGTTGAGAGCCTCGTTCTCTACTTGAATATCCAGTGACAGAAGTGAAACGATCTTGATACTTTTTCAATTTTTTTGAAGCAGAAAACTGTGATTTACTCACCGGTCTCTTACTAGCAATCCGAGCTTTCCTTTCGGCTTGTTTCTTCTCTTTACTCAGCTCTTCTGCTTTATAAGCTCGCTCTGCCAGTGTAGCAAACTCACGGATTTCAAGAATTCCAATCAACAATTTAATGTCTTCATTTAGCCCCTCTTCAAATCGTTTACACATTTCGGCTTCTGATTGTACCCATTCCCGAGCATATTTACTCAGCCAAACAAATTCTCTTTCATACTCAGATACCAATCTGTTACCCTGTTTCAGCTCAAGAAATTCTTTTCTTTTCTGATCAAGAAATCTCTGGCTGATATATTTCTTTTTAAATTCATTCTGAAAGAACTCCCAGGTAATATCTTCTTTCGGAACCACTGAAGCTTTAGTCTTCCACCAATGATAAGTCGTGTCTTTTAACAGTGAGATAGCATATTTCAGACATTCTTCTGGTATACATGATAATTCTTCTAAAACCCGGATAGTATTCTCTAACCAAAACTCAGCCCTTTCAGAATCATCATCAACTGCAGCTCGAAATTCTTCAGCCCCATACTTTCTAATTTTATCAACAGGAGCTTTTCCTTTTCTGGTAGATTCAGTACCTGTACCCTGTGTAGTCTCGGGAACTGGTGAAGGAGGAGGAGGAGCTTGAGTTTGCTGCACTACAGGGTTAGTTCTTATATACTGAGTAAACCAATCATTCATCATTTGATAGAGGGCCATTTTAGCCTCTTCACTTTGGTCCCTTGTCTCGGACCTTCTCCTACTAGTAGCTTCGACTTCTCTTTGTTCCCTTTCCGGGGCCGGAGCATGACTCCCGGTTTCCTCGGATTGAGCTCGATCGGCAGACATTTACTATAAGAAAAACACATTTAAATGGTCAGGAGATATCACACTATCAACAATAATTTAAATGGCATGTATAGCTAATACCGTATTTGCTACGTCGATCCGAGAACCGGCTAAACCGTAGCTCTGATACCAACAAATATTGATACATTGAAATTATTGTACTAACTTGAATGTTGAGTTTGTGCATGTTAAGGTAACAATACATTGAATGGATGTATGTATGTTTATTGTATTGTATCGAAAATATTAGGTAAGTATAATTCTTGTTACATGAGCTTACTAAGCACAATGTGCTTACCCTGTTTTCTTTTTCCCTGTTTTGTAGTATCAAGAGCTCGGAGGTCGGATTCAGTCGGAGATACATCACACTATCAACCTCAATATTTTGGTATATCTAGAACTTTATTTTAGAAATCAATGGCATGTATAAGTTAATAAAGTAAATGTTGATGTGAAATGAATGTAAAGTTAGCCATTGGTATGGCTAACAAACCTTAGTTTGGTGTTTAATGTGATTATCTTATGAATGTGCATGAATCTATTATAAAGATATGCTGAATTGGATTGGTTGATTTGGATTGGTATCGGTTTAAGTTTTGCAGGGAAGGCTACATATTTATAAAGGGGATATATTGAGTTTCAAAAAAAAAATACTATTGTTCGGTAAACTTCGGTAATGCCTCGTACCCTATTTCGGTGACGAATACGGGTAGGGGGTGTTACAAAATATGACTCCTATTTTTAGTCAAATTTGAGAAATAATCTTCTAGTTAAACTCTGTTTATTTGTTTCAATCAAACACTAATTAGTTTAGATTATTTTATTATTATTTGACCTTTGAATTTAGCCTATAAATAGGCTCTTTTACAACCTTGGAAATTAACACCCATTAGAGATTAGAACTCATAACACATTTAGAGAATTTTTGTGTTTACATTTTGAGGGTTGGGTTTTCGGGGTTTAGTTATTATTTCTATCTTTTGTACTCTTCGTTCTTTTGCCATTATAGTAAAATTATCTTTGCCCGTGGTTTTTTATCCTCTTTAGAGGGGTTTTTCCACTTTAAATTTGTGCATTCAATTTCTCAATTTCTTCTGCTAATTTTACTTGTTCGTTGCTTAATTGGGTCAATTCCTAAAAAGTGGTATCAGAGCTAGTTCAAATTTCATAGATCAACCCATTCAGTTATGGCAGCAACAAGGTTTGAAATTGAAAAGTTCGATGGTGAGACAAATTTCAATCTGTGGCAAGTTCGGATGATGGCAATTCTAGTTCAATCCGGTTTGAAAAAGGTTGTTACCAGGAAAAAGGCTGAGAATTTAAATAAAACAGAATGGGAAGAACTTGATGAAAAGGCTTTGTCTGCAATCTAGTTGTGCCTCGCGAATACGGTATTGCAGGAAGTATTGATGGAGAAGAGCTCATTCGCCTTATGGAAAAGGTTAGAAACTCTTTATGCAACTAAGTCTTTGGCTAACCATTTAGTATTGAAACAACATCTATTTACGTTTCGCATGAACGAAGGTGAGCTTCTTAGAGATCACATCAGTCAATTTATTACTCTTTTAAATGAATTAAAGAACGTTGAGGTTCATATTGATGATGAAGATCAAGCTATGCTATTATTGTGCTCTTTACCCCCTTCATACAAGTCTTTCAGAGAGACCCTGATTTATGGAAGAGACAAACTCTCATTCGAAAATGTGAAGGGTTATTTGTTGAGTAGAGACAAACTCGACAATGAGCTTCATTTGGATAACCAGGCAGATAGGCAAGTTTCAGTTTTGGTAACATCAAAGAAACGAGACAAAAGGTGTCGCTATTGTAAAAAGTTAGGTCACGTCAAAGCAGATTGTTATAAATTGCAAAAGAAAAGAGCTACTAAGAGTAACGAGGAAGATGTAGCTGGTGCTAATTTGGCCGATGAAAGCGGTGATGATTTCTTGTTAGTGTCAACTGGCGATAACTCCAAGCTTACGTCCGAGTGGGTCCTAGATTCTGGATATTCTTTCCACATGTGTCCCAATAGAGAATGGTTCTCCACATACAGTTCGGTTGAAGGTGGAGTTGTGCGCATGAGAAACGATTCATCTGGTAAGATAACTGGTATTGGTACTGTTAAAATTAAGATACACGACGGGACGATTAGGACACTCTCAAATGTCAGGTATGTACCTGATTTACGAAAGAATCATATCTCTTTAAGTATTTTAGACTTGAAAGGATGCAAAATCAACATCGAGTCGAGCGGCATTAAAATATCTCGTGGATCTCTCGTTTTATTAAAAGGGAAAAGAACTGGCAATCTTTATATTCTGGAAGGTTCTATAGTGACCAGTGAAATCGGACGTCCTTCGTCCGTTACAGAGTCAAAGTCAACTCGTTTGGAGCGGAGGCAACTTGGTCATAGGAGGGAAAAAGGTATGACCGTTTCGTTGAAGAGAAGTTCTCTTTTGGATGCAGGTTTTGAAAAGTTAGGGCACTGTGTTCGTGATAATCAGACCCGGGTTAATTTGGCAGTGTACAAGTCGAAGGCTAGAAGTCTTCCAGTTTCTAAGCACAAATTCGACTCAGTTAATTACCTGCATAGTTCAAGATAGGCTCGTGGCAAGCTTTGGCAAAGATGGCATTGTGAAAATATGAGTCAATGTGGAGATTTGTTAAATATGACTCCTATTTTTAGTCAAATTTGAGAAACAATTTTGTAGTTAAACTCTGTTTATTTGTTTCAATCAAACACTGATTAGTTTAGATTATTTTATTATTATTTGACCTTTAAATTTAGCCTATAAATAGGCTCTTTTACAACCTTGGAAATTAACACCCATTAGAGATTAGAACTCATAACACATTTAGAGAATTTTTGTGTTTACGTTTTGAGGGTTCTTTTTTTTTGGGTTTTCGGGGTTTTGTTATTATCTCCATCTTTTGTATACTTCGTTCTTTTGCCATTATAGTAAAATTATCTTTGCCCGTGATTTTTTATCCTCTTTGGAGGGTTTTTTTCACGTTAAATTTGTGCGTTCAATTTCTCAATTTCTTCTGCTAATTTTACTTGTTCGTTGTTTAATCGGGTTAATTCCTAACAATATTTTCTTTTTCCACTCTCTTTCAATATTTTTTATAACTGAAAATTTGGCTTTCTTCTCTACACTTCCAATATCTCACAGATTTTCTGGGTATCTTTTTCTTTATCTTTTGTTGCTGCTTCTTGTATATATTCTCTCTAGATTTCCGTCTTCTTATCCTTATTATTTTAAATTCAAACATTGTTCATTTTTCTCTCTCTAAATCTCATCTCACCAGCTTCAAGGGGGGAAAATATGCATGAAATTATGTTAACCATGGCAGCTGCTAGGACTTGGTAACATCTTGTTTCTGACAAGTTCTCGAGATTTGGGTGTTTCTCTAAAAGCTTATAAATTCTTGGGCTTTTCTTCAAACTTTCGGAAAAATTGTTTGTTTTATATGGAAGCTAGTAAAAGCGAAGATGAAAACCAAACCCAAAGATGTAGAAATACCACAAGCAGTGAAGGTGGAATTGGGAACAATAATATTGGTAGATCTTTCAAAAAGCAAAGGCCTAAAAAGGTACCCCAAAGAGGACTTGGTGTGGCACAGCTTGAAAAGATAAGAATTGAAGATGAAGAAGAACAAAAGAAACATGCAGCTGTTCCTTCACCACCAATTGTTTCTCATAAATCATCATATGTTCCTTTGCCAATCCCAAGTTTCCATCTTTCAAATCAATCATCTTCTTCTTCTTCAGTGCCATTTCCTGCCAGTACTGGTGGAGCACTGCTTCCAGTGAATGGCAGTGTCAAAAATGGTCATAATTTATGGAGTTCCTGTGAATGTGACATTGAAAAGGAATGCTGTGGGTTGGATCCAGGACTGGTTTTCAACACAACTTTTCAACAATCTTCTTCTTCAATGGTATGAAAATTGGTTTGTTGTTATTATTTTTTTGGGGATTCTTTTTTTATTTTATTTACAGTATTGTTATGGTTGATAGATAAAGATTTAGGGTGGAATTAATGGGTATTTTTTTAAAGCAGGTGAATAACTTGACATCAAGAAATTCATCAACATCTATAATGAACTATCAGGTGGAGCCCCCTTCAAACCAAAGCTACTATGGAAATTGTACATGTTTATTGCCTGAACATGACAAGGTAAATATAGTTTATCATTGATGATCCAATGGAAAATCCCAGTTTTAAATTTCTCATCAAGTCTACTATTAATTATATTGTGTTTTACTTGGAAAATTGATGTGATTTTACACCTTTTTTCCTTTTTATTTTATTTAATCATGGAGGCCTCTAATAAATTGTAGGTGATTGGCATGAATAGATCATGTCCTTTGCCTCTAGACAATGCTCCACCCACCTCTATTCACAACAAATATCCTTCCACGGTTCGTTCCATCACTGGAGAAGTTGAAGCTACTTCAAGCAGCAATGGTAGTGGATTCAATTTCGAACCCCAAACCTTGAATTACAGGTTTGATTATAATTTTCATCCCTTTTACAATATTAAACATTAAGGTCTAAGGTTCCAATCTCTTCTATAAAAGCAAATCTATCATGATCCGAGCAAAGTTTTTCCCATTATGTTCAGGAAAGGGCATTGTTGTTCAACCTCAATTGGGGTCTTTGATGGAGATTTTCTCACATTAGCTCCTCCCACAACTACTTCAAGTTCAAAATGCAAGCACCCTCAATCCATTTTAATCTACCCTGAATTAGCTTATCAAGTGAGCTTAAAACACCAACTTGTTTGATCTCACTTTTGTTCTTTTTTTCCAAGAAATGCTCATATAAATCTGTTAAAGGCAAGCTTCGAAGATTCAATCCTATGGCAAGGTGTGACGGGAACCGGATCCGGCTCAATCGAGCATCAAGCTTACTATAGCTTCCTTCCACCTGCAATGGTGCCAATTGACCAAGCAACTACACTAACCATGGCTAATTGTAATGGTGAAGTAGGACACCTTGACCTTAATTTAAAGCTATAAAATTTCTAGAAGGCACTTTCTTAATCTTTAAAGGGCATTTTTTTTTTATGAAGAACACATCAAGAATCCCATTTTCCTTTTAGTTAAAAATACTTGTTCTTGAGTTTGAATGGACCAGTAAACCTGAATTTATTGTAACATAAAAGTTTTAGAATAAAATAAAATACATTTTTATTATATGTGTTTGTTGATTTGGTTGGTAAATGGGTCAGGCACTTTGATTGGTTACAAACTTTTGCATGTGGATCTGATTTAAGGTTTGTCCTGTATTTGTAAGTTGAAAATTGGTGACGTCTAGGAGGGTCCACACTGGATTAATTCCTGATAAAAGAGAATGTCAGTAGCATTTCTAAAACAACATATTAATTAAACCAAAGCAGCCAATTCTTTTTAATGAAAAATCCAAACCCAAACTAGCCTTAATTCAAAATCACTTTAATAAGCAAAAAAATAACAGAAAGAAAAGCAAAATAGAAATGGTTTCATCATGTGGCTTCTTCTTCAGAAGAAGAAGTGGGAAAAAGATGAGCCTTGTAAGCTATCAGTAGCTCCTCCACATCATCTGTAAATCTTGAAATGAACTCCAAGAATTCAATCTCGGTTTGATCCAAAATGTAAAGAAAACTCCTATCCTTCTTCAACAACCTCTTTGACTTTATAATCTGCATAACTCGATATCGAGGAATCACACGATCTTCCAAACTATACATCAACAGAAATGGATGAGAAGCCACTATATCCTTATCAAACTTCGCTGCATTGATGAAGAACTCAATCCCCAACTTCAGTTTCTCCTCGGACACCCTAAAAAGACCTGGGGCCTTCCTAAACATAGTCGCACAATCATTTTCTGAAAACCCACAACTCTTGAGCAATTCCCATTTCTTCTTGAATGTTTTTTCACTCAAGCAATTCATGGTATGAATAGCATGTACCAACATCCTCGAATCGGTTGAAAACCCCATATCTAAAGCCCTCGAAACCAGGTTCCTTAATGTAGATTCTCGCAGCCTAAAAATCCTAGGTTGTCTCCTTAACAACATGGAGAGCTGGGATCCAACAATCCCGCAGCTTTCCAAATACTCGATATTTCTCGACAACTTTAATATGGAATCTCTAGCAATAAAACCATTACATCTGCTGAAAACCTTGAACAAGTCTTCGTTGTTATTCCCTAAAACTTTCTTGACTAATTGGACTGAAGGAATCAACTTTTTGTCTAAACTACAAGTTAAAAGCGTAGAATTCATGGAGAAGAACTTAGGTATATGGGGTTCCATAAGACCCAAGTCTTGAAAAAACTTTATTTTTGGCCTAAGTACATTTTCAACATCGGCAAAGAGAATCTGGGGCGCCAGACGGGCAGAAGAGGCAATTTGAGCATTAGAAAAGCCAAGACTTTGGAGAAAGTTGACGGCTGACTGGGTTTTTTCCAAGGATTTCACCTTACGGAAACGATTAGAGATTGAAAAAGCTTGGATTTCATCGAAATTCAAGTCTTTTACAAGGTAATTGAAAAGGGGAGGATTCGGAGCTGCGGTAACAGAAGAAGAAGCAGAAAAATATTGAATAACAATAAACGAGTTGGGTTTTAACAAACGAAAAGATGAGAAAATGGAAGATGATTTCAGGGTCTGCATTGAGGCTTTTTTTCAGGAGAGGGTTTTAGGGTTCAAAATTCAACTTTCATCAACCGGAATTGCAGATTCCAATTCTAATTATAACACCCACAGCATAAGGGGTGTAAAAGGGTGAGGAGAATGCCAATGTCTTCCAACCTTGTAACGTCACTTGGGAAAAACATCAAACAGGTGGTGGGTCATACAAGTTGTCAACTGCTTCAGAAACTGAAAAATCCAACCAATACAAGAACTAAGCTCTCTTCAATTATACAACATCGAATATTTTAAAAACACGTATCTGAGGATTAAAATTCTAGCCTAAATCGTTCCCGTGAAACCAAAACCAAAACCAAAACCAAACAGAATACAAGTTGTTTTGAAAATTTAAAATTACAAACATAAAACGGTTCTTGCATTGTTGGTTAAATTTTCAATTTGAAAAGCTTAAGAGAGAAACTATGATAAGATTAAAAGACAAACCTCTTAATGGGTTTCCTGACCAAGTGCTGCTTGTTCTCTTGGTGAGATCTCCACTTGATTCGCGTCAGGCAAAGAAAGTGATTCTAGCGAAAACAAGAAGAAGAACATATACGCCTTTTTGGGATTTCATTTTATTATTTTTGAAGGATGGACTTCATAATTATTTCTTTACACAAATACAAGGAAAGCCAACTTTCAAGTTATGAGGCTGAGTTTAGACCATGCATGGTATGTCAGTTTAGTTATGGATGGTGTAAAAATAATAATAGAAGTGAAATTAAATATTATAAAGTGAAATAAAAAGTAAATTAGATGCAATGTATAGTATCATACTATTCATATAAATTTATCATAAGTAAAAATTATATTGTTTAAAAATTTTTATCTTTAATATCTATGTTTATTAATTTTATTTAAAAATTGAAATAAAAATTAAAATTACCTATAAACTTTAATTTTATATGTAATGTGATACATAACTTCAATTTTGTGAAATTATTTGACTCTTGCTACTAATTATTAATTCTATTTAGTCAAATAGATTTAAAAACTAACTATGAAATATTAAAAACACAAAAACTAAAATTAACAAAGAATATAATACTAACTAACATAAGGATAGAATATAACAAAGAATATAATACTTGCATTTAAGACATAATATGGGTAAATTGTCAAAATAGCCATTTTTGTTTATCTCAAGTTATATTTTAGTCACTTATATTTAAAAAGTTACATTTTAGTCACTTGCGTTAACATATTATAGCATTTTAGTCATTGAGCCATTAATTGTTGTTAACGGTAAGCTAACGTGACACGTTAAATCATCATTTCAAACAAAAGTTTTAGATTAAATTATACAATTAGTCCCCATATTTTTTTTCGTTTTGAGCAATTTAATTATTTTCTTTTATGTTCTTTTAACTTTTTTTTTCTTTATTTTCCATTCTCTTATACTTCTCCCTCTGTTTTCCTCCATTCTACATCTCTTTAAACATAGTTTTTCTATGCTTTCCATTTGTTAAAACTTTTTTATGTTTATGAAAAAAGAAAAGGCGAAAGCTGAAACTAAAATAAAACTTAATTCGCATATTCTCACTCAACAATTACAAACCATCATCGTCCATCATCGCTTTAACAAATCAATTGGATCTCTCAATGATCTAGTCCACAAGCTTGCCTTACTCAAAGACCTTGCTAGTTGTGACTTATGGCAGTTCACCATCAACAAAGTTTCCCGAGCCTGTTCCCTTAACTTCCTAACCAACCCCCACGACCACCTTATTTATCTTACCTACAACATTCTCGCCCTCTCAAACATTTGAGGATTTCTGCACTTCATCAATCAAATATAATTAGGATTCTCTAAACCTTATTCTTGATTTATTTTTTATGCATATCCTTATCATCAATTTTATTATGTTTATGGATTCCATGAGGAAACAATCTTCTTATGGAGGATTAGCGAGTAGAGGTGTGATTGACTAATTGTTATATAGGGTTTTCTTAGTGAATCAGTTGTTTGTGAGAGGAAAAATTTAAACCCTAAGCTTGACGACCTTAATAAGTCATTTAGGTGGAAATTAACCCAAAATTAGTATGGCCTATCCGTGAACACCTTAGCCTCAAATCGGTTTGGACTATGAGGTCGAGAGATAAGTAGTTCTTGCCGACTCCTTAGTTTAGTGGAAGATTGAGAGATCTTACTAGGGTAACGACTAGTTGATTGAATAAAAACCCAAAATAGGAATTAGTTATGACCACCGAAGTGAGCTAATCACCCATATTTAGATTTGATTGAGTTTAGACTTTAGTTATTTGAAGTTCATTTTATTTATGCAATTTTTCTTCTTTATTTATAAAAATAAAAAATCTCTTATTTATGTTTACTTGTAATATAATTTATTTACTTTACTAATTAATTCTATTTGCGTTCAAGTTAACTTTAATTTAATACTCACCTATCTTGGGTACAATTCTTGGAGTACTCACCTACTTTGTTGTAAAAACTATATTAAAACCTAACATGTATACTTGTGAACACTACGTCAATTCCACACCTTTAGTTGCAGTATTCACACTCTAGACATTAATGCGTTTGGAGGAGATCACATAGAAGTTAGAATTAGTTTAGTTTCACTTCCCTTGGGTATGATTTTTAGAGTACTCAAATACTTCATTGTATAAATCTATATTACAACCTAACCCCTATACTTGCGAAAGCCATTTAACAATTATATTTGGTTGCAGGATTTACACTCTAGACTTTAGTACGTCTGGAGGCGATCAGCTTCTTTTATTTTACAATTTCAAGAATAATTGCATGATGTTCGTTTTTTTTGTTGCTTCTTGCTTGTATCAACCCGTCCGGTAAAGTCTCTATTTCTAGTTATTGTTTGATGTATTATTGGTAAAATAAAGATAGATATGAGTAAGTAAAGTGCTTGTTTTGACTATTCAGTGTGATGCGTCATTTGGCGAACTCTTTGTTTTGGCGTGTTTTGTGGTTGGCGGACTCTTCTATAAGTATCTGTCAAACTCAGATGTTTTGAGCGAACTCAGTAAGTACGTAGTTGTTTAGATTTGTTTATTATTTAAGTATGGTAATTTAGTTAGTTAAGTTGAGACTTAGTTAGAACGGAACTAGACTACTGTAGATGATAAAACTTAAATTAAGTTAAGAACACTTAATCACGGGAATCAAGAGAGTTAGTGGAATTATCTGATTTTTCCACTAATCCTTTTTTCCGAGCTAAAGTATATAAGGATAGCGGTGGTCTTTCTGAACACCTTTACGTTTTTATTTTCTTTTTAATTTTCTCTGAAAACTCTTTGAAAACTTAAGTTCAGAAAACCTCTTTAAAGTAAAGTTCGCAATATTAAGCTAACTTATACGTTAGTACCAACTTACTAGTAATTACTGATGAACCCTAGGCTATTCTTTAAGTCATTTACATGTTTTTCGTTCTGCATACATAAGTGTCAGAATGGTGTGTAAGGAAGGAAACTTCCTGATTCTGGTTTAAGTGTTGTTGATTCTTTCATACATGATAAAATTTGATAGATCGATAATCTGGTATATTTAATTATCTTTATTTTAGCTCAAGAAGATAACGAATATCCAAGTGATAAGGGTAAATAACCTACTTTTATAAACTTGTGTTATAGTTTCTGGTGAGTTCCTTCTTATTTATATGTGTTGTAGTTTCTTTATTTTATATTTTGTGTAAGGTAAGTATTATTCCTCTGTAAAGGATGAAAAGTGTACGAGTGGATAATGAATGAAATATGTTTATGTGGATAATGGTTATCCATAGTTATCAGTTTAAGTACAGTTTATCTATAAAATGAAGTAAGCGTTATTCTAAATGCTTAAGCCACTAGCATATGCTTCTGATGCGTACGATACAATATGATTTGATATGTGGTGATAAAGATGTAGAGATAGTTTGCGTAGCTTCCGGTAGGGCAAATATATTGCAAACTGAATTGGTAGATCATGACAAAACATGTTGTTTTGAATGAAAATGATATGAAAAGTTAAGGGGGAGAATGATTGTGAATAAGTTTGAATGATATGCTTCTAATTCTGTATTTTGGGTACGTAGTTGCCATGGAGATGGATTTTTCTAAGTTATGTTAAGTTGGAGTACAATACACCTAAATGATAAGTTGGCGTTCTGAGTCTGTCTGTGTTCTGTGTACGCCAGTAGGTGTACTCTATGTAATTTGTGTATGATCTTTAGAAAGGTTTAGTTAATGTACTAAGTAATGTATTTCATAATTTTTTTTGGAACTCAATAAGTTCAAACAAACTTGCTCTGTTATTCATTTTTCCTTCTCAGGATTGTTGTTAGAAGGAAGATTTTGTTCAAGGACTATGTCAGAGTTTTATTACGTTAGTGAGCTGACTGCTTTGTGTCTGTATCATGCATGTCTTATGGGGTGGCGCATAACTGTATTTTGAAAAGAAAATTAAAAAAAAAACTTCTTTTTGTTAAGACTCTGTTTTGATGAGATTTTTTATGAAATACTAATATTTGGTTTAAGATAATACAATTTGTTTACAAAGTTACCATATTTAAACTTATACACCATATGACTTGTATATTATTTTTAAACTGATGATACTTCTTTCACCTTAGTAAAATAACAACTAAAATAATTTTATATCTATAACTTTGTAAGAATTATTCAAAGCATTCACTGAAATGTTTTAAAGTTAATTTGATTTCATGTAGTAATACACTATACTCGGATCCTATTATAGGGTCGAGTTTGGTTTATTACATTGCTGCTACATTACTACTTTGATATGTCTATTACTATTGCTGATGATGAACTTGGAAGGTTTCTTTAATGGATTTTGGTTTTTGTTGTTGCATTTAACATTGCTTTTTTAACTTGCTTAGTTAAATTACCGTTGGTTAGATATTAATGCAAACACATACTAACATTGATGATCGTTTTCTTAAATGCTTTATAGCTAAGTTAGGTTAAGTTAATGGGTATATGTTGAGGGGGAGCTTATGTTGATTGATGATTCATACTTCATGTTTTGTGAGTTTTGTTCAACGAATTGCCAAAAGGGGAGATTGTTGAAAATTATGAAACTGACAAATTGGTGCTAGAGGGAGTGCCTACTTCTCTATCCACCAAATTTGTATGGAGATTATTTCCATATTTATTGAACCTTATTTTTGGACTATGCTGATTACATGGTAAAATCTAGCCCATTATAAAAGATTATTCTACTTGGGAATACAAATATTGGTAATTGCTTTGGATGAAAATTCTGCAAAGAAATCCTAGGATTATGGACTTTGGATTAGATTATGGTCCTATTGATCAGTTGCTATAAAGTTTATATTTACTCCAGATATTATTATATTGTATTTTTATGATATTACTATTTTGCTAGGATTGTATTAGATTTTCTATTGTAAGTAACTCTCAAAATCAATGTCCATATATTTAAGAGACTTGCTTACGATAATGTATTGAGAGATAGTCACTTAATATATTCTTGTGAGCATAATTTGTAATAGCGTTTTTTTGTTAGTAAAACCTTCTGTTGTGATTTTTACTTGCTGTGATTACAGGGAGTGATCATAGTAATGAGAGTATTGTATCTTCAAAGTACAAGAGAAACAATTAAGATGTGTGTGATTGAGTAGGTTCACTTTGTAATTGTTGAAGAGAGTGCATATTTCTCACTAAACTAGACTCCACAAACGTAAGAAAACCGAATTGTACAATTATCTACTTGTATCTTATGTGCTTACTATTTTTTATTTAGTGTCTGAAAAAGTACTACCACCTCAATCAACAATTTGATTGTGAAATTTCTATTCTTATCAACGTACTCTTACAAACAATAACACAATATTAGTCCAGTTGGACTACCATATATGTTATTGATGTATAGGTTATTTTGAGCCTCATTTATTTACCAAAGAAAAATAAATAAAGAAAAAAGGATTTGCTTTACCCTATTTGTTATTTCACGTAATATACAAAAAATTGGAAGTAATGGAAAAATATCATTATCAAACTCAACATTTTCATTTTTTTGTATAATAATAAATTTAATTTAATTTTTTATATTTTTTATTTTATTTTTTTAGTTAAATTTGAGAATTAATTTTTTAATCGCTTTTTTAATAGAAATTCTATCTAAACATTAATTTTTTAATGATGTTAGCGTAGCAACCTGTGTGATAGTTTCATATGCATTTCATGTTGACATAACACTATTTATCTTATATATCACGTCAACAAATAATTCAAATATATAAAAATTCTCAAAATTAGAAAAAGTTCATGAAAACTCAAAAAAAATTAACATGAAGTATACGTAGATTATCATGGAGGCTACCATGTTTTAAAATTGGGTAAATTACACCAACAGTCACCCAACTTTGGGGCAACTGACAAAACGTCACCTGGGTTTCATTTCAGTCACCCAACTTTCAAAAAGTAGCAAAACAGTCACTATTGCCGTTTTCCGTCACAGATGTCACAGAAATGTAACATAGCAAGTGACGGTGTCCAGTGGCAGTCCAACTGGCTGGATGGCAGCCCAGCTGGCCTGTTAGTCTAGTTTAATAACCTGTTGAAGCACCATTTTAGGGTTAGAGGAAAAAACAGTAGAAAAAGAAGAAGAAGAAGAAGAAGAATGAGAAGAGGAAAAATAGAGATGCCTGAAGTGATTCTGGTGTGCTATTGTGGAAACCCATCCAAATTAAACATGTATTGGTCCAATGACAACCCAGGTAGGAGGTTTTTTGGGTGTAAGAAATTCAGCAGTGGATTTCGAAAACCATGTCGGTTTTTCAGCTAGCTTGATCCGCTATTGACGCCCAGTTCAAGATTTGTGGTGTTGGGTCTTCTGAAAAAAGTAAGGACATTAGAGGATGCAAGGAAGAGGGAGAGAAGAACAAGGTTATTGTTGCTTGTTATTGTAACTGTTTTGTTGTTTTTAAAAGCTTAAAAATCATCTTATGTTCATTGAAAACCAGTTTATGTTTTGTAATTTTGTTACTGGTACATTGTTGCTTATGTTGGTATACATGGCTGCTGCAATATTTTTGTTGAACATATGTTATAATAGCTGGTGGTATACATGGCTAACCAGCTCATGTTGTTGTTTACAAACACTTTAAAGACTTGAAATGGAAATTTTTTTTGTTGATTATAAATTGTGTTGGAATACATGGCTACTGGTATATATGGCTAACCAGCTCATGTTGTTTACAAATTGCTTAACATATGTTATACATGCTTGCTGGTATACATGGCTATTGGTATGGCTAACCAGCTCATTTCATTTGTGTTTCTCAATACTCATAAATGATTGAAAGACAACAGATGGAAAAAAAACCTATGCATTTATCAAATTTTCACGTGTTAGAAGAGATAACAGATGGAAAAACATATGTATTTCTCAATTCTTAATTCTCACACATTTCTCAATAGTCACACATTTGTTGAAAAAGATAACAGATGGAAAAAAAACATATGCTAGTAGAGAAGAGATAACAAATAGCATGGATCAATGCTCATATATTAAGGCCAAAACGCCAAACTATTTACAAAAGGAACGAGGGGCAAAATATTACCAAATTTTTCTACAATTCACCACAATTAAACAGATGTGAATTGTAGGGGAATTTACAAAAAATTTCAATGACTTATACCTAAGTTTATCAACAGTACCAAGCACAGGCAACTTTACAAAAAATTTCAGTGAGTATGCCTAAGTTTATCAACAGTACCAAGCATAGGCAACTTTACAAAAAATTTCAGTGACTATGCCTAAGTTTATCAACAGTAGCAAGCATAGGCAACTTTACAAAAAATTTCAGTGACTATGCCTAAGTTTATCAATATTTTCAAAAAGTTAACAAAATGCAGTCTGTTCATATCATCGCCAATGGTCTGTCATTCATGACTCTTGAGAAGAAAACATCCATCTAACATTATTTGGTTTTCTCTTGAATGGGAGCTTTTGTCTTAGGGCAGCTTGTTGACGAGTTGGGGCAGTAGGTAGCTGAGTTGGAGCAGCTTGTTGAGTTGAGGTACCCTCTTGCTGATTCGAGGTAGCTTGCTGCTGAGTTGGGACACCAACTTGATGTCTTTTAACCTACAAGAATAAGAGAAATCTGTAAAACAAACAAATTCATAAATAGAAGCATACTATAATGTAGCTTAAGGCAAATGACTTACTGGAATGTTTTGGCCAACTTCCTATTTGCAACTCCTCTTATTGTGGCCTACTCTTTTGTATTTACTGTACCTCACCTCTACCCCTCTCTTGCTCAACCTTTCTGTTGTTTGTGGTTCATCAGGTTCTTTCCTTCTCACCTTTGTAGGTTTGCCAAGTGGCCTTCTTAGTAGAGGAGATAGTATTGGTAGCATGTTTGACAAAGAGGCCCATTGTTTAGGACCCCTTACTAGACTTACAAAGTTAGAGTAAATTTGAAGCTGAGTTTGCTTGGTGTACCAGGTTTATACATAGGTCTCTGGGAGCTCATCTTTTAGATGAATGACAGTTAATGCATGCATGCAAGGGATGCCAGTGAGATTCTAATTCCTACAGGAGCAGGAATTCTCA
The DNA here is from genome assembly GCA_020496765.1 of Gossypium stocksii. Taxonomy (NCBI): domain Eukaryota; kingdom Viridiplantae; phylum Streptophyta; class Magnoliopsida; order Malvales; family Malvaceae; genus Gossypium; species Gossypium stocksii. The sequence continues at coordinate 97,042,716 of CM035632.1, read as the reverse complement.
ACTAAGTCTACCACATGCTGGCTGTCTAGACCACATTCAACCTGATACTTGTCCCCACTAGTATGTGATGGAACACACCTAAAAAACAATCAGCATGCTTGGTTATAACATAATCACAAAAACAACATTGTGAACATCCCACCAACAATGACACACACGCACCCCTAAAAAATTAGCCCCACCAACATGCATATTATAAAAAAATATTCACTGCATGCATATTAAAAAATAATCAACACACCAACAACAGTGCATGCATATTAAAAAATAGTCAACACACCAACAACAGTGCATGCATATTAAAAAATGGTCAACACACCAACAACAGTGCATGCATATTAAAAAATATTCACTAAAACAGCATGTGATCAGCAATATGAAGTCAGAATATAAGCATCAGAAAAAAATATTTACCTTAATGAGTCTTTTCTATTTACATCTACCTTTTTCTTGATCTTTGGACACAACATTCCTTTCCATTTGTCAGCTTCTTCTTTCTTCCTGACAATAAGCAACATAATCTTGGTCCTTATTGTTTCCATCATTGTCAAAATAGGTTTCCCTCTTGTTTCCAGTATCATCTGTCAGTAAACAACATAAATGATTAGTGAATTACTAATGATTAGTAAGAAACATAAAACATAGGGGTTTACCTTGTTAAATGATTCAGACAGATTATTCACCAACATGTCAGAGTGGCTCCTAGTTGAGAAGTGAGACCTTGACCAGTGAGTAGGGTTCTTTTCCTTTAACCAATCATAAGCAGGCTGATTGGTTTTCCTCAGTTCATCCATGGCATCCTCAAACTTCCTTGTAGTGCTTGCTCTAGCAGCTTTCCAAAGTAAATCTTTCAATTCTTTTGTTCGGAAACCAACTTTCTTGAAATTGGCATGTAAGTGCCTAACACAGTGTCTTGTTTCTGCATTAGGAACCAACATACATATTACTTCTACAAGTCCCTGCAATTAGAAAAAAATAGTTTAATTCTTTGACAAGTCTTAAATAGAAACAACATAAAAGAATAAATAAATAGAGTTTTACCTTTTGTTTGTCAGACATGAAAGATATCTGGTACGAGCTCACAATTTCCAAGTCTATTGCAAGCAACTCTAAGAACCAAAGCCATGATGCTTGGTTTTCACTTTAGACAGTAGCATATGCAAAAGGATAGATGCCATTATTTGTATCTATCCCAAAAGCTGCAAGCAAGTAGCCACCATAGTATCCCTTCAAGAAATATCCATTTAAACCTACTATCCTCCTACAACCAGCCCTATAGCCATCTTTGCATGCCTGCAGACAGACATACATCTTTTGAAACAACCTGTTATCCAAATAACAGATTGTTGTTGTTCCTTCATTTTGGGTCCTAATCTCTAACAAATACTCATAAATCTTCTCATATTGAGCCTTATGAGCTCCTTCAATTAATTCTAATACCCTAAGTTTAGCCCTCCTACATTTGGTTAGTGAGACTAAGCAACAAAAATCTCTTTTCACATCTTGTTGTAATGATTTCAGAGAATAATCAGGATCAACAATGAATTTTTCTTTATAATGTTCACCTATCCAACCTGCGGTTACAGTCCTATTTTATAGACTTTAGAACAAGTATAGTTAGGGTTTTAAGTCCTAATTTGCCAAGTCTGGTCAGTAGGGTCATTAGGGTTTAGCCTAGAAGCCCATATGAACCAAGAACATTTCTCACTGCAGACTGCCTTTAACCTTTTTAAATCATTTTTGGGAAACTTAAAAAAATAACTATTCAACCTACCATACTGCTTGGCAACTTCTTTTAGACTGTCTTTAGACTTAAATAACATTCCAACATTAAGTCTAGGATTACTCATGTCATTCTCTAGGTTGAACTCAGGCCAATTTTGGCCATCTGAGTTAGATTCATGTAGAGGTGAGCAAAATCTGACTCGATTCAAAAAATTCGATAAAAAATTCAAATTTTGAATTAAATAGTTTGAGTTATTCGAGTTATTCGGATCGACCCAAAAAAAATCAAAATTTTCGGTTTAACTCGGATATGAAATATACAATTCGAGTTATCCGAAAATCCGAATAAGAAATGATAAAACTACGTCGTTTTGATAAATTTTAGTTTTTAAATTTTTTTCATCAGTCTTAGTTTAGTGCCTTACAATTTATTTTTTTTATCGTTCCAAACTCCCCGTTGGCCGTTGGCCAATTCCCAGTTCCCACCCCTCCCCTATTTTTTCTTATTTTTTTTAGTCGTTTCAAATTCCCACCCCTCCCCTCCCCCCATTTTTCCTTTCTTCTTCATTCAAATATTTTATTTCCTTCCACAATCCCACACCTAATGAGTGACGACCCCCTTCCAAATTCCCACAGCCACGACCACGATTCCACATGCCACGACCACAGTTCCATAGGCCACCATCGGTTGTTTAAGGTGAGATTGTATTTCATTTCTCCATCTTTTTCACCGGTAAAAGAGAAGGTTAAAATTGTATTATGAAAATTCAGATTTTTTCTACATATGTATGTATGTGTGTGTGTATGTATGTATATAATGTATGAATTAGTTTACTATCTCAGCTTATTTCAATCATGTTCCCAATCACTGTTTATATTAACTTGAGAGTTTGTACAAAAGTGGAACGGATACAGGTATTATTTTCTCACTGGAAAATGTTGTAAAATAAATTCTTGAAATGATATTTGTAAGAATATAATATATATGTATTTTTCATCTTGTGTTAAGAATTTGTGAGTAGTACAGAATATTTTTTTTAATACATCGAAAATGTGGTTCCATGTTCAACATTTGCATTTAACCCAATCTAGCTTATATATCTCTTACGCTGCGATTGGTAGTTGGAATTTCTTTTTCCATTTTTACTGCAATTTATTGGACCTGCCGAAGTTCATATAAACCCAAGCAACCACTGCTTCTGCTTTAAACTTAAGTAACACTGTCTCTTAGATAATGCCCCACAAAACCAATCTTTACTTACACACTTTGATAGAAAATTCTCACACATTATCTACATTTTTCTGTTATTCTTTCTCATTATTCCCGGTTAATTAAATTAATCATTATTAACAGGTTTAGTTTCATTTAAGTCATGCATATAGCAGGTTTAGCTTCATTTAAGTAATGCATATATATATATATATATATATATATATAAAATAATGCATATATATATTGTTTTATATATATAGAATATAGTGCATATATTAAAGGTATATGAGTTTGAAATTGTATGATTTTCAGAAGTTTTACTTTTTTCCTCTCATTTTTCAATTTTCAATTATCAAGTAATGGGTGGAAAATTTTTTTAATTTTTCTGCTTTCTTACTGAATACATTTATGAAAAAGAAATTTTTTGTTTTTTATTTATTTTTCTACTTTTTCAATTTTATGTCTTTCTAATTTTAGTTTTACTTAACGGAACTTTTTTTAATTCACATTAATGACATGCGAATCGAATAGCTTATGATTTTCTTTTCAATTTTGTTTTCAATACACCATCATTTTCTTTTCAATTTTGTTTCTAGAAAAATATATTAACATAATCAAATAGCTTATGATTTTTACTATTTTTAATAAAATCATGTTTAATTTTATGCGTTTAGAAGTTAGTTTTACATTTTTCTTAAAAAAAATTTGATTTCACTATTTTTAAATTTTAAAAATGAAAGTTCAATTGTTAAGATAACAGAAACTTTTTTACTAAATTCACATTTATTATAGTATTATTTTTTTGTTATATAATTATTTATTTAGAATTAAATCTAAATTTCAAATTTTAAAAGGTAAAAATATTAAATTAAATTCTTAAAATGAAAAATAAAGAAACTGAATTTTGGATATAAAAAAATAAAAATTTGCAACATTATTTTAGCCTCTATGAAATGCACCTTTTATTAATCCAGACAACGAAGATTGATAAGAGTGATTGGTATCAAGTTTATATACTGGCGGATATTTTTTTTTGTTTTAAGTTAATTTTGAACGTTTTAATTTGAATAGTTGATGGATATTTGTGTGGAACATATCTATTAGTATAAAACTTTGATGGAATTATGACCATTGACCATTTTGTAATTTTAATTGATTATATTTATTTTTGTAGATGAATGCCTCAATATCATCCCAAAAGTCCCAAAGCAAAAAAGCATTACAAGAAGCTACATCTACTTCTCCTACTAAAGTTGTTCGCATAACAAACAAGGGAAATACTCGAAGAAAGACCAAACCAAGGGCACCTTGTTGGCAACATTTCAGCAAATACTCAACAGAAGATGGGGAGAATAGGGCAAAGTGTAATTATTGCAATGTCATTTACACAATGGAAACCGGGGCTTCTACCACCAATCTAAATAACCATTTGAAGACTTGCTCAAGAAAACCCCGAGGTAACACTTCTGATCTTAAGCAAGCAGAACTTGCATTTACAAAATCTAGCCAAGAAAATGTAGATTTGTCAACTTGGGTGTTTAATCAAGATGAAATTAGAAATGCATTGATTCATATGATCATTGTGGATGAATTGCCTTTTAAATTTGTGAAAGGGGAGGGTTTTAAGTTCTTTATTTCCATAGCATACCCAAGGTTTCATCTTCCATCTCGTTGGACAATTAGAAAAGGTTGTCTTGATTTGTTTAATTCCATGAAAAATACATTAAAGCAATCTTTTCAAAAAGAGACAAGTAGAATTTGTTTGACAACAGACACTTGGACGTCATTGCAAAGGATATCCTACATGGTTCTAACAGCTCATTGGATAGATGATGAGTGGAAGTTACAAAAGAGAATTATAAACTTTTGCCCAATTTCTGCTCATAGAGGTGAGAGCATTGGTTAAGCCCTTGAGAAATGTCTTCGAGATTGGGGGATTGAGAAGATCTTTGCAATTACTGTTGATAATGCATCTTCTAACAATGTTGCTGTTGATTATTTGAGAAAGAAGTTGGTTCATCGAAAAGCTTGTGTTGCGAATAGAAAATATATACATATGAGATGTGCGGCACACATTATTAATCTCATTGTTCAAGGAGGGGTTAAGGACGCTTCTATATCTGTGGATCGAGTTAAAGGAGCTGTGAGATATATTAGAGCATCACCATCAAGGTTATTTAAATTTAACCATCGGGCAAAAGAAGAAATGGTAGGTACTAAGGCACATTTATGTCTAGATGTGCCTACTAGATGGAATTCAACTTATATGATGCTAAATGTGGCTGAAAAATATGAATGTGTGTTTGAAGCTTATGTTCATGATGATCATAACTTTTTTCTAGACCTTAGCGCTAGATATGGAGTCCCCACATATGATGATTGGGAAAATGTTCAAAGAGCTACGGAAGTACTTGAGCCTTTTCATGAACTTACATTGAAGGTGTCTGGATCATTACATGTCACCTCTAATACTTTTTTTGAAGTAGTCATAGATGTGCATTGTCTCCTCGATGAGTGGAAACATTGTGGAGATTTAGACATAATGTCTATGGCTTCAAAAATGAATGAAAAGTACAAGAAGTATTGGGGTGATTCAAAAGTGATGAACTTACTTATTTATCTAGCAGTTATCTTTGACCCACGACGCAAAATTGATTTTCTTGCATTTGGAGTCAACTTGCTTTTTCCTACTATTGTAGATGACATTATAAGGATGGTCAATCAAGAATTGCATTATTTGTTTGATGAATATTCTGCAATTGTTAAGGGAAATCATCATATGAACATTGAAGTTGAATGTAATTTTCCTACTAAAGCTCCAAGTTCAAGTGAAAATGAAATAAATCAAGCAAAACCGAAGATAGGCTTAGTCATGCAACAATATATAAAGAAAAAGCAACGTGTTGGCTTGGAAAGTAAATCTGAGTTGGATAGATATTTGGGAGAAGAGTGTGAAAATAATTCAGATTCATTTGATTTGTTATTGTGGTGGAAAGTTAATAGTCCAAGATTTCCAATTGTTGCGCAAATGGCTCGAGATGTGTTATCCGTTCCTATCTCAACCGTTGCATCCGAAAGTGCTTTTAGCACGAGTGGACGTGTTCTAGATAATTTTAGAAGTTCTTTAACTCCTTCTATGGTTGAGGCTTTGGTTTGCACAGAAGATTGGCTTCGAAGGTCAAAAGATCCTATCAACCTTGAGGAGTATGCGGAGGAACTTCAAAATATAAATGATGGTAAGGGACTAACTTTAATCCAAAAGGTTAATTGCTTATTTTATTTATTTTTATAAATTTTCTCATAATTTAATTAACATTTTTCTCTTTTGATGTTTATTAGAATTGTCAAAGTTATCGGAACATGAAGATGGTAATATACTTAACTACAACTCACAAAATTGAATGTTTGTTTTTAATTTTTCTAGTAAAGATTTTCATAATTTAAGAATACATTTTTATTTTTGTTACAGAATTACCGGTATTATCTACAGTGTTCGAAGAAGATGAAGCTTGAAGATAGTTTGATTTTAACTTTTTGGAATAGATATTGTGTTAATCCTTATGAAAACTTCAATCTTGCATTTGCTTTACTTGGTCAAAACAATTAGTTGAACTTTGGATTTTGTTGTGTAGGAAGCTTGAATTTATTTTGTTGAATTCGAGTCTTGGATCGTCACATCATGACCATCTATATCATACTTTTGGTGTATCATTTTATTATATAATATTTTGTGTAGTAGTGACGTATCCCTATATCATGCTTTTGGTATATCATTTTGTTATCTTGTATATAATATAGTTTTTAATGCATAATTATGCACTATGTAAATATAATTATCCGTGTGGTGTAATAGCTTATGTAATTGACTCAAATTATGGCCACAATGATCATCTTGCAACGTTATAAACAGTTATTTTGCATGCCTAAAATAGTTCTTTACATGTAGTTAAATAATATTGTACTTCGTTTACTAGTTAAATAACCGGTCCATATAAACGTAATATTGAGTATAAATAATAAGATTCGTTAACTCGACTCGACTCGACTCGAAATTTTTTTACTCGATTCGACTCGATTTGAAAAAATTTCAAATTGAGTTCGGTTGTTAAAATAGGATTCGTCAACTCGACTAACTCGAAATTTTTTGACTCGATTCGACTCGACTCGATCGAATACTCACCCCTAGATTCATGTGCACTATCAAGTCTATCAGAATCATCACTATCACACAGTTCATCTACTTCTATACCATCCACGTTTAATCCATCTAAACTAACTCTTTCAGATGCATCACTATTACTACCAGACACATCACTACTAGACATGTTTTCTTTATTTTCATTAAAATTGTCATCAATTAAACCTGCCAAACAAAGTACTCATCAATAAAGGTAGACAACATAGGCAAACACTTTAACCATTCTGTCAGACAATAACCAATACAAAATACCTAATAATTTAATACAAACACTTCTATCATGCACATGGCAGACAACAACCAATACAAAAATTAATTTAATCAAACAGAACCATTTTTCTCATGCACATGGCAGACAATAAAGAAGGTAAATAACAAATTTTGATTTTGCCACATACAATAGGAGCTTGGGTACAAACAATGGCAGATATACACAATAAACATCAGTCTGATAATAGCATTCATACAATGGCAGATATACACAATAAACATTAATTTGATAATGGCATTCATACAATGGCAGCATTCATACAATGGCAGATACAAACCAACCCCTAATCTGTCATGTACATTAATAATAAATAAAAATCGAAATAACCCTAAATCAAAATCCAAATTCAAATAAAAATCAAAATCAAATTCTAATTCTAAATCGAGATCGAAATTGAAATTGAAATTGAACTCAAAATCTAAATCAGAACCAGTGATTGTTTCAAAATTGAAATCAAAATCGAAATAGAAATCGAAATCCAAATCAAAATCAAAATTAAAATTGAAACCGACATAACCCTAATTAACTATAAATCAAAATAACAGCATTGAAATCCAAAAAATTTAAAACTAAATGCAACAACTTACCCGTTAAAGTGGATGTAACAACACTGGTAGCTTCTCTTCTATTGCCCATTGTTGCTGACAATCAAACACACTGAATGGTTTCTGGTTCGTCTTTTCTTTTCTCCCCAAACAAAATAGACAATGGTACCCTAAACCTTATACCCTATTAATTGATTATTGAACCGATTTCTAACCCTAAACCCTTCTTAATCGATTCCGAATTCAATTTAAACCCTAAAGAACCCTAAATCATGATTGAAATTTCCCAAATTGGTTTTCCTCCCCCCTGCCAAATCCCCTTAATCCTAATCTGTTTCTAACCTTAAAACATTAAGTCATAACCTTTCAATTTTTTCCCTAAACTCGGCCAAACCAAGCACCCATCAGCTGTCGCCAACGCGGCAAGTTAACTTGCCATATCAGCTGGTTAACTTGCCACGTCAGCAATCCCGTTAACGCCCTAACGGTAAACGTTAACCAGTGATTGTTTTGTCACTTTTTTATAACATTGGTGACCGTTTTATTACTGTTTGAAAGTTGGGTGACTGAAATGAAACCCAGGTGACTGTTTTGTCAGTTATCCCAAAGTTGGGTGACTATTGGTGTAATTTACCCTTTAAAATTTAATGTTTTAGCAGGTATTTCTGTTAGAAAAATAACAATTTGACTCTTTTTTATTGGTTGATGATCATATTTCACTTTTTTTTTTAAATTTAGAGTTAAATTTAATTTTAAAAAAGAGAATAATATCCAAATTAATAAAAATAAGTAAACATTAAGAGCAAAATTTATCAATACGTTTCCTTTTTGTATTATCATTACACCTAATACTTGTTAATAAAATATTTTTTTTAATTAATAAGAGGCAATTGACGAGTACCGATGTGTATATATATATATATATATATATTATCTAATATAGGGAGGACCTATCTTGTCTCTCTCCAATTGCTCCCGAACCTCATCAATAATGTACAGTTCAGTTGTGGCCTGGACCTGGAGTCGTTTCTTTGGTAGCAAGTCAGCCACCCTGTTTGCTTCACTTGGGACATACCGGCACCTTACACTCCAGAATTTCTCCCTTAGCCTGTGAATTTTGCCAACTAAGGATAATTGGCTGCTACCTGCATCAGCAGTATTAATAATAGCCACTGCTGTAGCATCATCCATTTCAATGATAACACGCCTTAGCCCCTTACACCATCTGCTTGTAATGCACTACACATCCCAATTTTCCTGTAAAAACCAGCATTCCACCTGCCTTCACAATCTCTAATTTTTACACCCTAAAAAGACTTGTTGCGATGATCATTTGGGTGTTATCATTTCTATATTTCAAAACAATTTTTGATGGAATTTCTAAACAAATTAATATAGGAAATTTAAAAAGAAAAAAGAAAGAAAAATTGAAAGCAAGAATCAATTATTTTTTCTTCTTTTAGACAAACAATCAGACATTAACCCATCCATCCTGACAATACGAACTCTTCCCATCCATCCCAAAACAACAACCCCACACCTTAAAATCCCCACCATGTTTTGTCTCCCATTTAATTACAAATTTTTAAACCCCCCCCCCCTCCAAAAAAAGTTTAAAACTATTTTCATCATCATTAATTTGAAAACAATAATAATAACGAAACCAATTCCCTTTCTCCCCCCAAAAAATTAACACACAAAAATGTTAATCAATCAATTGTTTTCATTTTACACCATAGCTTCTGGTAGCCTTTCCTTGGATCCCTAGCTCTCTCTTTTTCTTTGATCAAGTTGTTCTTCATTTTGTGGCGGTGGCGGAGATGACGGAGGCGGTTGTTGTTGTTGTGATGGTAGTGCATGGAGGTTGGTGGTGGTGGTGTTCATGTTCTTGAGATTTTGTTGCTGTTGATAGACTTGTCTTAGTCTCTCAATTTCCTTCTTCAATGCTTCTTGATGAGCTGTTGAAAGGTTTTAATAACATTTCAATAGAAGTAGGTAAATGGTAGATAATTAACAATGCACCAAAAATAAAATAATGCATTAACTATTAAATATAAACAAAGAGCTTAAGCCTTGATGCCACTTTTTCTTCATTTTCTGGATAGAAGCTTAATTCCACCTTTCGATATAGAATTAAAATGTCCTTATTACATTCACAAGGAAATTTGCCATTATATATGAAAAATAAAACATCTTTTCAGTTTTCTAGTGAAAAAAGAAGAACCCTATATTTTATTAATAACTATTATTTAGATAAAAAAAACTATTATTATATTAGTGAAAATCTCATCTTTCTTTCTAAAATCTGGGTTACTTATTTAAATTAATATACAAATTTGAATTTGAATTTAAAAACCAATTTAAAAATTGGGCAATAATTTAGAGACATTTGATGATTAACCCTAAAATATTTTACCAAGCTAGAAAATAAACCATTCAAAGCAAAGTGCATATGGTTACGAATATAATATATTGAATCAATATTATATGTATTTTAAAATATTATTTGCAGAACATGTTTATACATCTTTTTTACATAGACATATGATTAAGTTAACAAAAAGATGTTTTACATGGGAAAATATGAGTTTAGTTTATTTTATGTATATATATCTCTAAAATATGCATTTGGGAGATCTTGAGACGTAAAATTGGAAAGCACAGATAGTTTAATATTTAGTTAATTAACAAGTGATGATATTCAAAAAAAAAGAAGAAGAAGAAGAAGAAGAAGAAGAAGAAGAAGAAGAAAAGGAAAGAAACCAAGTAATCAAGTCGTACCATCTTTGAAAATTTTATCTTGAGCCAAAGCAGCAATCCTTTGTTTCAAAGCACTATTGTCAACATTTAGAATCAACCTTTGATGATCCAAGAATGCAACCCTCGGTGATAATGCTGATACTTCAGTCTTCAATTTCCATCAACCAAACCAAATCAAAACGAATTCTAAAATAAAAACTAAATTATGTATCTCTCTCTAGATATATACGTGTATGTATGTGTACCTGTAATGTTGTAACGCTTCTTTCAAGTTGTGAAATATATTGAAGCTTTCTCACTCTTGATCTTTGAGCTGATTGCCGGTTTGCCAGAATTCTGATACATCAAAATTAAGTTTGAAGCGGATTAAGCCTATGGGTTTTAAATTGTTTAATATATATGTTTATGTGTATTATTCTTTTACCTCTTAACCCTTTTTGGATCGATGATAGAATCGCCGTTGGAGGATGGTGGAGCTTCTGAGGCGGATAGCTTGCGTGTGCTCTCGACCTCCCCTGGTTCATTTTTGGGTTGCTGCAGATCCGTTGAGGGTGCTGTTTTCTCCTCATTGTTGCTAGACGTCGGCGTCGATGGATTGGACGAAGATACCGTTGGAGCAGGCGCTGCCATGGTGACGGCGACATCGTCGGAGAATAACGACATGAGCTGGTCATCGTCAAGACGATCGAACATATTTAAATTTGATACCGTCGTGGTAGTCATCATGGGCATGGCATTGGAGTCCCTGCATTCTTCCTCCACCAATGGTTGTTCAAGGAAGGCTATGGAGTCGCTCATGGAACGACGGTGAGCGCCGCGACGGGCGGAGGAGAAGTCGAGGAACTCGTCCACCCATGAAGGGTGGTTGGTGATGGTGGAGGGAAAGAAGTTTGCCATGGAAGGCATCTTGTCATGAGGAAATGAAGGCCAATTTTGGGAGATATTGGGTATTTTGGGAGGTAGTTCAGCCATTCTATTTCTTTAACTCCAAATCAAAAACCCACACTCGATTTATATAAAGAAAAGAAGATTATAGGCGTCAATACTCCAAAACCAGACCTAATCTTAATCAATCAAAGCTAACCAACTAACCATATTAAAAAAAAAAAAAAAAAACCCAACACAACAATGGTTCAAAATCTCAATATTTATCCTTAATAAGAAACACTAAAACAGAAAAAGGACCCATTCATTACACACATCATGCATAACACAGTCTTTAAGGCAATCCCTTTTCCTTTTTCAATTTTTTGTTTTATAATTAATGTACTAAAATGATAGTCATATATGTTGAGTACATGTTTAAATTAGTAAAAATAAAAATAAAGAAAAAGGTAATGGAAAGGGAGCAGTCACATGGGAGGGGATTAGGGACAGCTAGCAACAGCTGGGGCTGGGGGACTGAATGGGGGGGTTTCCTTGCCTTTGCCTTGCAGTGCGAAAGTAGTAGTGGGAGTTTAATAAGCGGAGGAATCAGCAATACCACGTGCCGATGTGACCTCTCTATCTAAATTCCAATCCCTTAGATGGACTTCTGACTTCTTATAATATGCCCCTACCTTCTTTTTATATTTTATTATCAATTTTACGTTAAAACATTTAACCACAATGCATTCTTCTTCTTTTTATTATTTCAAATCTATATTATCTTTTCATTATAAACATCAATTTTTTTAGATGCATTTTAGTTGGCCACTTTGTGCCTTTCACATAAATATGCATGTTTATTTTTTACAAATAAAAGAGTTTGATTAAATTAATTTAACAATAATAAAATAAATTTAGTCATATAATAAATTTAAAAGTTTCTCAAGCCTCGTATTTATATATATTATTAATTTCTAATGTTACATGTGTGGTATATATTTTTACGCATTTAATTTTTAAATAACATATTTTTAATTATTGTTACATATCATTAGTAATATAATCTCTTAATTTTTAAATAATACACAAATAATGTTAATTTAAAAAAAATAAAACAACATACAATAATTATAATAATAATTCATGATAAATATGAAAAATATTTAAACTAAATTAATAAACATATTTAATAATAACGATTAAAAATTATTTTTTTAAACTCATACTTTTATATATATTGTTAATATTATAGATTAATTTTATTTATTTTATAATTTATAAATATAATAATTGAACATTATTGTAAATTCAATTATATTTTGTAATTAAAAAGACGTAACGATTGATTATAAGTATAATTGTAATTTAAATAAAAAATGAAATTTATATCTTTTGTAGGACCAATTTGTTGGTAAATCTAGGGGTATTAAAAGTAGCTAACATTTTTTTTTTGTTAAAACAAACAAAAGCTTACAATAATTAGGGCTATGCAAAAGTAGTTTTTATTTGAGAAATAATCTTCGCCGACTGTAGGTGTCTTTCTTCCTAATATTAAATTTTAGTCCTCATGCTTAGCTGCTTCATATCACGAAGTACAAATTGTAGCTTTCACTAAACAGACGGGTTACCAATAACAAATTTCAACTCCAATATCAACCGTTTTGCATTCATTTTTTTTCTTTTCCAATTTTGATTTTTTTAAGTAAAAATATTGTGAAAGTTTTTATATTAAAAATAGAATTGCATTTTATCTCTCTATTAAATAAATAAATTAGGGTATTTTTGTTTCACTGAAAATGGCTTTCGAAAAATTATTTCTGAAAAACGACTTACATTTTTAGAAAAGTTAATATTTTCTGGTGTTTAGATGAATCTGTGCAAAATGTTTTCTATTGTTTGACAGATTTCTTAAAAATATTTCATGAAAGTTATTTTCAATGAAACAAACATACATATGAGGTTTTCTTATCTTTTCATTGTTTAATTAAGTTTATTTTATATCTATAAATTTATATTTTACATTGTTTTTATATATATTTAAAATATTTTGTTAAATTCAGGTTCATTACAACGTCATTTTTTAGTTAAATGACTGCAAAGTGAGTCTTTTTTATTTATAAATGTGGCATCAACAAAATTGACGAAAAAAATTTAACAATATCAACAATTAGACTTGATTTTCAAATCTAAAAAGTAGAGGGACTAAATTCTTAAAAGTAAAAGTACAAAAACTAAATTTTAAATTTGGGAAGAGTACATAGACTTATGACACATTGTAGTCTTTATACTACAAAATATTTATTATTAATATATTCATAATTGTAATAAATATTTATTCTTAAAATATTAATATTGAATATTTTTAATAATACGTGAATAATATTATTTTTAAAATTTATTATTAAAATAAAATTGAAATAATAAATTATATTAATTATTTATTATATGACTAAATATAAATAATTAAATATGCATGTTTAATAATATTAAAAAACATAATATTTTATTTTAATATTTTAATATTTTTAAAATAAAAAAATAAAATTTATTACCAATATAATAATATTAAGCTTGATTAAGTTAATTTTTATATAAAAATAAAATTACCTATAGAAGAGCTCTTTCTTGGAAAATGATTTACGTTTTTCAAAAGGATAAGTCATTTTACAGGAAAAAAAGTTTATTTTACGTCGACTTGTAAGTCATTTTCCATTGACCAAGTTGTTTTTTGTGAACCAAACATAGAAAAATGCAGAAATTATTTTCCGTAAAACTTTTTTCATGTAAACAAAGGACCCTTAGCCATTGTATATTAGATCAAAAGAGTATGATCATTCCAATAAAAAAATCATTTATTTCTACAGTTAAAAACTGGTCATTGTACATCAACATAAGGTACATGTGGTAAGCCACGTATCACTATGTGATTATTTCATCAATCATACCAATTTTTAACGTACAAATGGGTGAAATTTTTAATAAAAATGAGCAATTTACTCTTTAAACTAACATACAATTTAACTCTTAATTCGACAACATCCACAATACAATAATATGTTTTTTTTATCCAAAAACTTAAATATAACAATATGTAGATGTAAAACATGAAATGAAAAGAAGTTTTATTAACACTAACTAAAAGGATTTATTATTATAATAGTGAGGATATTTGGGAGTAGGGCTATGAGCTGTGAAGGAAAGGGAAGTTGTAAGAATCATGCACCATGTGAAGCGTTTGTAAGAGCCCACCAGTTTCTTTGCTTTGTCCCTAAAACACAGTCACATGGAGGGTAATGTGACCTTTATTTTATTTTATTTTATTTTTTTTAATTTTCCCTTAAGTATCTCTCATTTAAGAGAAAGAAAAACAAGTACTTAAGAAACATTAATCATGAGTAGTCGAAAAGTTGTAGCTAGCAAGGCATGTTCATTACCCTTCTGTCTCGTAAAAGTTAGAATTATACCATTATTCTTTTATGATGTACTGGTAAAATTCATCAGCCTCACCCACTTTCATCCCTTAATTATATAATCACAATTTAATCTTGTTCATTAATAATTAAAATAACTGAAAAATATAGGACCCAGCTGGCTTAAATCAGATCCTGTACAACACACCTTTTTTATTAATATATAAGTTAAATGCAAACCTTTTAGCATTATTATAATAATAAATACTAAAATTTAAAAAACTTAATGATAAATTTGGCCATTAACATTTGCATATTTTGTCAAAATAATTTTAATTGTATTTTTTAGTCTTTTTTTGGCCATCAACCTTTGTTCTTGTTTTCAATCTACTTTTTTTAACAAATTTAATGAAAATACCATTAAAAAAATTAACGGAGATGATGTGGAATTTCATATATGGAATATTTTTAATGAGATATAATTTATTACTTAGATAACTCAATAAGACAATTACACGTGAAAAATAATAAAATAAATAAATAAATAATATATTAAATTAAAAAACTCATTAATTTAAATAAAATATGCGTAATTATCTAAAAATATTTAACTCAATAGAAAAATTTATCAATAAACAAATGTACGAAAGATTTAAAACTTTTGAAAGAAAGCAAATATTGAAATATTGAATTTATTCATTAAATTAATTAGAAAAAATAGATGGAAAAAAAAAACAAAGGTTGATATAAAAAAAAGCTAAAAAATATCGTTAGTAGTTAAATTTATTATTAAGTCAATTTAAAATATCATCTTGTAAGAGTAATTATATAAATTTTAAAAAATAAAATCGTGAATTTATTGCTCGTTTTCTTTTTAATAGTACAATATGCGTTTACCACTTTTTTTTTAAGAAAAAAAATGAAAAACCTATTTTATACGTTCACATTTAAATTGTTTGTTTTATAAAAAATGAAAAACATAAACTAAAAGAAATTAAGCACTACGGCCTGTATCCAGATCGGCGCAAAGAGCAGTTAAACCGATGGTCGTGAGTTTTGCCATGGAATCTGCTACCATGTTGGCTTCACGGAGAATTGACGAATGGAAACTCGCCGTTGTCTACCATGTTGGCTAACGTCGTGACTAGCCTGGAAAAATGATGACTAACAGTTGACATAGCAAGTTAATGCGGGAAAATAATGATAAGAAAGACTTAATTGATTTTTATATTATTTTACGAGGGGGTTAATTATTTTTTTAATTTTACGAGGACACAATTCCTCATTAAGTTAAAAAAATTATAAAAATTCTAAATTTTTAAAAGTCTAAATCATAAAAATTTTTGGAAATCTATAAATTATTATAACAAAATATTAAAAAGTTATAGAAAAAATTTAAATGTTATAATTTTTTTAAAAGATTTAAATTTATTAAAACTATACAAATATTATAGAAAATTATAAAATTGAAGAAAACCTATAAAAGTTAAAAATTTCTACACATTTTTGTTCTCTTACGCACAATGTCACTCGCCATCATCACTTAAACCCCTCACTCTGTATCTCACATAAATCTAATTATCACCATAGTTCAATCTCCCAATTTCCTTATTATCGAAGCTAAAGACTCCAAACTAGTAGAAATATTTTTTTAATAAAATTTTAATATTTTAAAGAAATTTTTATTTTATAAAATTTTATTATTTTTAATAATTTTTGTAATTTTAATAATTTTCTATAACCTATTTATAGTTTTTTTTTACTTTTTATAATAAAAAAATAATTAAGCTCTCATAAAATAATAGAAAAATCAATTAAACCATCCATGTTAATTTGCCATGTCGACCGTCGTGATCATTTTTTATCACTTATCATGTTAATATTTAACGATATGTCAAGAGTTTCGACAAAAAAATGAATTCAAGAGGCTTAGTTGGGTACAAATCATCATTCAAAAAGCTCAATTAGTAATTTTTTGACAAAGGACTTAATTAATTTTTTTAATTATTTTCAGAGAGCTTATTTGTAATTTTAGCCTTATTATTAGTTCTATTAAAAATTCAAAATGACCGCTCCAAAAATTTGAAAACAAATTCCGCTAAGGGCCCACTAACTCAATATTGGGCCTTCACCAAATCCAAAAATCTGACCCGACCCGACCATCGCCCATAGGTTTGGTCCTGTCCTACAATCTAACCCCATTTCCGATTTCCCTATTACTTTTATATTTTTCTTTTCCAAATTCAAAAATTGTCACACCAATGCCACCGAGCTCCGCCATTTATTAAAATTTCCTCCCAAAAAATAAATTCAAAAATTTTAATATAAAAATCCATAAAAGAACCCGACCCGGTGACCCGGGATGGCGGCGTATAGAGCAGATGATGACTACGATTACTTATTCAAGGTGGTGCTGATCGGAGATTCAGGTGTTGGGAAATCGAATTTGTTGTCGAGATTTACGAGGAACGAGTTTAGCCTTGAATCTAAATCCACAATCGGAGTTGAATTCGCCACCCGAAGTATTCGGGTCGATGATAAGGTCGTTAAGGCACAGATTTGGGACACCGCCGGACAAGAAAGGTACATTTCTTTAAAAACTTATTTTCTACTTTTTTTTTAATCATTACTCTTGTTTCTCATTTCGTTTTTTCTTAAAATTTTAAGGGTTTTGTTATTTTGAGAGATTTTGAGGAAAATTAAACGTTTTTGAGTTGGTGCTGTATTGGATTGGTAGAATCGCTATTTGGGAAATTTGAGGAAAATGAAGCGTTTTTTTTAATTTTCGGGTTAGTCTTAAAACTTTTGAGAGATTAGAGGAAGTGAGGGTGTTTTTTTTTTTTTTTAATATTAGTGTATTGGTTTGATGAAATGGCTTTTAGCTTAGGAACTTTTTTCTCCTTAGTCTGAGCTGTTTGTGTGTTGAGAAAATGTGGGATAAGGTGCATTCAAAATTTTCCTTCTCTTTTTAACGTTATAAGCCTCTGGACTTGGTTTATTTTGTGAAAAGTTGTTTTTTATTTTATTTTATTGATATATTTGATTTGAGCATATTTGAAAGATATTTTTCTTGATTAGCACAATGCACTTCGATTTAGTTTAGAAATTAGCATGTGATAGGTTATATATAAAATTCCCACTGTTTGCTTACTAATGGATGAGCCCCAATGAATTTTGCATCTGGGTTTAGTTGATAAATGTTACAGCTATATCCATTAATGAAAAGGTGAAGTAAACCTACTTTTTCTTAAAACTCCTACTTGAATCATCAAGTGCATCTGTAAGCATCTTTAGAATATAGGTTTATTGAATAAGATATCATTTGTACATCCAATCTATGGATCGTTGTATTATTCATTATTTATTTTAGAATGATATGTTTCATTTTGGGCATAAAGAAGGTTGCAGCCTAAGAATCAAGGAAACTGAACCGTCTGCTTGTTGAATGCCACCTCTTAAAGGTGGGTGACTGCATGAATCAACCAGGCTAAGCCCTGGTTCAAGGGATTGTCTCGTACTAATTATAGTAGTTAACCTTGTTCTAGTCTTAAAGTTTGTCATGTTATTCTGAAAGTGAGGGCATCTCGATATTGTCTGTTTCAGTTCTGATGAGTGACTTATCATCCAAAACTCGAAAAGCATCTTTACATACCTTCAGAGGGCATGTCTTCTACTCCGTTTTAACTGTCTATGATGCAGGATGCTGGGAGAAATCTTGTGTTGCATACTCGGATATTCTAAGTAGATAATATTCTCACTGGCGTTTGTGTTTCTGTGGGAAAAGATACCAGAGTGAAGTTCCATAATATTATCATACATTTCATTAATCGGAAGATTTAACTGTAAAAGCTTTAGATACACTTCATGTTCTATATTGACAGACTTGATTTTTTTTTTCAAATTAAGTATAAACTGTACCTGTAGATCATAAAATGAAAATTCTGTGCTGTTTTTCCATGAAATGAAATGTCTTGGGTGCATGAACTTTTAATAGGCTGTGCAAGTTTTTATTATTACTTGTTTCATCAGTCACTAGCAGCAGAAAATTATCACCATGATTTTGTTAATGGGAAATCATAATATTTCAGCTCTTGCTGATACTTCTCTTTCTGATGACGAGAACTGAATAGGATCATAATGTTAAGATTTGCCTAGCATAAGAAACTTATGCCTTGGCTTGGAAGGCATAAAAACAAGGTTGCGCTTGAAGTATTATTTGTTTAAAAATGAAATATAAATGATTTTCTGCCATCATTTTAGCTATGAACACCCGAATCACACTTTCTCCTATAACTTTTTAAGGTGTAAGCTTTTGAGAGCTGATTTCTTGTTTTCTTCTGTTTCAAAGATACCGAGCAATTACAAGTGCATACTACCGTGGAGCTGTTGGTGCATTGCTTGTCTATGATGTCACTCGACATGTCACATTTGAGAATGTTGAAAGATGGTTGAAGGAATTACGAGGTCACACGGATTCGAATATCGTGATTATGCTTGTTGGTAACAAGGTGGACCTGCGACACTTGCGTGCTGTTTCCACCGATGATGCTAAGGCCTTTGCCGAGAGAGAAAATACCTTCTTTATGGAGACATCTGCCCTTGAGTCTATGAATGTTGAGAATGCATTCACTGAAGTACTAACTCAAATACATCATGTTGTCAGTCGAAAAGCACTTGAAGTAGGAGATGATCCTGCAGCATTACCAAAGGGACGAACCATCAATGTAGGAAGCAAGGATGATGTTTCAGCCGTCAAGAATGCTGGCTGCTGTTCTGCTTAAATGTTAGATGATATATCCTCCATTTTTCGTATCTTTAAGCACAAGATTTGAGATTGAAGTCAAAGGAGAATCTAGCAGCTTCCAAATTTCCTTCATTTGATTTCGGTTCCTTACTCGTGGTTCTTTTATGGTATTGTTCTCCCTCGTGTAATGTTCCATTTCATAGTTTTGGTAGTTTTTGTTGTATTTGATTGCTTTAGAATAAATAGCAGACAGATCTAGTTTGGGTTTCTAAATAATTTTCATTAGTTGTGGATGATAAATTTTGAATTATTTATGACAATACATCTTGAATTCCTTCATAGGTGAATGCTAGAAATTGTATACAAAATTGGAATTGCAAAATGGATTGGGTTTCAAGCGTACACCATGCTGTTGCAAGTTCTAACAAAACTGTCTGGATTACTGTTTTGACAAGAATCTAGCTGTTGTTCATAGTATCTACGGAAGCATAAGCAAATCCGAGCCCGAAGTGTAATCAGTTGGTTCATGCTATTATCCTTGAGAAATGGTATTTAACAGGTCTAAGGACATGGCTGAAGAAGAAGACTGTTTTCTTTAGAATTTGGAAGTTCTATTCTACTAGGACCTTGCTTCCATGAAACAAAACACCAAACAGCTCGGCTGAGCAATTTTGATTTTTGAGCCAGGTTATGTGCATTTGGAAGCCAGATTAAATTGCGAAAGCACGACTTTAGCATTGCTTTGAGAATAGCAGCGAAAAAGTGTTTCGGAAAAGGTCTGATTTAAAATTTCATGTTTTCAGTGTTACGGTTAAATGTGGTGAAAAGTTAAAAGTGTTTGTTATGTAAGTTAATTCAAATTATATTATAATTCATTAATATTATGATATCTGGAGAGGAAAAAAAGTAATTAATATAAATTATTTATAAAATATAATTTGAATATATGTTAGATATTAAAATAAGAGGAGCAATCTACTTACATAGTATAAAAATTAAAATAGTTTATATGACTAATATTTAATGATCTAACATGTAACACCTCAAACTCGGCCTAAATGTTATGATTGAATCTAATGATGTCATATGATAGGGTGTTTGAAAACTACGTTGTCGCGATAAAAACCATTACCGTTTAATTACTTTTCTTTTCCTCTTATTAGTTCAAAAACGCTTTACTCATTTAATCGATAGTTTTAAAACGCATCTCGTTGCGGAAGCTTTAAAACAATCTAATTAATCGTGTGTTTAGAGAAAACCTTAGTTTTTTGAAATTCGAGTTTTCCTACGACTAGCAGTTATAAATCCACAAACCAAATAAAATCCCAAATTTAGGCAAAGTCCAAAAGTCCTACAATTACATTAAAAAATTTCCCAATAAAAATATAACCATAGGTAATAATTTAAAACCATGAAATTTAGAAGCTGTGGTCACCGTCGAGTCCTCCGCCGCACCGATTCGTCTAGGTCTGGGGATTACCTTTACACATTAAACAGAAAAGGGTGAGTTTACGTAAATTCAGTGTGTAATCCCTATAAAAAAATCACAGAAATCAGTCAAACACAGTCTGGGCCTAAGCCATTTTCCAGTATCAGTAGCAGTTTGGGCTTTGGCCCTTTTCAGTTTCAGTATCAGATATGCATTAGGGCCGTAGCCCATCACAGTAACAGTCATGTATGCAGTAATCACAGAACAAAATCCTACCCACCAGCCTCTAATACGCCATCTCTGTCTATCCCTACACTTACTGTGGGGTTTAAAACACCCACCCATCCTTACACTTACAAGTTGTACTGAATGCGACACATATCAGTATAATACAGCTGGGCTACTAGTCAATAGGCTTAAGAGCCTATCAGTATGTTTTACAGTTGAGCTGCCAGTCAAGAGGCTTAAAGCCTTTCAGTACACTTCCTCCAATATCATTATCCTAACCTGTAACATCGCTTATTCGTATCTGACGCGGGGACAGGGCACGAGGCATTACCTTACCAAACACATGTAAACACCCATTCTGAGTCATAAAATCTCATTCCAAATTAAAACTTTTCAAAACTTATTTTACGGCCCTTAATATGGACCTACGAGGCCTAAAACATAATTTGGAGTCAATCCGGGACCGTTTCGAGTACTTAGGAAAATTTTAAGAAAATCTACTAAAAATAGGGCACACGCTCGTGTGGAAAGGCAACACGCCCGTGTGACCTCTAGACATGGTCGTGCTGAAGGCTTAAGCATTTAGGTACACACCCGTGCCCCTTGTCCGTGTGGATTTATTTTCTAACATCGAATCTACAGGGGTTTTCACACGGCCTGGCACACATTTGTTTGTTCAGCCCGTGTCTCTCACACGGCCATGACACGCTCGTGTCGCAGCCCGTGTGCAAAAACCTTGGTATTCTGTTTCTGACGTCAGCAACCATTTAAGGTCACACGGCCGTGGCACACACTCGTGTGCTAGGCCGTGTCCTTCACACGGTTGGGACACACAGCCGTGTCTTAGCCCGTGTGTTTACTACTGGGCATTTAATTTTGTCAATTTAAGGTGCAAGGTACACACAGCCAAACCACACGCCTGTGAGGCAGACTGTGTGTCACACACGGCCTAGACATACGCCTATGTAGACAAAAATAAGGTTATCTACCAAAGCCTTTTGCCTCCCTGAAATAAGATCAAACTCATACCAATTCATAACAAGGTACCAATACTTAACCAATAGCCATAATTTGGCATCCACACAACTTCATATAACCAATCCAATCAAGCATTCATATTACTATCCTAGTACTCTTGTTCATCCATACTACTTTGCATATTCATGAAAATATCAACATTTGCATTTATAAACCAATAGCAAATATTAGCCAATATCTTTAGCCTTATACAAAATGAGGTATTTCAAAAAATCAAGCCAACATACTTGGCTCAAAATAAAATGACATTTAACCACGACTAGTTCCTATACATGCCATTTTTCAAAATGCTAGAAACTAACTATACCGAATGCTTTAGTTGATAGTGTGAACAAAGTCTCTAACATCCGTTGATCCACGACCTATTTAGGCGGCACTATAAGAAAATGGAAAGGAGAGAGAGTAAGCACAAAGCTTAGTAAGTTGCAAGTAAAAAATTAACAACAATTTACCATACTATAACATGCTATCAACACATCACAATTTGTACATGATATGAAAGAATGACTATAGGCATAACTTACTCATTTTCATCTTTTACTAATCATACAACATAATATGGAGCTCACATTACATACATTACGTATGGGTACCTGCACCACTCATAAGGTCATCATAATATCTCACGATCTCGATACGAATTTAAATTTCCTGTTGAACCATTTAGAATACGAAAGGATATTTAATAAGCCTCACACATAGGGTATTAAGCCGAAGCCATGTCCCAGACATGGTCTTACACTAGCTTACATGCCAAGTCGACACTATGTCCCAAACATGGTCTTACACTAGCTTACATGTTAAGCAGAAGCCATGTCCTAAACATGGTCTTACACTAACACATATCCAAGCTGATGCCATGTCCTAAACATGGTTTTACACTAGCTCGCCTGTCGAGGCTGATGCCATGTCCTAGATATGGTCTTACACTAACACCCGTATTAACGCCGATGCCATGTCCCAAACATGGTCTTACACTGGCTAGCACATATCCATGTCGATGTCATGTCCCAGACATGGTCTTACAGTGACACATAACGAGGTCTATGCCATGTCCCAAACATGGTCTTACACTAGCACTCGTATTGACCCTAATATCATGGCATGAATATCCAGTCTATTCTTAAGGTTCAACCGGGTTCTATCACATAAGTTCTCATCATTTCATTACTACAAATCATTATTTATCAATTCGAGCTCAATAAATGTTCTCATGCAGAACTCATATTTACAATTAATCATTTATACCAAAACAATGATTTCATGCATAATTATAGTAAAGTTTTATTATTTACCTACAACTTACCTTGGTATACAAAATGTGAACGACTTCTCAATTTAGTCAATTTGTTTGGCCTTCCCCTAGTCTAGGTTCAGGTTTCGTACTTCTTGATCTAAAATAACAAAATTTTACTAATTTAATCACTATATTAATATAAACAATTCAGAATTCATAACTTGGAAAAATGACCATTTTGCCCCTAAACTTTGGCAAAATGACCATTTTACCCCAAGGCTCAGAAATTGATTTTTATCGAATTTCCTTACTAGTCAAGCCTAGATGAATTCTTTTCACTCTTAGGGCAACCCACAATTCCTATTATTTCATGCAATTACTACAAAATTTAACAACTTTACAACTAAGTCTATGTTAGGTGTTTTTCATGAACACCTCTTCACAGAAGTCGTTTATTTAACAACTATGATCATTTTCTTTCATAAAATTTTAGCAAACCACATGAACGCTTTCATGGCAAATCCCTAGACTTTCTATCATTCTGCAAAACAGTCCCCTCAATAGATATCTCATGCTACAAGGGTCCCAAAAATGTAAAAATCATCAAGAAAAGTCTTGAAAATCACTTACTTGGAAGGGAACTAAGTGGCTGAAATTTCAAGCTTTCAAAAACCCCAAACTTGCTGAAATTTTTGGTAGAAATGAAGAAGAGAATGAAAAAGATGATAGCTAGTCTTAGGCCATTATTTTAATGCCAAATATCTCACCTAACTTTGACTAAATTTTTATTTTCTTCAATTATTTGTCTCATGTCTCCCCTTGGCCGGCCATGACTAATAAAGTGGGTATATTTGCCCATTAAAGAGCCTCAATTTTGGTTCTCTAGCTACTTAACCCAATTCGCTAGTAAATCACAACTTTTACCCTTTATTCGATTTAGTCCTCTTTCGCAATTAAGCCCTCAATCACGTAAATTAATTCACCAAAATTTTTATGCATCATTATAAAAATACTATAACACATAAATCAATATTTGAAATAATTTCTCCGACTTCAGGTTAGTGATTCCGAAACCACTATTCCGACTAAGCCCAAATTCAGGCTGTTTCACAACCCTATATAATACAACATACAATAAATGATATGCTATTTTCATATTTATCAGTACATACATTCAGATCAGTAAACATGCATAATAGTGACATGATCAGTACATAAATCACACAATCATTTTCAGTCAATTAGGGGTCTAAGTAGTGCTTACCGATCCTATAGTAGGTTCACAGTTGACTAGGTGACCCATGCAACCTTAGAATTTAATTTAGTAAAAGCGGAATCCCACGCTCGTGTGGCCTACACGGCCTAAATTGACCTTGGCCGTGTGGATCACACAGCCTGGCCCAAAATTCCATACGCCCGTATGGGCTACCCATGTGGCCCACACGGCCTAAATCAGTCTAGCCCGTGTGTCACACACGGCCTGCCTGACTATCACACGACCGTGTCCTTCGCGTACGGCCTGGCCTTGTCGATCACACGCTCGTGTCAGGGCATACGACCTACCACACGGGTAATCGGTTTAAAAGCTTCCGCAGTAAATGACGTTTTGAGAATTAATAACTTTTTTAAAAGTGATTAAATTTTTGATGATTCATGTTTTAGAAATGAACGACACGTTTTTAGACCTATCATTGAGTAACACAAAGTGAGTAAGTAGAAACGAGGGTTTTCATCGACATCACACTTTGCAAAAAGCACTTCAATATGGCATCACCTGATTTAGCCATAACGTCTAGGCCAGGTTTGGGGTGTTACATGATGCACAACCTACCTCTTTTAGGTGGTAGCCCCATTGATAACTTAACAGGTTTCATATTGGTTTGTCATACCTTTAACATTTCTAAGGGGGTCTTCTTAGCACTTAGACCTACCAAGTTGATATTCTTACCACAATAAATATCCTCAGCTAGCTAGATTGCCGACAATACATTAGTTCCACCTTTCTCATCACAACTCACCGACACCACGCATTATCGTTGATGAGTATTCAAGATACATATGCAATCGAAAAAAGGAACCAATATAGAATTAATCCACTCAAGGAAATCCAAGACAAGTACGAAGTCATAATCATCTAGATAAATTACCTCAAAATCTTCTTTGCCTTTTCACTTGCTGATTTACAACTCAACTCCTTGTGTTACTCTTATAGTTAAGACCACTTTGGAATTCACTATCTTGATCCTTTTGGTCGATTTGGCAACTGAGAGATCAAGTTTACCCAGGGCTTTCTCTGATATGGATAGATCAAAAACCCTAGTATCAACAAGGGCACTCCTTTGACCTACGATGTTGATGTTTACAAGCATCAACCATTTCTGCTTACGATCATTTGTTTTAGTAGAATTAAGTATCATTGATACAAGTTTTAATAGCCTATCCTCATCAAGCTCCGCTTTCTTTTCTTTGTTGATCATGACGAACTCCAATCAATGTGGGAAGTTTCGCACCCTATGCAGACCATAACATAAGAAACATTATATCTCACTCTTCTTTTTCTTTAGGTTGTTATTAGCTTTCCACTTCCCATCTATCACGCCCTATAAATTATTTACTTTTCACACTAGTTTATGACACAAACAGTAAAATTGCCTAGTGGTTAAGTGTGTGAATTAATTCCTAGTGATCTCAAGTTCAATCCCCCATAAGCTCACCTTTTTAATTAATTAAAATTTTGACAACTTTACTAAGTGTAAGCACTCTTGCCATCTAACCCATATTTCCATACTAGGGAAGATTCTTTCCTTGATTACAAGGTCAACATTCCCCGTTTTCTCCCCTTTTCACTCCTATTATCCCCTTTCCATGCCTTTGTCCCCTTGTAACAACTCGATTTTTAGTGGTGACAAAACAGTGGTTTCGGGACCACAAATTTCTATTTTGTAGACTCGTAAATATCAATTATAAAATATTTACAAAGTTATTAGAGTCATATTAAAATTTGAATAAGAAATTTTATCGTTTAGATAGTCAATTAAAGAAAAATGACTAAATTGAAAAGGGTATGAAATTTAATAATTATTACATTTAGATGATTAAATAGCTTAATAACTAAATGATAAGGGAACAATGTAGCAATTATTCCTTAGTAATTGACATTGGACGGCAATAGTATTAAAATGATAAAAAAATATTAAGCATTTACTGGCAAAATGGTAATTAAATTGAAATTAAATAAACAAATGGTAAGAATAAACCTTTCTTCTTCATTTTTACTTCTCCTATAGCCGAAATCACCATGGAATTATAGCTTGAGAATCAGCCAAGCATAAAAACTTTGCATGTAAGTAATTTTTATACCTGTTTCTTGTAACTTTTACATTTTTAAGATCGTTGTAACTAGATCCAACTAGCCCATATCTTCATTCTTGAATTTGTTAAAGATTTTAGAAGTTTTCATTGATTAATCTTGAATTTTTTTATTATAACTATGTATTTAAAGCTTTGATTATGGTATATTTAAGGATTAAATTCTGAAAATATTAAAATTACAAGGTTTGATTGTGAATTTGATGTTTATTAGAGATTTGTTTAAGGGCCTAGTATATCCAGCAGAAATGTTGAATTGAGAAAAATGGTTAATTTGATGATTTTTAGGTTAAGGGACTAAATTACAAAAGTTGTAAAAGTTAGGAGTAATTGTGTAATTTTAAAAAACTAAAAAGGTATAAATTGTAAAGTGAATTGGAATGTGAAATGTAAGCTAATAATTGAGGAATTTTACATTTTAGATCAAGACCCAGTTGATGCTCGTGGAAAAGAAAAAATTACGGAATAGTCCTTGAACTTTTACAACTACTACAATTCAGTCCAAATAAGTTTGCACAGTTTATAATTTAATATCTATATGAAATGTTTGATGATACAATGTGATGCAATGAATATATTTGATTATTAATGATGTAAAGTTATTTGAGAAAAGTTATTGAAATTCAAGACTTAGATCAGATTGAACTTGGGATAGAGTACAATCGAGATATGGTGTGTTGTGGAGGATTAGAGTGGGGATTGTTATGGAGTGATATATATCTGTTTCCTGAGTAGATTAAGGTTCAGCATTTTTTGCGAACTCTCGTAGTATACTCCATGTTTTGATGTGATTTTGGTTAGACTAGCTTCTATGAGCATTTAGTGTGTTTCGATTGGAAAATAGATGTACTCATATTTGTAAGTCATTCATCATATTGTAAATTTTTGTAATGTAACTTGTTTTGTGGTTTTGGTGATTATGTCATGTATTTAGACTTTGAATCGAATTATGAAATTCACTTGGTTGAGATTGTGGATGACAGGGAATACACATATGGTTATATTATCATAGAATGATTTTTTATACTTACTTCGGTAAGATTTATTGTTTTAGTATGTCAAACTTACTAAGCTTCAATGAGCTTACTTATATTACTTTGTTGTTCTTATAGATACTTTGAAGGTTGGATGGTCAGATCGGCACTCAAGTCACACTATCCACTCATTTTCGGTAGTTTTTGGAATGTTCATTTTGGATTTTATGGCATGTAATAGTCTTGTATGTCATTACTTTTGTTTTGATATGTAAAACATTAAAATATGATCTTGAATACAAATAGTCAATTTATATGGTATATATGTGAACAAGGTATGATATTTTAGTGCAAACTCATAGTAAGTATATTTGGAATGTTGTGATTGAGATGCTTATGTTTGGCACATTGGTTGAATGTTTGATGGAGTGATTTAAAATGCTTTGAATAATAGTTCATTTTGTACATAATTATGTATACTTTTGGTACCAATGAAGGTACATTGGTTAAGCACTTAGGATGGTTGATTTAGCATGTTTTGAGCTTGTTTAATGTCATTTTGAATAGGTCTTTTGGCTGGTAAATGAATTAGTTAGAGTCCAAGTAAGCTTGAATTGGTAAACTTATTGTATAAGGTTTATTTTTGGCCTACACGGCCTGAGACACGAGCGTGTGACTCAACTGTGTGAGACACACGGCCTGGCGACACGGTCGTGTGTCATCAGATGAATTCTTTAGGGTGATAATCAATCAGTTCCACGACTTATCACATGGCCTGACACACGGTCGTGTAGGATGACTGAAAAAGCTACACGGCCTGGCACACAGGTGTGTGACACGACCGTGTGATCCTACTCAGAGAGTTACGCGGGTGAAGACATGGGTTGGGACACTGCCTCGTGTCCCTAGTTTGATTGTTACACAGCCTGAGCCACGAACGTGTGTCTTAACCGTGTGACCCCTATTTTACAAATTTTGCATATTTTTCATAAACTTTTTAAACTATTTCAAATTTGTTCCAAATTGATTCTAAGTTATTTTTAAGGCCTCGAAGGCTCGATTTAAGGATATTGTGCATGAATATGAATGGTTTGTGATGTGATTATATTATTGATTGATAAAATGTTCAAATGTTTTTTTATTGTTTTGTAATACTTCGTAACCTTAATATGGCGACGGAGACGGGTTAGGGGTGTCACACCTCTCAACCTACCAAATTTCCTCCCTTACCTTACCTTGGTCGGCCATGCACCTAGACATGTCCAATTCACTTTTTATTTTCTTCATTTTTCTCTCCTCCCCTTTCTTTGTCGTCCACCACCTTACTCCTCCCTATTTTCTCTCTGTTTTCTTCCATTTCACCATCTAAATCACCTTTTCTTCTCATTTATCCCCCATTCCACCACCACATAAGGCCGTTGCACCTCCACCTCACCACAACCTCTCCACTGCCACCGCTGCATTGTCGCCGTCAACCACCACTCGAAAATTTTTTATTTTCTTATTTTCTCCTCTTTTTGAAATTCGTCTATGTAATCCTTCAAATATGATTTTTGTTCATTAAAAGGTTACTTCCCATCCTATTTTCTAACTTTTGTTTTACATCATATTATTTTTTGCTAGTGTCGAATCTTCTTCTCTAATCATCATATTGTGGGAAATCGTTTAGCCCTTTTTCCTCTGTTACTACGTAAGTATAATCAATCTTTTGTCATTGATTCACTCTTGTATATTTTATACATGCATACTTGACTAAGACAATGCTAACCATTTTAATTTATGGGTTTCATTGAAGTGCTAATAAAAAAATCTTAGTTTCGTAACCCCAATTGTACAAGTGTGCGATTAAGTCGAAGGATTTCAGGCTTGAGAATTGAACTCTTTCGTTAGAAGTTGGAATCGGGATCATTCCGAACGAATTGCAAATGTGTGGGGATTTGTTTTGATAATAATGGTTGATATCATATTTAATCAAGATAATATTATTATGAGAAATAATTCATTATTATTTAAATAATTATCTGAAAAGTGATATTGGGTGAATACTTTAAGTGTTCGTATGGATTGGTAAAATCCGTTAAAGAAGGATTTCAAGTAAGGGTTTTGAAACTTCAGACCTGTGATGAAATATGTGATTATGTGATTTTTATTAAAAATGTTGATGTACGATTTCCTTACACTTGTGATATGTGATATATGGCTATTTGAATATGCATGTACAATAAACATGATATTGAATTATTGATGTTTTGATTCGCATGTTAAATATGTTAATATTATGATATTCTGATTCGCATGTTAAACATGTTAATATTCTGATATTCTGATTCGCATGTTAAGCATGCTATTAATCTGATTTTGACTCGCATGTTAAACGTGCTATTAATCTAATTTTGACTCTCATGTTAAGCATGCCACCGTGTTAAATCGAAAATAAATCTGATTCGCATGTAAAGTATGCTTAATGTGAAATTTGTTTTGTATGTCATATCACATGCATGGGGTTGGGATAATATGTATGGAGGAAGTATCTGGCAGTTTAACTACATAATGATATGAGTAAGCCATCGTTAACGGACAACCTGGGATGGCGGGTCATCATTGCCGGGCAAGTCGAGATGACTTAATTAGCAGTATACCGTAATATTCCATATCTAGCAGTATATTTGCATTATCTGGTGGTTCGACCATAATATTTTGTTTCGGACGGCTCAACTGCACTATTTGGTGGCTTGTCCACAATATTGGTATGTTATTGGATGGACGAGTTTTGGGGAACTCATTATGGTGTGTAGCGAAGATGGGTAAATTTGTTTTCTGAAAAATCTGCATTAATTTATGAAAAAGTGTTATATTGACATCGTCATTATGCATTTTGATAAATGTGAAATTGTGACTGAATATCTATTTGTATATGATCTGTTTAATCGGATGCTTTATGTGTTAATTTATGATATTATGATTTGTAACCCACGCTGGGATTTTAAAGCTAACCCTTTTTTAATTCTGATTTTTCAGATAATAATCGAGGTTAGGACGGGCTCGGCTTATAAAGGTGCTCTCGGTCATTTTTAGAAAAATATATTATTTTGGTACTCAATATTTTAGGGATGTGTTTTTATCACCGTGGACTTTTGCTCAGGATTTTCTTTTGGACTTTGGATTATTTTGGTTTTGGATTTTTTTCATGATTTAGGTTTTAAAATTATCATTTAAAAGATTGTGAAATTGACAATTTACGATGTATTCATAACTAAGTCAAACAAGACCCAACAATGGTGTTTTCAAAATTCAATACTTTGTTTTCGAAACTCAACACTATCTGCTCACAAAATTGATATTTTACGAGATATATATTAAATTTACATTTTAAAAATGACAAGTTTTAGATATGCAAATTATCTACTGCGATGTTTTAATTGAAGTACGACGTTTTATGAAAAATATCAAAACTTGAGTTTTCTAAAGATAAATAATTTCAAACAAAATTTGGTTTTCTCAAACAAGTTACAAGGACGTTTTTAACAATAGCAATTTGTAAGAGAAAATAGCTAAATGATTTTTTGGGCCATCGATATGGCCAATGTGATATTCGAGATTCGGCCATAATGTCTAAGTCGGGTTTAGGGGGTTACACCATTCGTGGGTTCCCATTGCCACCATACTGTTGTTATACTCAACATGTCCTTCTTCATATCCCCTAAGGATTCCTCGAATAGTGTCTCCCTCATATCCCCTATGGATTCCTCGAGATTGACCACTCAACTTTCCAAAATCGACAACATATCTCTTGATCGGCTAGCTTTCCTTGCACTCCCACGGGTCTCCATCTACTCCTTTTAACATATTGATCGACACTTTCGAACCGTCGTTCGGATACTAACTGTTAAGGGGCTAAAACTTTAGGCTTGCAATCCTTGCAATCTTAAGTGGTTTCTTGAGTTCAAATCCGCTTAAGTCAGCTTAACTCTAACAAAGTGAGAATTCTCTATAGAAATTCTTTAAAACACCAAAAATAAAACAGACACAACTTAAAGACAAAAGAGCAACAAAAGAACAAAAAAGTCACAAAAACAAAAGCACACCAAGTGTTTGAGTAAATGTTCTTAATAGGATTTCATTACTATAAAATATTACAAGTGAGTTTCTATAGGACGATTACAAATGAGGGGGAAGGCCTTTACTTATAGTTGAGCTCCCTCAAATCCAATAGTACAGTTTGTTTTACATTGACAATCGAGATTAAGTCTTTCTACAATTAAGATTCTGAAGGAATTTGTACAATTCTCTAAGACTACAAAATCAAATATTACAAAATTATCAATTTTCTAATATTAGTTTTCATATTTACCATGGCAACCCTAATTTTCTTTAAGCGCTTCACTGGACCACCAAGACTTCAAGTAGATGGGCTTCTCCACATGTTCTACGAATCGAGTCAATTCAAGTAAGTCCAATTAGCCTCATTTAATTTATTGACCTCTATGGGAAGCTCTTTGTACATTAATCATAGGCTTTGATCCGTAGCCCATGACAAAAGAGTTATGTCAGTTAATTCAGTTGATTTTTTACACTTCACCAATTATCCTCCTACTATAATCGAACCTATCGATTTTGAAAAATAATGCTAAACACACTCTAAGTTCAAAAGTTATTTCTATGGTTTGAGTTTTGGTTTTACCTAAACAAAACGTTAGGTCAATTGCTTCGATGCTTTCTAATACATAACTAACCAACCTTTTACTGTAATCAAACCAATCGACTTTCATGGTTTGATCTAATCAAACCAACTTAACAATATATTTTTTTTTGGTTTACTACATGTCCATTTTATGATCCATGTTTAGGGTTCGTGACTGTCCCTCCCAACAATGTCGTCTTCAAGGTATGTGTAGATATTATATATTACAAACATATTTAAACCACATCTTAACCACATCTATATGAAACCTTAACCAATTTAACTAAAACCAGCTTATGCTCTCCCCAGTTTTACCATTTTTGGTGGTTTTAACACCATGGGATGGATGCACCAGGAGTAAGGGGGCTTTGCCCTTGGGTTAGTTGGTGGTTATGTTCCACAAGAGACGTTACTGAGACGCCCATCTAATGTGAATCATGGGGTTATGTGGGAGTCTTTGCTCGGTGATAAGCAAATTGTATGGCTTCCTCTCTTGGTTGATCATTATACATTTGAGCACCAGATTAATGGTAGACAACACTGAAATGGCTACCCTAATCATGCCAATCCTTCCTTATAAATGTTCTTCAACAAGAATATAAACAGCAGAGAGATGCAAACATATTATAGGAAAAGAAAATAAGAAAAGTTGTGAAAAAGCACATTATAGCTGAAGTTAACATTACAGCTTGAAACTGCATAATGAGAGTCTGTACAATTGTTTGATAATTACAAAGCCAACAAATAATGGATGGACTGTCCGTTAGACATCTGCAAGTTCATGTACAAAATACTTGACAAAATATCAATCTAGAAAAATCTAGGTGAGTTTTCCCAGATTGATTCTACCAACATCAACCATTTTATGTAATTTATTACACTTTTCTCACGTCCATATTTTATACATTCTTGGTCTCTGTGGCTATCGCCTCGGATTTGCAGATGGGGCATACATTCTTAACAACCAGCCACTTCTTCAAGCAACCTGCATGATATTCGTGTCCACAATCAAGAGATCCGATTTTCTCTTGGTTCTTATAATCCTCCTGCAAAATTCCAAGAGAAATAGCAAATACCATCTGTCAGGAATGGACATGTTGTATGATGGTGTGTGCTTCAAACTTAAACAACGGAGATGTGCAGTTCAAGCTCATTGATAAAGAATAATACTAGTTCTAAGCATTGTTCAGTGTCCGTTACCTGGCAAATAATGCAAGAATCAGGTTCCTGGTCAATAGGTGCTGCCTCTTCCAGATTAATAGTTGTAGCAAATGTTGAATAACTTCTTGTTTTCAATTTACTTGTAATGGTTTCCTCAGACAATCCAGTGTTCACGTTTCCAATACGCTCACCCAGAGCAAGCAGTTCCTGTGGTCATTTAGAGAATTTTACAATGAATGGTCACCTAAAGTAAAGTTGAACCAAGCAAGACAAAACAACATATATGATCTTCAACTAACCTCGTAAGACATGTCCTCTATATCCAAGCGCATATCTCTGTGATGATCAATAAAGTTCCCTACTTCATAAAATTCTGGGAGCCCCAGTACAGCAACTCCCTGCACCAAATCAATTAAAAGATATCACCATATTAAACTGAAAATTACCCCCAAAAAGAAAAGATCAGTTACATAAGAATACCTTTTTCCTAGTTTCAGAAAAGAAAATGAAGTAATAAACATAGATAAGATTGCAGAAATGAAGAACAGGTACTAACATCAGGCGGAAGAACTCTTAGGTGAGGAAGATTGCGGTGTCTCACAGTTGTCTCAGGTACAATACCACTCTCTCGGCGGGAATGATATATCCTAAAGCCACTAGGAGGAACTGGTCCCAGATGCCTACGCCCCATCTCCCAACCATCATGCGAAAGATTCATGGAGCTTTGTGAGGCGTAACTTGCTGGAAAGCGATGAGGAACTGCTGCTACTTGTGGATGAATATTAATGCTGTGACCTCTTACTCCTTCAATAGGTGGTGCAGGGTGATGAAAATTATGGTTCCGAAGTTCAAGGGGAGAAGCATGTGAAAAGTTTGTGGAACTTCTAAGATTAGTCTCCATAGGTGCACCAACATTGCTACCTGCTCAAACATAAGACAGTGAAGAGTCCACAGAAATCAGTTTCAAGGAGAAAACATTGTACTACATCACCTCATTTACATGGAAGCTGCTTTCAAAAAAAAGAAATATAACTTATGGAAAATTGAAATTCCTAAAACAAGCTTGGGAGGAAAGAATAGAGGAATGGAGAAACTACCTTGCATATATGGAACCCCAGGAACCTGAGTCCAGGCTGAGGCACCTCCATCTGTTATTGTTGGCTGAAAGGGCTGACCTATGTAATTTCCTTGAAAAACATGGTTAGCACTATGCATCAAAACAGGTTCCACTGGAGTTGCACCTAATCTGTTCCTCACACTTCTTTGAGGTCCTGCTTCTCTAATTGTTGGAGAGCCATTCCCCCTATACTGAGGAATGTTGAAGGATGCACCATCCATTGTCCCAACTCCATCGGGATGTCTAGAACTTAATGGTGTAACCGAGGAACTAGAGCTTGATGAGGCATTAAAATGCTGAAAATTTCCTGGGACTCCTTCAGAATTCTTTCTCTTATACGAGCCCCTAACATTATCCATGAAGTGGCAATTCCTTGCATATTCATTTGCAGAAACTCCTAGGAGGTTGAAGTTGCTTGAAGATGGCATCTGGTCTGCCGGTCCATGATTTACAGGAGCACTCGATGAAGGGTTAGCCACATAGGGGATGTAATAGTTGGATGCACTTCCAATACCAAGATCAAGATTAGGGGAATGATTATGATGCTGAACACCTGGGTACTGGGGTAACCCATAGAACATACCACTGTCATAATGCTCTGGTAAGGGATGGGTATCAAGACTAGTAGCAGTCCCAGGAGCCGTGACTCCCATCTGGATATCAGGTGGTGGGTAATTAGGCCTGCCACTCATAAAGATGCAGGGCTCAGGATGTAGATATCCTTGGCCTTGCTGGTCCATTTCTAAATCTATCATCTGATTAGGGCATAGCATATTTCTTTGGCCCATGGTGTTCCAATAACTTGTTACAGTTTGTCACTGCTTCAAAGTAAAAAGAAAAAGAAAAAAAAACTTATCTTAGTACAAGCCATACCATAATCCACATTTAATATAGCATAGAGAAGAAAAAGCTAACTGGCCACCATGCATCTATCCATTTATAAGAACAATAAATAAAACATACAAATATAACTTGAAAATAACAGCAAATCTATAAAGTTTGAATTATCAGAAAAGACACACAACGAAATGAAACTTTAGCACATACTCCACCTCAATACAAAAAAGGGAACAAGTATCCCCTTCATCCAACTTAAGAGCAGAAATACAAGACATGCAAAGTATTACTTGCTAATCAAACCTTCTCATCTATTTATTTGGAATTTATAATATGCACTTATTTCAGTAGAAATACAAAGCATTTCCTTCTACAAATGGAAGAGAAGCAAACATGCAAAGAATATTAACAAATCCACTATTTTAAATTGCAGCACTTGTAAACCAAGAAACGGTTAACATAGCATTCAGGACAAAGGCACGGATCCTTGAGAATATACTAATCATTGTAGTCTCTTTGCATTGTCCGCTAATTTAACCTAAGACTAAGAATGCCAAAAAGAAGAAAGAACTTATTCTCCAATACTCAGATGTCCTATAAAACAAAAGTTTCTTTAAACATATATTTCAATTCCTAGAAGTTCAAAATGCAATATTGCCATACATGCTATCATACATTTCTTCCTTCACATCATCAACCAAACAAAATAAAAATCTAACCCTAAATTCATACCCCCACCCCCAAAAAGTAAATCTTTACTATCAGAAAACAGGCATTCAAAATAAAAACCCATCATCAAAAACATCCAATCGAAAAAATTACCCATGCCAAATTCTAGAATGGAGAAATTTACTGTATTTAAGAAAATACAATGATTTATTGATCTTTCAAAAAAAAACACACACACACAAAGGTAAAAATATTTCAACTTCTTTTATCATAATCTTTCCAATCCTAAAGAGCATCCAGCATCCAACAAGTTCTCCCACCAACTCCTCCTTTGATTAGAACATTGAATAAACGCCCAAAAACGGAAGTTTCTGGAATATACAACAATCTTAGTTTCAAACAAATTAGTCAAATTGTTAAAAGCCCACTATCTATCAAAAGAATTGAAAATCTAAATTTGTTGGCAGCATGCAAATTCAAATATAAGAGAAAACAAGATAGCCTTCTTTCTTCGCCGTACCTTATAATCATAAGAACACAGCCCAGAAGAACAGCTTATGTTAATGGTAATCCTAAGGAAAAAGTCAAAAGTGAAAAAAATTAAAATTTGTTAAGTTTTTTTCTGCATTAATCAAAATTCAGACAATGTAGAACCCTAGCTATTCAAAAATTAAGCGTACAATTTGAAAAAAGCTAAAAAAAAAATGAAACGAAAAGAAAGACTAACCGATTAGAAGCGAAATTAAGGAAAGAATAGAATGAGATATTGAGAGATCTGAAGAAAATAATAACAATTAGAAGAGAAATGAAAGAGAAAACATCAAAAGATAGAGAAAGAGCGAGATAGAGACAAGACATTTCCACTTTTATAAACAGACTTCCCTTTTCTAATTTTAATTTTAGATAAATTATTGTTATTAGTGTTTTTTAAATTTTATAAGATATATTTATATTAAAAATGAGAAATAAATATAAGTAAAAGTAACGTTTGTGACATTAAAATAGAATTCAATAACATTTTGATTAATGATTGGATATTTAATAGAATGAATTAAATAATAAGCTAGTGATTATTTATGTTACATATAAAATTTAATGAGAAAATAACTATAAAAAGGGTCAAAATCTATTTATAAAATTACATTTTTATGATGAAGATGTGATAAAATAGCAACGCATATTCTTCAAGTTCCCATGAAAAAGCTTTCAAATTTAAGGACATATTTGCATGTGGGTCCTCTAATTCTTATCCCATGTGCTCCCATTTGCCTTTCCAATCAACATTTTATGGTTTGATATCTCATTATCATTTTAGTATTTATTTGAGTTTGAGTAGTACATAGTAAAATGTGATTTCAACAATATTATTAAGAGTAAATCATATGTCCCATTAGATTTATTCCACTTTGACATTTTTTATAAATAAAAATATTACATTTAATCTTTTATTATATCCTAATTGATTATATTTGATGTTAAAAACTAGTATGTGTTAAATGTGTGGTGCATGTGAGATTGAAATAAATCCTTTCTCTTCAAATTGAGGTTTACAATTGTTAACTAGGAAGAATAAATATAAATTTAAAGGTTGTTGTTCTATTACCATCGATAAAGCTAATTATTCTTATGTTTGAGGTTCATTCATGAAAGTACAAGAGA
Organism: Gossypium stocksii; assembly: GCA_020496765.1. Lineage (NCBI taxonomy): Eukaryota > Viridiplantae > Streptophyta > Magnoliopsida > Malvales > Malvaceae > Gossypium > Gossypium stocksii. The sequence continues at coordinate 97,004,584 of CM035632.1, read as the reverse complement.
TGCTTCGAAGTAATATAAGTTGGTCACTAGACAATGGAAGCAGTGTGAGGATTTGGCTAGATCTTTAGCTACCTAATGTAAGACCTTTGATTAGTAAAAGCACTATGGAAACTAACGGTCTGGAGAATGTTTGGGTCTCGGATATGGTAGATAATCATGAGAATTGGAAATGGGATTCCTTTGCTTATCTTTTAGAATAGTCGATCCTTTTGTAGATTGCTTCCATTCCCCTTCCAAAAGATAATTTAGGGCTTGATTAATGCATATGGAGGTGCCCCTTCTAAAAGATAATTTAGGATTTGATTAATGCATATGAAGGTGGTCTAGCGTTGGTAAGTTTACAATCTCAATGCTTATAAGCAACAATGGTTGGTAATTGGAATCGAAAGAGGATCATTGGACTAAATTATGGAAATTGCCATTACTGCAAAGAATAAAGCAACTCTTATGGTTGGAGTGGAGAGAGAGTCTTTACAAATTTTTAAAGATGTAAACATGGTATTGCAATGGATGCATCATATTTTGCTTATGGTTGCTACATTAAAAATATCATATTTTGCACACTTGTTTGTGCGGTGTGGATTGGACTATTACTTACAGATTTGCATGATAATTTCTTCATAGCAAATTTAAATATATGGATGATGCAATGTATTTACTAGTGATACATTTATTCTTTGGTTCAACGATGTCGCTTAGAAAACACTTTTTGCAATTACATGTTAGTGGCTAAGGAGAAGCGCAATGTTATGATCTTCCAAGGGGAGCATTGTACTGCGAACAGCACTGTTAATAGTTGCTTGAGTTGGGCTATTTCGATGGGGGCAATAGCATTGGGCAGTTCTCAAGCAATAGCAGAGGATTGATCCATGATAAAAATAGAAACTAGCTGATCTAAAATAGGTGAAAAGTGGGGATTCCCGAGGTAAATTTGTGCAAAATTTTCTATGGGATCTCGATTGCTTGAAATATAGGCTTCAAGAAAGTCCTTGTGGAGTGTGACATCTTAGTTGTCCAACTCTTGAATAACAGAATGGTCGGGAGTAGCTCATTGGCATTGATCCGTAACATTAGTGATCTTTATGGTCAAGAATGGAAAGTAAAGTTGTTGTATATCAATCGAGAGGCTAATGAGGTTGTAGACTGATTTGCAAAATGTATGAAAACCTTTGAATGCGGCTTTGACCAGCCTAACTACGTATCTGGCCCGAATAAAAAAATTCAAACAAGAAAAATTTATTAAAGAACATTAAACCTCACCGTTTTGCACACACAATAAAAATAAACAACTCTAAGAGGTAAAGAAAAGAAGTTAAGATTTTCTCACTTGTAACTTTTAAAGAGTAATCAAATGTTGGGAAATGTTCTCATATTGTAGTAAACATGTAATTATTTTCTATGTATTTAAACGATGAATAAATAAATAAAGTTAATTTTACATTTTACTATTTTGTCTTTTCTATTTCTGTCTTTCATGTTTTGCATGCATAGCGAAATTGTGACAAGCAAATATAGCTCATTAATTGTCAAATTTCTAATTGATGATAAGTGGCACTGTAAGAATGATTACATTGCGAGAAAGACAACATATTTCAGTAGGTAATCTAAACAAGCCTGTAATCTCGTAAAAGAGTCAAAGTGAGCATTTGATTCAAATACTTACAGGGATTATTATGTCATCTATAATTCCAACTGGGGAGATGGCTAGTTTTGGCTATCGGAGCATTAACTCCACAGGTAGAGACATAGATGTATTCATTGGAAGAGTGGTACATTGGATTGGACCCAAGATAAATTAATTCTAAATCCATTTTTGAATTAATTCACTTGTGATGTTCATGGTGTGATTTACCTAAATCTTGAGTTAGCCATTGACCATGCGTATGTAACTCATGTGCTTTGATATAAGTGGAGGCTTATGCTCTAAAGATGATCGAACCCATAGTCGTTATGTTGGGTACATGACTTGTGTATGGCATGGCTTTCCTAGCAACAATAGAATTCATAGCTCAATTAAAGAGTTAACGATATCCTCTCATTGGTATTGTATGGATTGATAAATATGGAACGTGGTCACAAGTTGCTTGTTCTCAAACAAGCAATTTATCACAGTCATTTGTTGATCATCATTAAAAAGACACAATCGTGACAATGAGATAAAATAGAATTGTATTGAGTGAATGGATTTAACTTAAAGGAATTAAGGATATCATATGAAAGTAACACACATATGACGAGGTCATTGGACAAAGCAGTTGGATGAAATGCTTTCGTAAAGAGTATGCAATATGGAGTTTTCAATCATGGTACTTTTTGTGGACTGACTCCATAATTAAGTAAATTGCGAATTATCAGAACGATACTTCTAGACATAATTGCAATTACTCGAGCCTAATTGTATATGTTTGATTGGTTCCTCTGCTAGCTCAACAAAAGCTTGATTAGACTGTATTTGAATCAGATGGAAATTTTATGACGTTAGAAATAATTTAATTGAGCCGAGAAAGTTGAATTTAAGAGAAAGTTGTAGAGAGAAAATTCTCTGAAGAATTTATTTTAGAAAATTCCCAGAGATATTTTTCATATTTAAAACTTGATTCAGAAGTTTAGAGAAATTGTAAAATTACCCCATTGGTAATTTTGTGGAAAAGTTTATGATTTAATGGGAACCCACACTCAACAGACGTGAGCTTGAGGATAACAGGGAAGACTACTCAGTCGAAATACTCATCCTATACGAATCGAAAATGTACAGTTTTAATTAATTGTTTACTACTTTAAATATCACAACCAAGTTCTAATTTTAGAAAAAAATTTAAAACTCGGATTTCCCCTTAAACTTATTTTCCGTTGCATTTTCAAATCCGATTTTCTTACATCAAACTCAATAATATTCAAAAACAATGTGGGACTGCTCTCTAACAAAGCTGACCCAAGACTTTAAAAAGCCAAAGAAAAACTCAACTCCAAAGGAAGTAAGTTATGCGGAGAAAAGAGAGAAAACTCTTTTCGTACCTATTAACATAGGGAGCGAAAATGTGTTAAAATGCGTAATGGAATAGTAAAAGCTAAAACAAAAGAAAATCTAATGCTAGAATCAAAGAAAATAAACTATCGGGCCGAAAAGCTGAAACAATAGAAAACAACTAAAATTTTTCGTTCAAGGTGTTTCTGATGTGCTAAAATTACAAAAATTAAATTGGAGCTCTTTATTTGATAAATATAAGATCTGAATATTTTAGACACAAGATTCAACCCACAATTTTTTTTTTATTTTTCTATCTTTTTTTTTTACTTTTCTTTATTTTTTTTCAATTTTTTTGGGAAATAGTTTTTTCAAAGTAATAAAGTGCCAATAAATAGCATGCAAAATTTTAAATCAATTTGAATTCATTTACCCACTAAAACTAATATTTTTCCAAAAATATTTCAAGGTAAAAACAATTTTTACAGGTTGTTTAAGCAAAATTGATGAAAACATTATATTTATTACAAGGAAACAACTCAAAAACATACAAATCTGATATCAAATGATAAAGAGGGAGGCAAAAGAGGATTGTATTCAAGTTGTTTGACTCGAAAGAAAAGGATTCAGATTTGACCTATAAAGAAGAATAAAATAAAAATTAGAAATAAAGAAAATGAAAACACTAAAAGAAGAAATTTGAGAATAAAGAATAAATAAATAAATAAATAAAAATTAAAAAAACAAAACAAAATAGAAGATAGAACGAGTAAACCGATGGATATGATGAATAGATGTATAAGTGTTCAATTAAACCCTTTGATTATAAACTCAAACAAACTAAATTAATGGTCATAGTCAACCCTCCAAGAAATAATTCATTGGCAAATTGAAGGCTTAAGAATGAATTATCACAACTTCTTGAAGAAAATCAAGAAGAAAACTACTTCTAAAAATCAAGAAGAAAACTATTTCTAAAAATCACAATAAAGAAATTTTCCACAAAAAAACTAACTCCTAGAGTTGAAAACTTTATTAATTAAAATAACTGTGTCTGTAATGAACTGTTAATAAACATGTATATAAGCTAGTTAAGTACATTTAAATAAACTCTCAAGTATGCTAAAACTCTAATTAATTTAAACAAGAAGTAGCTTTAAACTAAATTTTCTTGTTGGCTAAGAAATATAAAACTCCTAAATAACTTAAAATACTTAAAAAATCCAAAATTTGAAATAAATAAATAATAATATAATAAAACTTAATAATACAATACTGGGCTCATATATAACAAAAATTAAGCCTAAAAATCAAAACTAATATAATTTAAACTTGAATTAAAAGCCCTAAACTCGTAATTTCCATAATAATCCTATCCAAAAATTATGTTCGCACAGTCTTCACTAAAATTGTCATAACTTGAGCTTTTGAACTCGAAATCAAGTGATTCAAAGTGCATTTCGAAACTAAGAGATAGACCTTTGAATGTTATAAATACATCTCAACCTAGATATGTCTGAATCTCATCCAAAAAGTCATCGCAAGTTGACTAATTTTCCAAACTTGAAAATTGGCAGCTTTGGTAAATGGAATTTAATAGATTTCACATCATCCGTGCATGTATCACATTCAAGAATAGGAAACTTTACTTGTAATGGCATAAATTTTTCTAGTGTTGGAAAATTTGATTTTGTGCTAGAATCGGTAATTTCAAATTTTTCGAAAAGTTAAACCGAGAGATTTTTGGAAACAACTATTTATTCGATTTTATACTCCATAATTAGTGGGTGATAATTATTAATTAATTATTAATTATTAATTATTTATTAATTATTTACAATTAGATAGTTGGAATTTGAAATATAGACTATTTTGTAAGAGAATCAAACTTGTTGGGGCAAATGTCTAAAAATTAGAAAATAGAATTAAGAAGAGGTGAGGCCCTTATTAGGTGATTGGCCTAAGGGTATGAGAGCAAATAGACCAGTCATTAGCAAATTTTAGTTGGAAGGAAAGATTATCTCTCATTCATTTTCACAAAAAAAATTGAAAATATATCAATTAAATTCTCTCACCTCTATCAAATATTTCCTTTTGATTTTTTTTTATAAAATTTCAATGATTTAATAAGGCAAAGTTGATTTCTAGCTCTTTTCTTGATATTTCAATCCTTCAAACTTAGATTTTCCATTTTTCACTATTTTTATTGGATTTTGGGTAAAGAATAAGTTGGAATTATACTGATTTCTTGATGCTTTCTAGTTATATTCTAAGTCATTATGAGTTTTGATTGTCATAGGATCTTTAAGAATTAGATGTTTGTAAAGATTTGGTGGGTTCTTGTAGTAGAGTGAGAATTTTAAGGAGAGAAGAATATTGAGTAATCTTGCAGATTCTCGACAGCTTGAGTGAGCAATATCGAATCATTATTTAGTGATGGTTGAGATCCAACATAAGTTGTGGATTCTTGACAGCTTGAGTGAGAAGCTAATGTCAGTCGTGATAAGTTTTATATTTTTATGATCGTACCTAGACACTAACTATTATCACGAATAAGGCAAGTGCACCTGTCGGATAGTAGTATAGCTTATGGCAAGACCGGAATATCAAACCCAAAGGAACCAAAAGTACTAGTAATAACTTTCTCTCTATTATCTAACCTAGAAAATAAAGGGGAGTTGGTTTAAACTAGAATTTAACTAAACTAAAGACGCGGCAAAGAATAGATTAGGGAAATACTTTGGGAAAGCTAATCAATTAAGGCAATACCCAAGGAAGAATCCACCTAGACTTCACTTGTTATTTAACTCTGAACTAGACGATTTATTCATTCGACTTGATTCGTAGAGATCCCTAAATTATGTTAATATCTCTTTCGAGACTAAGAACAACTAACCCTAGGTTGATTAATTGAAATTTCTTTCTAATTAAAACCCCTAGTGTTGCATTAACTCGATCTGTGAGCCCCCTATTAGATTTGACTCTAATCCGACAAATTTTCGTCGTCTTATTTCTAGGATTGCGATCAACTCCACTTAATTGCGTTGGATCTACTCTTAAATAGGGACTTTTGCTCCACTGAATAAGCACATTCGACTTGAATCAATATCCTAAAATTTTAGCTCAAGAATTAAAAACACAATTAAGAACAACTCAAATATTTATCATATATTTCAGATAACAATAACAAGATCTGTCTTAGGTTTCATCCCCCTCAAGTATTTAGGAGATTTGGTTCATAATAAAAAGGGAAAACATCTCAAAATAAGGAAAACAACAAAACATAAAGAAAACCCAAAACTCCTAAGAGAAATTTAGAAAGATCTTCAATCTTGATGTAGATCCTTGCTTCCGAGATGGATCGATCGGCTTTCCTTGAGTACTCCTTGCTTTCTACTCTTTGTGTCCCTAAGTCCTCACCTAGGGTGTTTATATAGGCATTGGAATACCTTTCTTAGCCCCTAAGTAGCTTTTTTCGCTTGAAATTAGAATGAGTCACGGCAGGGACACGCCCATGTGGCACGCCGTGTGAATCGGGCTCAAGCTGTGTTCAAGTATGCTAATTTGGCATGGGCATGTGGTGTACCCGTATGAGAAACTTCAGGTTGTGTTGATTTCTCACTTTGGCCCATTTTCTCTGTTTTTGGCCTGTTCCTTGCTCTTTTCTCTTCCTTATGCTCTCCTAAGTATAAAACATGAAATTAAAGGATTAGGAACATCAAATTCCACAATTCTAATGATAAATCGTCCATAAATGAGCTAAGCATGGGGTAAATTTTATGTATAAATAATGGTTTATCATATACCCCCACACTTAAGCATTTGCTTGTCCTCAAGCAAAATCCTCAACTCACAATTAAGAATTCATTGTTCTTAACTTATAATTTCTATCAATAATGCTTTGAAATAACCCATAAGTAGTCATACCTTAAGAGTTCAACTAAAAGAACATCAAAGTTTCAAACAATCCAAGTTGAGTATTTTAGCATGAAAACATAGGTATCTCTCCTTATCTAAGTAATTATCCTTAATTAAAAATCACATAGAGCTGACATCCTCACTATAGGTTCACTCTATTCACTCAAAGTGTTTAGGGTTCAGAAATTAAGCACTCATTAGTCAACATGAGGAGTTATTACCATAAGCTTGCATGAAATTCAAATCTCCACCACTATAAATTTAGATGATACATCGATCAAAAGGTCTTTTAGAGGGTTGTAATGGGGCTTTGGTTAGGGGTGTAGTTACAAGCTGAAAAAAGAGGTTAGAATCGAGATTGAATTGAAAAATTGCCTAACTAGAAAAAATTACATTACTGAATAAATAATCCTATAATTGAGCTTTTCCTCATGAATATCATCTTTCAGGTTCCAGCATTACATAGGTTCGTAATAATATGCCGAATGATAAATTAACAACTAAAATAATTTTGTATGTGTTTTTTTAAGGAACAAATCAAATATGAAACTTTACTAACTGAATAAGAGAAAATAGCTAGGCAATTTATTCAAATCAAATCTCGACAAAAAATGGGGATTAAATTAAAGGGATTTCAACAAAAATGGGCTGGTTGGTTAATATTGTGGGTAAATCAATAATGGGTTATCAGGCTCAAGGGGGTTCACTGATGGTTAATTGTGAAGGTAGGCTTTTATGGAGTAAGTGGTTTAAACCTAAGTGCCTTTATCATCTCGGTATATCAGATCAATAGTGTGGTCATGCATAATCGAAGTAAGTTCTAGAATAACAAATCAATATTGACACACTCATAACTATAACAATGAGCAAGAAAGGATATATGCTTTAAAGGTTCAAAATCTCACAAAAATTATGGCTTTTGATGTCAATCCTATGAATTTCAAATTTCAAAATAATACCTAAACTTGAGGAAACATCCTAGAAAGATTTTAATTCTCAAAAATCAACTTATCATGCTTGATTCTCTAATGATTTTAAAGTTTAAACAATCAACACATAACTCTCTACGTTTTAATTCAAGACATATCAATAAAATCATAAATCAATCCAAATTCATTCTAATAGTGAAAGCCAAGATTCAGGGATTTGAGAATAATACAAAAAAGGGATTTCCTGTAATGTAATTAATATCCCCCCACACTTAAGATGTACATTGTCCTTAATGTACAAAGATAAATAGTAAGAATATAGGCATAATATCATAAGGTAGGGAGAGAAGTAAAACTTTCTGAATTTTGGATGAAATCCTTAGAATAATGAAAGCCGAATTGGAGGAAGGGCTACTTGATGTATATGATTTTAAGCCATTTAAGAAAATAAACACAACTATGGATAGATTTAAAGCATTACTCGATGAGCACCATAAGGATAAACAAAGTTCAAAATATAAATAATAAGTCTTTAAAAGGAAAAAGAAAAAACATAAGAAATAAAGAAAAATAAAAATAAAAATAAAAAGTAGGGTTTGGGGAGCTCAAAAGGGGTGAATTTAGGGTTTTAACACGCCTGATGTTTGGCCCACGCCCGTGTTCTTTGGGCATGTTGGTGCACACGGACATGTCGTACGGCTGTGTCTTGCTTTGTTCGCTTCTCTCATGCCCGTATTACTCGTGCCATGCCCGTTCTAGTTTAATAGGTTCGACCACAAGCCTCGGCATGGGTGTGTCGCAAGCCTGTGTTGATTTGGCAAGTTTGCCCACGGCCATATCGCACGGCCGTGGCGATTTGTTAAGTTCCGTGTTTTGGGAAAAGTTTTGCCCTGTTTTCACACGGTCGTGTCTTCACCCATGGTGTGCCCACGGCTTTAGGCACGCCCGTGTGCCTGGCCGTGTGGTTCTGAAAAACCTGCATTCAAGGACTCAGTTAATGATTTAGATGTTAAAAACTAAAATTAAAAAAAATTAACAATGTTAGTGCTCGGGTTGTCTCCTGAGAAGCTCTTATTTAGAGTCTAAGCTCGACTTACTTCCCTTTCGCATGGTCATGGTGGTTTGAGGAGTTGAAACTCCTCTCTCCTGCTATCAATCTTATCAAAATGAGGTTTTAGTCGAGTACTATTTACCTTGAAAGTGCCGAATTTGGGATGTGTTACCTCGACTGTACTGTAGGGGAAGGTTTTCATTATTGTGAAAGGGGTGCGTCATTTGTATGAAATTTTGAATTTAAAATTCGAGGTTCCTCCTTTTCTAATAACACCTTATCTCCTACTTTGAATTGATCAATTTTATGCTCGGCATAGCTTTGCTTTAGTTCTGTATGGTGTATCCTAGGTTCTTTCTTGCTATAGTGTCACCATTCATCTAGTTCCTCAATCTGTAATATTCGTTCTTTATGGACTGCTCCCTTGTTGTCGCATGAACTCGAACGTGGCTTAATTGTATTTTTGTGAAGAATATCCTGTAAAGAAGGTTGGACAATGAGATTACTCTTATTAAAAGAACTTGTAATATCATCTTTATCATTAAAAGTCCTAGTAGAATTGCGAGCTTGAAGAGTAATCGTGTCATTGCCTACACAAAGTGTAAGTTCACCTGTGCCCACATCAACGATAGTCCTAGTGGTTGCTAAAAAGAAGCGTCCTAAAATTAAAGGCACATCGCTATCCTCATCCATGTCTAGAACAATTAAATGCACTGGGAATATGAATTTATCAATTTTAACAAGTACATCTTCAATTATACCCCTAGGAAATCTAATGGTTTTATCAGCCAATTGAATGCTCATCCTAGTTTGTTTAGGTTTCCCAAGACCTAGTTGTTTAAACATTTTATAAGGCATTATGTTTATGCTAGCCCCTAAATCAGCCAAGGCATTTTTAATATCTAAGCTACCAATTAAACAAGGAATCATAAAACTCTCTAGATCTTTTAGTTTGTTGGGTAGCTTGTTTTGCAAAATGGCTGAGCAAACTGCATTCAGCTCCACATGCGACGACTCATCCAATTTCCGTTTGTTTGCTAGAAGTTCATTTAAAAATTTAACTACATTTGGCATCTGCGAAAGAGCTTCAATAAACGGTAAGTTAATATGTAATTTCTTTAAGAGTTTAAGAAATTTACGAATTGTTCGTCTGTACGATCTTTTCTTGTCGTATTTGGGTATGGGACACGAGGTTTATACTCCTTACATAGCAGTTTTTGTGTACCATGACTTACCTCAATCTTACCATTACTTACCACATTTTCTTGCCTCTCTTCAGATTTATGTTCAGCTAACCCTTCTTCGTCATGCACAGTGATGGCATGGAGTTGCTCCCTTGGGTTAGTTTCTGTGTTACTTGGTAAACCACCTTGTGGTCGTTCAGAGATCACCTTAGCAAGCTGACCTATTTGGGTTTCGAAGCCTTGAATTGATGCTTGCTGATTTTTAAGCACCGTCTCGGTATTCTGAAAATGGGTTTCTGATACTGAGATAAATTTCATGAACATCTCCTCAAGGTTAGGCTTTTTCTCTTGTTGGTAAGGTGGTTGTTGGAAGCCTAGAAGGGGTGGTGGTCTCTGATTCTCTTAACCACCCCACGAGAAATTGGGGCGGTTCCTCCAACCTGCATTATAAGTGTTACAATAAGGGTTATTTTGAGATCTAGAATTATTACCCATATAGTTAGCTTGTTCATTTTCTGTGCTAGGATTGTGGGATGAATAATCTGTGTTGTACATTCCTCCTCCATTTGAATCGCACCTCATCACTGGATGTACCTGCGTAGAACCAACTAAACCGTTAATCTTTTTATTTAGGAGTTCTACCTAATTGGACAGCATTGTGACTGCGTCAACATTAAAAACACCGACAGCTTTTTGTGGCTTTGTTTTCATGACTTGCCACTGATAATTATTCAGTGACATTTCCTCTATAAACTCATAAGCCTCATCAGGTGTTTTGTTATTTATGGTTCCACTGGTAACTGCATCGATCATCTGTCGTGTTGAGGGGTTCAAACCGTTGTGTAAAGTTTGAACCTGTAGCTACAAAGGTAACCCATGGTGAGGGCACCTTCTCAATAAATCATTGTCTCTCTCCCAAGCATCGTAGAGTGTCTCTAAATCCATCTGCACAAAAGAAGAGATATCATTCCTCCACTTTGTCATTTTAGCCGGCGGAAAATATTTAAGTAAAAACTTTTCGGTCATTTGTTCCCAAGTAGTGATTTACCCTCGTGGTAGAGAATTCAACCATTGTTTTGCCTTATTTCTCAAAGAAAAGGGAAATAATCGAAGGCAAATGGCATCATTAGAAATGCCATTAATTTTAAATGTGTCGCAGAATTCCAAAAAGTTAGCTAAATGTGCATTAGGATCCTCATCCTGCAGACCATCAAACTGAACAAACTATTGTATCATTTGAATAGTGTTAGGTTTCAGTTCAAAATTATTTGCAGCAATAACAGGCCTAACAATACTAGATTCAGTACCAGCTAAATTAGGCTTAGCATAATCATACATAGTACGAGGAGCAGGATTTTGATTCATAGGATCTGCGGCTACCACAGGAGGTAGCTGATTATTTTGATTTGCTTCCATCTCTTTAGTAGATTCGGTTTCGTCTTCTTGTCCTTGTTCTGTGTACTGTAGGCTTCACCTTATTTCTCTTCGGTTTCTGTGAACTGTAGTTTCTAAATCGTTATCAAACAATAGTTGTCCTGACAGGTTTGTTCTAGTCATAAACCAGAGATACCTATCAGAGAAGAATAAAAAGGAAAATTTAGTAAATAAAACCTAAAATAAAAATAGAAAATAAATTGCGATAAAAGTAAAGATAGCTAAAGTAATAAAAATCGAGTGTTCCTAATATTTTAGTTTCCCAGCAACTATGCCAAAAACTTGATGTCAGTCGTGAAAAGTTTTAAATTTTTATGATCGTACCTAGACACTAACTATTATCACGAATAAGGCAAGCACATCTATCGGACAGTAGTATAGCTGATGGTAAGACCGGAATGTCGAACTCAAAGGAACCAAAAGTACTAGTAATAACTTTCTCTCTATCATCTAGCCTAGAAAATAAAGGGAAGTTGGTTTAAACTAGAAATTAACTAAACTAAAGATGCGGCAAAGAATAAATTAGGGAAATACTTTGGGAAAGCTAATTGATTAAGGCAATACCCAAGGAAGAATCCACTTAGACTTTACTTGTTATTTAACTCTGAACTAGACGATTTATTCATTCGACTTGATCCGTAGATATCCCTAAATTATGTTAATATCTCTTTCGAGACTAAGAACAACTAACCCTAGGTTGATTAATTGAAATTTCTTTCTAATTAAAACCCCTAGTGTTGCATTAACTCGATCTGTGGACCCCCTATTAGATTTGACTCTAATCCGACAAATTTTCGTCGTCTTATTTCTAGGATTGCAATCAACTCTGCTTAATTGCGTTGGATCTACTCTTAAACAGGGAATTTTGCTCCACTGAATAAGCACATTCGACTTGAATCAATATCCTGAAATATTAGCTCAAGAATTAAAAACACAATTAAGAACAAATCAAATATTTATCATATAATTCAGATAACAATAACAAGATCTGTCTTAGGTTTCATCCCCCTCAAGTATTTAGGAGATTTGGTTCATAATAAAAAGGGAAAACATCTCAAAATAAGGAAAATAACAAAACATAAAGAAAACCCAAAACTCCTAAGAGAAATTTAGGAAGATCTTCAATCTTGATGTAGATCCTTGCTTCCGAGATGGATCGATCAGCTTTCCTTGAGTACTCCTTGCTTTCTACTCTTTGTGTCCCTAAGTCCTCTCCTAGGGTGTTTATATAGGCATTGGAATACCTTTCTTAGCCCCTAAGTAGCTTTTTTCGCTTGAAATTAGAATAAGTCACGGCAGGGACACGCCCATGTGGCACGCCCATGTGAATCAGGCTCAAGCTGTGTTCAAGTCTGCTAATTTGGCATGGGCGTATGGTGTACCCATGTGAGGAACTTCAGGTTGTGTTGATTTCTCGCTTTGGCCCATTTTCTCCGTTTTTGGCCTTTTCCCTTCCTTATGCTTTCCTAAGTATAAAACATGAAATTAAAGGATTAGAAGCATCAAATTCCACAATTATAATGATAAATCATCCATAAATGAGCTAAGCATGGGGTAAAATTTATATATAAATTATGGTTTATCAGAAGTATTGAATCATTATTTAGCGATGACTAAGATCCAACATAAGTTGTAGATTCTCAACAGCTTGAGTGAGTAGCATCAAATAAAGCTTGTTTAAATAATCAGCTCTACAGCTTGTGAAAGCAAAGTAGTTTCGCGTACCTTAAGTTAAATTGTTATAGTTCTCCATTAATTAAACAAAAATGAAATGATTGGAAATATTGAGCATGAATTTAATTATTATGTTACAAAAATGAGCATGATGTGAATGTGGATTCCATTGAGATGTTTACACATTGAATAAAGTTGAATGGTAAGATGTTAATTAGATTGGTTATACATGTATATGGATTTAAATACTATGATTTTGTTATGTCAAATACTAACTTACTGGTTTTCTTGTGGTATTGTATACAAATATATGTAAGGATATCAAGGATATGTCATGTCATGCCTTTATGTTTCCAAGACTTAAATTGTTATAACGATAAGGTAAGTTAAGTTAGTTTCTTATGAACTTACTAAGCATTCATAATGCTTATTCTGTTATGTTTTAGTTTCTTATGAACTTACTAAGCAATCATAATGCTTATTCTGTTATGCTTTTCTTGTCTTGTAGTGGTATTTTACGGAGCGTGAAGATTGGATCATCTCAGAACTCACACTTTCTAGCCTTCATTTTAGTATTATTTTAATCAGTTTGGAACTCGATTATATGGCATGTGCATCGGCTTTAATATCTATATATGGTTATTTGAATATTGGGGACTTTGGGCTATAAGTAATGCTTACATTTTGATGGTATATGTTGTGATCATATAAGTGCATATTGACAATTTGTCAAGTAAAGGTAGAAATATATGAATGCCAATCTTGAATGTCATTTGGTAGGATTGAATGATGAGTATGAAAGATAAGTTATGCTTGAATGGTTATAAATTTGAAGTTAGAATTGCTATATTCTAGTAACCAAACGATGTCTAATGAGTTGTTGAAATGGTTAATGATTGAATGAATGTTTGAATACATGGAGTTGTTCCTTATGCAAGCTTAATGGTGTGCCTAAAGTACCAATTACGTTAGGTTTTGTCTTGAGTATGAAAAAGTACTTTAAATGCACTATTTTTGGTTTTCTAGCAAAAAGTATCAATACCTTACCAAATGAACAAGATTTTAAAAACGACATAATATCAATTTGGTATCGATACCAACTGATGGTATTGGTACCTATGTGGAAGTATCGGTACGTTGATGAAAATATTTATACATTATGATTTTAACTTGATTTTTGAAATATCTAAGCTAAAAATGGTATTGATACCTAGCCATGGTATCAATACTTATATTCATATTTTGAAAAGTTTGTGATTTCTTCCTTTTTCATGCTCAAGAAAATTTAAAAGTCTTTGTAAGTTCGATTGTGTGTCGAATTTGTTTGTAATTAATATCATGTTTGTGATTTTGAAATAAATTGATTTTTAGTTGAATTAATGGCTATAAATTATGTGTGACTATTCTGATAAATATGTTAACATTTCGTAGCTCTAGTTCGATGACCAGACCAGGTTAAGGATGTTACATCCAATGACATTGTCATAAGTGTGTTACCTTCATAGGATATCCTTAATCTCTTTGGGATAAATTTGTTCTCCCAATATTATCCTATTTGAAATCATGGTAATCATTACATATTTTTTCATGAAAAGCAAATTAATACCAAATAGTAATCAAGTCATTTATCATAAAGACAAACGACTCGTGGCTACATTTACTTTTCATCTATCATGTAATGCCGATGATAGGATATCATTTATCCATTAGTTGGGCTATGAATTTCACTATTATGAATGATGTTACATATTGAAAAAGTCGTATACCCAATACATCAGCTTTCAGTTCCTTATCTATTTGAACTCAGGCTTTTACTTACATCAAAGTATACAAGTCATGCATACATAGTCCATCATCCACTTAGGATTAAGACATGCCACTATATGAACGTCACAAGTGAATAAACCCACAAACAGATTTAGGATTTATTCTTCTTGGGTCTTATCTGATGTACTGTTAGTCTACTCAGCCACATTTATTTATTTACCTTTTAGGAGTCATTCGCACGATGCTCAAGACAAAGCATCTCCCCAATTAGTCTTTATAGACAACATATTAGTATTTCAATCAGTTTACTCATTTTTTATTAGAGTAAGGGCATGTTTAGGTTCATCTACTAATCTAAATTGTCTTTTTTATTACAATCTGACCACATGATACTGCTTAGTATTAATTTAAACATTAGATAACCAATGAGTCAATATTTGCTTCTTTTTGCTTTGCGTGCAAAAAATTTGAAGATAATATAAAAAATGTATTGATGTAATTAATAGATATTATTAAACAAATTTGTTCGAAAAATACAAGTATATATAGACGAAAATACTGCACTTAGGGCACTAGATTCAATAAATGTGACATTGTGCTTTGCACAATTTTCATGTGTTTGGTTGGAAGTCGTGTTATTACACGCACTAAGTATTATTACCTTTATGACATGCTTGTGCAACATTGGTGTATTTAGGGTTATTCGTGTATCTGTTCTACATATCCATGCTTGATTAATATGGTCAATAACTTGATTGTGTTGGCTACTGATAGATTGAGACATTATAATGAACTTTGGGAATCATGTATATATTATAAAGCTATTGATACTATGATAAATTTATGGATATGTGCATTTGATTAATCAATGATTCAATAATGTTCTTTTATGGAAATGTTGTATGTCAGTTATGTTATTGTTATATTTAGTATTGAATTCTAACTTGTGATGTTGTTGCTTAGTGTGCTTTTGATTTAATGGATATACGAGGTATTAGTAGAAACTTGTAAAGCATCATTGAACTTTTGCGGAAAGCTCAGTGTGAGAATTTTTGCTTTCGTTAGTAGGTTTTAAATAATCCAAGTTTGAATCAAGAGTTAGGTAGCATCAACTTGAAGGATTTCAATTGATCATTTGTTGTTTGTGAAGTCTCTTTATGTTTCTAGAAGTGTTTGGCATGTACCTAGGCTTGTGTTTTAGTTGATAAGTGTTTTGTCAAAGACTTGAAGTTGTTTTGGTCATCATGTTGACATATATGGAACTTTGATCTATTTTATGTTGTCTTTATGTTGATGGTTCTTATGGTATGAAAATATGTTGCATGCTTTTTACTTTACTTACCTAAGAATATTTTGATTGGATGAGTTATTGATTATGAAATTTCATGATTTGGACTTGTTTTAGTATGCTAGTTTTGCCTACAACTTTGATTACATATTGGACATGTTTAGGGACACTTACAACATGATTACATGATTACATGATATAAAGTGTTGTTTTCTGCATTTTCTAGGTTCATGTCTCGAGATCAGACGAATATGTCTCGAGATAAAAAGAAAAAATTTTCATGTCTAGGTATTCCCAGGTGTATGTCTTGAGACAAGCATGGCTCTGATGACTCGAAACCGGACAAACATATCTTGACATGGTAGGATTGTCTAGATATATAAAACTTCAAAGCTAGGGTCTTGAGACATGGTTCTGTTGTCCAAAGCATAAACTTTTGAAACTAAATTTTTTGAACAGGGGAAGGATGTCTCGGGACATGGCACTACACTTTGATATCCCATCCCAAGATCGTAACTTGACCATATATTTGATCATATTTGACCTTCAATTATCATATATAGGCCCATTTAAGTTCATTTTTAACGCATAATGATTTGTAAACTTCTGATTACATTGGTTAATATGTTTTAAACTCGAAATTTATTGTTTAAGAATGTTACATGTTCATTTTGAGTCACACCGATGATGGATGTGGAATTCATTATCAGGTCATCTTTCAGGTCAAATTTAGGGTGTTACATTACTTTGATTATTGTGTTTTAACTTACCGTCAGATTTAGCAAAGATACAGAAGCTACGAATAAGGAATAGTGGGATTCCATGTAACACCCCTAACCCATATCCAACATTGAAACAGGGTTACGAAGCACTACCAAAATTTATAGATCAAGTAAACATATATTTCATTTTATATAATATTCATGTCAGAAATCAGACATAAAGTCCCTTATCTGAACCCTCGAGGTCCAAAACATGCATTAGAAATGAGTTGGGACTAAACCGAGTACTCAGAGAATTTTTCTCAAAATCTCAAAATTTTTCCTAGGTGCAGATGTCACACACCCATGTAGTCAGGCCGTGTAACTCTCTGACTTGGGTCACACGGCCAAGACACACGCCCGTGTGCTAGGCCGTGTATAAATACCTGGGCATTCTATTTTAAAATTTTAAAGATACAGGGGACACGCAGTCAAGTCACATGCTCATGTGCTAGGCCGTGTGTCACACACGACTAAGACACACGCCCGTGTCTCTACCCGTGTAGATGAAAATAGGCTATTTTCCAAGCCATATTTCTCACCCATTTTGTCTTCCTCCTACACCAATACTTTAACATATTCATAAGCCATTTTAAAACAATTAATTCAAATTAAAACCAATTCTCATGCATGACATATCATCTCATACAACCAATGTGCTCTTAAGCACCTCAGATGACACTTTACCATCATGTATCAAATATACAAACTAACTTAACTTATCAAATTCACCTATATGCAAATTTTACCAAATATGCTAAAATTAATCATTAATATACCGACATGATATCTGTCAATCAACCATCTAAGCACACACCAAACATGTTATAGCCTTATCTATACATATTAAAACATGATCATCACAAGTCATTCTAATGGCTAGTTATAACCAAAACATTTACATGCCAATATTGACTAATTGAACTATACATGCCATTATAACCATAATTGATTTACCATATATATACCGAAATGAACTGATGGATAGTGTGAGTGATCTCCGCCAAGCTTCCAATCCAACAAGCTTCCGAATTATTATATAACAAGGGAAAAAAAACAGAGTAAGCATATAATGCTTAGTAAGTTCGTATAACATGGTAATTAACTTACCATTCATTTATATTTAAGATAAACATGTAAGGCACGTTCAATCAATTTGATCACGAGCCCTAACACATATCCTCATCACCCTTGTTAGTCATATATTTCATACAAATATCAAGAAACATGTATGGGCTTAACAATAACCAAATTTCCATATTCATAAGCTTTCTACATCGTATATTTATATAGCACATATACAAATCATATTTATGTATTTCAGGCACATTTTCATAACAATTCATCTCGAGTTTAGATTACTTCATGTCAGAATTTTGCCCATTAAATCATTTGTAATATCAATGTCCCACGGGTAGTACACTCGAGGTGTACAATTCTATAACCATGGATAAACATATTTATCAAACAAATTCTATGTTCATATATCATCATCTCATATTTCCATATGTCATGTATCATTATTTTCACGTATTTCAAGCAAATATATGTAATAATTTATTTTGTATTCATATTTTCTCATGTCAGGATTTTTCCTATTGAATCCTTAAAAACATCGATGGATACACAGGTAGTACACTCGAAGTGTACAATTATAATCCGTCAATTCATGTTCAAGAGTACTTTTACGAGTACATTAACAGAAAGCTCTCTCTCAAGCAATTTAACAGGAAGCTAATCTGGGCTATATAACGGGAAGCTAATCTGGGCTATATAACGGGAAGCTCACAAAGAGCCTATAACAGGTAGCTCCGAAGAGCACTTAATCAGGAAGCACCATATAGCCTTTGACGGAAAGTTCACAAAGAGCCTTTAATCGAGAAGCTCACAAATAGCCTATCAGGAAGCTTATTTGGGCTAAATAACAGAAAACTCACAACAGTTTAAAACAAGAAGCTCATTGAGCTTAACAGGTAACTCCAAAGAGTTATTATCAATGAGCTCCGGATAGCCATATAAGAGGAAGTTCAAGCGAGCCATATCAGGACGCTCACAAAGAGCTGCGTTTGTGTCCATAATATATGCAGGATTACAACTGATCATATAACAAGACGCTCACAAAGAGCTACGGTATGACCACAACACATGCAGGGTCAATACTGATCAGGACGCTTGCATGAACCATGTAACGGGAAGCTCGCAAGAACTATATAACGAGAAGCTTGAGAGGGCTTATAACAGAATGCTTATAAGAGCTATGGTGTGTCCGCAACATATGCTAGACCACAACCAATACAGGAAATACTGCATCCACCGACTTTCATTTATTCAAACGGGACTTGATATTTTTCAGGTTTTGTCGGATATGTGATCATTTTATATATTTATGACATTTATAAAATTCACATAAACACATTCAGTTCAAACATATAAATATACACAATTTAGTTACACGAACTTACCTCGATAAATGTTTGTGTAACGCCTCAAATTTTGTATATTTGATTTCAAATATTTGTGACATAAATAACTGTCTGCTTCAGTGGTTAAGTGGTTTGGGTGTGTGTGGGAGGTCCCAAGTTCAGCCCTTGACTTGGGCAAATTTTTGGAATTTTTTCTGAATGAAGCCTTACTTTTGTTCAGTAGGCTTTTATTTGATTGTTACAAAAATATTTCAGAATAGACTTGCTGGTTTGGTGATTAAGTGGAGTATGAATAAGCGGGAGGTCTTGTGTTCGAAACCCCGTGTGAGCGAGGGAGAAATTCTTTTTGCTCTAAGCAAGTGGCATGTGGATGAGTTCAACTAGGATTCAAAAATTGAGAGGTGGGTTGTTAGTGAGGTAGTGGAGAGATTTGGGGGTTGGGCAGTTAGTCTATAGATTTGCCCAAAATTTCTCTTTGTTTTTGACGTTTCCTCCTCTTTTCTCTATCGGTTTTCTCCATTGCTGAATCTAATTTATTTTTTCTCTTCTTTCCCCATTGCCAAATTTTAGTTTTTCTTGCACTTTCCCCTTTCGTTTTCTCTAATTCGAATAGTTTTTTAATGCAACGTTGAGTCTTGCGCACGTGGTAAGTTTAATTTTGGTTAATCTTTAATTATGTTTTGATTAAATGTTAAGAAAGGTTCATTTGGTGTTTAGGGGTTTATCGAAGGACTGATTACTGTTTGTTGACATTCTAAGGGCGTGGAGTTTCTGTTATTCGATAGAAGGTAAAGGTTTTTCGCTTGAGACTTTACTATCTCATTTTAGGTTTAGATAAATTTGATTGTTTAAGTGATTAATCGAGTGTATACTATTATATTATAGGTTCGGGATTGCTTGGAGTGGCTTTTGCATCGAAAATGATACAGGTGTGTACCCGAAACGTAGAAAACGGGATCTGACAAAAAGTGAAAAAAAGCTTACTGTCGATGCCACACGGGCGTATGGTCGCCCATGTGGTAGGCTATGTGATGAAACATGGGCATGTGATCGACAAGGGCAAGCAATGCGCGAGTGACACGGCCATGTGATGGCCAAACGAGGTCGTATGCGACATATGGGCTCGACCACTTGGGCCGTGTGGGCCACATGGGTGTGTAGGTCCACACGGGTAGTCCACACCGACATGTGGGAATTTGGGCTAGGCCGTGTGGGCCCACACAGGCAGACCACATGGGTATGTGAGCCCATTTTCACCGATTTGATTGCTAAGGTTGCACAGGTCGCCCGAGTCAACTGTGAACCTATTGTAGGGTCGGTAAGCAAAGCTTAGATCTCTAATTGGCTGAATGATATATGTATGACTGTATATTGAGCATGGTAATAATACTGTACTGATTATATGTGTGATACCATAAGATGGCATGTCATTACTGTATGTTGCATTGCATGGGGGTTGGGATGATATATTTGGAGGAAGTGTACTGAAAGGCTTTGAGCCTGATATACTGGTAGCTCAGCTGCAAATTACTTATGGCTTTAAGCCTAATATACTGGCAGTTTAGCTACAAATTACTGTTTAGTACCGTAACCGGTTCTATTTGTAAGTGTAGGGATGAGTGGGTGATTTAATCCCCACAGGGGTGCAGGGTTGGACAGGAGATGGTGTATAGTGGTTGGTTGGGTAGGATTTACATACTGTTATTGTAATGGGCTAAAGCCCTACTGCATACTATTATTGTACTGTGCTACGGCCCTACTGTTTACTATTATTGTGACGGGCTAAAGCCCTATTGTATGACTGCTACTGTATTGAGATGGGCTAAGGCCGAAACTGTTTTTGTTACCTAAAAAGGGCTTAGGCCTAGACTGTGTTTTCTGCTTACTGATTGATTGTTTTCTGTGGAGATTACACACTTAGTTTACATAAACTCACCCATTCTATTTAATCTGTACAAGTAATCCCCAGCTTTAGACAAATCGGTTAGGTGAAGGACTCAGCGGTAACCACACGGATTTCCTTTATTTGCTTTATGATTATTCATGGTTTTAAATTTTCTTTTGGGAGGTTTTGATGTAATTATGGCCTTACGGATTTTTGGTTTAAATTTGGGATTTATACTGTGTTGTGGTTTATATCTGCTAGTAGTAGGAAAAACTCGGGTTTTCAAAAGAAATTAATGTTTTATCAAAAATACCCACGATTACGCGAACTGTTTTAAAAGCTTCCGCAATGAATAACGTTTTGAAACTGAATAACGTTTTGAAACTTTCGACTAAGTAAATGAATCAATTTTAGAACCAATAAAAGGTAATGAAAAGTTGTTAAATGGTTTTAACGACGATACGGTTTTCAAACATACTCTCATGTGACATTGTCAGATTCGGCCATAACATCTAGGCCGGGTTTGGGGTGTTATAGTTCGTGTACGTACAATCTACTAATCCTACATTTTTTCTTTTCCTCATTCTAAATCTGAATTTGGTCTATCCAGATCTATACGAGTAAATTTAACATCAATTCATACTCAATTCAGACCAATTTACATATTAGGTAAAATTATAGTTTTGCCCCTATACTTTTAATTAATGACAAATTCGTCCCTAGGCTCGGAAAATGAAATTCTCATAATTTAATCCTTATTCCAAGTCTAGTCGAATTTTACATATGACAATTATAGCCGATGTATTTCATAAAATTAAGAATTTTTCCATAAATTTCACATCTTTACAATTTAGTCCCTAAATCACAATTTCACCAAAATTCACTTTGCAAAAGTTGTTTATCTTTCAATAACCTTTCATTTTCTACCATAAAACTTCATAAATCAACTATACTCATCCATGGAAAAACCATATTACTTTGATATCTTTACAAATTAATCCCCGAGATAGCTAAATTAAACTATTACGATCTCGAAAATATAAAAATATTAAGAACAGGACAAGAAAACATACCTAATTGATCAAAGTAAGCTCGCTTGAGCTACTTTCTCTAGCTAGGGAATCCATAGAAATAATTTGTGAAAGATGATGAAAAAGATGATATTTTCATTATTTAATTAATTATTATCTTTTATTTTTTTTCACTTTCCAATTTCATCTTTTTCTTTATTTTATTTTCCATGGATGAATTATCATACTTAACTACTAAGCATTTTAAATGGTCTATTTGCCATATAAGGACCTCTACTTTAAAGTTTTATAGCTATTTAATCCCTTTAGCTATTAGAACTAAAATTTTGCACTTTGTACAATTTGGTCCTTTATCAAATTAGACATGTAACCGGTAAAATTTCTTTATGAAATTTTCATGTAACATTTCCATCATACTATAGACCATGAAATAATATTAAAATAAATTTCCTTTCCGGAATCGAATTTGTGGTCCCGAAACCACTATTCTGAGTTTGCCAGAAACGAGCTGTTACATTCCATTTGGAAGTTGAAATTCTTACCAAAAATCAAATTCTTCCTCTAGAAATGCACACACAATGCTTTTCCCACTAGTAGTCTTCTCACCTTAATCGAATTAGTAGTCTCAAAACCACTGTTCCGATTTTACCAGAAACGGGCTATTCCAACTCTCCCCCTTAAGAATTTTTGTCCTCGAAAATGTTACCAGTAAAGAGGTTTGGATATTGTTTCCTCATTATTTCCTCAAGTTCCCAGGTAGCTTCTTCTATTCCATGTCATTGCCAGAGAACTTTAACTAGAGCTACCTTTTTATTTTTCATTTCTTTCACTTCACATGTTAGAATTTCAATCAGTCCCTCGTTGTTAGTCATGTAAAGCAATAATGTCAATCGGTACGCAACAAGTCCAATTCTTTTCAATGGTCTCATATGGCCCGATAACCCGTGGACTTAATTTGCCTTTACGGCCAAACTGGAGAACTTCTTCCATGGCAAAATTTTTAAGGATATTTTGTCGCTAACTCGGATCTCTATTTCTTTTTATTTAAGATCCACATAAGATCTCTAACGATCAGAAACTGCCTTAAAACTATCTCAGATCACTTTCACTTTTTCTTCGGTTTCGCGAATTAGATCAACTCCATGTATTCTTTTCCTTACTAAGCTCAGTCCAATACTATGGAGTTTTACATTCATGATCATACAGAGCTTTGTACAGTGCCATTTTAATACTTGACTAAAAACTGTTATTATATGCAAATTCGATTAACTGCAATTATTTCTTTTCTAATTGCTTTCAAATTTTAAAATACAGCACCGAAATATATCTTTAAAAATCTGAATCACATTCAGATTGACCATTGACCATTTATTTGAGGATGAAATATGGAACTAAAATGTAACCGCGTACCTAGAGCTTCTTGTAACTTATTCCAAAATCAGAATGTAAACCGTGGATCTCAATCAGAAATGATGGAAACTGGCATACTATGTAATCTAACAATCTCAGAAACATATAATTCAGACAATCTATTAAAGAAAAAATCCATTCATACCAGGATAAAATGTGCAAACTTTGTCGAACGATCGACGATTATCCAAATAGCATCTTTCTTTTTCAAAGAGACGGGTAAATCTGATACAAAATCCATAATAACTTTATCCCATTTCTATTTCGATATCGTTACTGACTGTAACAATCCTGAAATTACCAGTACCTGATGTTCAACTTTAACTTGCTGACATATCAAACATTTAAATATAAATTTAGATATATTACATTTCATTCTGGGTCACCAGCACATCTTTTTCGAATCATTGTGCATTTTATTATTCTTCGGATGACAGACATATTTCTTTTATAAGCTTCATGCAAAATTTTCTATACAAGCTCTGAATCCTTCAATACAAATGCTCTGCCTCTGAATAACAGACAATTATTAGATTCATTCTAAAATTCTAAATCAGAAGTCACTCTGTATCCATTTAACTTGCAACTTCTTATCACTTTTATAAGTTTCATAGATCTATTGTAGAAACATTAGTTTAGCTTTAAGCTCAGCTAAAAATTGAGCCATCATCAGCAATAATAATCGGGTATTCATTGTTTATATGGCAAACAGAGATTTTCTACTCAGAGCATCAGCAATTACACTTTCTTTTCCTAAAGGAAAATCAATTATCAAATCATAATCTTTCAATAGCTCTAGCTATCTATACTGTCTTAGATTCAAATCTTTTTGCGACATCAGACAATTTAAACTGCTATAATCAGTAAATATATAACATTTTGCTCCAATTGATAATGTCACCAATTTTCAATGCAAATACAATAGTTGCAAATTCTAAATCATGTATTGGGTAATTCTTTTCATACAATTTTAACTTCTGGAAATATAGGCTATTACTTTGCTTTACTGCATCAAAACATAGTTTAACCTATTCAATAATGCATCACTGTAAATCACAAATTCCTTACCTGATTCAGGCTGAATCAAATTTGATACTTCGATCAACAGCGCTTTTAACTGGTCAAAACTTTGTTGACACTTACCAGACCATTCAAATCTTGCATATTTCTGTCATAACCATGTCATCAAGATACACAATCGAGTCAGTATTTATATAATTTGTGATCTATATCACCAAGCTACATGATCGAGCTACTTTCTCTTGAGCTACTTGATCAAAACGGGACAAGAAAACATACCTAATTGATCAAAGTAAGCTTACTTGAGCTATTTTCTCTTAGCTATGGTTTCCATGGAAATAATTTGGGAAAGATGATGAAAAAGATGACATTTTCATTATTTAATTAATTATCATCTTTTATTTTTTTTTTCACTTTCCAATTTCATCCTTTTCTTTATTTTATTGTCCATAGATGAATCATCATCCTTAACTACTAACCATTTTTAAATGGTCTACTTTCCATATAAAGACCTCTACTTTAAAATTCTATAGCTATTTAATCCCTTTAGCTATTAGAACTCAACTTTTGCACTTTGTGCAATTTGGTCCTTTATCAAATTAGAATTGTAACCGGTAAAATTTTTTTACGAAATTTTTATATGACATTTCCATCATACTATAAACCATAAAATAATATTAAAATAAATTTCCTTTTCGGAATCGAATTTGTGGTCCCGAAACCGCTATTCTAATTTTGCCAGAAACGGGTTGTTACATTCCATTTGGAAGTTGAAATTCTTACCAAAAATCAAATTCTTCCTCTAGAAACGCACACACAATGATTTTCCCACTAGTAGTCTTCTCACCTTAATACAACCAAGAAACCTTTGAATACATTCTACACAATTTTCACAGCTCTAAGCACTAGCGGAACCAACTATTGGTAAACAAACCCCACTTTCTTGTTGGAAAATTTGGTTTGAAAACACAACGAAAATTAAATTTAAGGAAAAAACCAGAGTTTTAATTTTTTTTCCAAAACTAGAACTTGGTTGTGATATCTAAAGTAATAAACACTTAATTAAAATTGTACATTTTTCATTTTCTAGGATGAACGCTTCGACCGAGTAGTCTTCTCCGCTATCCTCAAGCTCACGTCTGCCAAGTGTGAGCTTAATTCAAATCAGAAAATTTTTAACAAAAATTACCAATGGGGTAATTTTATAATTTCTTTAAACTTTTGGGCCAAATTATAAATAAATATATCTCTAGAAGTTTTCCGAAATAATTTCTTCAGATAATTTTCTCTTTACAACTTTCTCTTGAATTCAAAGTGTGTCTAAATAATGACCCAAGGCTTTCTTTATATAGGGAAAGTTTAGAGAGTTCAACTATGATTAAACTTAATTACTTTAATATTAAATTAATATAATATTTATCAATATAAAATTAGATTAAATTTAATATTAAATCTTATTAATTTAATAGAATATTTATCTACAAGATAAACATTAAATTCAATTTAATATTAAGATAATCACTTTAATATTAAATTAATAAAATACTATTAAGTTAAGCATTAAATTTAATTTAATATTAAATCTATTAAAATAATATTATTCTTAGAATAGTTAATCTGAAATCAAATTCTCTGGTAGAGTCCTAGTAGGAATGTAATTCTTTCACTACTCAACCACTGAAGACCCATCGCCGTCGACCATTTCTCGCCGACCCCGAGCTAGTTCAGTTTATGCCGGTTCGATCTGGGCCAATGACGACCTGACCAATCCGATCTAGCCATCGGTTAGACTGTCAGCCCAATTTCACATACCAGGCCCAGTTTGACTAGTTTTTTGGTCTTAGTCTCAGTTTTGGTTTCATAGGGCCAATTTACAATCTCAAGTCCAATTTTCAAGTTCAATTACCCATTGGGTCAATTGTTTGACTTTAAAATTAATTTTCAAAAATATCATATTAATTTTAATTAATTTGATCAATTTAATTTTACTTGATCAAAATTAATTTTCCCAAAAATCACTTAAATTTTCCAAATTAATTTTTCAAGAAAATTCTTTAATAAAATTCTCTAATTGAACAATTCTTATGACTATTCAATTTAATTCCACATCAAACAAATCGACTCAATTAAATTATCTCCAAAGTGGTAGATATTTCTTTTGATTCCAATGCAGTCCAGTCGAGCTTTTGTTGAGCTAGTGGAGGAACCAATCGGACATTTACAATTAGGCTCTAATAGTTATGCCCAGAAGTATCGTTTTGATAAATTGTAATTACTTAATCTTGGAGTCAGTCCACAAGAAATACCATAATTGAAAACTCCTTATCGTATACTCTTTATTTAACACCCCAAACCTGGCCTAAACGTTATGGCCAAATCTGGTGATGTCACATGGAATGGAATTTGAAAATGTCTACACGACAAAACTATTTCGGACTTCCTAAATCTTATTGCGTGGAATTCCTATCAGAACGCTTATTCCATTTTCTTAACTTACCTTAATAAAAGTGTTTCAAAGCGGAAGCTTTCGGAAAAACGTGTTATTTAAGTAAAACCGTTTGTTTTTAGGAAAGCCTTTGTTTTTAGTAAAACTGTGTTCTTGTTGAGTTTGGCAACTATAAATCCATAAAAGCAGTTAAAATCTAAAGTTAAAGCAAAAACAGTCCATAAGTCCAAATTACAAAAATAACCCAATAAATTAAATTAACAAAAAATCAAAAGAAAACAATCTAATATACATGTGGTCACCGTCAAGTCCTCCACTACACCGAACCGTTTAAGTCTAGAGATTACCTGTACAGATTAAACAGAAATCATGCACACAATCACATTAACATATATCAGTCAGACACAGTCTTGGGTTTAAGCCCATTACAGATTCAGAATATCAGAATTGGGCCATTGCCCATCTCAAATACAGTAGCAGATATATAGATGTAAATTAAGGCCTTAACCCACTTCAGATACAGATATGCATACAAAGCAGAAATCAGAATCCTACCCCTAGCCTCTATACACCATCTCCGACCATCCCTATACACCATGTAGGGTTTAAAACACCCACCCATCCCTACACACCATGCTATACTGAACGCGTCACATATCAAATATATTGTAACTGAGCTGCTAGATAATAGGCGTGAACGCCTTTCAGAACATTTCCTCTAATAATCATCATCCCAACCCCAAAATTAGAAACAGTATATGCAAATGCAGATAATCAGAATATCATGCCCACATGCTTATGTATGGCATACATAAATATCAGATACAATTATATGAATCAGATCAGTCAGATATGCATGGTAATACATGCTCAGAAATACAGTAACAGTCGTACGGATCATACAAATTAGGGTCTAATTACCTCTTACCTATCCTACAGTAGGCTCACAGTCGTTTGAGACGACCCGTGCAACCCTAGGAAACATTCAGTTAAATGGGCCCACACGCCCATATAGTTTGCTTGTGTGGGCCTATACGCCTAGATTGGCCTTGGCCTATGTGGATCACACAGCCTGGCTCAGAAACCTACATGCCCGTGTGGATTACCCATATGGACTCACACGCCTGTGTGGCCTATACGGCCCAATTTGGTCTAGCCCGTGTGTCAGACACTACCATACCCAGCCACCACACAGCCGTGTCTAATGAACGGCTTGGCCTTCGTCAAACACACGGCTATGTTATCGCACAGGGCCTGCCATACGGGTGACCACACCCAAGTGTGGCATCGACAGAATGCAGTTTTGACTTTCGTCGAATCCCCTTTTTTTACGTTTTGGGTACACACCTGTTATAGTTTTGATGTAAAATCACTCCTGATACCACGAAACTTATATTCGACCACAACAATCCTGGATTAAACGTTTTAAACAATCCAAAACCGAAATACAATAGGAAAGAAAACTCCTAAAACTATCGAAACCCTTACTTTCAAACGAGTAGCAAAGATTTTGCACAACAAAAATGTCGATTAACAGGCTTCAACTCCTCGAACTTCTCTTAAGGCATAAAACGAACCCATCAACCGGTGATTCATTAACCAAAATAAAATGCACTAACCGTACTTACCAGTAACGCAGATAGAGAACTGAAATAATAGGATACAGGAGTTTGGTAGTAAAAGAGAATGGCGGCAAGAGGAAAGGGGAAAAAGAGAAATGGTGAAAGGAGAAGGAAGGAAAAAACGTCAAATTATTTTTTCACAAAACCGAGCAAAAATAAATTTTCTTGCTCATGCAGGGATTCGAACACAGGACCTTTAGCAAACTAACACACCACTTAACCACCAGACCAGCTGGCCGATTTTGATGTATACTTACAAATAATTAAATAAAAGCCTACTACTCAGAGATAGGGCTTGATTCAGAAAAATACCAAAATTTAGCCCAAGTAAGGTTTGAACTTGGGACCTCTCACACTCACCCAAACACTTAAACACTGAAGTAGATATAGATTTTGTGTCAAAAATTCACAAAAAATCGAAAAAAGAGAAATTTTAGAGCGTTACACTTTAAGCAATTTGTCCAACAGCTTTGTCCAATGACCTCGTCATGTGTGTGTTACCCTCATATGATATTATTGATTTCTTTAAGTTAAATCTATTCACGCAATACAATCATATTTTATCTCATTGTCACCCTTGTGTCTTGTTAATGATTAATTTGATCACTTTCAACAAATGATTGTGATAAATTGCTCGTTTCAACCCGTGGCCATGTTCCATATTTATCAATCCACACAATGCCAATGAGAGGATATCATTAAATCTTTAATTGAGCTATGAATTCCATTGTTTCTAGTAAAGTCATGCTATACACAAGTCATGTTCCCAACATACCAGCTATCGACTCAAACATCTTTAGAGCATAAGCCTCCACTTATATCAAAGTACGTGAGTTACATACACATGGTCAGTGGCTAACTCAGGATTTAGGTAAATCATACCATGAACGTCACAAGTGAATTAATTTACAAACGGATTCAAAATTAATCCATCTTAGGTCCAGTCCAATGTATCATTCTACCAATGAATACATATATGTCTGTACCCGTGGAGTCAATTACTCCAATAGTCAAGACTAGTCATCTCATCAATTGTAATTTTAGACGACATAATAATCCTTCTCAGTATTTGAATCAAATGCTCACTTTGATTCTTTTACGGGATTACGGACTCATTTAGATTATCTACTTAAGTAAGTTATTTTTCTCGTAATGTAAACGTTCTTATAATGCCACTTATCATCAGTTTGAACTTAGAAAATCAATGAGTTAATATTTGTTTGTCACAATTTCGCTATGCATGCAAAATATGAAAGATAGAAATACAAAAGAGATAATAGTGAAATGTAAAATTAACTTTATTTATTCATCGTTCAAATAAATAGAAAACAATTACATGGTTACTACAATATGGGCACATTTCCCAATATTTCTAACTTTGGCAAGGGATTAGAAGTTTTGGTTGTTCGGGAACCTAAGGTCGAAAGCTTGGGTACATAGCCCAAAACTCTTATGACGCATGGTTTTACACACATTTTTTAGGAATTATGTCTTTAGCATAACTCCATTTTTTTTCAAGCACTAATATAAAGATATTGTGATTAGTAAAGTCATTGAGAAAGAGGGTAAGTGTTTGCAATACTCCTTCTGATCGCAAGAAAGCCTCTACAATCATTTGTAGCAGTCACTTGGTAGGCACCAAGGCAGAGAGATAAGGTTTTTGAATGGTTCTTTGATGGGCAATACCAACATAATAGGAGTAGGGTCCTCATAAGAAACCACAATAGGAATTGGATCACAATATCTTGTCATAACATCCCTTATGCTACTAGTATTAAAGTGGAATTGTGGGATCATTGTGATGAACTTCTTTTAGTTTTTTATTTACATATTTGAGAAACTTGAAGTGGAATTGGATGAAACCACTATGATCAGTTTGTTGTCTAACAATTTTAACCTTTTTTTTATCTACTTTGGTTAATGGTTGCAAGATGCTCCTATCATCTATTCGTTCTAGGACTCTCATTCATGTCTTCCATGAGGGCAATCATTGCATCAACACTCTTCCTAAGCTAGGAAACAATTTCAATGTAACACCCCTAACCCGTATCCGTCACTGGAACAGAGTTACGGAATATTATCAGAATTTATAGAATAATTTTTGATAATTTAAGTCATTTACTATTCATCTTCCAAATTCAATCATAATGACCCTTACATAGGCCTTCGAGGCTCAAAACGTGCATTAGAAACGAATCGGGACTAAATCGGGATCATAGAAAATTTTTAGTAAAATTTCAAATTTTTTTTATCATATAAATGAGTCACACGCCCGTATGCTAGGCTAAGCACCTCACACGGCTGAGATACACGCCCGTGTCTCTACCCGTGTGCTCAATCCTGAGCATTCTGCTTCTCAATGTTAGGATGCAGTGGACACACGGCCAAGCCACATGCCCATGTACCAGGCCATGTGTAAGACACACGTCCGTGTGTCTACCCGTGTGGACGAAAATAGGTCATTTTATGGCCACTTTTCTCACCCTTTTCACACCGAACCTACACATAACACTTTCACAACCAATATAACTCAACCAATCAACCAATTCATGCCAAAATATGTATAAACTATGTTCTAAAATCATAAACATATCAAGTTCTAATACACACATACTTATTTAAGTATCACAATCTCAATTCTAACTATTTCATTACCAATTCAACCCTATACATGCCATATAAACCCAAAAGATGTACAATAAAATTCTACCAGGGAAATATCTAGATAGTGTGATTTGAAAAGGTGATCTGATCCTCCAGAATCTCATCAATCTACAGGAAACATTTAACACACAAGAGTAAGTTTATATAAGCTTAGTAAGTTCATAAGCTTAAATGATAATTCTTACCGAATATATCATAACAATTTATAAAACAAGTATTTCATTTACACTTCCTGCCAATCACATTTCCAATGACAAATTTATATGAGTGAGCCCAATATCGTTAACTTTTTAAGTTCGATCACTTTAATTCACATATCATTTGTCCCATTTTTTTTATCAATTTAGCAAACATCTTACGAAATTGAGTACGTCGTTTTTCACTGATGCCATAGTCCAACTATGGTCTTATACATATTCACCTACTGTCATGGTCCAACCATGGTCTTACGTTTACTGACGTTCACTGTTGTTCACTGATGTTCATTGATATCCACTGATGTCATAGCCCAGCTATGGTTTTTTCACTACGATGTCATAGCCCAGCTATGGTCTTATACTTTTTCATTTACTACCATGGTCCAACCATGGTCTTACATTCATTGATGTTCACTAATATTCACTGTGGTCCACTGACGCCATAGCCCAGCTACGGTCTTTTCACTAGAATGCCATAGCCCAGCTATGGTTTTACATCTTCACTATGTCATGGTCCAACCATGGTCTTATCCGTCAATTCATCACTTTTTACTGGACGATCGTACTCAATTCTACGTTCTATCTAATTTGAACTCTTAATTCGATTTCATTTTTTTCTTTTTTTTTATAATAACAATAATTCAATAATATACATTTGAAACATTATATATTTCTTAATTTAACAAATAATCACAAGAATTTAGTTATATGAACTTACCTGGGACAATTTGTAGAAGTTGTAGCGATTCAGGGACTAATCCGTTAATTTCTCTTTTCTGCGTTTATCTTTGGATTCTTGATATGATGAAAATATATGAAAAACTAGCTTAGAGGGACTCTTCAATGGTGTTTTTGGCTGAGAAATATAAAGAAATTGCTAGAAACTCTTTTAATTTAGATTTTTATTTGTTAATTTTGCAAAATTTCCAATTTTGCCCTTGTTACATCAATTTTTTTCAGATTTTTCTCTTCTTATGCTGCCTCA
The DNA here is from genome assembly GCA_020496765.1 of Gossypium stocksii. Classification (NCBI taxonomy): domain Eukaryota; kingdom Viridiplantae; phylum Streptophyta; class Magnoliopsida; order Malvales; family Malvaceae; genus Gossypium; species Gossypium stocksii. The sequence continues at coordinate 96,971,930 of CM035632.1, read as the reverse complement.
ACTATCCCCTATTGGCATATTTATGCCTTAAGTCCCTCCTTATTCATCACTTAAGCCATTTAATCATTTTAGCAAGTTTTGCACCTTTTTCAATCTAGTTCTTTTTATTTAATTAATTATCAAAACGTTAAAATTTTCTAATGAAACTTTAATTATATCTTAATAACACTTCGTAAATTTTTATAAAAATATTTACGACTCGGTTTATGAAATCGAGGTCTCTATACCTCGTTTTCAGCCCAATTTACCTAATAATTTCTTTTAAATCACAAAATTCACTAATTTAAAAATATTTCTAAAGTCACACTCAACTCATAAATATTAATTTATTTAATTTTCTCAACTCACTCTTCGGATTTAGTGATCTCGAATCACCATTTCTGACACCACTGAAAGTTGGGCTATTACATTCAGATCTTGACTTCCTTGAATAATCTATTTTTAATAATTTTAGTTGTATTTGCATTTCTCCTCCAAAGTCTTCATCTCCACTTTTGTATGGTGACGATAGTGGATTGGTTGTATTTCATACTGTAAAATAATTTCTAATGTTATGTTATGTTTTCTATTAAGATAAGCGTTTTGAAGTGGCAATGGCAATGGCTACTATATCTAACACTGTAATAAACTCAGTCACTTATCATGTTTGAAGTTGACAAATTTTAAAACAAAATTGTTAGGTTGAAAACGATGCTAATGTTGAGGATGTGTTTATGTCTATGAAGATCAATCCATTTGAACCAACTTATCTTGAAGATTGGATTGAATTGGATCAAGCAATCAAAACCTTTAAATTGTGGAGATTAAATACAGACAGCATTGAAGACACATCTCCAATAGTCCATTTTACATTAGTCTTTAGTATTTATATGGTATCTTGCTAATTGATTGTAATTGATATATAGTATGTTAGGAAGTCTCGAAAACTCTTATATATTTAAGAGTCTTGTACAGGTTTTGCATTGAGTATTGGGAGCACTTATCATTGTGAAATGTATTTTTAAGAGTTTATTTGAGAGAGTAAACAAGTTTTGTTTGTTGTTTAAGTTCTTTTATGTAGATACAAAAGTGAAGTTGCTATATTAAGGTACGATAGAACTTAAATCACTTATTATATTGAGGCAGGCTTCAAAAATGTAGAAAAACTGAAATATATAATCAATCATCTATATTATTCTTTTCTCTGTTCTTATCACAATATTATCTTCGATTATCACTGCAACCATCAATTCCATTCAAGTGTTTGATTTTTCTTGACAATTATCAATTGTCCTTTTCAACATTTTACTCAAAAAAAGGGGGGAAAATTAACGCAAATCTCATGTAGACAATTGATAATCCTATAAAAGAAACTATAATTACAAAATTAAAGATGACCCAAGCTCTAACGAAAACTTAAACCACTATTCCACTCAAATCTTAAGTTTTATCTTTAATTCCTTTTACGTTATTTATTCTTTATGTTTCTGTACACACCCAATACCATTTTTTTTTATCATTTTGTATAACCATATTCTTTAACTTTCTTTAAAAAAAAAACAATATAGGAATATAGGATTAGTGTGATAGGCTGATAGCTTTTGTCTGATATTGAAGGCTACGTTGTAGCATGACCATCGATTCATCTTCAACTTTGTTATTATTATTATTCATTTTGATTTGTTTATTTGGTAAGGAATTAAGGGATCAATGAACCTGAGTCCGAAGCTTCCTCTTTAAACTTGTTATTCTTTAATTAATAAATTCGAGTGTTGCAATGCAATGAGCTTTCCCCCTCTCTCCTTCAACTAGAAACACATGAAGCCTTCACAATTACGAAGCTACCATCAATCTTCAAATATATTTTATATAAACATTTTATTCTAATCTATTTCTTTACATATTTTAATTCTAACTATAGCTAATCAAACCTATATTATTTTTTTTTATTGTATAACCTGCTTAAAGAAAATAAATAAAAAATCCAAAATATTATCTACTTTAATTTTGATTCCATCTGTTTGATTTTGAGACCTTTATTGAATTCAATTTAATTTTGATTACAATAATAATTGAATGCATTCCATTTAAACTTACGAAAATCGCATCTATTCATAAATAATACAAAGTCCATTCTCGAAACATTTTTTAATGAAAATATTGAAAAAAGGGGCACACTTTTAAAACATTTTAAAAATTGAAAAGAAAAAACAAATTCATCATCTGTAATATTCAATTATAAATAAACCAAATTTAAGTCGATTATCTACGATAGGCAATTCAATTTCAGTTTAGTTTTTAAAAAGTTAATTTTCAAAACCAAATCAAACTATTATCACCAAGAACCCTCATGAGTGAGTCAAGCTTAAGATACTTCCCCGCAAAACCAAGTCAACCCCCTCTTTCCTTATGTTACACACATACAAACATGCACGTAAGCTTACCTGTACTCAAAACTAGAATGTTTAAGCAAGTTTTAACATTCCATTCCATTCTAATTTGTTTGCTTAAATCAATTCCAACAAGCTTAAAACTAACTCTTATCACAAACCTAGGACAGAGTAAGCTTTGATCCCCGAATCCGAATTTGAGGTAGTATGAACCACCCTTGCTTATAAATCGAACAGCAAATCCCTAATAAGCCAACCTATACTCTTGGTATACATGTTTAGGCATTTAAGGTTTAGTAATAACAAAGTATCCTCCATAAGGAACATGAACAACCCCCATGTGATTTGAGAAGATCCAAAAGCAGATCATAAGTACAATTAAGTTATGAAAAATTGATAGTAACTATCAATTTGAAAACCCTTTTTTTAATGGGATAAATAAAAACTTGAGTATATAAAACAGAGAAAAGAACCAAATGGTTAACCGATCATAATCGTTCCTCAACCTATTTTTATTTGCGAGCTTCAACTTTCTTCTGTTCTTTTGCTGCAAGAACAAATAGAAATCTTATAAGCTCCAACAGAAATTTTAAATATGCAATGTAAGGCAAATCTACTCTGATTTTTCAATCAAACATCTGATGCTCATTCTCTATGTTACTCGGACTCGGGTTCTTTCTTAAAAAATCCATGTATTTGGAGGGTTTTGGAAAGTCATATTCTTGTACTCATGTTCAAATATGCAAGGAACTTTAAGGGGGAAAAAACGAGCCAAGCAACATAGCTTATTCTTCATATCAGAAGCGATTAAGGAAATATGAAATAGAGGAGCAAAAGGATTGGATTTATAATATAAAATCATACCAGCCTTCTCCTCTTCTCTCTTCTTAGCAGCCTCTGCCCTTTGTTGCCTAATCATGGCTAAGCGCTCTGCAAAAGTAATTAATTCAAAATCAATAAAACAATCGAATAGAAAATGTACAGCAAATGGGGAAACATAGTAAGCTGTGATTATCAGAGCATACATAAGATTAAACAATACAGCAAAGATGGAGAAAAAGAAAATAAAGAAGTCAGCTATGAGGCAAGAGCACAGCCGTGTGCCCATGACACATCTAGGCGATACCTTGAGATTATTCTAATAAACTCATGGAATACATACTCTCCTCTGCAATTAAATGGCAGTCTTTCCTCGGCACATGAATGCACCTTTGGAACAATTTAGGTCCAGGGACAATGATTTTCTACCAATGTTTACACAAATCACATTGTCATTGGCATAACTTATAAGGAGGATCATACACATCACACATTACTGCTTCCAATCTTGACTCAAAAAGGAGAGGAGTTATTATCATTATTTTCATCTCCCTTCTTCAGCACTGAGTCAATGAACAAAATTTCAACCTCAGCTATACATGTTCAATACATAGATCCAAAACACTCCCACACAGACGCTAGAAAAAGCCATGTTGAAAATAAAAATATTTGCCGGGGCTATCAGAAGTCTTGGCAACTTAATAAAACTCAATTTAGTTTTCACTACAAAATGAATTTGATAAAGGGAGATAAGCACTGTGAATCATATAGTTCTCCAATAGTTACCTAAATCTTTTCTTGATTGCTCAGTTTTCCCTTGTTCCTGGAGCTTCATATATCGTTCATGTGCTTTTTGCTTTTCTATCTCCTCTCTACCACCAAAAATAGTAAAATAAGAACACAATCCAAGCTGGTCTAAAGGAAATAACCAGTTCAAATTACATATTTTACAACAAATATTTATCCTCACAGTTGGTAGAGTTACTGAGAAGGATTTAGGCATTTGGCAAATCGACATCATAATTTTGTTAGTAGTAGAAGTTCTTTCTCTTGCCAAGAAAGGACCAAATTCAATGGCCAAACGCTTATTACCTTTTCACCCTCAAAGTGATCCCAAAATCTCAACTAAACAAAGCACTCCGTTATTGTATTAATTATAGATTGAACAAAAGATGAAACAGTTACTATACTTCATAAAACTAAAAACTGGACCAACAAAGAGAAATGTTAAACTATAAATGAAACATAAGAAAATATATACCTTTTGCAAGGTATAACAGATAAGTTAACACTTAAGCAAAATGCTATTTGTTTCAGTAAAATTATTAACCAATAAAAAATTGCCCAGATGCACATGATAAAGCAGTGATCAGTCAGATTTGATGAACAAGAGAATTACAAACCTTTCACGCCTTGATAGTTCAGTTGTTTTCCCCATCTGGAAGATAAAATTTCAATTACTCAATTCAGTTACAAGTCATACCTCAATTTTTGATTGATATAGACTTTATGCAGCAGAGGAGTAGTTATAGAACTTACATCAACATCTTTGGCTTTGACATTCTTTTGTTTAGCCAAATTTGGATTCTCAATCTCAATAAGCCCTTGGGTCCCTTTTCGTTTCTGCCAAATAGGAAGTATAAAAGGTACTTATTGCAAATGGAGAACCAACGTCCATTATGTTAGATGGAAAAAGTGCACAAAATAATGACCTCGGGCTCTTCTTCTATTTCCTCTTCAGACTCTTCTCGTTCTTCTTCTTCCTCTACTTCAGCTTCTTCCTAGAATGAAAGATGCCATCTAATTTAACAAGTGAAATTAAGTATAAAAATGCACACAAACACATTCATAAGAGAAAAGAAAGAAGCATAGCTTACCATAGCAAAGCACATATTTACAAAATAAATTACTTTTTCCAATTGAACATTCAATACAACTGATTATGAAGCATAGAAAAGAGGGGAAAGAACATTGTCAAAGTTAACTGATAACCTATTGCAATCAATTGATATGCATTTCTTTTCTATATGCCAAATATAAAATCTATAACCAATACAAGTCTCTGAATGTATAAACCAACTCAAAACTTTCTCTTACAATAAATTCTAAAAGATGATGTAAGAATTTAAATCAACTGAAACAACCAACCATGAAAATTACAGCATTCAAGTTGTCACTCATCCTACATGAGAAAAAGAAAAGACCAATATAACAACAAAGGCACATGATAACAACAAACAAATTACCATAAGAAAATATAAACTATTAACAATTAAAAACTAATTTCACCATACACATTATTCCTCAAATTTTACAACCATGATGAATACATTGAGTGAAAATCTAGCATAAAAACTCACCTTCCTAAATGTACGGGGCCGAGCTGAGGTACCAGCACCTGCAACCATTAAAACATAGAAAAAAATAAACAGTGAGACTAATAATAAAAACTTATAAAACCACAAAGAAAAGCACAAAAATTATTTGTTTTAGTATTTTTGCCTCTAAATTTAATTCAAAGCTCCAACTTTTAGCTGAACGGATTGAAAGAGAAATATATATATATATATATATATATATAAATAAACAAAAAATTTCAATCTACCAAATCGTGCATTTAATACACAATCATATCCATGTTTATTCGAAGCCAAAACTTAGGTTTACACTCATATAGCTCTCTCTCTTTTCTGTATTTAGCATCTAAATTTAACATAAAAAACGGATTAAATCAGAAAAATAAATACGCTAGGGCTACTGATCCAGCAGTTGAAAGATTGGTATAGATCTGATACTAGGAAACCGTATACAAATACGTATGCGTCCATGCAAACGAATTAAAATTAAAAAGAAAGATAGATAAGTAGAAAATGAAAAGAGAGAGAGAGTGATTATACGGAGCTCTTCGGGAGTAGAGAAGTGGCGGTGGCCGGTGGGCTTGCCCTTGAATTTTCCTCTTCCCATTTTTTTTTTCCCTTTTTTCTGATTACAAACAGAAAAGAAGGAAGAAGCTGAAAGAGTGTCTGGAACTGAAGGATGGGATTTATTGTTTTATTTTTTATAATTACATTTAAATTACTTGTATTTTTTAAACATGTAGGGTCAATTTTGTTTACCACAGTTTATATTTTTAATTATTTAGATTTAAAATATAATATTTTAATTATTGAATCATTAATTATCGTTAACAATCTAACAGTAAGCTGAGATCGCACATTAAATTATTATCTCAAACAAAAAAATTTAAGTTAAACTATACAATGCATCCTCATTTTGTTTCGTTTTGAGCAATTTAATTTTTTTCTTTTATATTCTTTAACTTTCTATTTTTATCTTTATTTTTCATTCTCTTCTGATTCTCCCTCTGTTTCCTTACCTTCTTCATTTCTTTTAACATATCAAGAAGTCGAATTAACAGTAAAAAAAGAAGTAAGAAATCGAAAGCTATCAAAACCAATAAACTAATACCATCTGCTAATTATCAATATCCTCCATCACCATCCATCATCTTCATTTCATCCACTAATATCCTCACCACTACCATGACCTCATTCATGACAAACCCAACAATATCATCCCCTCACTAAATAAACTCACATTCAAATAAATCAAGAATCCAAGTAAACAAAAATTTAAGTCCAAAAAAATCACAGCGAGCCAAAGATTAGACAATGATCGGTGAAGGAAGAGCGCATATCAGAAAATAGAGTTGATCTATTAGCCGGTTACAGAGATTCGATTTTGGGTAGTCCAAAAGTTCGAGATTTCTTGAGATGTTTCTGAAAGGATGTCATAGTAGTGGTGAAGGTGTTAATGAATGAAATGAAAAAAATGGGTGGTGGTGGAGGATTTTGATAGTTAGTAAATGGCATGAGTTGGGTTTTGGTTATAGGCAATGATGACTTTCTACATTCTGCTTCTTTTTTTTACTGTCAATTCGACTTCTTAATATGTTAAAAGATATGGAGAAGATAGAAAACCAGAAGGAGAGAATGAAAAAAAAAAGAAGAAGAAGAAAGCTTAAGGAACACAAAAGAAAAAAAATTAAATTGCTCAAAATGAAAAAAAATATGGAGACTAATTATATAATTTAAACTAAAATTTTTGTTTGAAATGATTATTTAACGTGCCACATCAGCTTACAGTTACACCGTTAACGGTAATTAACAGCTTAGTGACTAAAATATTACAACACAATAACGTAAGTGACTAAAACATAATATTTTTAATATAAGTGACTAAAATGTAAACTGAGATAAATAAAATTGACCATGGGTGCAGTTTACCCTTTAAAATAAATCGTTTTTTAAATGGCAAACTATCCATTCGGTCACATAACTTTAGGGTGATTTCATTTTGGCCACTCAAAAAAATCATTGAATTTTTTTTAGGACGTTTTCATTTTAATCACTCAAACGTTGAATCATTAACAATTGCTGAATAGATACGTCAAATCATGTTCACATCATGTTTACACTTTCATTTTGATCATCCAATCGCTAAGTTACTTTCATTTTTATCACCAATTTTTTTTAAATCTTGATCCAAGTAAATAATATTAAGAATTAAAATGAAAGTCAATAAAAATTAAAATAATGCATTAAAAATTTATAATATTATACTTTTTTATCCCTTACCAAAAGTTAATTTTTTTTCAATATTGAAATATTAAATTTCAAGTCATCATAATTTCTTAAAAATTTTTAATTTCAAAATATTAAAATCAACTACATAATTTTGTAAGGTGGTGTTGAGTCTAATCCTGAGGCGCAATAGGGAACTGGTTAAGCGCAACTAGCAATTGGTGCTCTTTCATGTTAGCAGATTGTATGGCTCCGGATGCTATGGCGAAGGTGTGCAGACATGTTGATGGCAGCTTCAGCTGTTTGGATTCTTGTTCGATGGTTGAAAATTGACAATGATATTGGCTCTGTCCATACCACAAGTAGCACGTTGCTGGTAATTTAGGCTCACGAGAGTCTCTCTTCTTTCACGCAGAAAATTTATCCATCACAAGTCAACATTAATCAATCAATTTAATTAATTCTAAAGATGTTTAATTTACTTTTAGCTTAGCATGGAATATTTCAAATTATATAATTAAAAAAATTTTAAATTTTGTAAATAATCATTCAATATGAATTATTTGACGTTGATTTCATTAAGATAATTTAGAAACATAAAATAAAATTTTAAAATTCAAAAGAATATTAAGTTAATTAATTAATTTCAATGTTATAGTAACAAATCAAGTTATATTATTCATGGATAAAAAAATTCAACATTTTATTTAATTGATTTTGATGTGTTGAAATTTAAAGTTTTAATATTGAAAAAAAAATTTAAAATTTTCAAACGAGGATAAACAAGTACAATTTGACAAATTTTTAATACTTGAGTGGCTAAAACGAAAACACCCAAAAGTTGAATTACAAAATTGCAAAAAAAAAAGATAGAGTAGCTAAAATAAAAATATCTTAAAAGGGAGTGACCAAGTAAGTAGTTTACTTTTTTTTTTAAAGAATTATGTGATTTTTTTTTTATGGAATGCCTATTTATAACTCCAATCCAACTTTCAAATAAGGGGAAAGTACGTTAAGCATAAGCATTCGATTCCATATTCTCATCATTATTGTAATAATAAATGTGTCAATTGAATTAGGAATGAATCAGCATTATCCTACTTTTTTAACCTTGCAACGTATTATCATTTTTTATTGAATAAATTTTAGTTTCTTAACCAAGAATTGAATTATTTACTGTAAGAAGATTTTTAATCTCCAAATAATTCAATTTTTCGATTTAATTTATATGATCAATCGTGAAATCAATTAATTTTTGGTTTAATAAGTTGAATCTATCGGTTCAATTCATTAGTTTTTATCGATGAATATATTTAGTAGTCTTTCTATTATAAAGATTGGATCAAGACTGTCCCTTTATTATTAAATGAACTAAATTAACAAGTAAATTTAAAGAAAATGTCGATTTTAAAAAACAATTAGGGTTTTATGTTGATTTTTCCAATATTTAGAAAAATATATCGATTTTTAAAAGAAAAACAGAAACGCGTCTAGCAATAAGTGTTTTCTATTGAGGTGTCAACCAAAGAGCTGAAAGCGCGCCCTGTAAAATTGTAAATATTGCTTTTTTTTCATTATTTCTCATTTTTTTGATAAATTGTAAATATTGATATATTATTGATGTAAATATAATAGAACACAATATAAATAATTTTTTTTCATATTTTTGTAGATTGTAAATAAATAAGTATATACTATTGATATGAAAAATATAATAAAACACAATTGCCTATTTTTTTAATTTTTTTCTTAGATCGTAAGTAAGTATATTATTGATGTAAAATGTAAAAGAATAACTTTTATTATATAATTGGAACAAGTACATTATGGATGAACAAAATGTAATACAATACAAATTAAAAGTTAACAAAGTAAATAATAATCTACATGACAAAAAAAAATCATTGGTGTCGTCGAGCCAAATGTGTGCCACAACCTAGTGGGTGTTGATTGCGAGGAAAATTTCTTCATAGTTGGGGTTCTGACTCCTTATCTTATTCATCTTCATCTTCACCTCGAGCTCCATCTTCATCTTCATCTTATTCCTCTGTGCTTGAGTGTCGTGTTTGTTGGGAAATGTGCCCATATTATAGTAAACATATAAGTGTTTTCTATATATTTGAACGATGAATAAAATAAATTTCACATTTCACTGTTATGTATGTTGTATTTCCGTCTTTTTTATTTTGCATGCATAGCGAAATTGTGACAAGCAAATATTAACTCATTGATTGTTTAAATTCAAACTGATGATAAGTGACATTGTAAGAATGTTTACATTGCAAGAAAGACAACTTACTTTAGTAGATAATCTAAACGAGTCCATAATCTCGTAAAAGAATCAAAGTGAGCATTTGATTCAAATATTAAGAAAGATTATTATGTCGTCTACAATTTCAATTGAGGAGATGACTAGTCTTGGTTATTAGGGCAGTTGACTCCACAGGTAGAGACATAGGTGTATTCATTGGTAAAATGATACATTGGACTGAACCCAAGATGAATTAATTTTGAATCCGTTTGTGAATTAATTCACTTGTGACACTCATGGTGAGACTTACCTAAATCCTGAGTTAGCCACTAACCATGTATATGTAACTCATGCACTTTGATATAAAAGGAGGCTTATTCTTTAAAGATGATTGAGTCCATAGTCAGTATGTTAGGTACATGACTTGTGTATGACATGACTTTACTAGCAACAGTGGAATCCATAGCTCAATTAAAGAGTTAACGATATCCACTCATTGGCATTATGTGGATTGATAAGTATGGAACGTGGCCACGGGTTGCTTGTTCTCGAATGAGCAATTTATTACAGTCATTTGTTGAAAGTGATCATATTAATTATTAAGAAGACACAATTGTGACAATAAGATAAAATAGCATTGTATTGAGTGAATGGATTTAACTCAAAAGAATCAAGGATATCATATAAGGGTAACACACACATGACGAGGCCATTGGACAAAGCAGTTGAATGAATTGCTTACGTAAAGAGTATACTATAATGAGTTTTCAATTACGGTACTTCTTCTGGATTGACTCTATGATTAAGTAATTGCAAATTGTTGGAGTGATGCTTCTAAACATAATTGTAATTATTAGATCCTAATTGTATATTTCTGATTAGTCCCTCCACTAGCTCAACAGGAATTCGATCAGACTGCATTTGAATCAAAAAAAATTCTACGACTTTGGAAATAATTTAATTGAGTCGATTTATTTGATGTGAAATTAAATTGGACAATCGTAAAAATTATTCAACTAGAGAATTTGATTAAATAATTTTCTTTAAAATTAATTTGGAAAATCTAAGTAATTTTTGGGAAAATTAATTTTGATCAAATAAAATTAAGTTAATCAAATTAATTAAAATTAATATGATATTTATAGAAATTAATTTTCAAGTCAGACAATTGGCCCAATGGGTAATTGAACTTGGAAATTGGACTTAAGATCATAAATTGGACTAACTGAGATCAATACCCAAAAACTGATCAAATTGGACTAACAGTCCATCTGGTGCCTGGATCAGACCGGTCGGGTTGTCACTAGCCCAGATCAAATCGACAAAAATTGAACTAGCTTGGGGTGCCAGCGGCATTCCGTTGGTCGAAAAATGGTCAGCAGTGGTGAGTCATCGGTGGTTGAGTAATGGAAGAATTACACTTTTACTGGAACTCTACTAAAGAATTTGATTTCAGATTAACTTTTTGAAAAATAATATTATTTTAATAGATTTAATTTTAAATTTAATTTAATACTAATCTTAATAATTTTTTTTATTAATTTAATATTAAAGTGATTATCTTAATATTAAATTTAATTTAATGTTTATCTTTTAGATAAATATTTTATTAATTTAATAAGATTTAATATTAAGTTTAATATAATATTATAAATATTAGATTAAATTTAATATTAAAGTGATTAACTTTAATCATCGTTGAACTCTCTAAACTCTCCTTATATAAAGAGACCATTGGGTCATTATTTAAACACAAATTGAATTCGAGAGAAACTTGTAGAGAGAAAATTCTCTAAATAAATTATTTTAGAAAATTTCTAGAGATATTGTTCTTATTTACAACTTGGCCTAAAAGTTTAGAGAAATTGTGAAATTACCTCACTAGTAGTTTTTGTGAAAAATTTTCTGATTCAAAGCGAGCCCACACTCGGCAGATATGAACTTGAGGATAGTGGAGAAGACTACTCGGTTGAAGCATTCATCCTAGACGAATCGAAAAGGTACAATTTTGATTAGATGTTTACTACTTTAGATATTACAACCAAGTTCTTGTTTTGGAATAAAATTTTAAAACTCTACTTTTTCCTTAAATTTATTTTCCGATATGTTCTTTAAACTCTATTTTTCAACAGTGTTGTCCTAGGTTGTCATTGTATAGCACCGGTTGTAGCAACATGTAGTTGCAAAGATGAGTCAACTCAATAGAACAATGATGTTAGGGGTGTTTGCGGCACTATCAATGGAAAAGTATATGGTGTGGCATAATCCGGTTGCGGATAAAATGTTATGGTAGATATGTCGGTGTTTTTGTCAGCATTGGCGCTCTATGTGGTGCTAGGGATGGAGGTGGTGCAAAAAATACACCTGAAGAAGGTGTTGATACATGGTACGATGGTGCATAATGTGATGCTTGTATAAAAAAATGTGGTTAGTGAAAGCACTAGAATAATATGAATCATACTGATTGAGAGGTGGTGCACCCATCGATGCCTTGTGTGGGGTTGGAGTTAATGACGACTCCATAAAGACATGTACTCTCAACTTAGGGTTCATGTGGGGTCGTCTTCGCATCCTACGATGACATAGCCTAGTCATTTCCTCCTCCGACAGTAGATATGATTTACCGTGATGTCTAAACCATGTCATGAAATCCGAAAAGGTCACCAAATCCGGTGTGAGAATTGGTTTGTGCATAGGTATGAAATCGTACCTGTGCTCCCAAATGTAGATATATTTAGCATGGAATTTCGCCCAATCTTCGCCAGTTCTCCCCCGCAAGTCAACCTTGTGTAGTTTTTCGATTTCTTGGGGTGATAGCAGAATATTTTGCCTAAACCCGAACTGGCTCATCACTCTATCAGAGTTGTGCATCTCGACCGTCGCAAAAATTATCAATGGCACCTTGACGTACCAAATAGTACAATTGGCCAAAAATTTGACCGGGATGCATTCTTGAATTCTTGAATCAGCATATGACATCCATTCATACTATAATACAAAATTATAAATTTTATTAAGTACCTAATATTGAATTTTAAATCGTTACATAAATATTTATAATTTAAAATTCAAAAAATAACCCCGACTTCTGATCGTTGATCTAACAGTAACTGAATATCTTCGAGCTTGTCTGATATACCTACATGACTCATTTTATTGTTCCCTCTATTCAAATAATATGTTATTTCAATAATATAATAATGAAAAAAAATATTATGATAACAATATTATTAAATGAATTTTACATTATTACAATTGGGAAAAAAATATAGAGTGTTTACTAGGGGTTGTAAAAATGGTAGTCAGTACCATGCCCATGACTAAAGAAGAAGTATGCAACCATCAATTTTAAATTTTTGTGGATGTGTCGTCTGGCAAATCTCTTGATATAATGTCATCAACACAACTGACCAACTAAGCTGTCCCTTTTCTTTTAAGTCGACGAGTTGTAGTAGATGTACTAGATTTTGAAATTTATTGGGCATTAGAAGACCTTCAATTAACCTTAGGATGAATGTTCAGGTGTATTATTCTCTTTCAACGACACTCGTGGAGTTGTTGATATAATTGAAAATTTCTTCCAACCATTTCATCTCTATCCAGCTACCAAAAAACTTGTCCGACATGTGTCCTAATAGTTGCTCAGAATTGCGTTTCAATTGCTAACACTCACTACTTCTGTAATGACCAACTTATCCACCGATAAACCGAGTTGTAAAGCTACATTCTCGAGTGTAATTGTACACTCACCACATGAAAGATGGAATGCGTGTGTTTCAGATCTCCATTTTCCACCAAAGTGCTGATAAGTGCGGGATCCAATTTAGTCCCCTGAGCATACAAGACACGTGCAAGAACCCCACCTCTTGCAAATGTTGTTCAATAATACGTGATGCCCTCGCAGTTAAATTGTGTATGTACATCTCTAAAATCCAGTCTTCGGCCTGATTATATAAACGAAAAAAAAATTATAAAATTAATAATGTTAACAACTTAATAATGAACTTAATTAAAATTTAAAAAATTAATAATATTTTCTTACCATTTGCAATTGGATGCTGGAAATGTGTTTGTCGTCTAAACTAATAAGAAAAATTGCCATTATAAAAATAAATTACAAAATATAAAATTAAAACAACAAGATTTTGAGAGAAGTTGAATGAAAAATTGAGAACTAAAAAGTCAAGAGAATTGAAAGAGTAGATGAATTGAGAGAATTAGGAGAATAAGATTTGAATGCCAAAAGGAAAATAATGGCTTGGGTTTATATAACAAATAAACTAGCCGTTTTTAGCTGTTCCAAAAAAATTTTGCCTTCGGACTTTTTTATCATTAGGGAAAAGTTATCGTTATTGAAAGCACATCTCAAGATGCGTTTTCAACTGAGATGGCAGCAAGGACGCTAAAAGCAAGTCCTACAAGGCGTGCTTTTTGCCATCTTAGCTAAAAACGCATCATACGGGACGTGTTTTATGTTCCTCTCCAAAATCAGCCTATTTCCCTAAATATTAGAAAAAATCAACCTAAAATCCTAATTATTTTATAAAAATGAAATATATTGCTAATTTACCCACAAATTAATCATGTATTTAAAAAAAGAGAGTCTAAATTTCAATAGAGTTAGCATTTACTATTTAAAAAAAAAAGGATTTATTGTTAACAAATTTAATATTTTGAAGGTCTGTTTTATGGTTCTATAAATGAAATATTTTGTTTAGAAATTATCTACAAACAAAAAAAAAATTCAATGTCATTTTTTAAAGAGTAAATTAAACTTGAAATGTGGAGCGATTATACTTATGAAACTTGAATTGTGGTTCATATGTATACATGAAGCTTTAATTTCGATTCAATTATATAATTTTAAAAAATGAGCACATCCATTTATTTTTCATATTGGATTAAAATAATTGTTTGTGCATGTAATATATCAATATAAAATGATGCTAATTAGATAATTTTATTAGTGATTTGTGAAAATTGCATAAAATCGAAGTTCATGTATGACATTGCACATTAGATCACACATAAGTTATGGATTGGCTTAATATATCATTTGGTACCCGCGTTTGACATTTTTTTAATGTGGTACCTATGTTTTTTCTAGTCCAGTGTGGTGCACATATTTGGTAAAAGCTATACATTTTGAAACTTGAAAATTACAGTGTTAAACTTTTTAGTGTTTATTTTGGGTTTTAGAGTTGACTTAATGAAAATTCATAACATGCTAATAATATTAACAATTAACTTTCATCAAATAAACTATAAAATTCGGGAAAAAATCATAGTCATCATACTATATTTAACAAATTGGACACTAAATTAAAAAGAACTCACAATTAATATAAATGATATTCTATTAGCAAAATAATGAAAATTCAAATCTTATAATACTGGCAATTAACTTTCATTGAATCAACTCTAAAATCTGAATTAAATACTAAAAAGTTAATACTAATACCCATAGGTATCAAAATATACAACTTTTGCCAAATACAAACACCATATTGGAAAACACACACATGTAGTACATTAGAAAAAAATGTTAAACTCAAGTACCAAATGATATATTAAAGCGTTATGAATTTAGTCTTTATATTTTAATTTGATTATTTTTAGTCTTTATACTTATTGAATTTTAAAATTTCAATCTCGACCAAAACAATAGCATTTAAATTAATTAAGTTTTGTTATTTTTAAAATCATATGCAATAAATATATTACTAATATATGTGCAATACTATATCAACTTGCTATTTTTATATAGGGATAAATCTCAAAACTATATATAAATTATGGTCTAATGTGCAATTTTGTATATGAACTTTGATTTTGTACAACTTTATACACGAAATTTTGATTTGATCAAATTCTAAGAAATTGTTAACACGATTATTTATATAACATCATTTTTTGTTTACATATTGCATATATACACATATAATTATATTTATCCAATATAAAAATAAATTGATTATCTACTTCTTTAAATGTGTATGATTGAATCAAAATTAAAGTTTTATATATGCATTTGAACCATAATCAAAGTTACATGTATAAAATTCACCAAATCAAAGTTCAATTATTAAATTGCACATTAAATCAAAGTTCATATATTATTTTGAAATTTATCTCTTTTATATATTACTAAAAAGGTAGTTGATTTATATAATGATAGTATTTTTATGGTGAAATTTTAAAATTAAAAGAAAAATATATAAAAACTAAAAAAGATAAAAAGTTGGAAAATATAATTATAACTAAAATTTAAAGGGTAACGTACACTTAAAGTTACTAAACTATTAGTAGCTTTACTTCTAATCGTTCAATTTTAAAAAATTATAAAATTATTTTTAAATCATTTGAAAGTTTTTATTTAAGTTACCGACTGTTAAAATCGCTCTTGTATATCATTCTTTGTTCGCATCACCTAACTAATTGAAAGTTCCCATTCCTTTTCTCTTATACAATTCTTTTTTTTCATAAAATAGTTTGAACATAAAGTATCTACAAACTAAAATCTAAACAATATTATCCTTCGATTTATGATAATAATTGTTAAATCAATTTTAATCTAAATTATGTTATTTTACTTCTCGATATATATTAAAATATTATATTAATTATTGAATTGTGGTTTGAGCTTTCTAGCTTAATTAAACAAAAAAAAAAAAAAAAAAACTTTATAGGTTAGTGACTTACATAGATTTTTTTTTTTGAGTAGTTAGCGAGTAAAAAGTAAATTTATTACTCATAAAGGATAGCGCACTCCACCGATTATTTTTTTCCGAGAAAAGCCCTAAACCCTTCAGTTTATGTGTGACAAACGACGGCGAATTTCTTTTAAGAAAGCGTAATTAGGTTACTTCAATTCCTTCACGTCCCTGAATTCGGCCAAGGCTTAATAGAAGAAGAAAAGGAAGAAGATGAGTAGTGAAAGGAAGAAAAACCCAGAGCACTTTCAGCTTAACCCAAACTGGGCTCAACTCCAACAAGTACTCTTTTTTCGTAGGATTCTTCTTTTTTCTATCAGACTTTTTACTCATTGTGTCTTTGATCCACTTGCAGAAGCTGAAGTGCTCAGCTAAGCCTTCAAGACACTCGAAAAATCCACAATCTGAAACCCCAAACTCTATATTAGGTAAAATTACTAGCTAATTTGCAGTATTTCTGTTTCCTTTGCATTGCTTTGGAGAAAAAGAAACAAATGGGATTTTTTGTTTCAAGTCCAAGTTGAGAAAATTATATTAATTTTTACTTGTTTGGTTGCTTTTTGTGTCAGTTTTTTGGTTTTTTAAACTTTGGGTGGGATTGTTTTGTTTATAGGAAAGCGTAAGGAGAGGCCTAATTCAGAGCCTGATGATGCTAAGCCTAATCCTTTAATGCCAACAAATGATGATTCCAGGTGCTTTAGTTTTTATCCGATGCTTCAAAAGATCAATCAAAGCATTGTGAAGTTTCATCTTGTTTATCGTACTCTTTCTTGTTTAGTAGTGTTTCAGCTGTCGAATAGAGTTCAGTCCAGTATCTGTAAGTGTAATGATTTACCTTGGATTTTGGTGTTTAACTTGATTATAGAGATGATTTGACTGGAATCCGGTAGCAATGGGGTTCGCGAAAAATAATGATTAGTAGAACAATTGCATATATGGATCAATTGTAACACGTATTTCCCGGGGTTCCATATATGGAGTAAGGTGCAATCCAATTTCCAGGCACTAAAACCCTTTTATTGCCTTAGGCACAATACATAAAGAAAAGGCTGACTTGAACGAAGTAAAGCACAATATGCATATATGTGCATAAACTTAAGTTGTGTAATTATTATAAATAACTCTTAAGAGTGGACAAAGTTTATCTACGCAACATGCAATTCTTTTTTCTTATGGGTCGGTGTACAAGATTTTCTTATGATCCCATATGCATATTAAATACTGAAATATTGGGAAGCAGAGAGTTTGATATTATCTCCTTCCTTATGGGTTTGTGGCGTTTTTGTTGCTGAGCACTAAGGGGCAATACCTACGAGTATACCTTAACAATACTTGTGTTTCATCTTGTTTGATTGCTCTTGGGGTTTTATGCAAGGAGTAACTTGTGCCATACAGGTTGTATGTACCATCAAGTGAGTTGTTTTGATGTGGTCTTTATCTGTCTGTCTGCCTTCGCACATATGTAACCTTTTGAATGACTCGTCAAATGTATGACAGTGTGACAGATGTGCTAGCTATGGATTGTGAAATGGTTGGTGTCGGTCAGGGGAACAAGAGTGCCCTTGGACGAGTTACAGTGGTAATTTAGCTGTCCCTGCATCTTTGATCCTACTGTTTATTTCTTATGATCTTACATTATCCATAGCCGAAATTCAATGATGGGATAGGCGATATATAAAATAAACGTCTCTCTTTTTCCTTATTTAGTTTGGAATTGTTACCTTTATAGTTTTAAGAACAGATAATATCTGATGCAGTGTAATGCTCTCATGTTAGGTTAATTGCATTTGTCATGTGTTGCCCTCGCACATTCTTTTATTTCAAGCTCTCATGTTTTGTCTTTTTTAATCAGTAAAATAAGATACAGTTTTAATTTATGCACAAGAAAAATTATATTTCATTTTGGGTTAATTTAAACATTTTCATTTAATGAGATTTTGAGTTTGATATATTATTCTTTTTAAGGTCATTGATTACTTAATATTTCAGTTAATGACAGGTAAATAAATGGAGAAATGTCATATATGATGAGTTTGTGCGGCCAGTAGAACGTGTTGTTGACTTCCGCACACATATTAGTGGCATTCGGCCCAGAGACTTGAGGAAAGGTTGGCTTTAATTTGATTTGGTGGTTACCTGAGTTCTCTGAACCTGGAGCAGCATCTCCTTAAAAAAGCTATTGGCTTATATATATTGCATATGCAATGTATATGCGTTTTTGTATAATTCTTACATGATAAAAACCAATGTTAGTTTGAAAACATTTGCCATTCCATTGTTCAAGAAGGTTTGACTGCTTTGGAGAAGAAATTTTGGCCTAATGTAAATTTTTTTTGTCTCTGCAGCAAAGGATTTTAGGGTTGTTCAGAAGAAAGTGGCAGAGTTGATAAAGGGAAGAATTCTTGTCGGTCATGCGTTGCACAATGACCTTAAGGTTTTCTTTATTTGCTTTGTTGTTTTGTTGTTTGTATGAAAGTAGAAAACTGGCACTGAGATTTTGATTTGACTGCTTCTTTTCTACAGGCCTTACTACTAACGCATCCTAAGAAGGACCTGAGGGACACCTCAGAGTATCAACCGTTTTTAAAGTATTAGTCTTTCATCTCTTAGCTATTATTGCCTGGACAATTGAGTGTGTTAAACAGCTCCTATGGTGCCTCAGAAAACAATGATTGTTGTTGCAACAGGGAAGGACGCAGAAAGGCACTTCGGCATCTTGCAGCAGAGGTTCTAGGTGTTGAGATCCAGAATGGCGAACACTGCCCTGTAAGTAAAATGTTCATTATATACTTGTTCTCCAAACAGTTAGCAAAACATGAAATAATTACATTGAAACTACACATAAAGACTTGGTTGATTGATCTGCTATGCTCTAAACTTGTCTATTAGAAGGTTGTTGACATTACTAATCTGAATCCGAGAAGCTCAAAGTCACAGGCTTGTCACTAGAGCGGTAATTTTGTTCATTTTAAACATTTTCATTCTTGAAGGCCAATGCGCGACAATAAGGTGACACCATTGTGTTATGTCATCCCTTATTCATTACAAGGGAGGGTAGTTTTCTTTGGAAGAATACTTGGGGCAGGAAAGTTCCTTCTCAAGTGTTTCTTCACTGCTGGTCTGCCAAGCTCTCAAAAGATCCTTATTGTGTAGAACTTAATTAGAAAGGGTTGTTTTGTAATTATCGAGGGAATTATGGTCTTTTTCTGAAACATATTTGAGTTGCTTTAGCTCGAATGTGTTTAGGGGAAAACTTTGAGACTGCTTTCCCTATTTTTGCTCTAAACCAACAATGCAACGTTTTCAAACTAACATATATTGTCATTCGCCAGGTAGACGATGCTCGTGCTGCAATGCTTCTTTACTCAAAAAACCGGAAGCAATGGGAAAGAAGCGTTAAGGATCAATTAAGGCTCAAAGAAAAGCAGAAGAAACGCAAGCAGAGAAAGAAACCAAAGGCTGATATCAACCATTCTCTGATTGCATCTTAATGGCGACTTGTCGCATAATTGTCGAATATGAAGTTCCAAAATCTTCTGCAGGATCACCTTCATGGAGAGTGATTTACAGAATCCTTATCATAAATCTGGACTGCAAGAAACAGAAGATGCAGCATCAAACGGCGATCAGAGAACAAAAGGCTAAACTTTTCATCTGTAGTTAAACTTAGTATGATTGAAAAAAAAAAAAAAACTTGGTTATGTATCCTATTCATTAAAATATTACAATCACTAGTTTTACTTTCTGAAAATGAATTTATAACTTCATTCATAAATTTTCAGTTACAATGTCTACATTGACTTTTCTATGTATCAAAATTTTACCAAGTGATTAGCACTTGGAATTTGATAATCAAATCTGCAAGTATAAGTTGATAGGATGCATAAAGCCAGATTTTTTTTTTTTTGGCGAAAAAAGAGAAGATAAATTATATCAAATTAATTGTTTAAAAGCACCACTCAGTTTTATTTTTTTAAGACCTTTAAAATTTTATTATTGACTTCCACGTTAGATTAAGTTTAGCGAATTGATTTGCAACCAAATTGTGTTTTTTAGGTATATATCTGATCTGCCGTTGTTTTTCAGCTTTTATAACTGGCCGAGCACTTCTAAGGACAATGTGAATCCTCCAATCCAATATCATTAGTAAAATGGAAAAGAAAAAGAAAATCTTTCTCTTTTAAGACTAAAGTAAAAGGAGACCGAAAAATCACGGGATTCACTCGCATTGGCGACAGAATTAGGGTCGAAACTACCCCCATCCCATACAAATTTGCTTTCTCTTTTTTATTTTCTATTGTTCATAGTTCTATCAGAAATTCCAAACCTTTGATAAGACAAAATCTGGTCCCTCTCCAGAATAATCATAAAAAAAAAAAAATATTACACTTACTATACTTCAATACCCAAAGCATATCAAGTTTATATTTTTTCTAGAAAGAAGAAAAACAAAAAAAGGAAAAAAAGCCCGCGCGACCAAGAGTGTTGGAATAGATGGGTCGGCATCCGAGTAGTGGCGGCCCTGCCTTTCGTTTCACCCAAACTGAGGTACCCTTTTTCTTTTCAAAAGAAATTAGTTATATTGCTTATAGAGTTGTTTCATAGTAATGGTTTCGATTTTTAGTTTGAAATCTCAAATGGGTCAGTGGGATTGCATATTTTATTCAACTAATTTCTGGGTTTTTTTATTTGAAAATTTCTGCTAATGATTGCTTTGATTTGTTGAGTTTTTTGTGTGATAGATTGTTTAGTAGTTAGCCTACTTTGTTAATGGTAGTGTTAGTAATCCAATTTTAATATTTTTGGTAAATAAACGTAGTTGTAAGTGCCTAGGCTTGTTTGAAGATTTTACTTTCGTAAATTCTAGTGTAGTATAGTTTTTTTCGTTTATTTCTTTAAACAATGAATTTGTAACATAATCTCTGCATTAAGGTGGCGGAGATGGAGACTATTCTCCAGGAGCACCATAATCAGATGCCTGTTCGAGAGATCCTTATGAGTCTTGCTGATAAGTTCAGGTATGCATTAATTTCCTCAACAACATTGTGTTGCATGATGTATAGTTCTTTTTTTTTTCTTATAAGAAACTGTAAGCAAATTTGCTTTGGATGTAGTGAGTCGGCAGAACGGAAAGGGAAGATTGTTGTGCAGTTTAAGCAAGTAAGAAGTTGGATTTTGATTTTTTGTTAACGAGTAAATGTTTTCAGCCGATTACACTTGGAAAACTTCTTGTGTAGATATGGAACTGGTTCCAGAATAGGCGCTATGCGATAAGGGCAAAATCAAACAAGGTTCCTGGGAAGCTAAATATTACATCTATGCCTCGGGATGATTCCAATCCCATGAGAAATGTGCCTCAGCCTGTTGCAGCTCCCGTGCCTCCTCATATGACTGCTCCAATGCCTGCTTCTACAGGTAGAATAATTTCTGACTGTCTTTAGAGTCTTTTTCACTTTCGGGTCTTCCGTGTCATCGCATGTCAGATTTATAGTCCTCATTTGCTGCTCTCAGTTCCAGGTGCAGGAAGGAATTTGTCAGAATCTTATATGGAGTTTGAAGCTAAATCTTCAAGGGATGGTGCATGGTAAGTTTGTTCATCTTTGTCTATTTAAATTTTGTTTCACTGATAAACAAATATTTGCAGTCAACCCAATCCTCTTAAATCTCCTGTTTTCAGGTATGATGTTGCGACTTTTCTGGCCCATAGATATTTGGATGCAGGTGATCCGGTAATCTTTTAGTCCACTGTCACTGCATATGCCAGTGCAAGTGCTGTACTTATGATTCACTGTTGCCTGAGTTCATAAATTACTAACACGGATTATTCTTTCTTATTTCTTATGTTTACCTGATCCCATCTTTCAATTTTTGACATGAAATTTGTTTTTCACTTTTGAATAAAATGTTCTGATAGTTCTCTTCTTTAAGTTTTGTAATAGTTTTATGCAGAACTGAAAATACCACAAATTGCCATCTGAGAAAAAGTATTCCAAAATATTTTGCTATCTTTTTGCAGGAAGTACAGGTTCGGATTGCTGGTTTTGGACCAGAGGAGGATGAGTGGGTAAACATTCGCAAGCATGTCAGGCAACGGTCCCTCCCGTGTGAATCTTCTGAGTGTGTTGCAGTTCTTCCTGGGGACCTTGTACTATGTTTTCAGGTGGATTTCTGCTTAAAATATCCGATCAATCCTTGAGAATATATATTTCTTTTAATCAATCCTTTCTTAGAATTCATTTTCTTGATGCTTTGAAAATTTACAGGAAGGTAAAGATCAGGCTCTCTACTTTGATGCCCATGTCCTCGATGCGCAAAGGCGGAGGCATGACATACGAGGTTGTCGTTGTAGATTCCTGGTGCGCTACGATCATGACCAGTCTGAGGTATTAGTTAATCACTCCATTATTTCATTGTTTGAGTCCTGCATTTTGTTGATATTCACTGTAATAAACATTAACTTCCATTCCATAGGAAATTGTACCTCTGAGGAAGGTTTGCCGTCGGCCTGAAACTGATTACAGGTTGCAGCAACTGCATGCTGCAAGTAACTTATCCAATGATCAACACAAAACTAGCAGCGATCAATCTACTGCTCCCGCACCAAAGATTATCGGTTCATCAACTGAAGCAATGCAAAAGCCGCAGAATCCAGATCAATCCAGGACAGCCACAGATTCACATTTCAATGTTTCTGTGGCTGCACAAACTACAAATCAAGAGTCTAAAATTTCAGGAATTGTGACTACTGATGTAACTGATCCCAGAATTTCCCCCGTCAAGAATGCTATGGCTGCTGCTGCCACTGGCATCGGCCCTGGTCAAAACGTGCAGGAAGCAAAGTTATAGGTTCGGACTTCAGATACTGATGTTCAATGGGGCAAAGGTCCCTTTGGGATAATATGATGTAATTATCACAACTTCCAAGTTTTTGATGGAAGACTTAGATTCTGTCTAGATTTTCTTCTTTCTTCAACAATTTTTGTTCTAGTCTGTTTAATAGTTCGAAGACTTCCATGAATCCATGCCATCAAATGCTACACATACACACACACACTCGCTCACTCACAGCAAAGATGAATAATTCACCAAGAAGAAATGCGGCAGCTTCAACAGCAGCTTCCTTGTTAAGGGGGCGAATCAGAGTATGAGTCGATCGTCCATAGATTCTTCTTTGCATTCTCGTCGACAAACGATGGTTTGACTGCTTCCATGCGTGATTTTGAAAGCAATGTTCAAGCCTTTCAAAGTTGATCCTCCATAGATTCTTTTATATTATTATTTATTCTATTTCGCAATATATATTGTGTTTCTACTTGAAATTTACTTTATATTATATATGAAGCAAAATTATTATGTACACATATCAATGAAATATGTGGTAACTTGCTTGTGAAGTAAAATTTTTTCTTATGATTTTTATAGGAAAAAGATAAAAATAAAATAAAATAAAATAAAGAAGAAGAAAGTACTAACCTGAGCAAGATTGATGATGAAGTCCCAAAGGGCAGCATCTTTCTAAAGCTTATTGGCAATGGGTTTGGATATGCTTCTTAGGGCTAATGTTCCTAACTTCACTATTGGTATCATCATCTTTAATTATCTATTCATTCTAAAATAATTAGGGCTAAATGAATGAATAAAGTTATAGATATTCAATTATGGTTAAAACGGATAGTTCAAGAGAGTGTGAAAAAAAATTATAAAGATGTCTGCGTAAAAATTATGTGTGCTTCAACAGTTCATTTTATTGTCATGATATTATTAACGGTTTAGTGACCATAACATAATAAATTGATAATGTTAATAGGGCAAATATTTGGTACATTAATAAGGTACTTTTTTTTTTTTACAAGTAACTTTAAACAATTGACATGTGTCTTTTTTTTAATATTTTATTATACTCTTATAAGACACTTGTTAATCTTTTAACCTTACTTGTGAAATCTAAAAATTCTATTAATAATATACCAAATATTTTCCCATGTTCATAACAATATATACTTTTTTAAAGTTTAATAATCAAAACTTAATTTAAGCCATACATCAATGGCTGAGTTTGTAATTTATCCAAAAACGGACCAACTTATATATTAAAAACCCTAATTTTAAATTTTATTCATTTACTTTACAAAAATTGAAAATTTTGTCTAATTGAATAATAATGTTTATTCAACAATTTAGATATAAAGAATTAACAAAAATTAGTAAATTATATGTAATGAGTTAACAAAAAAAAATAGCAGCTCAATTTCATATATATATATATATATATAAACAATCAGATTATCTCCTCAATTTTTGTAAAGTATAAGGATGAAGTTGTAATGAATTAGTAGAATGAATTTTGTCGGTACTTAAAATGAAATTATAGCTGATACATATAGAGTTGTTTATGGGCCAGGTTAGGCCCAATCAAAATTTTAGGCCCGTTTACTAGGTTTGTATTTGGCCCGAAAAATGTGTTTAAAATTTTATTCAAGCTTAGTCTAAATAAAATGCTAAAACTTGAGCCCGACTTGGCCGTATTAATATTTTTATATTATTTTTTATATAATTTTTAAAAAAATATAATACATAAAAAAATTAAAAACATTAAAATAGATGTTTCTCAACAAATTAAAAATAAATTAAAAAAATTGTATATTTAAAAAGCACTAAGATAGGTGCAACTTAATAAGCAAATGCCTCTAAAATAGTAACAAAATTAACAATAAAACAAGAGTTATACAATATCCAAATACTAACAACAAAATAGTAGAAACATAATTATGAAATTGTAGCAAAATAGTGAAAAAAAAGAGAAAATAGTAACAAAATTGTAACAGCCCGAATTCGACCCTAATCGGAACGGTGGTTTCGAGATCACGAATCCGAGTTTGAAAAATTTATAAATTTTATTTTTCGTGTTTATTATATGTGAATTTGCATGTGTGAAAATTTCATATAAAAATTTTATTGTTTGAGTGCCCGATTTAATAAAAAGGACTTAACCACATAAAACAAAAAATTTGATGATTGTTTGTAAAAGGGCCGAATTGTTATTGTCTTTCATTATTGAAGTACTTTTAATGAATTAGACCATGATATATATGCATGGACGGTAATGTCATGCAATATGTGGTTTTAACATTTATTTTATTAAGGTTAAATTAGTATTTTAATAAATAAGTTATATTAAATAAAAACAAAGCAAAGTTAGTGCTCAGATATTCATCTTTTCACCGAAATAAGAAATAGAAAAAGAATTTGAAGCCTTTGAACATTCGGCCATAGTTTAAGCTTGATTAAAGGTTAGTTTATGTTCGGTTTTTAATAATTTTTATATTTTTGAAATCGTTGCTTCGTATACTATTCAACCCATGTTCGTATTTTTGTTATTGATGTATATTTTGAGTTCTACCATTGTTGATATCTTAGTGAAATTTATGTTTGATGTTGTTAAATTAAAGATAAGTGTTAAGTTATTAAGTTTTGTATAGGAAATTTTCATGAAATTGTGTAAATAGGGCTTAATTGCGTAAATGGTACATTGAGGGACTAGATTTGTGAAATAAAATAAATATGAGGATTTGTATGAGTAAGGTAAGTATTCGGCTTAAGCTAGGTGAAGGCAAATTTTGCTTACTTTGTGATTTGTGATTTTTGGACTAAATTACTAAACGTGTAAAATAGTAGGGTTAAATTAGTAATCTTCCTATTTATGTGTTTAAAGATTAAATTGAATGGAATTGAGCTTGAATGAGTTACATTGAAATTATTTAGATCAGAAAAGAGAAATTTGGACTTAGATCGGGGAAAAGTAAAAATAGCCGATTAGTCGATTTTACCGTTCGTTGATATTCGAGGTAAGTTTTAAGCAATTGAGTTGATTGAATTAAATTATAATGTAGTTCATGAATTCAATGGAAGTATATAAATATATATGTATGGCTTGACATAATCGAAGGAGAATATTTATGTATAACTTAATTGGTATAATTGAAGGTGAATGTATATGTATGACTTGGTATAGTTGAAGGTGTATATATAATGTGGTTTGATATAACCGGATGTGTTTATATTTGTGGGATTGGATGTAGCAAAGTGTTATATATATATATATATATATACATTTATTTTATCTAGCCGATTGTGGTATAAGTATGTATATATATAAGCAAAAGAGTAGTAAGCTGGAGATGAGTATTAAGTGTGCAAAAATGAAATTTGTACCGAGTACTAAGTGTACGAAATTGGTCGTTTGGCACTAAGTGAGAAAATTGAATTTATACCGAGTACTAAGTGTACGAGATCGGTTAATGAGCACTAAGTGTGCGAATTATCTTTAAGCCCGAAGATGGAGTTCGATAAATTTCGATATTATGAAATGTTTGCATTTGAGACATAAATTATATATGGTTGCTTATGAAGTATATGAAATTGTTAAGTGTGGAGTGATTATTTGGAATTTAGCATAAGTCGTATATTTGAATGGCTTGTACTTAGAATTGTGGTTATACATAAAAAAAAAAAATTACTTATTAGTTCGGCATTGAGATTAGAAGTAGTATATGTTTATGATTGTGCAAGTAAGTTTTTAATTGGTGAAAATATAGCCAAATTGGTTTATTATGCAAATGTGCAAGGCTTATAATTTGATATGTTAGTTTCGGCCTTTGAGCTTGGAAATGGTTATAAATACTATGGTTTAGTGCGCATGAAATTGTCTTGTATCAAGTTAGTTATAATTTGAGAGTGGAATGTCATAAATGAAATGCTCTCATAATTCGAGCAGTGGATTTTAAAGTATGGGGGATATGATTTTGATGTATGTTAATTAACTTAAATTATTTTTGTTTAGTTGATGAAATAGTTCAATTTATTTTTTTTAATTTAATTTGAGCTCAAGACCTAAAGATACGAGACTCGGATCGTGGAAAAGAGGAATTAGCTGAATAGTTGATACTATCGTATGAAATTATCCAAGTAAGTTCTTAAGTGATTAAATTCAGATATTTGTCATGTCTCAATGTGAATGCAGAATGTGATTTATAAGGGTGCCTATTCGAATTAAAGTATTCTGTCTTGTGAGTTATACTTATGCATTTGAGATATTATATTATAGATTTTGGATCTAAGTATAAGTTCGATTGTATGTATTAGAGGGAATGAATCTATGCATTTCGCATAAACGGCTCAATATGAATAAATAGATTGAATTGGTATAATTGATTATATGTGATGTTAAAGTGATTTGGCATATGTGATTTGGTATGAATTCATAATGAATTTACAGATTCAATTTTTTATATATATACATGAGATTATACAGAAGTTGTATATTCGGCCTTGCGAAGTAATTTATTAAAATGAATTAATAAATATCCGATAATGATATATTGAATTCGTATATGTATATCTATTCATCAATTCGGGA
The DNA here is from genome assembly GCA_020496765.1 of Gossypium stocksii. Classification (NCBI taxonomy): domain Eukaryota; kingdom Viridiplantae; phylum Streptophyta; class Magnoliopsida; order Malvales; family Malvaceae; genus Gossypium; species Gossypium stocksii. The sequence continues at coordinate 96,943,779 of CM035632.1, read as the reverse complement.
TATAAGCAATGTAGTGAATTTTATACATTTGACCTTATGAGTAAGTAATCATGTGATGTTGAAATTAGTTAAGTAGATTCAGCCATGTTTACTTAGCTAAGATAAGTAATGTTCCCAATAGTGTTTTTCGGCTAACTAAGTGATGCTTGCTTATGTGAAGTTAAATCTGGAATTATAATTGAAAATATAATGACATTTTCATGAATTTGGTATCATTGGCCATGTAGGCTATGTATATATATGAGTGATATTATACAATGAATTATGAATTTGTTATATTCATAAATGTATTATTGATGTTATGATTATTTGGATTGAAAGTGGATATGATTATGATCCGATATTATAAGGTCTATGTGAAAATGAGATGTGATTAATGGCAAGTGACTATAATCAAATAAATTATATAAGAATTGTGATATAGTAACCGTATTCGTAAATATATGATTCTGGTACATGTGCATTATCTTTGAAACTCGGAAATGTAAGGTGATTATGTATTGAATAATGATATGTGAAACAAGTTACCATGAATGAAAAAGAAAGGTACGCAGATGATTATATATGATATATGTGCTTGCTATATGGCCTTGTGGTCCCATGATTTGAACATGGGAAATATGAAATAAGAAAAATGGTTTTGAGATATGACTAGGTCTTAAATTAAAATCTGAACATGAAATGGATATTAAGACGGTGATACTATCATGCTTAGTTTTTATATCTATAAATCAGTTAGTGAAGCAATGACAATGGTTTGGTTGGTTACATAATGAATATGTACAAGTTTGATTTATATAATTGAGCTAACGGTTATTATTCGAATTTAAAAGCATAGTTTTATGGTATAGACAAATAAAATAAGTGAAGCTATTTAATGAAGTTATATGAATTCAAGAGTACAATGGATGTGCATGTGATTAAGATTGTTTAAAATTCAGTTTAGTGTTATGGAATTATAATTATCATTGAAATGATTTATTTACTTATGGCTTGCTAAGCTTTTAAAGCTTACTCTGTGTGTTTTTCTTATGTCTATATAGCTTTAGAGATTTGCTCGGGTTGTAAATTTGGGAGACGTCTTCACACTATCCAATTTTCGTTCCGGTAAATAAGTATTTTGAGTTTTGGTTATATGGCATGTATAGATTAGTTTCGACATGTTTCATTTTAATTGTATATATATAAGCCATGCGAAAATGGCTTGTTTATTATGTCAAATTAGTTTAGTACTTTGATTAAATGATGGTTACACATGTTGAGAAATCAACCAAAGTATAATATAATTATGGACTATGCTTGATATGTTGTTTATGGTTTTGATGTTTTGGATAATTCAGGTAGTAATGTTCATGTGCCGAATAGAGATAGATAAAGATGTTGCATATTCGATTATGTATGTTTTTATAAGATTCATTAATTAATGAGATCTTTGATTGATTTAAGAGTTTAAGAAAATGATTATTTATGATTAATATGAATATGTGTGTACTTCCGGTAATGCCTCGTAACCCTTCCAGCGACGGATTCGGGTTAGGGGTGTTACAAAAATAATAATAATAAAGAAAATAGTAAAAAAATAGTAGTTCTTTTTTCATATTCAGACTGGGTCGGGCCAAAAAGGCTTACCCAAGGCTCGACTTACTTTTTAAATGGGTCTCATTTTTTTACCCAAACTCATTTTCTGAACCTATATTTTTACCCAAACATTCTTATTTTTCAGGTGTAACTTTGAGGCTGGTGGTCTAGATTAGAGGTGAGCATGGGTCGGGCCATTTGGCCTGGCCCAAAGGCCCACCTGAAATATGGGAGGGTTTGGGCAAAAATATAGGCCCAAAAATGAGTTTGGACAAAAAAATAAGGCCCGTTTAAAAAACGGGCTGGGCCTCGGGTAAGACACTTTTGGCCCGGGCCTGACCCGGCCTGGCCTGAATCACTAAATGATAAAAAAATATAATTTTTTAATATTTATTTTCTTGTTATTTTCTCCCTATTTTGCTACCATTTTACTATTATGTTGCTACTATTTTGTTGTTATTGTTTGGATATTGTATAAAACTTATTTTCTTACTAATTTTGTTATTATTTTAAAGACATTTGTTAATTTTGTTATTATTTTAGAGACATTTGTTTGTTAAGTTACATCTATCTTAGTTTATTTAAGTATACATATTTTTTAAAATTTATTTTCAATTTATTGGGAAGTATTTATTTTGATATTTTTAGTATTTTTGATGTATTATATTTTTAAAATTATATAAAAAATAATATAAAAATTAATATAGATGGGCCAGGTCAGGCCCGAGTTTTAACATATTTATTCCAGTCGAACTTGGATAAAATTTTAAACTCATTTTTTAGGTTAGGCTGGACCCAAACCTAACAAACGGGCTTAAATTTTTAGTTAAACTCGGCTTAAATCCGACTCATACTCACCTCTAGTCTAGATACATATAATATAATGAAGTGGGTGGTGAATCATTGGATCCAAAACCAATCATCGCCTATAACCCTAACAAGCCGAAGCCGATTACCTAAGTTTGACGTCTTAGCCGCACAAACCTAACCTTAGTCCCAAATGACCAACTCAGAAGCTGTGGTCCAAACATTGGACCACCTAATCTTGAACCACATGACCAAAGATTGACTTGACTACCACACCTAACATGAATTTTGGATCAAACTCCACACACTTCCTTTTTGAGACATTTACAGTTGGCTTAACCTTGAATTGGGCATTGATTATTTAGAATCATATACTTTAATACCTTTTATTTATCACTCTTCTATTAAAAGAAATCTAAACCTACATTTGAATACTTCTTTTGTCTTTTAGTTTTCTTCTTTGGTCAAAACCCAAACTCCCTCATTATTCCTCTCATCATTTCACTTTCAAGGCCTTTTTTTTTTTTTTAGTTTTATAAGATTAAATAAAAAATTAATTAATTTTAATTATAATTTTAATCAATCTCTAATTGATTAATTATTATTTTTTCTTTATAGGAGTTGGATAATAGGTTAATTTCAACATATTTCAAGGGATACTAATGTTCAAGCTGAACCATGAGTCCTTAGAGATGGATTTTAATTAGCCAAAGTTAATGCAACTATTGTTATTTAATTATTGTGTAATCCTTATATTGCTAATCCTGTTTTTTCTCCCTTAATTGATGAGTGTAGGATACTTTGTCAATTTTTGACAACTAGCTCTCTAATAATAAACTAACATTTAGTAGTGTTGAACCCTTATTGCTGACTAAATTTATCTAAGAGTTGAGCTTAAACAAGAATTTTTGTATCTCAGATCAGTTCGACCCAAATTCAATTTAAATAATAAAAAAATTATTTTTAAATTTAAGTTTTATTACAAAATATCAATTAAAAAATATATATTTGAATTTTTTTATTTTTTTAATAGTGAACTAACTAAATTAAAATGAGACTAAACTTGAAAATTTTTTAAAACCGAAGCTCGACCGGAGCCTACCTATTAGGCATGTAACATATATGGTTCTTGACTTTATTTTGTTACGCCATGCATCTAATTTCCTTTTTGGAGAAAGAAAAGAGAGGTTGGCTTGCAAAATAATTAAGCTAAAATGAAATGCGAGTAGGGAAATAGGCTATGGTTGAGATTCGGTGATTGGGCAAAATTAAGGGCCCTTTGGGAGACCAGTAGGCGAATTTAGTCTTCCACAATTATCCGTTTGGATGAGCTATTTCAGTTCAATTTTAACTGAAGCTTTGCCCTGCAGTGAAGTAGGGTGGGCCTTTTCACGCCTAATAGGAGATTAGAAGTTAATTAATAAAATCCAGGCGCTGTTTAAATGAGATTCTCCGCCTCACTGGCACTGCCAGACGACACCCACCGCTTGGATTTTACTTTTAAATTCTTTCAACAGCTCATGGTTTTCGTACCCACAATTTTTTCTTGCTTTTTGTCCACATGCAACATTCTTGGTTCATTGCATTTATAAACCATTCATTTCAACTTCAACAATCAAAATTGATGTTATCAGCTTAACTTGGAATATTATTAGCTTTAATTAACGATTATTCTAATATTTCTTTTTTAAAGAATTTATAAATCATGATACAATCACAAATATATGTATAAATAATTACAAAATAAAATCAAATCAATGTAAAACATAAATAAATTAAGAATCAAACTCAAACCCATGTAGGATAGAATTAGAGATCTATATATAATTATTGTACATGATGAAACTCTACATATAAAAATTATACATAATGAAACTCAACCTTAAGTAAACAACACCCAAGACCTCATTAGTATATTGTAGTATTTCTTTTTAATGTTATTTCTTGCAAAGTAATAGCTTATGCTGAGCTAGCTAACGACTAAATTAGCTCACAACTAAGCTTAGTGATAAAATGGTTGCTTGAACGTGATGAGGCAATATATATTAAATAGTATTGAATTACATTAATGAGTGTAATGTTTCTTAAATAATATTTAAGAATGGATGTACAAAAATAAAAATAAATTGTTATTGCAGTTCACATTGTAAGGATGTTCAAAGTTAGTAAGATGATGACTATTCTCATCGTGATCAAGGTGTGAGAAACCGCTTTACTTAAAAATCTTAAAAAGATTGGGAAAAAAATTTTCGATAGAGTAATATTGCTTATGTTCTCTGTGTTGTTTTATGCTCCTATTAAGAGAGTATTTATAATGGGAAGAAAGTAGGGCGTGAGCCTCAATCGTCGAAGTATAAGTGCTCTGATATAGAGTGGTAGGTGTTAATCTATAGGTACTATTAGACTTACTTGAAGGACTAAACAAGATATTTGTCAAATACAAAAGATATTTTTTTTTTGACAAAAAACCTAAGTCGGTCATCCTTCAATTAATAGCATCATCAATTACAAGATTATGAATCACCGTAGGGCAATCCATACCAAAAACCAAATGACCCTCATTAGAAATGGCATAATTACTCATAAAGTCTGCCACCTTATTACAATTACGATAGGCCCTATTTACAACTGCATTATTAAAAATATCCTTATTTTAAAAGCATTCATACCCATGATAGTAATATCATCCCTGCGCGATCTTAATTTTAATCGCGAGGCTGGCACAATCTGTTTCGAAGGTGATTTTTGTAATATTCAGCAATCTAGCAATCTTGAGGCTCTCTTCGAAGGCATATAGTTCTGCCTAGTCACCCGTCATCTCCTCATTTTTGAAACCATAGCCCCCACCAATAACAAAGCCTTCGGAGTAACTAGCAATTACCCAAAACCAGTTTTAGTTTTGGACACAGTAGCATCGAAGTTAATTTTTATAGTACGTACCTCTTAAAGGCTTCTCCCACTTCTTTGGAATAGAGGATAACGGCAGCATCGGCTTGTTAACCATGTTATGAATACGAAAATCCTTGCTTAAGGTAATGACCCTCTCCCAAATGACACGGGCATCTTCTTCCTTACCACGAAAGCCAAATACGTACAATAGATTCATGAGTGACTTTAAATACTCTTTTTAATATATTTTTAAGAGTTTAAGTTGATTTATTTTTATTTAATCGATATAACTTTCAGAATATCTTAAAAAGAAGAAGTAATGACCATGAACGAGAAGGAATGGAATTTTGATCATAGAAAAAGAGTTACATGCATGCATATTGCTATTCCCATCTTGGTAGTCACGTGTAGCCATTGTCATTTTCCCCCATAAAAAGAAAAAGAAAAAGAAAGGCCAACTCCACCCCCAAAATATTATACATTGGGTGGACCGGAATGAAAAGTACTTAAAAAAATTACAATTATCTTGTTCAAAAATTCACTTCTAAAAGATAATACAATGAGTGAGATGAGATAAATATTCATCAAATTTGCCTTTTTAATTTGATCTAAAAGAAACAATCATTTCAAAACAGAGTTGGCCACGTACTTTGATTTGTATCTGATTTATACACCAAAAAGTGGGTAGTTTCTTTCATTGGTTTGTTGGGTCGACTAAAAGGAAGTTTGGCAAAGAAAAAGGAAAGAGAAAAGAGGACACACACACACGGGGATGGTGATTGATTTGTTCCCCCATTCATTCGCTCACTCACCCTCGGGCCAAGACCAATTCATTTTCACTCACCATATCTCTTTATCACTTTTGTCAATTACTCCTCAAGTTTCTATTGTCCACCGTTTTATTACACCACCTGCCCACGTAGGTGGTGCATTTTCTAACATGCCAGAGAATTGATATCTGGCTTATGAAAGCTATATAATATTAAATATGGCACAGAAAAATGGTTAAATTTATATAACATTCTTTCTCAAAATATAAAACACCAAAAGATAAAAAAAATTGCATGAAATTTTTTCTTGGGATTCACTTTTAAGTTCGACTTTGCTTAATATAAAAGATGGAAAAAGAATAACTATAAAAATGTTGCTAATCAACTTTCTTGTTGTCAATGCCGTATCTTTACTTAGCGGCAAGGTTTTCAATTAAAGGCCTTGGTTCCTTGAACCATATTTTTGGTGTTGAGGTTCTATGGCAGTTTATCGAAATAATTCTCTCCTACACAAACCATGACAAGGAGTTACAAGCTGGAGAAAACATGGATAAATGCAGCCTGACCAAGACTTCCATGAACAACATAGAGATTTTTCATATAGGTCACTGGGATAATTCTCTCCCAACAGACCATGTCAAGGAACTAAGAGCTGAAGAAAACATCAATAAATGTAGCCTAACCAAGACCCTCATGAGCAACACGAAGACTTTTCACACTAATGATGGTGCACCCTCGATTGATGCAACTCATTTTCATCATGTAATTGACATTTTTTGACCAAGTGTAATTAGTAAACATCAATTTCTCCATGAACAAGCTTCCCCATACATGCATGCATCCTTTGGGTTACATATAGGAAAGCAGCAAATGGGGTACTTAGGTACCTTCATGATACCTATCGTCATAGTTTCATCTCATCAGGACCTCAAGCTACATTCTATTTTATTGCAAATGTTGTCACCAAGCTACTTGGGTAAAAAAACTTGTTAGAAGAACTTCGTATGCCACTACAGAGATCTCCCACGGTCTACTGCAATGATCACAACAGAATGAAACAAATTGATGTAGACTTTCATTTCATTTGTAATATGCTCTTACGCAAGCTGCTTAATGTTGTTGCGCACTGGCTACCATGAAGGGGGCATATTGGTGTAGAATGAGTGTTTGGTTGTTGGACCTCTTCTTTAACTTATGATGCATGCTTGTTATTCTTTATGCTGATCAGTTGGTTTTCATTTGAAAGTCTCACGGAAAAAGTTATTGGTTTGTTAACGTTGCTTTGTATTTATGAACCTTTTATTGCTTAACATTATGATTATAAGGTTGAATGTTAAGAAATGTTAGACATGTTATATTTTAAAATGACTTGAAAAAAAGAGAGCAATTTGTCATGTTTTAAAAAATGTTGGATCTTAATTTTCTTTCATTTGGTGGAGGGTGACTCTAGAATCCTAGATGGAATGAGAATTTAATTCGAATTTTATTGGATGGTGACCATGTGGATTGAATTCTGGCTATTTCCATTTGTGGCAATTATAGTGATAATATCTTGGTTTGGGGCATGCACCGAATGAGGTTTACTCGATTAGGTATGACACACACGGGGCTTACTATAAGGAAATTTGTAAAAATAAATAACCTCCTCAAAATAAAGTTATTTGGATGGAGATAGAGCCATGAGATTCTTTTGGCAGCTGTGAAGTGCGTCCCTTTCTCTTTGGCTAATGAACATCAGTGTAGTAGATATGGTGTGGTGACTTGAAAGAGGATCTTATTCATGCCATTTGTGATTGTCCTTTTATTAAATACCTCTTTTTGCAGAGCGATGATAGGTTGGAGTTTGCTATGAGAAAGCTCGACAAGGAGGCTTTCAAAAGCCTTTTGGTGGTTCTATGGCAGCTATGGGGGGCGAGGAACTTGGAGATCATCCAAGGAAAGACTATAACCTCGCAAGATGCTTTGATTCTTGCTTGGACCCTCCATAGAGACTTCAAGGTTCACAACCTCTTATGTGTACCCTTTTTGCCTAGCGGATCGAGGATCGAGAGGTGAGAGGCCCCGTCCGGTGTGCAATTGAAGATCAATATTGATGCGGCACGGCAAGCTAGAGAACGATTGAGGACCTTCGAGATAGTGGTTCGTGACTCGGAGGGCATGGTGTGCATAAGTTGTGTTCGACAACTTGAGGGTGCCTTTAATTCTCTATCGATCGAGGCACTTGCTATTGTTAATGTCCTCAAGATGGCTAGGGAGTTGGACTTTCACACATGATTAATGTTGAGTCAAATTGTTTAGCAATCGTTAACAAACTTAATTGTAGTAGTTTGGATTTGTTTGTTTATACCCAAAACATTGAGGAGGCACGTATACTTTGTGTGATTAGTTTGCTGTTATTTCCTTTCATTATGCTCATTGATTATTGATCCCTTGATGAAAATGTGAATATTTTGACTGATTTGGATTATTCAAAAATTATCCACCAAATTGTGTTAGATGTACTTTTTGGGTTATGATATTTCACCCTCACGGTTTTTTTCTTTAAAAATTTCACTTAAAGAGGGAACAACAAAACATAAAAATACCAACTCTTCCCATTCCATAAGCCTGGTTTTTGTCAGTTCACCACTAAAAATAATTTGATTGATATCGACATTATTGTCAGTATAGAAGAGTACGAGTTCAAGTGTGTTGAAGTGCATTATCCTTCTATTTAAGGATTGGGAGAGACTATAAGTAATTTTAAACTTTGTATAAAAAAAGAGCAGATATAATAAAAACCTATAATGAGATTAATGTTAAAAAATAATTTTATTTTTTATATTGAATACATAAATAATTATGTGATTTCTAATATACACTTGAGAAATTAAAAATTTTAAAAATATATAATTGATTTATTAATTTATTTGATTTATTTTTTTAAAATTTGAATAAAATCTTTTTATTAATTTGAAAATTTTCAATCTATACATGTGCAATATTTCGAATTAAAAGGTACGGTTTATCATATTCTTTTTCATTCATGATTAGATAAAAATTAAGATAATGGTGACTAAACTTTCACGAGTTTCATTTTGAGCATCAAAAAATAAAAAAAATTTCATTTTAAATATTTCGGTAAATTTTTTTATTTTAGGTATTATCCTTAAAAAATATTTTCATTTTAATTATCCGTCGTGAATTCATTGTTAGCGTATACTCATTTTAGTCACCTAACTTTAATTAATATTTTTATTTTAATCACTTATTTTTTAAATTAATTTTATTTTTTTCAAAAAATAAAAAACCCTTAATCTTTATAAAGAATTGAGTTATTCAACTGGAGAGATGAAAGCCTAAGTTTTTTCCTATAACTCAATTCCTTGTAAAAGCTCAGGCTTTTTCATGTAAAAACTCGTGTTTTTTTCAGGTAAAAGCCTATGTTTTTTCATGTTTTTGGAAAAAAACTAAAATTATTTTTAAAGTAGATATAAAAGAAAATAAAAAAAGATAAAATGCTTTTAATGTAAAAACCTAATTTTTCTCTATAAAAACTTAGGTAATTCCTTATAAATCCCTCCCTCAAAATTTTCCTTTTACGGGGAAAAGTTTAAAATTAATTCTAAAAAATGAAAAAAGTTAAATGATTTAAAAAGATAAAAATTTTTTTTCTTGTAAAGTTGTAAGGTTTTTTCCTTTTATTGGAAAAAAAACTGAAATTAATTTTAAAAAGAAAAAAATAAAGGAAATTAAATGTAAATGATTGTTTTTTATTATGTAAAAACAAGTTTTTCCATATAAAAACCTAAGTTTTTCCTTATAAACTCAAATTTTTTTACTATATAAACTAAAATTAATTCTAAAAATTATAAGTAACTTAAAAAGATAAAAAGAAAGTGACCAAAATAAAAATTTGCTAAATGAATGTACACTAACATTGAATTAACGACTGAAATGAAATTTGACTTTAATAGCATAGTAATGCCTAAAATGAACATGGTTTTTAGTGATAGTGTTTAAAGTGAAAATTTTTAATTTTTAACACCCAAAATAAAAATTTTTGAAAATTGAGTAACTAAGTATGAAATTTACCCATGGTAAAAACTTGAAGCCTTGAGCAACCATTTTAATAATCAAAAGAAAATTATTAAATGAAAAAGGAAAGCACACGAACAGCCATGCCCCCATGGGAACCAGAAAGAAAACCCAACACAACACTCTGCAAAAGACAAAACAACATTTCGTCATCTTCCATTAAACCCTCTCTTCCTTCATTTCGTTTCATTTCATTTGCTTTGCTTTGCTTTCATCTCTCTCTCTTCCATTAATCTTTTCTATCTGTCAAGCTTTGCAGTTTGCAGCCCACCACTTCGACTATCAAACAACCAAATAACTCCCCCCTTACTCCCAATGTTCATTCATTGACCATCTATACACACCAAAAAAGGAATCTCTGAAAAAAAAATCTTTAGCTTTTTTTGTTTGTTTGGTTTTTGTTCTTCATTCTATTGAAATGGTCATCTCACAGTAGATCAAGCAAAAAAGTAATAATGGATCCTGAGAGGCCCCATCGAAGTACTAGCATCAACAACAGTAGCACTAGTGGCAACAACACAACAAGTGAGCTCTTCATTTGTTTCACTTCACGCCTTTCTTCTTCTTCATCCATGAAAATCTCTTCCAAGTCCATCCTTAGTCCTGGTCGCTCTAGGGAATCTTCTTCACATATCTCTCTCTCTTCATCACTCAGTAGGAGGTTGAGAAATAATGGTAGCATGAAAGGTGGTCAAGCTTCACCAATGTTCCCTACAAATAGTGGCAAAAAGAGAGGCTCCGGTTTTGACAACCCTGAGCCTTCTTCACCTAAGGTTACTTGCATAGGTCAAGTTAGAGTGAAGACCAAGAAACAGGGCAAAAAGTTTAGAGCTTGTAGATCTAAAAGAAGGGGAGAAGTTAGTTTCAGAAAAGTGGATCATAACAATGGAGGCAACGGTCTTGATTCAAGTAGCTCTCAGGATTACAACATGGGTCATTTTTTGAGCAGTAATAGCAGCCATCATCAGCAGCAGCAAGAGTGCAAGAAATGGGTGCATTTGCCATTGACTATTTGTGAAGCATTGAGGGCATTTGGGGCTGAGTTTAATTGTTTTCTACCTTGCAGGTCTTCTTGTATGGCTAACCAAAGGGATAAAGAAGGGAAAACAAGAGGATCTAGTGCTAATGTTGGGAATGGGAATGGGAATAAGAACGGAAATGGGAGGTCTTCTTGTGGGGCTGTTTTTACAAGGTGGCTTGTGGCAGTTCAAGAAGGGGAAGGGAAAGAGAGGGAGATTGAGTTGGTTGTTGGTGGTAGGGAAGATGATGAGAGAAGGGAAAGTAGTGAGATGATGATGATGCGAAGTAGTCAAAGGAGACATGTCTTTGAAGATATTGAAATAAATGATTTTGCTAATGAAAATAAGGGTGATGATGATGATGAAGCAGCTGCTAGAGTGAGCATATGTATACCACCTAAGAATGCATTGTTGTTGATGAGATGTAGATCTGATCCTGTTAAAATGGCTGCCCTTGCTAATAAGTTTTGGGAAACTCCAGTGCCTAAAGATGAACATGACGATGAAGGAGAGGAGGATGGAAATGAAGGGGAAGGGGAAGGGGAAGTGGAAGAACATGAGCTGGTCCTAGAGGATACTTTGGAAGTTGAAAAAGAAGAAAGGGAAGTAAAATTTGAGCAAGAAATGGAACATCAAGTAAGTGAAGTTAGTGACATGAATGTGTCTTGTGAAGCAAATGAAGAACAACAAGAAATCCCAGAAGCAGAAGCAGAAGCTGAAACAGAGGTTGAATCCGTTTTGGTGGAGAATGGAAGTACTGGAATTGCAGAAGAAACAAGTATAGAGTATCAAGATCAAGAACATGAACATGAACATGAAGTGGAAGAAGACCCGCAAGAATCAACATCAAAAGAACAAACTTTGACTGAAGTTCCATTGAGTCGTGAGAATGAAGCTGCCATTGAAGAGCTGCACCAAGCTGATGAGGAAAATGTTAATGGAAATGGAGAGGAAGAAAGGGAAGAACAAACAAAAGCTGAAGAGGATGAAGAAGAGGATTCAACAGTGGAGGAGGAAGAAGAAGGTGAGACAAGCCAAGAAAGACCCGAACTTGAATACCTGGAAACCGACCCGGAAAACGAGTCAAAGGAGAGTGAGAGTCAAGATAAGTTATTGCCAGATTGTTTACTATTAATGATGTGCGAACCAAAGCTGTCAATGGAGGTATCCAAGGAGACTTGGGTGTGCAGCACAGATTTCATCAGATGGTTACCAGAGAAGAGAAAGCAACAAGTAGTCAAACCAAAGGACAGTGAAGATGAGCCCAAAAGAAGAATCAGCGTTGACTCCAATCCTCGCCCTATATTTTTACAGCCACCTCGCTCTTCTTGCTCTTTCCCGGCTGCTCCGCCTATGGATACTGCGGGTGCAGCAGCTGTCAATGGAGCTGGCGGCGGCGGATCTAAGACTGGAATGATGGAGCACAAGCTTGTTGGAGGTAAAGGGTATGAGCCGTTTCCGCTCACGCGCTGCAAGTCTGAGCCGAGGAGGTCATCGGCTAAGCTAGCACCTGATGCTTGCTTTTGGAAGAATAGGAAGCTAGAGCCGACTTCAGTTGGAGTTGGCGCCGCTGGAGTTGGGTTTTGATTAGGCGAGTTGGGTAAAAAGTAGTCAAAGGTTAAAAAAGTGTTTGTGGTTACTGGTAAGTTGTAGGAGTAAATGTTGTAGGGGTTTTTTGTCCAATTTGAACATTATCTTCCATGCTCTGTAAATAAATTTTATTTGTCTGTTTTCCATAGTATTTAATTGATCCCAATTTGGGTAGCACAGTAAGTATGATTTTGATTTTTGATGAATTATTGGCAACCTGAAGATGATGGATGAAAGAATTGCATGTTACCAATAGGCTGGCAGAGGCTCCACCAGATGTCAATTTTGAGCCGTTGCATTGCTTTCATGGTGGAGACAATGAAAATAATGGTTTAACAAATGATTTGATAGTCCAATTCATGACTTCTTTGTAATTATAATCATAATTTTTGATAGTTGGGTTTGTTTAAAAGATGTTGTCAATCTTGGTCCTTCAAGCTCCGCAATTGCTCTAATCAATAAATTAAAATTAACCCCTTCAAAAGCAACTTGAGAAATGATGAAAACTAGTAAATTGCTTTGAAATTCACTATAATTAAGCTAAGGAGCACATGATTTCTCATAAAAATCTTCAACAACAACTTAAAAAAAGTAAGGTATCTCACATGTTAATCATGCCATGCATTGTCATCCTCATCAAATTTCAAGACAACGAAGTTAGTGCTTATCCCTTTTTTTTTTTTTTTGGTTAGTAACAGAGATTTTCAGCCTTTTCACAGACCATGTTTTTCATCTCACCATGGGCCTCCCTACTTATTCTTTTTAAGGTAAAGACAATGACAAAGTTTTATTAAAGAAAACCCAAAAAGAAGTTAAAAGTGAAACTACCGCATTTTATTTTACTTGGGTATTGAAGAAGTTGTGAACTGCAATCATGATAATTGTGTTTGGAATTGCCTGACTGCAGTAGCCAAGGCTCCCTCGACAGTTGTGATTATAGGTGAATGCTTGTAAGCAAGAGTCATTCTCCTCAATTGCCGGCCATGGGTTTGATCAAACTTGTGATAACCATCAAGTGTATCTGACCGCTAGCAATCATATCAGCCGCATGTGGTTGCCCTTGGTACATTTTCAGCGTCCCTTCGACTGGGATACCCTTTGAGTTCAACCAAATAAGCTGTCCTAATTGTTAGAAACAATTTTAAATCCCAGTCTCAAGAATGATTTCGCTATACTTTCAAGATGGGATTTGGTTAAGTCACTAAAGCTGAGGGCCTAATACATGTTTCGGTGTCACCTCTTTTGTAAAACCTAAATCATTGAGCGACTTCCCAGGCATAACAGGATCAGCATATTTATCCAATGGGTACCCAATTGCCTGGGAAACAAATGTTACAGTACGAGAAGCTAGGGGATTTGCCTCAAAACCCCACCAGATGCTAGGATTGCATAGTGGCAGTTCATGAGCCCAGATAAATTTAGGGCTAGTCATAATACTTTTGAAAAGTACGGTGGAAAAATATTTTTGAGGAGTACTTTTGAAAAGTTTGGTTTAAAATTTGAGTCTTTAACATTGCTGTTAAAAAGCGCTTTTGAGAAATAAAATGTCCATTTTAGACATTTTATTATCAAGTAACAAATATGCATTGAAATAATATTTAAATTAGTTAATATTATTATATTTTAATATGAATATAAAAAAAATTATTATACCTTGTTGTTAATATTTTAATATATGAAATATAAATTTTAAATATTTTTAAGCAATAAATATTAATTATTTATAAAATTTAATTAGAATATATAAACTATATTTTAAATATTTAAATATAATCATTAAATACTTGTAATTAGTATTTTAAAAAAATATTTTTTTATATTTAATTAATGATTTTAATGCATTTGTAATTAAACACTAAGAAGAAAAAGAAAGTATTATATTATTAGAAGAATAAAAAAGTAATTAAGAACAAAAAATACTTTTGGAAGAAAAAGAACTAAAAATTTTAATTTCTTCTTTTCAAAGCATTTTTGAAAATAAAAAATTTCAACTAAATACAATTTATTTAGCATAATTTTTTTAAAAATACTTTTAAAATAAAAAATATTTTTTTTAAACACGGCAGAACTTACTATTGACTCTTTAGCCAATTTTGCAGTCGATGACCTCATGGTATCTAAGCAAGAAGGTGGGATAGTTTGAGTGGGAATCGAGTAGGCAGAGTCACCAGAATAGACACTGGCCTGCTTCATGTCGTCCATTATCCCTCCAATCACTACGTTACCATGTGAATCAGCAAGCTACATCAATCCCGGTTGCATCAGATAAATTGGTGGGTCCAAGTCTAATCAAAATAAACTTTTACTTAAAAATATTAAATTTGTATGTAGTAATCAGCATGGTTGAATTCAGATAGAGGTTTGGTAATTATATTTCTTTGGTAAAACAAGTTAGTAAAAATAAAAGGGGATTTTAAAATTAAAAATTAAAACTAAAACTTCAAAAGGTTGCAAATAGAATTTAAAAAAAAAAAAACCAATATGATGAGAATCTAATCATGTGAGTTTGATCATTAATATAAAAATAGGTTCAATATTCTTTGATAAATTAATTAGATACCAACATCATGCATAACATCGAGACAAGTATTTTTTTTTGGTGGATTTGAGGCAATTTTTTTACGTGACCTGTTAAGTGTCAATTAAAGGTGATCACTTTCATCATCACTATGATAGGATATCACTTGTCATATTTGAAGTTACAATTTATTGAAACCAAATAATATGTATAGAAGCTTGACTTTGAAGACTAATCCATTTAAAACAATTGCCTAGAAAATTGGATTGGTTCAAAATCAAGTAATTAAACTCTTTTGATTGTGGAGAATAAATCCAGATTGCATTGAAGATATCGTTGAAGAAAGAATCTACAACAATCCACTTTTCTTATGTATTTATTAGTGTATTGTTTTTGATTATTTTGTAGTTTCTATAATTAAGTGGTTTTATTGTAATTGATCTCTAATATGTTAGAAAGTCTCAAAAAAAATTTTATATTGAGAGACTTGTATAGGTTTTAGATAAGAGCATAGAGAACACTTCATTATTCACTGACGAACATATTTATGTAAGTGCATTTGAGAGTAAGTAGTTTGTGTTTACAACCTAAATTCTTAAGGGGTGAGTGTTCTAGTTTTTATTCTTGGAGAATGAGAAAACATGGTTCACTTGTTGTATTTTGGATTAAAGATAATGGCACCCAAAGTAGCCATCAGAGCCTAGCACTTATATTCAACACATAAGTTTAAACCAATCAGCAAATATGTGTTTTAACACATACCACCCAATCTCTCATTACCTTTTCAATAGTCAACCAAAAGCTTGTCAAAATTATTTCCTTTGTTAACAAAATAATTCTATAACAAAGTGCTTAAAATTTAATTTATTAATAGCATTAGAAATTAGAGAGAACTAATTGTTGGACCTCATTTTACCTGGCCCAACACCATTAAAACCATTTACACCTAAAAACTAAATCCAATACAAAACTAACCCATATGCAACTCAAAAAGCTAAAGCCCAATGCCCTTAAACCAAACCATAGCCCAAAAGACCTAAGCTACCCTAGCAGTAGCAACCCTCCACGCCGCACCACCAAAAGTCCCAATGCCGCATGTCTCGGGCCACCAGCAGTCCCACGTCCCCACGCCTCCGAAATATCTGCAACAAACGGCAATAAGAGATTTTTATTTGATTTTTAGGCTATAAAAAGCCATTGTAAACAATGAAATGAGGCCCTTTTTTTTTTACGACGAAATCAAGAGAAAACACAGAAAAGTATAGTAGATTTCTGAGTAAACTTTTAGTACAATCCAATAGAATCAAAGGTGATTATAGTTCTTTATTTTTTCAAGGTTTTTACCCCTTTGTTGTGCATCTACATTTTTTCCTTTCTTTTTCTTACTTTTGAAAATAATAAAACAAAGTTTTAAAGGAGAAAGGAGGGGCTTACCTGAACTCCCGTGCGTGCTGCTGGCCACCAAATCCAGTGGTGGTGCGGCGGCGGTTGAAGGTTGCGATGATGGGCGTGGTTTGTGGCCCTAGCAGAAGAAAAAAGGGTGAAAGTCCCTTTGTTTTCCTTTCAATTTCAGCAAATAGAAATGGGGGGGGGGGCTTTCTTTAATTTTAGTTTTAAAATGGCAGACAGCCATCATTTATTCTGCTTTTAATTGCAAGGGGAATAGCGCCATTTCTTTTTTTGGTTTTATTGCGTATTAGGTCCTCCCCAGTTGTGTGGTCGCTTGATTGGGCCCTTTTGTTCTTCTTTCCTTTTTTTAAAATTGGCCCCAAATATTTGCGCGCCGATTCAATTTGGTACAAGCTGAAACGTTGTGTTTAGGAGGCTTGGGATATTTTCCATTTCGGTCCCCCTAATCTTTTTTATTCCGATTTTGGCCCAAAAACTCCCATTTTAATTTCAATTAAGCCCCATTTTGATTATTTAAACACTTTTTGCATAAAATTAATTTTTTTTGTTTGTAATATTATTCTTCTATTTTATTTTATTATATCCTACTATTATTATATTATTTTTATTATACTATTATCTATATCTATTATATTACTTGTATATTATTTTTGTTCCTATAATAATCATTTTTTTACACTTTATTTTAAACTATTATATTATTAGTATTAAATTTTTTTAAAAGTTAATTATTTTGATCTTTTATATCCATTGGCTATATTATTTATGTTTACTAATAATTATTTCTTTTATACTATTTATTTTAAAGTATCACATTATTATTATTATTTCTTCTATATATTTTTTATTAATTATTTTTAATATAGTTTTTCCATATTTTTTATTTTACCACTTACTACTATCATTTTACTATATATGCATATTTACTAAAGTTTTTTTATTTTATTATACTTATTTTTTCATTATATATATATTTTACTAAAAATTAATTATTTTTAATATAGTTTTTCATATTTTTTATATTTTATTATTATTATTTTACTATTCCTATTTGTAATTTTTATATGTATATATTTTTCGCTAAAGTTTTTCTAATATAATTATTAATAGACCTACTATATTATTTTATTATTATTTATATACCATAGTTTTTTATCGACATATTATTTTCATTTTTATTATGCGTTTTTGTATCGTTAATATCTTTATTGCTATGTTTGTTATGTTTATTGCTATTATTATAATTATTGTAGATCCTCCTTATATTTACTATACTCTAAGTACTAATATATACACTGTCATCATGTTTTCATATTGCATGTTATCATTTCTTTAGTTAAGTTTCAACTGCTCAAACTCATTTTTATTCAAAGACTTATCTTTTATTGTTCACAAAATAAAGGTAATGTTCGATACTTTGGGGAGCTCGAAAAATCGCGCCGTAACGTACTGGGTGTCGCTTTTTTTGGTTCAATCCAAATATTTGAATATCCTTTTTACCAATTCATTTTCTGATTTCTAAAAACCAAGGCAATTTTTGGTATTTGAAGAATTCAGGGATCGTGCCCTAACGTACTGGGTTTCGCTTCTGTGTTTGCTTCGAATATTCGAATATCCTTTTAAGGTCAAAACACAGGTTTTAAGGGCACACTCATATTCGAGGGTCGAAAGTGTTATTTCCTAACGTACTGGTTGTAACATTTTACCTTGAGGTGGGAGAGTCTTTGATACATGTTTGACCTACTTAAATGTTTTAAAAGTTGATAAAAAGGGGATCGTTTAAAAAATTCCTTTCAAATCTTCGATTTTCGACATCAATACGCTAACTAATCAATCAAGTACCAATTTTGGGCGTGTCGAGGGTGCTAATCCTTCCTCATACGTAACCGACTCCCGAACTCGTTTTCTTAAAATTCGTAGACCAAAATGTTTTATAAAGTGGCCCAATTACACCTCAAAAAAGGATTGGTGGCAACTCCCAACTTTCGTTTTCAAAAGTCGATCCCCGTTTTCAAAAAAATGGTTTCGACACTAATTATAACCAATAAACAAACGCACATGTGGTTTATTTAGGCTAAGATTACATATCCACACAACATGGATTGCATATATAGCTTATACTCATTAATGCTATTTGCCACAAGTATTAGAATAATTAAACAATTACAGTTTTAAAAATTCTAATTGACAAGGTAAATATTCTAAGTCGAGTCAGGTTCAGGCCGAGCCTAAGCATGATATTAATATAATTTATGCTTGCCCAAGCCCGGCTCGGCCCGAAATATGGGCCTAGAATTTAGCCAAAGTCTACCCATATTTGCAAAAGACTAATCCAATCCCATTTTAAGCTTGCCCGTATTATTTTTATTTTTTTAAAAATTATATTATTTTAATTTGATATTTAATAATTTTATATATTTTTTATTTATTGACATTTTTATATAGTCATGTTGACATTATTTTAATATTTACATTAGAGTAGTATTATATATTTAGTAGATGTTTATTTTTTTAATGTGTTATAAATTACATAATATATAAAAATATCATAATATAAAGTATTATAAACTTAAAAACGGGCTAGGCTGGACTCGAGCCTTAAATGTTCAAGCCTAAGATCGGCCCATATTTTAAACGGGCCTATTTTATTACCCTTTTTTGAGCCTAATATTTTTATCTAAACTTTCTCAAATTTCAAACGAGCCCTTGAGCCTAGATTAGCAATTTGGCCCATGAATAAGTTTCACTATGACTTATTTAGATTTTCTTCTAATATAAGTTGTATTATGCATTACAAAATAATCTTTATTACGGAACTTAATATTAATTAAACTTTAAATAATTAATGAGTGAATATTTATTTAATCATTCTCTTTTCATGTAAAACCGATGAAGAGGTGAAACAAAGACTAATGAATAAACATGTAAAAATTTTATTAATTAATTAATCTAAAATATTACAATAATTCACTACAAATTTCCTACTCTAAGGCACATATCCTAATGGTTCTTCCTCAAGGACTTGATTTGAGTGGTATTGGAGACATGAGAGCCCGGCTCGCCTTTTTCAAGTTGGTAATGATGGTTGCAGGATTTGAATTAATCAAAACAACCTCGTACCTATCAATGGTTTGCAAGTTCACAAGCTTGGCCGATGACAATTAGATTCGGCCAAATATTGTTAATAGTTTATAATATTGGTAGTAATAATATTTTATTGGGTAAAAAATATTAATAAATTATAATTATTGATCTGTACAATTTTATGTAAAGTAAACGATACATTTATTGGATATTCATATAAAGAATATTTCTATTAGTTATTTTTTAAGTTTTATTTGGAATATTGAGAGTTTTGTTGTATTTTGAAGGTATTTTAAAAATTAAAAAAAATGTGTTAGAATTGTAAAATAAATCTAAAATAAAACTTAATAAATCAGGATCTATTATGTCAAATCATCAAGAATAAATCAAGAATAAAACTAGATACGGAAGTGTACCTGAATCCATCAATTCCTTGAAGTTTTTTTTTTCCAGATCTTGGGGATTTGATCTTCTAAATTAGCACACAAGTAATTCAGAGAATATCTATTCTCTCTTTTCTAATGATGGGATATTAGAAAAGATATCTTGTGTGTAATTTGGGGGCCATAACCGTAATATATATAACTTTGGCATATTAGCCCTAATTCCTAATTAGCCCATCATTAATTAGAAATTAATTAGAACTCAATTACTAGAGTATCTACACATATTTGATCCATACTTTATTTAATAATTAAAGCCCAATAAAACTTAACTAAATTAAATCACTTTTAATTTGGGCTAACCTATCATGATAGTAAATAATAACATGTAATTACCTTTATTATATATGTGATGTCCATATTTTCCAACAATCTCCCACTTGGACCACATATATATACTAATTACTCTATAATTTCATGTCGTTATACAATCGTACGAGCTCAAAATTTTACTATCATATCCAAAAGGTATTCCGAACAATCTCGTCTATTAATTATGTTAACATAGAACCAAGGCGACTTTCATTACATATATCATAACTAAATCCATCCATGATCACGTATATTAACACAACCAAATGACATAGATCAAGTATAGATGTGTAGCATGGAAATTACATACAATATGATCTAAACATGTCTATTTCCAACTGGTCCTCCTTAGTGAGATCAAACCTTACCAAAATTAGAGTGTGAATAAACTAAATAAACTTTATTTCTGCAGAAACTAAACTTAATATCTTTAAATTGAAATAACTAAAAATGTGTTTATAACATAAAAGCATTTAAAAATACAAACTCCCACTAAAACCAAATATCCTTTAAATGACATTACACCTATATGAGCAGTGTGCTATTATAAAACCTTAGGTGTAGTTCTTTAGTAAGCAGATCTGCAATTATGGAGTTTGTCCTAATATGCTTTATAGGCACCTAACCATTCTGAACTTTTACCTTAACAACCAAAAACTTAAAGTCTATGTGTTTTGACTTTGATGTGCTCCTGTTGCTATTAGAATAAAAGACTTCAATTTGTTTTCACAATTTGCACCTTAGTGCCAAAATCTTGTATCCATATTCCATCAAAATCGGAGTTCTGTATACCTGATGATCTCTAACTGATTAGATCTCTCATATGTGAGCATGTAATCTTTTGTTCTCTAAAAATACCTTATAACCCTCTTGGATGCTATCTAATGGTTCAAACCATGGTTGCTTAAAATATCTACCTAACATCCCAATAATGTATACAATATTCCAATGTATACAAAACTGAATGTACATTAGACTTTCCATTGCTAAAATGTAAAAAATCTTATGCATTTTTGTAATCTCAAAATTATTCTTAGGGCATTGATTGAGGCTATACTTATTATTGACAAACAATATGTCATTAACATATAAAACCAAATATAGAACCTTACTCCCACTAAACTTATGGTATATACAATTATCAATAAAATTCATCTCTAAATCGAATAAGATAATCATTAGTTAAAATTTGTAGTATTACTGATGAGAAGTCTACTTAAGCCCATAGATGAAGTTTTTTAATTTGCAAATCTTTACCTTTGCATCATTAGACACAAAGTTTTCTAATTGCACCATATAAATGTATGATCAATGTTATCATTGAGAAACCATTAACTTAATATTCATCTGATGTAGTTTAAGGTCAAAATATTTCACTAAAGCCATTATAACTTTTTCTCTAGTAGGCCATTTTAAATACATCCATTCTTGAGGTTGTTGAGTTTGTTCTTCTGGAACAATTACCTCATCTTGAATAGGGAGTTGTTCAACATTGTCTTATTGAGGTTTTAGATTCACTTCTTAATCAATGATACGTATGAGAACCTAAACATTGTCAAAAGTGATAGTAGAAAGTGTTAGAATTCAATTCATCCTTAAAAGCAATACGCCTCTAACCTTATTTCTCCCTCCAAACTCAACATCCTAAAAGAATGTTGTAATTCTCATCTCAAAGATATTCCTAATTATGGGATCATAAAACTCATATGTAACACCTCCTACCCGTATTTGTCGCCGGAATAGGGTACGAGGCATTACCAGAGTTTACCAAAATTTTTATTTTATTCAATATAGCCCCTTTATAGACATATAACCTTCCCTGCAAAACTTAAACCGAGACCAAATCAAATCAACCAATCCAATTCAACATATTTTCAAAATAGATTCATGCATATTCATAAGATAATCTCATCACATACTAAACCAAAGTTTGTTAGCCACACCAATGGCTAACTTTACATTCATTTCACATTAAAATTTACTTTATTAACTTATACATGCCATTGATTTCCAAAATAAAGTTTCTGAATATACCAAAATGTTGAGGTTGATAGTGTGATGTGTCTTCGGCCGAATCTAACCTCCGAGCTCTTAATACTACAAAACAAGGAAAAAGAAAACAGGGTAAGTACATTGTCCTTAGTAAGCTCATGTAACAAGAATTATATTTACCTAATATTTTCAATACATTACAATAAACATTCATACATCTATTCAATGCATTGTTACCCTAACATGCACAAACTCAACATTCAAGTTAGTCCAATAATTTCAATGTATCAATAATATATATCGTGATTGATGAGCTCATCAATACCATGATTTCCATTCTATTATTGGTTTCCTATATTTATCCCGTTAAATTTCTCGAAACTTCGATGGATTTTCAGTGGTACACTTTAGTGTACAAATTCGAGTCCGTCAATTCATATTCATGTGCACACATTTCCATTTCAAAGAGCACACTCCCGCGAACCTCATCCTTA
Source organism: Gossypium stocksii (assembly GCA_020496765.1). NCBI lineage: Eukaryota > Viridiplantae > Streptophyta > Magnoliopsida > Malvales > Malvaceae > Gossypium > Gossypium stocksii. Next base: position 96,920,796 of record CM035632.1, on the reverse strand, counting down.
CAGCGGGATTACCAGTCCAGGCTAAATCCCCTGCAACGACAATTATTCTAATGAGCTTGGATCTGAATTATCAGTCCAGGCCAAATTCAGACCCTAATTTGGATTACCCATCCGGGCTAAATCCATTTTCCACATATTCTTCGTGAGGGCTATATCAGGATAGGATCACCCGTCTGGGCTAGATCCCCTTTTACCGTTAATTCCTTTTCAGAGATCCATCAAATTTTCCTTTCATTCAACTGGGATTTCTTCCCCATTTTATAAAATATATCAATGTTTCATAAATTTTCATATAATGAACATTCAATTCATATTCACATCAACAACATGCATTTCAAGCATTTGAGAATATAATTCAAGTTACACGAACTTACCTTGATACTTGTTCGTAGACAAAAAATCTACTAATCCCGAACTTTTTCCTTTCTTCGATCTAGCTTCGTATTTGAGTCTTCGGGATCTAAATAAATAAATTTAATCATCAATTTAACATTTCATGTCCATATGTACCATTCTCTACAATTCCACTATTATTTATAGTTCATTTAAAGTTGTCTACTTGAATCGTAGTCACTAAATTATTTTTATTTTGAGATACGGAACTCCAAATTAAGATCCGATAATTTTCCCTAAAACTATATATTCTTACCATAAAATTTTCAGAATTTTTGGTTTATCCAATAAGTACATTTTATTCTTTAAAGTTACCCCTATTCTGCTGTATGACAGTTCCGACCTTTCTTCACTAAAAATTAATTATCTCATCGTACGGAACTCGGATGATGTTTCTACTTTTTTTCTTGAAAATAGACTCATTAAGGATTTCAAAAATATAAATTTAAGTCCCTAATTATTTTTATATAATTTTTGGTGATTTTCCAAATTCAAAATAGGGGAACCCGAAATCATTCTGACCTTATCTCACAAAATGCATTATATCTCATGATTTACAATTCCATTGCTTACATAGTTTCTTCTATAAGAAACTAGATTCAATAAGCTTGAATTCTATTTTTTTTTCACACTCTAATTCGATTTCTAAAATTTAAGGTGATTTTTCAAATTTGGACTACTGCTGCTGTCCAAAACTATTTTAGTGCAAGAGGTTTATTACCATTTTTCCCCTAAGCTTTTAATAAGTGATAATTTCGTCCCTACTCAATTAACCTCTCAATTGAGCTGATTTTTCTAAATTAACACTTTATTCTATCATTTTAACTACTTTATAGCCTTTGGAGATAAGAATTTCAGCACTAAACTTCAATTTCACACTCTTTTATAAATAGGTCCTAAATGTTCACTTTCTATTCATTTCATTCAATGAAACCATCATATAATTAGATTAAAGCTTAAGTTTCATTCTAAATAATCATATACTTATAGAACTCAACCATGGTGACTTTCAATTTCTTCCATGAAATCAAAAACTAATGAATTTAATAGTAGGACCTAGTTGTAAAAGTCTTAAAAACACAAAAATTACAAGAAAAAGGCAAGGATTAACTCACTTGGTGCAAAAATTATGAAATACCAGCTTAAAGAACCCCTCCTATGGTGTTTTGGCTGATGAGAATGAAGAGAAATCTCAAGAAATCTAGATATTTCCATATTAGTCCTAGTTTTATTTAGTTAATAATGCAATATTCCAATTTTGCCCTTAAATCACCCATTTTCTTGCTGATTTTATGCCCTTGCCGTCCAGCCCAAATAAATTTTGGGTCTATTTTCATTTTAAATCCTTTCTCATTAAACACTTAAGCTATTTAATCATCCTAACCACTTTTACACCTTTTCCAATTTAGTCCTTTTCATTTAATTGACTGCCCTAACGTTAAAATTTTCTAACGAAATTTTAATACCATATTACTAACATTTCATAAATATTTATAAAAATATTTTTGACTCGGTTTTATGAGATCGAAGTCTCGATAACTTATTTTTAGCTAATTTCTTCAATAATTTCTTCTTCTTTTTTTTTCTAACTAACCACTAGATCGGTAAAATTTTTTTATCAATATTTTCATACAATTTTCCTATCATATCAATATTTATGCAAAAATATTAAAATAAATTTCTCTTTAAATTGGATTTGTGGTTACGAAACCACTGTTCTGATAACCTTGAATTTTGGCCATTACATCATAGCCCTTAGATCGCTTAAAATTTCCTTGACCTTTATATTTTATAGACATCAAAGAAGTCAGAAGTGATGTCATTTCAACCTTATTGTTTTTAGCAAAACACTTTTTAATTTCATCAAGAAAACCTTGGCCTGAGTAATCTTTTTAGATTCTTTGCCCCTAAAAGCTTCTGAAATGTTGTGCTTCATTATCATTAGACTCATGCAATTTAAATGATCCCACTTCTCAAAATCCCTTTTAGCATAAGGGGTATTTCCACAATGAGAAGTGCAGGTTGTTCTTCCCTTAGTGCAATGTCTATGTTCATACAACCAAACACTATAAGTAAGTACCTTTTCCATTCATTGAAATTAGTCCCATTAAGCATGGGTATAAAACTTATATTAGCAGATATTGTGGTAGTAGAAGATGAATTAGTTGAATATAGAACAAAAAATAAATAAAAATAAGCTCACATCAATATTCATAAGTAAACAATAAATTTAGGATAATGACTAATCCCATCTCAAGATACCAAATACAACATTAATATTATGTCTTTGGACAGTAATATTAACAGTAAGCGGTACTCTTGTTGTAGTAATCAAACATTGACAATAAATTATATCAAATAATGAATTAATCTTTGGACTAACATATTGCTCACATAAAGTACCTTATAATTGTCACACATTTATCACCATAGATGTTGTTGAAATCCTGCCAAATATTAACTTACATTTGGGTCAATTAATAAACGCATGAATCACAAAAACATACAATCATCTTGATATTTTAAATAAACTAATCTACACAATAGAGGTCACTTTGGCGGCATCTTGTTTCAACTAATCTATTTAAAATATTAGACATCCTTAATTAAAATCTAAAGCCAAAATCTGAATTTATTTGTTTCAAAATATTTTTCTTAATTTCATCTTTCAATCAAATTAAAAGATAATAGTATATATATATGTATATATTTATCCCAAAACAACATACAATGATGTTGGCAAATATAATAATAGTTGAATAAATCATAAACCATAAACAACTTCATAAACCAAAATAATTTGAATAAAGGTAAACCTCATCTCAAGATATCGGACACTTTATTGATATTTTATCTTTGGACAAAATATTAACTTGTAAGTGATATATTAGTGTAATAATCAAACATTGACTATAAGAACATGTTGAACCATAAATCTTCCATTGGGCCAATTTATTGCTCACATGTAAAACCGAATAATTGTCACATGTTTATTATCATAGTTGCACATGTAATATTATTAACTTTCATTTGGGCCAATCAATATTAACATAAGTTACATGCACACAACCTTTTATATTTTAAAACAAAAAAACTTATACAAAAAAATTACTTTGGTGACTTTTTGCTTCAAATAAATTATTTTAATATATATATAAACATACCAATATTCAAATTTAAAATTTCCCCAATAGTCAAGGGTTAAAACTAAAATTTCTAAGTGCACTACAATTTTCGAAATAACCCAAAATAAGGTTGTCTAAGTAGCACAATAAAAAATTGAAAACCTTAAATCTTTAACTCATTTTTTTAAAACCATATATATCAAAACCAAACAGAAATAATGTAGTGGTTCAAGGCCGAATAATTAACAAGCACATGTATTCATAATTTTGGCATAGACAAAACACCAAAGCAATTCACACATATATGTGTATTCAAAATCAAATAGAAAAATTTACTCTACATATACCACGTAAACCCAAAATTGTATTTATGATTAGACAGAGATTAGCATGAATACTTGAAAAATATTTTCAAGCGAATAAATCTCAAAAAACATAATCATAATAGTTGTCATATCCCACAATTCATACAATAAACCATATCATCATAATTTAACTAAATATTTGGAATCATAAGATGCCAAAACCTAATATTATAGAACCAAACTTAAAACCAAAATATTTAAATATGTATATAGTTTACATGAATTTGCACCAAAGCACCCATAAAATTGAATATATATAACCATAACAAAAAAAAAAAAAAAAATTAACAAATTCAACGATATCCATCAAAACTTAATTTCACCAATTAAACTATAAAAGATATCTTATTGAATCATGGTTATAAACACCTATTCATACAAACTATAATCATGCATTAATCTTCAAAATAATTGATATGCATATAATATGTATACACACACAATATATACACACAATTATAATAATAGAAAAATAATACTGGTTTGCCTTATATATTTCATGTAAACTCAAATTTATATTCATCACTAAAGTTATTATCATAAAACTTCTTTATATGCACAAATACTTAAAAAAATCCATAACCACTAAATATAAAAAGAATCCCAAATTATATAAAAGCCTTTATATACGCAACTACTTATAAAAATTCATAGCCATCATATTTAAAAAAAATCCCAAATATTTTAATTTTAGTTGGGTTCCATAAGGATTAAAACTTGTATAAAATAACTATAACAGAAACTAAACGTAATCATTCATAGATATGAATTGAATTCAATGGTGAATATAATTCATCATGAATAAAAGATAAAATATGATAATTCCATCTATATTCAACCACAAACAGAAAATTTAAAACAAAAAATGTGAAAAAAAAACATCTTACAACATTCATTTATTCGATTATCAAGTGAATTAACTTTCAAAACCAATTATACAACCCAATTGGAATTTTTCAATTGTAAGAAGTTGTAAGTTTGTAATTTTGATTTAATAATGACTTTAACCAAAATTTATAAAATAATCGTGTGAAAAAAAAGAGAAAAAAATCTCACAAATCAATTTTTATCAATTGATTATAAATAAATAAATAAATAAACCTTCATATTTCCAAATAGCATGTGCAAATATTAAACTAGATTATATTTATAAAACCTTAAAACTTTATTTAAAAAATCAAAATCCAAAAATTTATCAGGTGTAACACCCCAACAGGTGTAACAGTAGGCCCAACTCTCAAGGGCCCATCAATCCTAACCTTTTTCTTAGGCCTTATCCCAGTGTTAGAAGGCTCGGAATCCCTCTTAGCCTTCACCTTCTCTCGGTTTTAGCGCTCTAAGTGCTTCACCTCCTCGGCGATCTTCGCCTTTTCCACTAGTGCAGAGAAATCTCGCTCCCTCTGAGGAGCTATCAGAACCCGCAGGCTGTCTCGGAGACCATCCTCAAATCGAATACAACGCTCATACTCAATTGCCGCCATTCCCTTCGCATAATGGCTCAACCTTAGAAATTCAGCCTCATACTCGGCCACAGATCGGTCCCCCTGTGTGAGATTAAGGAACTCACGTCTCCTAGCATTAGTATAGCTGGCACCTACATACTTACTCTGGAAGGCCGTCTTAAACAAATTCAAAGATAGACGATCGGACTGAGTGCCCTCCTTAATCGAGAGCCACCACTGATATGCTTCGTCGTGAAGCAGTGAGACAGCCCCTTTGAGCTTTTGCTTATCCGTGAAATCCAAATCGTCCATTATTCTCTCCGTGGCCTCCATCCAGTATTCGACCACATTAGGAGCAACCCCAGCGATGCCCATGAATAACTCAACCCCATTGGACCGGAGTCGTTCCGTAACTGACCCACGGCCCACAGGTCCAGTATTGGGCCCAGCGACCCTCTCTAAAATTCGTAGCATGGCTTGGGACAGTGCATCGTCCCTAGCCACACGATCATAAGATCCTGACCTAGTATCAGTCACAGGTGACACTGGCGTCTCGCTAATGTCCACATTTGAAATCGCATCAAAAGCGAAAGACTCAGCTCGAGCCCCTCCACAGCCTCTACCTCGGCCTCTAGTACCCCGTCCACGAGTACCTCTAGCGCTCATCATGTATATCGAATGAATCTGTATTAAAAGTTTTATGCAAATCAGTTTACAGTTTCGATAATTATTAACAAATATTTTATGTAGAATAGTATCAGAGTTTTCAAAGTCTGTTTTCGCGAGAAAAAGAATAGTCTCACTAAAGTTTTCAGTCTACCCTATCTAGAGTGTTTCAGTAGAGTCTTACCTAGGTAGTTTCATCATATACTATAAGTGTTTTTTAGACAAATCAAATAGTATTTCAATATATACTAAGCATGCTTTCAAACAATATATATCAGAATTTCAGAAAACTTACAAGATCGGCGTCGGAGACTCAGTGTACCACTTACTCATTCCAAAAATGTTTCAAATCATTCACAAATCATTTCTCAAAACTACCATTTTAAAAACTCAAAGCCACGATCGAGTTTTGTAACCTGGCTCTGATACCACTAAATGTAACACCCCAAACTTGGCCTAGACGTTATGGCTGAATTTGGAGATGTCACATGAAAGTGTTTTGAAAAACCATTTGAATATAAAAGCTCGTTCAGTTTATTATCTTTTACTTAAGCCCAGTAAGCAAAACCATTCGAATTGTAAAAATATTTACTTTACACGGAAGCTTTTAGAACCTTTCATTCATACAAAATCCATAAGTTAAGTTTAAGAAAACGCATTTTTGAGGTGTTACAGTTTATAAATCAACATTATTGATAGAAAATCCCCAAAGTAAAAATTCAAAACAGTCTAAGTCCAATATTTACATCAAAACTCTCAAAATAATCAAAAATAATAAAACAGTAAATAACCAGTAAAACCATAAAATCTAGAAAGTATCTAACAGTGGTCACCGTCGAGCCCTTCGCTACACCGACCCATTTACTGCTGGGGATTACCTGGCAGATAAACAAATAAAGAAGGGGTGAGTTTTCACAAACTCAGTATGTACATCCCTACAATAAAGTATGCATACAATCAGATATCAGAAACAAAACATGCCTACCAATCTTGCACACCATCTCTGTCTAACCCTATATACCATGTGAGGATATAATCAACCCACCCAGCCCTGCACACCAAGTATGGGGATAAAATCAACCCATCCAACCCTACACATCGTAAGGTACCGTAAACAACATATAACAGATATATGCAGCATAGCTGCTAGATAATAGATTAAAAGCCTTTTAGATACTTCCTTCTCTTCATCAATAATCTCATCCTAATGCAATGCATCATACAATCGTGGCATGCTATTATGTAGATAAACAGATCATACAGGCATATCAGAACAGAATCAGTACACATACTAATTATAACATGCTATTACATACAACTCATTATCACATCACAGAATAGGGGTCTAAGTAACGCTACTGACCCTACAACAGGTCACAGTCGACTCGGGCGACCTGTGCAATCTTTCAGAAAAATTCAGATAAATTGGCTCACATCTCCATATGGTCTGCCCATGTGGGCCCACACGGTCCAAATCAACCTTGGTCGAGTAGATCATATGGCCTGACCTAAAATCTCACACACTCGTGTGGACCCACACACCTATGTGGCCCACACGGCTTAAGTAGCTGAGCCCGTGTCTCACACACGGCTTCGCCAGCCTGACATGGTCGTGTCCGTAGCGCTTGTGTTGCATGCACACGGTTTGGCTCGTTGATCACACTACTGTGTCTCATCACACGGCCTCCACACGGGCAGTCCATACGTCGGTATGGCATCGACAGTTTAGTTTTTGACTTTCGTCGAATTTCATAGATAGTGTAGATAGTACACCTCCCACCGTACAGATAATGCCTCTAAATTTTTAGAGCAAAGACTACTGTAGCTAACTCCAAGTCGTGCATCGAATAATTAACTTTATGAGTCTTGAGCTGTCGAGACGCATAAGCCACTACCTTGCCATCTTGTATTAGTACACAACCCAAACTCACATGTGACGCATCACTGTAAACTACGAAGTCCTTCCCAAGCTTAGGCTGTATCAGAACAGGAGCCTGAGTCAACACTGTCTTCAGCTTCTCAAAGCTCTCCTATTGTGCATAAGTCCAAACAAAAGGAACTCCTTTCCGCAGCAGCTTATTCAACGGAGCTGTGATTAAAGAGAACCCTTCTACAAATCGCCTATAATACCCTGCCAGCCCTAGAAAGCTCCAAATCTCAGACACCTTCTTTGGTTGTTTCTAGTCTAACACAGCCTCAATCTTATGAAGATCCACACGAATCCCCTCAGCAGATACCACATGGCCAAAAAAGGTTACCTCGCGAAGCCAAAACTCATACTTAGAGAACTTCGCATACAACTGTTTCTCACGTAAAGTCTGCAAAACAACCTTGAGATGCTCATCGTGCTCATCTTCCGTCTTAGAATACATAAGAATATCATTGATGAACACTACCACGAACTAATCCAAGTAGGGCTGGAACACATGGCTCATCAGGTCCATAAATGCCGATGGTGCATTAATCAAACCAAAGAGCATAACTAGGAACTCGTAATGTCCATACCAAATCCTAAATGCTGTCTTATGCACATCGGCCTCTTTTACCCTCAACTAATGGTACCATGATCGTAGATCGATCTTAGAGAACACTAAATCCCCTCTGAACTGGTTGAACAAGTAACCTATCCTCGAAAGTGGATACTTGTTCTTGATCGTCAACTTATTCAGCTAGCGGTAGTCGATACACATTTTCATTGTCCCATCTTTCTTCTTAACAAATAGAACAGGTGCTCTCCACGGAGACATACTGGGACAAATGAACCCATGATCTAACAGCTCTTGAATCTGAGCCTTAAGTTCTATAAGCTCCCTTAGTGCCATTCGATAAGAGGTAATAAACACCGGAGTCGTACCAGGAATCAAATCGATCCCAAACTATAACAGCCCGGTTTAGACCCTAGTCGGAATAGTGGTTTCGGGACCACATATTCGAGTCAAAAAAATATATTTTATTATTATTTTCTGTGTTTATAGTATGTGAAATAGCTTGTGTGAAAGTTTCGTATAGAAATTTTACCATTTAATTAGCTAATTTGGTAAAAAGGACTAAATCGCATAAAGCGATAAATATGTGTTCTATTGCATAAGGGGCTTAAATGATTATGGCTTTATTATTGGAAGACCTTAAGTTGATATTAAACCATGCTTAGTGGAAGATTACATGAATGGCCATTAAATGAAAGTTTAAAAATTGTTTTAATTATGGATAAAATTATCTTTTTGTAATTATATGTTTTAATAATTAAAACAAAAGCATAAAATGGTTCATTAATCACCATCTTTGTCGAAAATACAAAGGAAATAGATAGGTATGTATTAAACTTGGTTTTTGATAATTTTTATGTTTTTGAGATTGTTGCTTAGTCTATTATCAAGCCCATGTTGTAATTGGAGGAATTGTTGATGTTCATGAGACGTGCCATTGATGAAATGGAGGGTTTTGTGATGTTAGGTCATGAAAAATGAAAGATATGTGTTTGATTGATATGTTTTCATTTAAATTTTTAATAAAATTAACTAATTCGGGCTAAATTGAGAACAAGGTATTTTGAAGGCCTAAAATGTGAAATTTATGAAACATGTGGGCTTGAATAGACTAGAAGAAAATTTGGCTAGGCCTTGTATAAAGAAATTGGTGTATTTGATGATTTTATGAAATAGGGACTAAAATGTCAAAATGTGAAAATATGAGGGCTAAACTACAAAATTCCCAAATTGTATGTTTTTGGATTGAGTTGTTTGAATGTGTGATTGAATGAATTAATTTTAATACGTACAGATCAAGAAAAGTAAAATTCGAACTTAGATCGCGGGAAATCGAAAGTTGACGAGTAATGGACATATTTCGACAAAACACACTCGAGGTAAGTTCATAAGTGGTAATTTGGTTATAAATGTTGTTAATTGCATTATTATAGATTGAATTGTAATGAATAGAACCTTGGAGGAGGCAGAATTAAATATATTGATGTTGTGGATGAGTTAGTAAAAGAAAACGAGACTTAGAAAGCTCAGTTGAATCGTAGAATCAATTTTGGAAGGTAGTGACATGTCACTAGGGTAAAATGTTGGCTTCGGGCCATGATATTAGCACTACGGGTGTGATAAACATCTTGATTTGGCTACAGGCCATGGTATAGATGTTTCGGGAGTGACCTTGATTTGGCTTCGGGCCATGGTATAGGTGCTCCGGGATAAGATACCTTGAGTTGGCTACGGGCCATGGTGTAGGTACTTATCAGATAAACTATTCAATGAATCGGCTACTAATTTAGAGGATTCAATGTATAAGTTATAGATATGAATTTGGATGAATAGCATGGGATGGACAGGTATGTAAAATGTATATGTTGCTATGAAAGAATATATGATGAAATCACTTAAATCAAATGGAAGAAATTCATGTAGGTGAATAATCTATGTGATAAGGTATGGGACAAGGTTTGTAATACTTTGGCATGGTTTGAGTTGGTAAATGATAGATTTACTATTGTATTTGTATGTTAAATTACTTGCTTATGACTTACTAAGCTTTATAAGCTTACTTGGTTTGTTTAATTCTATTTCATAGATCATCAAAGCTACTGAGGGCTCGGGAATCATCGAGGATCTCCATCGCACTATCAGAACTCATTTTGGTACCTTTAGTGGTTAATAGCTAACTATGGCATGTATAAGCTAGGGAGGTGTGAATATAATTTTTGACTTGTAAATAGGCTAAGCCATGTGATTTGGCTAGTAAGTTAATGTATATATTTATTTTGGTATGTGATAATGATGCAAGTTTGGTATGTGTTTAATGCATATATGTTAAATGAGGAAATGGTCATTTTGGTATGAACCAAATGATGGATTTATGGTAAGTTATGATCATGATTTACGATGTTATATAAATGTTTTGTGAAACAAATATTTGGCTATGTTTAGGCCTTGTAATTTGGTATGAGTTGAGATAAATTTTGTGTGTGAATTTGTTGATTTAATTGGTTATCTTAATGTATGTTTTAGAGCATGATTTTGGCTGGAATTGGTTGGTAAATGTTGTGTAATTTTACTTGTAGGAACTTGGCAATGTGAGGTGTGAATTGTGGCTTAAATCAAGCTTAATTAATGCCACACGGCCTGAGCACACGGGCATGTGAATTGACCGTGTGATCCCTGCACCATGGTTAATTTAGTCAGGATGTCACACGGGCTAGACACACGGGCGTGCCTTGTGGTCGTGTGTGCAAGTTAGTATCCTCCTTAATTTCGTACGGTTAAGACACTCGGGCGTGTCTTGTGGCCGTGGACTCAAGTCAGTATGTATGCTCTGTTTTGCTACGGCCAGGACACATAGGCATGTCTGGTAACCGTGTGGGGCACATGGCCTAGGCCCACTGGCGTGTGACCTCTGTAGTGATGAAAATGTTAAGTTTTTGGAAAAATTTCCTAGGTGTTTGATTTTGTCCCGACCCTCTTTAAATGCATGATTGAGGCTTGATATGCCTGTTCAAGGGACTTATTTCTTATGTTTGATGATGGAATTATAGTGTTATAAATTATTGTATTATGATTGTGGATTGCTTCGGTTGTTTTGTACTACCTCGTAGCCCTAGTCCGGCGACGGATTATGGGTTAGGGATGTTACACAAACTTTACCTCTTGGCTCGGAGGCAATCCCGGTAGTTCCTCTTGGAAAACATCTAGAAAGTCCCTCATAGTACGGATGTCCTTAACCGAAGAGTCCACAGAATCTAAAACACTGATGTAGGCTAAGAATGCCTCATATCCCCATCTTACTAACTTCTCTGCTACCAACGCAGATATCACATTACTCAGATAATTCCGTCGTTTCCCAATCAGAAATATCTCATTATCTTCCTCGATTCTTGAAACAACCCTCTTTTCATCACAATCTAGACTCACTCGGTCTTTCACCAACCTATCCATGCCCAGAATTAAATCAAACTTTGAAAACAGAAGCTCCATCAAATCAGCTAGAAAAACAGTCCATTGGACCTCTAACGGTACATCTCTGAATAATTTACTAACCTGAATGGACTGCCCTAATGGACTCACCATTGATATCTCACTAGAAGTTCTCTCATACGGAATCCCTAAAGTCTCAGACACAGTGCTAGCTACGTAAGAGTGTGTAGAGCCTATGTCTATCAATGCATGGTAAGGTACATTAAAGATTAGGAATGTACCTGTGATGACATCTGGAGCATCTCCATCCTCACGGTGACGTGCAGCATAAACTAGTGCAGGCTGCCTCACCTCAGTCAGTCCCACACCTCTGCGCGATGCTCTCTACCCTCGGCTCATGCTATTACCACCCCTAGTTTGACCTCAGCCCTAGGTGGCTGCTGAACTACCTTCGATGGCTGTGCAGTCTCATTAACCGGAGCTAGCATCTGATTACCCATCAATGGACAATCTTTCACACGATGCTCAATCGACTCGCATATAAGGCAAGCCCCAGTAGCTCTCCAACATTAGGCTAGATGGCGTCTATTATAAAGCTGACAAAGTGCTATCACTCTAGGTGCAACTGTAGGCCCAACTCTCACGGGCCCATCAGTCTTGGCCTTTTTCTTAGGCCTCATCCCAGTGTTTAAAGGCTCAGAATCCCTCTTAGCCTTCTCTTTCTCTCGATTTTGGCGCTTTAAGCGCTTTACCTCTTCAGCGATCTTTGCCTTCTCAACTAGTATAGAGAAATCCCGCTCCCTCTGATGAGCCATCAGAACTCACAACTGTTATGGAGACCATCCTCAAATCGAATACAACGCTCATACTCAGTTGCCACCATGCCTCGCGCATAACAGCTCAGCCTCAGAAATTCGACCTCATACTCGGCCACTATACGATCTCCCTGGGTGAGATTAAGGAACTCACGCCTCCTAGCATCAGTATAACTAGCCCTACATATTTACTCTGAAAGGCCATCTTAAATAGATCCCATGTCAAATGCTCAGGCTAAGTGCCCTTCTTAACCGTGAGCCACTACTGATATGCCTCATCTCAAAGCAGTGATATGGCATCCTTAAATTTCTGCTCGGCAGTGAAATCTAGATCATTCATAATACGCTCCGTGGCCTCCATCCAGTACTCAGCTACGTTAGGAGCAACTCTAGTGATGCCCCTAAATACCTCAGCCCCATTGGACCGAAGTTATTCCATAACCGACCACGACCTCCAGATCCAGTATTGGGGCCCAGCAACCTTCTTCAAAATCCAAAGCATGGCTTGGGACAGTGTGTCGTCCCCAACCGTATGGTCATAAGATCCTGACCAGTATCAGTCATAGGCGATGCTGGTGTCTCACTAGTATCTATCACCGATATAGTATCAGAAGCAAAGGACTCAGCTCGAGCCTCTCTATGGCCCCTACCTTGGCCTCTAGTACCCCGTGCACGAGTACCTCTAACGTTCATCGTAGATATCAAATTAATATGTATTAACAGTTTTGTGCAAATTAGTTTACAGTTTCGATAATTATTAACAAATATTTTATGCAGTACAGTATCAGAGTTTTTAGAGTCTGTTTTCGTGAGAGAAAGAATAGTGTCACTACAGTTTCAACTTACACTACCTAGTGTGTTTCAATGGAGTCCTACCTAAGTAGTCTTATAGTATACAAACAATGTTTTCACTCAATTTAAACAGAATTTTTAAGCATGCTTTCAATCAGTACATATCAGAGATTCAGTAACTTGGATCGGTGTCGGAGACTTGGTGTACCACTTACTTATTCCAAAACATAAGTCAAATCATTTACAAGTCATTTCTCAAAACCAGATTTTAAACCCAAAACGACAGCTGAGTTTTGCAACTTGACTCTGATACCACTAAATGTGACACTCCAAACTCAGCCTAGTCGTTATGGTCGAATCTGATGATGTCACATGAGAGTGTTTTTGCAAATCATTTCGACTCATAGAAATCATTTAATTATTATCTTTTAGTTAAGTCCAGAAAACAAACTATTCGATTTGTTTAGAACACATCTTTTACGCAGAAGCTTGAAAACCTTTGAATTAGTTTTAGGAAAATACAATAGTGGTGTCGCAATTTGTAAATCAACAGAACAAGTTTAAAATCCCAACTAAAACAGAAATAGTCCAAGTCCATATTACAAAAATAATCCCCAAATAATAAAATAGTTTATAAAACAGAAAGGGTGTTAAAGTCATAAACTGAAGCAAATCTAGCAGTGGTCACCGTTCGAGCTCTCCGCTGTACCGATCCATCTACTACTGGGGATTACCTAACAGATAAAACAAATAAAGGGGTGAGTTTTTATAAACTTAGTGTGTACATCCCCACAGTATAGCATGCATACAATCATAACAGAAAACATTCATAATTTGGGTCTGAGCCCTTAACAAATACGGTGTAGGCCTTAGCACACACAAAACAGAATCAGATATAACCGGGCCTTAGCCCATACAAAAAGCACATGCATATTAGATCAGAAACAGAACATGCTCACCAACCCTGCACCCCATCTCCGTCCAATCCTACATACCATGTAGGAATAAAATCAACCCACTCAGCCCTGCACACCAAGTATGGGGATAAAATCAACCCATCCAACCCTACGCACCATAAGGTACCGCAAACGGCACATAGCAGATATATGCAGCATAACTACCAGATAACAGGCTAAAAGCCTTTCAGATACTTCATTCTCTTCATCAAATAATCCCACCCCAATGCAATGCATCATACAATCGTGGCATGTTATTATGCAGAATAACAGATCATGTAGACATATCAGAACAAAATCAGTACACATGCTAATTATAACATGCTATCACATACATCTCATTATCACCTCACAGAATAGGGGTCTAAATAACCTTACCGACCCTACAATAGGTCACAGTCGTCTTGGGCGACCCGTGTAACCTTACAGAGCAATTCAGAAAATGGGCTCACACACTTATGTGGCCTACCCGTGTGGACCCACATACCCGTGTGGCTCGCACGACCCAAATTAGCCATCCACACGGTCTGGCCAAAAATTTCACATGCCCGTGTAGTTCACCCGTATGGGTCCACATGGTTGTGTGGCCCACACAACCCAATTGGCTAAGCCCGTGTCTCGCACACGGCCTCGCCAGTCTCACACGGCCGTGTTTGTCGTGCCCGTGTCAGGTGCACATGGCCTAGTTCGTAGATCACACAATCGTGTCTGGCCACACGGCCTCTACACAAACAGTCCACACGCCCATGTGGCATCGACAACTGGCTTTTTGGCTTTCGCAGAAATGCGATTTCTGTGCAATCGGAGTACACACCTGGTTCGTTTTTTATGTGTAATCACTCCTGAGCACTTCGGAACCTAGAATTGTCAATACTGAGACCAAAATCAATCACTTAATCCGAATCGTTAAAAAAAATAATTCTCGAAACTAATGATAACTTACCTATATCTAATAACGACGATTCCTCGCTGATCAGAACACCGTCTAGCAGTCTACCGAATTCAGTTGTCACCTAATAGCAAAGTAAATACCCCTTAATCGATCTCTAAAATAAAACGTCACAATTCTCAACAAAGACCACAACTTAACAAGCCGATGGAACCAAAAGTTGTACACAAGAACGAATTAAAGGAAAAAAAAACGGAAAAGAGGGATGGAGAGGTAAAATTTCGGCAGCAAAGGGGGTTTGGGAAGAGAGGAAATCGGCAAAGAAAAGTTTGGGAAAAATAAGGAGGGACTGAAAATTTGAAACACAAGGGGATATTCCGTCAATCCCCTAATTTTCTCCACAACCCACTCCCCACTACTCAGACTTGTAATCCAACTTAAACTCACCTGAGTAACCGAGCATAAAAATAATGCCCACACCACGAGTCGAACACAGGACCACCACATTAACACTTCGCTTAACCATTAGACCAGCAAGCCCATTCTGACATAATTTACCCACATTTAATTATAAGTCTAATAACCAGAGATGAGGATTTACTTAATAAAAACCCAAAATTTTCCCAAAGACATGGCTTGAATTTGGGACCTCCCCAACATGCTTAAAGCACAAAACTACTAAAGTAGACGTATATTTGTGTCAAATTATTGCAAAATCATGTTCAAATATTTTTGTACACAACAAATCACAATAGTCGAAATTACAAAAATTTAGGGCATTACAAACTAGATACGAAAGCGTACCTAAATCCATCAATTGCTTGAAGTTTTTTTTGTCAAATCTTGGGGATTTGATCTTCTAAATTAGCACACAAGAAATTCAGAGAATATCTATTCTCTCTTTCCTAATGATGGGATATTAGAAAAGATATCTTGTGTGTAATTTTGGGACCATAACCCTAATATATATAATTTTGACATATTAGCCGTAATTCTTAATTAGCCCATCATTAATTAAAAATTATTTAGAACTCAATTACTAGAGTATCTATACATATTTGATCCATACTCTATTTAATAATTAAAGCCCAATAAACCTTAACTAAATTAGATCACTTTTAATTTGGGCTAACCTATCATGATAGTAAATAATAACATGTAATTACCCTTATTATATACGTGAGTCCATATTTTCCAACAAAATGCTCTACAGACTTGAAAGAAATTATATTTTAGTAACTTCCCTTTGTTTCAAATTTGATTATTTATTTGTCTAGCAAGTATCAGTATCCTTTTCATGTTCGTTCTTTTTCCTACTTTGGGATCCTTTTCTTCTACGTTTCGAGTAGAATAGGCTTCAATAAGACGATGCTTTATCTCTGTCGTATGAGAGAGTTGCCATTACAAAGACCAAAAGATAAAGTTGGAATATTTGTGGTTTGGTTTTGGGGTGGAATCGAAAAAGAAGAAAGAAGGGAAGTTGAAGTATTTGGAAAGAAAAGAAATGAGAAGTTGAATGAAAAGAGAAGGTTTTGCGTGAAGTCATCACTGAGTTTTCGTGTCTGTTTTTTTAGAGAAATATAGTAATTCAATTAATTCAAATGGACATAGAACATAAAATGTAGTATTATTATAAACTAGAATGACAATGCAACCACCTAAACAATAAGAGTAAAGTACAAACAAGAAAATGCACTAGGTAAAATAAATCAAACTAAAAATAACATTTACAACTTGTTTCTATTGTTTAACAATTGCATGTCATGGCTGTCAAAAACCCAGTGAATGAGAGATATACACAATAAAGACTGTCAAACTAGTAGTATAAAAAAACCACCAGAGACAGACCATCATGATCAACCACTAATGATAGCATTTTAGTCTCGCCACCGTTAGACTACACCGATAGTGAACTCTGACTAAAAACAACAATGCTAGTGATCCCAAAAAGACTCTTCAGTATTAGCGATGCATAAACCCAATCCCTAAGGCTAAATCAATAGATGTTAGGTTAGTCCAACCTCATTTCAAACTTTTCAAAAATAAAACTAAAAATATAATTAAGAAAATCTCTGAAAACTACAATTGCTAACATCACCATCATTTTCAAAGAAAACAGAATACGCTATTATCGTTGCCACCACTTTAAGAGAAAATAAAACGTATCGCCATCACTTTAAAAGAAAACGAAACAAATATTATTTATTCACAAGCTTTTATATATGAGCTCAATCAACATATCATTAATATTGTAACAATTTAATAATTGTTCAATTAACATCATTGTTACTGCAATAATTTGATAGTTGTGAATTTGAATGCGTTTAAATATGTAATATCTGCAACACCCCAAACCCGGTCTAGATGTTATAGCCGTATCTAGCGATGTCACATGATAGGGTGTTAAAAAACTATGTTGTTGCGATAAAACCATTTCCGTTTTATTACTTTACTGTATCTCTTATTAGTTCCAAAATCATTTTACTCATTTAATCGATTGTTTAAAACGTAACTCGTTACAGAAACTTTGAAAATTGTTTTAAGTAAACCGTGTGTTTTGACAAAACTTTTGCTTTCTAAAAACCAAATTTCCTACTTCTAGCAGTTATAAATCCGTGAAGTAAATCAAGTAAAAACCAAAACAAAAAAAAAGTCCTTAAGTCCACATTACATAAAAAATTTAACCCATAAAAATAAAACCATAAATAATAAATTGTAAATCAAAATAATCCAAAGCCCGTGGTCACCGTCGAATCCTCTGCCATACCAATCCGTCTAAGTTTGGGGATTACCTGTGCACGTTAAACAAAAAAGGGGTGAGTTTTCATAAACTCAGTGTGTAATCCCACAGAAAATAAATAACAGTAATCACAATATACAGTCAAACAGTCTTGGGCGTCTGCACCTTACAGTATCAATATTAGTTTGGGCCTTAGCCCTTCTCAGTATAGTATCAAATATGCAGTAGGGCCTTTGCCCATCATAGTATCAATATCAGTCATTCAATATTCAGTGGCAGAGTCCTACCCAACCAGCCTTTACACACCATCTCCTTCTAACCCTACACTTTATGTGGGGATTAAATCACCCACCTATTCCTACACTCCAAGTAGTACCGAATGTGGCACATAACAGTAATTTGTGGCTGAGCTGCCAGATATTAGGCTTAAGAGCCTTTCAATATACTTCTTCCAAATAATATCAACCCAACCTAACGCAATGCAACATACAATGAAATGTCATGCTATCACAGGTCTATCAAACATACATACAGTTTAGTATACATGCTTATATATAACATGCTTAGTACATAATTCACATAATCAAGTTCACACAGTTAAGGGTCTAAATAGTGCTTATCGACCCTACAGAATGTTTACAGTCGACTTGGGCGACCCGTGCAACCTTAATAATCATTTCAGTAAAAATGGGCTCACACGCCCATGTGGCTTGCCCATGTGGGCCCACACGATCCAAATTGGCCTTGGCCGTGTGGATCACACGGCCTGAGCCAAAATCTCACACACCCGTGTGGGCTACTCGTAAGAGTCCACATGTCCGTGTGGCCTACACGACCCAAAATAGTCTAGCCTGTATCTCGCACGTAACCTGGCTGGCCATCACACGGCCGTGTCCTTCGCGTACGGCCTGGACTCGTTGATCACACAGTCATGTTAGGGCACACGACCTACCACATGGTGACCACACGCCCGTGTGTCATCGATAGTGAGGTTTTTGACTTTCACCAAAACCTTGTTTTTTGCGTAATCGAGTACACACCTATATCATTTGTTATGCCTAAACACTCTCGAGTACTCTAATACTTAAAATCGACAAATCCAAGCCCTAATTTCAGTAACATAACCGAGACTTAAATGGAATTGTCACGAAACATTCATCCAATAACTATCAAAACCCTTATCTTCGATTGAACCCAGGAATCCACGCACTCAACTCGTCTATTGGAATGATTTTCAGTCCCTTGATTAACTCTTAAACACCAAAAGAAACCTCTCTTAGAGATTAACCAATAACGATTAACAATTTACAAAACTGTTACTTATCGAACACGTTTGATGAAACGCGGCGCTAAAGAAGTTGATCTCGGTTATAGAAAATGAGAAAGAAAGGGGGAAGAGTGCAATGAAAATTTGGCAGGGAGAAGGATGGCAAAACGTTAGAATTGGGAAAAAGAAAAGAATCCTCTTTTGGCAAAAAGAATCCCTAAATAAAATTTTCTGATAACCTCCCACAATTCCCACTATATCTCAACTACTCAGCATTTAACTTCACTTTAAACTCATACACGGCACTTTTAGCAAAAATAATTTCCCCCGCTTACACAGGGATTCGAACATAGGACCTCCAGTAGGCTACCATTCCACTTAACCACTAGACTAATAGGCCCACTCTATTAATTACTTACACATTTTTATTTAAAAGCCTACTAATCAGAGATAGGCTTTTATTCATAAAAATACCAAAATTTGCCAAAGTCAAGGCTTGAACTTGAGACCTCTCACATACACCCAGAACACTTAACCACTAAAGCAGACAGACAGTTGTGTCACACATTCACAAAACAAAAATAAAAATTTTAGGGTGTTACAATTCTACCTTTTAAAAGAAAATTTCGTCCTCGAAATTTACCTGATTAGAATAGATGAGGATACTGCTAATGCATTAAATCTTCAAGTTCCCACGTGGCCTTCTCAGTGCTATGATTATGCCACAACACCTTTACTAGTGGAATAGATTTCCTCCTTAAAACCTTTACATCGCGATCCAAAATCTGAACCGGCTCCTCCTCAAAGGTCAAGTTTGGCCTAACCTCAATCTTCTCAACAGGAATAATGTGAGTAGGATCAGAGCGATAGCAACCCAACATAGAGACGTGGAACACGTCATGGATACGATCCAACTCCGGAGGTAGCTCCAACTGATAAGTAACATGTCCCACTCGCTTTAAAATACGGTAAGGTCCAACAAACCTTAGGCTCAGTTTGCCCTTCCAACCGAACCTCAGAATCTTCTTCCATGGTAAAACCTTAAGGAACACAAAGTCTCCCATAGAATACTCAATATCCTTTCTCTTCAAATCTGCTTAGGACTTCTACCTATCCGTAGCTTCTTTCAGACAATCCTGAATCAGTCTAACCTTATTCTCAGTCTCAAAAACCAACTCAGGACCCATAACACGTTGCTTACTCAACTCAGTCCAACATAAAGGAGTGTGATGCTTACGACCATATAGAGATTCGTAAGGTGCCATCTGGATGCTAGACAGAAAGCTATTATTATAGGGAAACTCCGCTAACGCCAGATAATCCTCCCAACTGCCTTGGAAATCAACAACACAGCTCCTTAATATATCTTCTAGTATCTGAATCACCCTTTCAGATTAACCTTCGGTCTGAGGATGGAACGCAGTACTGAAGTCCAACCTTAAATCCAGAGCCTCATGTAACTTCCTCCAAAATTGAGACGTTAAGCGAGGATCACTATCAGAGATGATTGAAACCGGTACCCCATGCAGTCTCACTATCTCAAAAATATAAAGTTTCGCCAACTTCTGTAGAGAATAATCAGTACGAATCGGTATGAAGTGGGCGGACTTAGTCAATCGATCCATGATGACCCATATTGAATCCTTCTTAGTAGGTGTTAGGGGTAACCTGCTAACGAAATCCATAGTCACTTGTTCCCATTTTCAAAGAGGAATCTTAACTGGTTGCAGTAAACTTGAAGGTAACTGATGCTCAGCCTTAGCCTGTGGCAAGTCAGACATCTAGCCACAAAATCAGTAACCTTCCGTTTCAATCCTGGCCATAAATATAACTCATGGAGGTCTCGGTACATCTTATTTCTGCCAAGATGCATAACATAAGGGCTATTATGCGCCTCTCTCAGTATAGACTATCTCAAATCAATATCATTCGGAACATAGGTTCTCCCACAGAAACAAAGTACCCTATCACTATTTAGTCCAAAATATGTAGTGCTACCATTCTCAATCTGTTGGAATCGAAGACCCAAAGACTTATCCTCTAACTGCTTACCCTTAATATGTTCAATCCATGTTGGTTTAACCTAAAACCCAGCTAACAGACTTCAATCCATGTTGGTTTAACCTAAAACCCAGCTAACAGACTACCGTTATCAAATAAGCTGAGGCGAGCAAACATCGCTCTCAGATCAGTCATAGCTCTGCAGCTTAGTGCATCGACCAGCACATTAGCCTTGCCAGGATGGTACTCAATGGTGCAGTTGTAGTCCTTAAGCAGTTCGATCCATTTATGCTGCCTAAGATTTAGCTCCTTCTAAGTGAGGAGATACTTGAGGCTTTTGTGATCAGTGCAAATGATACACTTCTCACCATACAGATAATACCTCTAAATTTTCAGAGCAAATACCACGGCGGCCAACTCCAAATCATGCAATGAATAGTTTGCCTCATTAGTCTTAAGCAAACGAGAAGCATGTGTTACCACCTTACCCTTCTGCATTAAGACACATCCCAAACCGACATGTGACGCATTACTATAAACCGTGAACTCCTTTTCAGGTTCTGGCTGAATCAAAATAAGAGCCTCAGTCAATACAGTTTTGAGCTTCTTGAAGCTCTCTTGCAGCACATCAGTCCAATCAAACGGTACACCCTTACATAGCAGTTTAGTGAAGGGTGCTGCAATTAGTACGAAGCCTTCCACAAATCACCGATAATAACCTGCCAGTCCTAGAAAACTGCGGATCTCAGACATGTTCCTTGGCTTCTTCCACTCCAACACCGCCTCAATCTTTCGAGGATCAACTTGATTCCCCTTCGCAGAAACCACATGACCTAGAAATGTTACCTCATATAACCAGAACTCGCACTTGCTAAACTTAGCATAGAGCTGCTTTTCCCTCAAAGTCTGAAGAACAGTTCTAAGGTGCTCGTCATTTCATCTTCAGTCCTTGAGTAAACCAGTATGTCATCGATGAACACCACTACAAACTGATTTAGATAAGGCTAAAATACTAGGTTCATCAAATCTATAAAAGCCACTGGTGCATTAGTCAGTCCAAATGGCATCACTAGGAACTCGTAGTGACCATAACGAGTCCTAAACATTGTCTTATGCATACCATCCTTCTTAACCCTCAACTAATGATACCCAGATCGGAGGTCAATCTTAGAGAATACCGAGGCTCCTCGAAACTGGTCAAACAAGTCACCTATCCTCAGTAGTGGGTACCTGTTCTCAATGGTCAACTTGTTCAGTTGCCGGTAGTCGATACACATCCGCATGGATCCATCATTCTTCTTTACAAACAGTACCAATGCTTCCTACAAAGACACACTAGGGCAAATGAACCCAAGATCTAATAACTCCTGAATCTGAGTGTTATGCTCCATAGGGAGTGATAGACACTAGAGCTATTCCTGGAAGTAGCTTAATCCCAAAATCCAACCTGTGTTTCGGAGGCAAACCGAGTAGCTATAACAGCCTAATTTTGAGTCTGATCGAAATAGGTGGTTTTGGGACCACTTACCTGAGTCAAAGTATTTATTTTATTATTTTAATCAGTCTTACTACATGATAGAATTATAGTATGAAAGTTTCCTAAATAAATTTTATCGATTAAATGGTTAATTCGGTAAAAAGGACTAAATCGCACAAAGCGATAAATATGAGTTCTTTTAGTAAATGGCTTAAATGGTTGTGGCTTTATAATTAGAAGTCCTTAAAGTGAAATTTACCCTTCATCAAAGTGCATGGACGGTAGTGGACAATTATATCCATATTTTGTATGATTTATTATGTTTATTATATAGGTTAATTTAGTAATTGGTTTTAATATTATATGTTTAATAAAAATAAACAAAAGCCAAATTATATTTTCATTCTTCTTCTCCATTGAATAAATAAGAAAAACATAGCCATTTTATACCTTGCTTTCGACCATTGCTTTCAAGCTGATTAAGGTACAGTTTTTACCCAGTTTTTAATGATTTTTATGTTTTTGAGCTCGTTGCAGCTCGATATAGCTAGCCCGTACCTCAATTTCTGAAATTGGTGATGTTTTTGAAATATGCCATTATTGAATACTTATGTATTTTGATGTTTCTTGAAATATGCCATTGAAGCAGATTTTGAAGTAGATTTCTGTCAAGATTGAAGATTTCCAGTTGATTTCTTAGGAAATTATCATGAGTTTCTTTATTTTTTCGGTTATACTGTATTTTGAATGTTTCTATTTTCGAGCATGAACTAATTTTCTAAGTACCTAAGGGAGATGAACCTTATGATTGATTCTGTCATTTGATTTTTATTTTATGCAATAAATACTTAGTTTCTTGTTCTCAATTATGTATGCTTAATTCTTGGTTTGATATTTCTAAAGTATTGACCCATGTTCGATATGCTTAAATCGATGGTTGAATAGACCCTGTTTAAGATTAGATTTTGTGTAATTGAGTGGAGTTGCATGCAATCCTAGAAATAGGATGACATAAATTTACCGAATTAGAGTCAAATCTAATAAGTGAATCCATAGCACGTGTTAATGTGATAATAGGGGTTTTAATACGGATCAATGTGCTAAGTAAAAAAATTGTGTAATTTAGATTAATAGTGGCAAATGAAATCTAGGTGGATTCTTTCCTGAGTATTATTTCATTTCTTGGTTGTTATTCTATTATTTTCATAATTTGTTCTTTGTCGCTTTGTTAGTTAATTTTAGGTTTTAGTCGATCACTCGAATTACTTGGTTAAGTGATAGAAAGATGGTAATTACTAGCACTTGTAATCCTCGTGAGAACAATATATTTGCTCACCGTAATTATACTATTAATTGATCGGTGTACTTGCCTTAGTCAAATTTTTAATTAGTTTCGTAACCATCATAATTATAAAAAATTAGAAATACTTAAAGAAATTAAAACTTATTTAAAATGTCAAAATTTTGTACCAATTAAAAATTTTATATTTTAAATATCAAAATTAGAACTTATTTAAAATATCAAGATATTGGTCAAAATACACTAAAACACAAAAATAGTCAAAATGGATTGAAATTTTAACCAACACAACTCAAATGATTTGATACTAATTAAAAACGAAAATCATATGTACTAATTGTTATTGATATAGTACTAGCCACCAACTCTTTGTCTTGCTTAGGGTTGATCGTTATAACAACTATAGTACAATTACAAATACAGGTCAAAGTAATCGTAAATATCAAACTACTACAAACGGGTTATGTTTCAGACTAAAACCAACTACCATGCATGACGTGTTGGGTTGGTTTATTATTATTATTATTTTTTTTGTGAATAAAATCCAGCTGGAGAATTTATTAAAATGAATTAAAGTAGTTTAAACAAAAACTCGAAAAAACAAAAGTACAGCAGAAAATGGATACATGTGTAGATCGTGGGAGACTCCAAATAATAGGAGCAGCTTAATCCCTACTCTAAAAAATCCAATCGTCCTTTTCACCTTTAGAAAAATCTCCCTTTTGAAGAAAAAGAATAACTACCTAGAAGCCATTGCAACACTTACTTTATTGTTTAAACTATGCTCTATATTTAAACCATCTCCCTTACTTCATCCCTCTTGCACTAGTAAATGAACCGATTTTTTTCCCTCTCGGGAGACATAAACAAACTCATACTCTCTGAGCCTCCATTGTTCAGTTTTAATGTCTTGAATATACACCCCAATTACCAATCCATCTACGCAACTCAAGTTTGCTTTCTTTATCATATGAAGATAATCCCCTTCTACCACTACCCTTTTAAAATCGAGATCCACCCCCAATCTAAGATCTTGAAGGCATGTAAAGGCCTCAGCCTAAAAGCCGACAATATGTTTTCATTGACAGTTACTTTTTCTGCAATAATTCTTGATCTACCTTCTCTAATGATTATCCCTAAACAAGATTTTGAAATATGATCATGAAACGTCGCATCAAAATTTATCTTGACGTAAGGTTCTTCTAGTGGTCTCCACTTTTCAAAACCTACCATTCAATTCTTACTTACAATATGTTGTGGCGAGGCGAATGATCTATCATGCACCCATTTATTCCTCTCTGGTAAAAGGAACCAGATCACACATGCAATCTACTTACAGGTATATTTTGATTAATTATAAAACATTTCATGTAGCTAATCTTGAAAATTTTTTCCGCCTTCCTCACCATCCCATTTAATGTTCAACAAATCCCATACTATAACAACAAATGGACAGTCCCAAAATCCATGCTCTAAATCCTCCACTCCCCTTATGCACTTTAGGAAAATCGCAGATCCCACGAAACGTCTGTAATAAAGATTGTGTGAATTAAGATTAGGTTCTTAAAAAAAGTCAGACTGTGATTTTGACCTTTTTTGGCAATTTTTGTTTCCACAATTTCTTGTAAAAAAGATTGTAACTATCCACTCATTGTCATTTATCTCTTTATTTCCTTGCAAGAATCTGTAACTATTCTGAACGGTATACTCACCTGAGAGTTCAACCTACCAAACCACCATATCTAGCTGTGGGTGCAAGGTTAGAAGAGTACATTGAATCTTACTTTCCATATCAAGATCAAAACTACTAGTAATTTTTACCACATCCCACACCTGTTCATGATATACAATTAAATCAGAGATTGTTCTATAATGCACATTAGCATCAGAAGCTTGAAATTTTCATTTAGGCATACCAAAGACCTAGATATCTTCCTAGATGTCAATACTTGTGCCCGTGCCCACCTGCCAGCTCAGACCCTCCAGAAGTAGACCTTTTCTAGACTATATACTCCTCTAGGTATAAGATGGGTAGGCTCCTAAACTTGTTCACAAGAAATCTGAATTTGGATAATATTTAGCTTTTAGCGATCACGCCAATAACAAACTCTAATCTTTTATTAAATGTCATCCCTACTTGGCCAAAATAGCAATATTAAATTTACTAAGATCTTGAAAACCCATCCCACTGTGGTTTTTCGATGTGCACAATATAGACCATGCACACCAATGAATCCCTCACTTACCCCTTAATTTTTGCCACTAATAACGAGAGATAATATGTTCTAATTCCTGACATAATGAAGTTGGTAATAAGAAGCAAGACGTCATAAAAGTGGGAATAGCTTGTAAGTCACTCTTTATAAAAACTTCTTTTCCCTTTAGGAAAGCAGTTTAATGCATCAACTGTTAATGTGACACCGAATCGGTCCTTCAGCCCCTGAAACGCCCTCCTATTGCTCATTTGAACCATATTAGGTAAGCCCAAATAGCGCTGAGGATCTGCTGAAATATAAACCCCCAAACTCCTTGATATCCTATGCTTTACATCATCCCCTACATTCAAACTGAAATAGATAACAAATTTTTCATAATTTACACATTAGCCCGTTGACTTTTCATACTCCTTAAGAATCTATTTTAGAATTGCTGCTTCTCTCACTATAGCCCAAATAGTGCTCAGGATATGTTGAAATATAAACCCCCAAACACTTTGATATCCTATGCTTTACATTATCCCCTACATTCGAATTGAAATAGATAACAAATTTTTCATAATTTACACATTAGCCCATTGACTTTTCATACTCCTTAAGAATCTATTTTAGAAGCGCTACTTCTTTCACTATAGCCCTATTGAATAGGATACAATTGTCAGCAAATAGAAGATGAGAATTTTCTAGTCCCCCTACAGATTCTTACACCCTTGATTGATTTACTCTAGCTTACCATACACATCAACAAGGATAAACCTTCACTACATATCAAGAAAAAATATGGGCTAAGTAGATCTCCTTAACGAAGCCCTCATCCAGGTGAGAACTTTTGACTAGCCTCTCTGAAGAGAGTACAAAATAAGTTACTAAGCTTACACAATAATGAATAAAATCAACTCATTTTCCACAAAACCTTTCTTCAAAAGCATCTTCTTTAAGAAATTTCATTCCACCCTATCGTATGACTTACTCATATCAAGTTTAAGGGCAAAGTGTAACACCGCAAAAGCGGCCTAGACATTATGGCTGAATTTGGCGATGTCACATGGATTGGCATTTGAAACTAAGCCACCACAAAAAACCATTTCTATTTATCTATTTTTATTTTCCTCTTATCAATTACAAAAATGCTTATTCATTTATTTGAATTGTTTTAAAACACATTTAAATGTGGAAGCTTTGAAACCTTTAAATTTAAGTAAAAATAGTTCGTGTTAGG
The DNA here is from genome assembly GCA_020496765.1 of Gossypium stocksii. Lineage (NCBI taxonomy): Eukaryota > Viridiplantae > Streptophyta > Magnoliopsida > Malvales > Malvaceae > Gossypium > Gossypium stocksii. The sequence continues at coordinate 96,893,221 of CM035632.1, read as the reverse complement.
GAAAACTTTTATTTTTGTAAAACCGTATTTTTGTCGAGTTTTGCACTTATAATTCCATAAAAGTAGATAAAATCCAAAATTTAAAGCAGAAATTGTCTATAAGTCCAAATTACAAAAATATAACCCAACAAATCAAATTAAACTATAAAACCAAAAGTAAAGTAGTTTTTAAAGGGCGGCCACGTCGAGTCCTTCGCTGTACCGAACCGTCTAAGTCTGGAGATTACCTGAACAAATTAAACAGAAGGGTGAGTTTATGTAAAATCAGTGTGTAATCCCCATAGAAATAAGCATGCACACAATCAGAATTTCAGAATCAATCAGTCACAGATTTGGGCCTAAGCCCATTACAGTAACCGATGCAGAATTGGGTCGTAGCTCATCTCAGATACAGATGCAGATATACAGTTAGAATAGAAATCAAATCCTACCCCCAGCCTCTACACACCATTTTCGACCATCCCTACATACCATGTGGGATTTAAAACACCCACCTAGCCTTATACACCATGCTGTACCGAATGCGGCACACATCAAAAATAATGTAGCTAAGCTGCTAGATAATAGGCGTAAACACCTTTCAGAACACTTCCTCCAATAATCATCATCCCACCACGAGAACAGAAATAGTACAGATACAGATGATATGCAAAAACAGATATGCGATCTAACATGCTCACGTGGCATATATATATAGCAGATATAGTTATACGCATCAGATCAGTCAGATATGCATGGTAATAACATGCTTAGAACACAATATCACACATACAGATCATACAAATTAGGGTCTAATTACCCCCTTACCGATCCTACAGTAGGCTCATAGTCATTTGGGACAACCGGTACAACCCTAAGGAATATTTTAGTTAAATAAGTCCACATGCCCATGTGGCTTACCCGTGTGGCCCACACACCCAGATTGGTCTTGGCCCATGTGGATCACATGGCCTAGCCTAGAAACCCACACACCCGTGTGGACTACCCGTGTGGGACCACATGCCCGTGTGACCCACACGCCCAATTTAGCCTAGCCCATGAGGCTCACACGACCATACTCCAGCTATCACACAACCGTGTTGATAAACCATGATATATACATATTTTTTATCCCATGCTTGGCATATTTATGGATGATTTATCATTAGATTTATGGAATTTGATGCTCTTAAATTGTTAATTTCATGTTTTATACTTAGGTGATCATAAGGAAGAGAAAAGATCAAGGAACGGGCAAAAAACAGACCAATATTCAACATGGCCTAAGCAGTTTCACAGGGGTAAACCACACGCTCGTGTGTGACACACAGAATTCAACACGGCCTAAGCATTCTCACAAGGGCGTGTCACACGGGCGTGTCCCTGTTGAGCATTGTTTCAATTCCAAGCGGAAAAGACTAATTTTTAAGTGATTTAGGCATTCTACAGTCTATAAAAACACCCAAGGGGAGGAACAAAAAGGACACAGAGTAGAAAGGAAGGAATTACTCTAAGAATGCTGATTGATTCATCTCAGAAGCAAGGATCTACATCAAGACTGAAGATCTCCCTTCAATTTCTCTCGAAGTTTTATGATTCTTTATGCTTTGTTGTTTTCCCTATTTTGAGATGTTTTCTTCTATAAATATGAACTAAATCCCCTAAATACCTGAGGGGGATGAAACGTAAGATGAATCTTGTTATTAATATGTGAATTATATGATAAATATTTGATTTGTTCTTAATTGTGTGATTAATTCTTGTGTTAATATTTCAGGATATTAATTCAAGTCAACTGTGCTTATTCAGTGGAGCAAGTCCCTGTTTAAGAGTAAATTCAACACAGTTAAGCGGAGTTGATCGCAATCTTAGACATAGGATGACGAAAATCTACCGGATTAGAGTCAAATCTAATAGGGAAGTCTATAGATCGAGTTAATGCAACACTAGGGGTTTTAATTAGAAATTAATTTCAATTAATCAACCTAGAGTTAGTTGTTTTTAGTCTTGAAAGAGATATTAACATAAATTAGGGATTTCTACGGATCAAGTTAAATGAATAAATCATTTAGTTTAGAATCGAATAACAAGTGAAATGTAGGTGGATTCTTCCTTGGGTATTGTCTTAATCAATCAGTTTTCCAAAAGTATTTTCCCCATCTTACTCTCTGTCGCGTCTTAGTTTAGTTAATTTTTAATTTAAACAAATCCCCAATTATTTCTAGACTAGATAATAAAAAGAAAGTTAATACTAGTACTTTTAGTCCCTGATAAACGATAAATTATACATATTTTTACCCCATGCTTAGCTTAATTTCTGGATGAATTATCATTGAATTGGTGGAAATTGGTGCTCTTAATCCTTCTATTTCATGTTTTATACTCAAGAGAGCACAGGGAAGAGAAAAGAACGAAAAATGGGCCAAAGTGTAAAAACAACACGGCCCAAAGATTCATCACACGGCCGTGCCACATAAAGTCCAACACGGCCCAGCCCCGACAAGCATGGCCAGATCACACGGCCGTGCCACCATCAATAATCTCGCACATGGCCTCTTGTCGTGGCACAGGGGCATGGCACACGGGCATGTCCCTATCGTGAGGAAGTGCAATTTCACTCGGATTTGGATACTTAGAGGCTAAGAAAGGCATTCCAAAGCTCTATAAAAATACCCTAGGAGGCAACTCCAAAGGTGTGCCTTTTCTCTCACAAGAGAGTGCCGCATTTCTGCCGACACAGAGAGTGAAAGCAAGGAATTACTCCAAGGGAAGTCGATTGATTCATCCCAAAAGCTGAATTCTACATCAAGACAAAGGATCTCCCTTCAATCCTTCAGAGGTTTTTGGGTTCTTTATGTTTTGTTAGTTTTATTCTTCTAAGATGTTTTCTTTATTAATTATGAACTAAATCCCCCAAATACTTGAGGGGGATGAAACCTAAGACAGATCTTGTTATTATTTTATCTTGAGTTATATGATAAATACTTGAATTGTTCTTAATTATATGTTCTTAATTCTTGTTTTAATAATACTAGGTATTAATTCAAGTATAGATGTGCTTATTCAGAGGAGCAAAAGTCCCTGTTTAAGAGTAGATCTAACATAATTAAGCGGAGTTGCATGCAACCCTAGACATAGGGCAACATAAATTTGCCAGATTAGGGTCAAACCTAATAAGGGGATCCATAGATCGAGTTAATGCAAGACTAGGTGTAACACCCCTTACCTGAGACCGTTGCCGGAGTCGAGCGCGAGGCATTACCGGACTCAACTTACTCAACCTGGGTATAAAATTTGCTTCTAAAATTAATTTATTTTCATTCATTCAATATGTCCCTAAAAAGGGTCATCGAGACCCTAAATCATACAATTGAAATGATTCGGGACCAACCAGGATTAATGAGAATTTCCCGATTACTTAAATGGAACAAAACATATCATTTCCCTGTTCTATAATAAAGCTGTCCAATTGCGTCACTATCACTAAAAAAATCATAACTCGAGTTTCGCAACTCAAAATTAAATTCTGTAAATTTTCTCTAAAACTAGACTCATATATGTTCTTATAATTTGTTTCTAGAATTTTTGACTCAGCTAATTTGTATAGTTTATTATTTAAATTTTCCCCTGTTTCACTGCTCAACTGCCCTGACCTCTGATCAGTACGAAACAAATTTATTTTAGTACCAAATTCAAATAACAATGCCACTTGTTTTATTACAAACTAGACTTAATAAGGAATCTAGGAATATAAACTATAACTTCTAATTATTTATGTAAAATTTATGGTGAATTTTTAAAGTCAGAATAGGGGATCGCAAAATCAATCTGGAGCAGTCTCACACAAATTCTTATAACTCATAATTTACAACTCCTTTGCTTCCCCTGTTTCTTTCACATGGAAATAGACTCATTAAGCTTTAATTCTATATCTCACTCACCATTTAATTCCATGTCTACTATTTTTTTATAATTTTTCAAATTCACGTCACTGCTGCTATCTAATACTGTTTTAATGCTAACTTCACTTTTTCATGATTTCCATGTATTCACTTTCATTTAGGCATACATAATATTAAAACATATTCTTAATTAGCTATTTCAATATCTAATCCTTATCAAATATTTACCTGCCATACATTGGCCATATCATAATTGACACTTACTAAATATTAAGTCCCTATACATGCCATAAACTAGGACATTTGTAAATGAAGATACACTTTGGTAACTTGATAGTCGATAGTGTGAAGCGATCTCCGACGACCTCCAACCTGAGCTTGCTTTTAAGTACTCTGAAATATGGGAAAGGAAAAGAAGTAAGCTTATAAAGCTTTGTAAGTTCACATGTAAAGTAATAAGCAGTAACAATAAATTTAGCTTACTACTAAGCTGTTTCAACTTGGATAAATACTGCTAAATTCTTACTTTCCCAACTTACTCATATGTGGCCTTACTAAAGGCTCTATATACTATAGGCTCATCACTTACTAATTTCCCTTGCATGCCTACATCATCTCATTGATCATAGTCATATTCCTTCCTGATATTAAGATATTTCAACTTATGTCATTCTCATGGTGTAAACTGAAAACTCATAAACATAAATTACCTTTCCTTTATTGAAAGTTTCCTCAACTAATAACTATGGTGTTCTTACGAACTCACTTGGACCTGTTTATCATTTCTTTACATGAACCTTCCTGTAATTTAACATGTACATTAGCCCATTGAACCACTTGGAATACTAAGGATACTCGGGTTTTCCTACCTGATAATAGCCTGCCAATGTCATGTTCTTGACATGGACTTACATGAGATATTCCTGTCTTTCCAAAGCCATATGTCTGATATGGACTTACATGGATTTTTCCTGTCTTTCCAAAGCCATATGTCTGATATGGACTTACATGGATTATTCCTGTCCTGTCTGATAACCCCAAATGTCATGACATTCGTATCCCAAACATTCCTAAGGTTCAAACGGGGCTTTCTGATACGATTTATCTATCGACTCCTCTTCGATTCAACTTATCCCCTTCAAACTATGTTTTTCTATACTTTCTCAATATCATACAAGGCCATATTTCAGATATGGGCTTACATGTAACCTTTTATAATTTATCTTTTCAATGTCGAATTATTATCGAACAATAATTACTATATCTGAAATTCACTACTAAAATATTTATAGCTAAAATACCAATTTAACATCGAAATATGCATAATTAATTTCTTATTAAACATATGAACTTACCTCGATGCCAAAACGACCATTTTACCAACTTTCTCGATTTTCGATTTTTCTCCCGTTCTAGGTCCAAATCTCATTTTTCGGGATCTAAAACATCATATTTCACTTATTTAATTAATATACTATTCAAAACAGTCTCTAACTTAAACTTTGGCAAAATTACAATTTTACCCCTAAACTTTTGCATATTTACACTTTTGCCCCAAGGCTCGGAAGTTAAACTTTATCCCAAATTCTTATGTTTTAGGACATGCTGATCATTTATTTACCAACATCAACCTCAAATTGCCACTATAACATGTACTTATGAAAAATAGGAATTTTTACCGATTAAGCCATTTTACTCGTTTTTACTTAAAACTGAGTAACACAAGTTGTCTAGCATAATTTAAAACCTCATATTATATCATAAAACATCAAAATAAACACTTTTCACCTATGGGTATTTTTCCAAATATGTACCCTAGCCTAAATTATGGCTAGAATAAGCTTTATCGAGCTACCGGGATTCAAAAAAAGTAAAGAACATTAAAAACGGGGCTAGAACGGACTTACTATTGAGCTTGGAAAGCTTGGAAACCCTAACTGTGGCTTCCCCCATGCTATATTAGGCCTCCATGAAGAAGATGGACCAATTTTGGCTTTATTTTCCCTTTTTAATTCTTTTGATTACCAAATGACAAAAATGTCCTTAAAGGCTTTTCTTTCAAATTTGTCCTATTCATGCCCATTTTTGTCCACCAAATTATCCAATGGTCTAATTACTAAATAAGGACCTCCCCTTTAAGAACTCATTTCAATTAAATCCCCTTTAACATATAGAACTCACATTTTACAATTTTTACAATTTTTACAATTTAGTCTTAATTATCAAATTAGGCACCTATACATAAAATTTCTTCGTAAAATTTTCAAACAATTACTCAATCAATAAATAAACCTTAAAACTAAATCGGAATAATTTTTTTTGACCTCGGATTCATGGTTCCGAAACTATCATTCCGTTTAGGCCCTAAATCAGGCTGTTATAGCAACTTTTACAAATAAGCTCTAATAGACAAATTAAACATGCAATCTATAAAATTTCTTATCGGTAGTCTAATGCATCTAGTCAATCGGTAAATCATGATAATTCATCGTAATAAACTTTTCTATCTCAGATTTGTGGTTTCGCAACCTCTGTTCCATTTAGGCCCTGTTTTGGGATGTTACACTAGGGGTTTTAACTAGAAAGAGATTTCAGTTAATCAACCTAGGATTAGTTGTTCTTATCCTCGACGGAGGTATTAACATAAGTTAGGGATCTCTACGGATCAAGTCAAGTGAATAAATCGTCTAGCTTAAGAATTGATAACAAGTGAAGTCTAGGTGGATTCTCCCTTAAGTATTGCCCAAATCAATCAATTTTTCCTAAAACTTTTTTCCCCAATTTACTTGCATTCATAGTTTAGTTTTAGAATTAGTTTAGTTTCATAAAAACCCTTTTTACTTCTAGGTTAAATAATAGAAAGAAAGTTAGTACTAGTACTTTTCGTTCCCTTGGGTACGATATCTCGGTCTTGCCACTAAACTATACTACTGTTCGATAGGTGCGCTTGCCTTAAAGTCGTGATAATAGTTAGTGTTTGGTACGATCATTATTATAAATTTTATTACTTTATATCACGCATATTAAGTTTTTGGCGACGTTGCCGGGGAACTGAAATATTAAGAATGCTCGATTTCTATTACTTTAGCCATATTTATTTTCAGCTTTTCTTTTATTTTTATTTTTATTTTTATTTTTATTTTACTGAAATTTTCTTTTCCTCTAGGTATCTCTAGTTTATGACTAAAAGGAACCCAGCAGGACCATTGCTTTTTGACGAAGATTTAGAAGCTACAGTTCGCAAAAATCGTAGGGAGATCAGAAGCCTACATTATCGAGAACAAGGACAAGAACAAGAGCCAGAACCTACGGAAAAGATGGAAGCAAATCAGGACAATCTACCACCTCATGCGATAGCCGTGCAACTAGTGAACCAAGATGATGCTCCTCGTACTATGTATGATTATGCTAAACCTAATTTGGCTAGTACTCAATCTAGTATTATTAGACCTGCTATTGCTGCTAATAATTTTGAGTTAAAACCTAACACTATTCAGATGATACAGCAATTTGTGCAGTTTGATGGTTTACAGGATGAAGATCCAAACTCACACTTAGCTAACTTTTTGGAACTTTGTGATACCTTTAAAATAAATGGCGTTTCTGACAATGGCATTCGCCTCCGATTATTTCCTTTTTCCCTAAGGAATAAAGCCAAACAATGGTTAAATTCCTTACCACGAGGCTCAATCACTACATGGGAACAGATGACCGAAAAGTTCCTACTTAAATATTTTCCTCCAGCTAAAACAGCTAAATTGCGAAACGATATCTCTTCTTTTGTGCAGATGGATTTAGAGACGCTTTATGATGCTTGGAAATGATACAAGGATCTTTTGAGAAGGTGCCCTCACCATGGGTTGCCTTTGTGGTTACAAGTTTAAACCTTTCACAACGGTTTGAATCCATCAACGAGGCAAATGATGGATGCAGCCGCCGGAGGAACAATCAACAACAAAACACCCGAAGCAGCCTATGAGTTTATAGAAGAGATGTCACTGAACAACTATCAGTGGCAAGTCATGAGGACAAAGCCGACAAAAGCTGCAGGAGTTTATAATATCAATGCTGTCACCATGCTTACTAACCAGGTAGAACTATTAAATAAAAAGTTTGATAATTTTGTTGGTTCTGCGCAGGCACAACTAGTGATGCAGTGTGACACAACTCAAGGAAATACGGTCAATCCAGACTATTCCTCTTATGGACATGGCATGGAAACCGAGCAAGCCAACTATATGGGTAACAATTTTAGACCCCAAAATAATCCTTATAGTAATACCTACAATGCAGTTTGGCAGAACCATCCCAATTTTTCATGGGGAGGACAAGGAAATCAAAGACAACCACCCTCTCCGGGATTTCAGCAGCCACCATTCCAACAAGAGAAAAAACCGAACCTTGAAGAGATGTTTACCAAAATTATGGCCGCATCAGAAACTCGTTTTCAAAACACTGAAATGGCACTAAAGAACTAGCAAGCATCAATTCAAGGGCTTGAAAATCAGATTGGTCAACTCGCCAAATTAATATCAGAAAGACCACAAGGTGAACTACCAAGTAACACTGAGCCAAATCCTAGGGAACATGTCAAAGCAATTACTCTAAGAGATGGGAAAGTACTGGCTGAATCAGAAAAGAAGCCTGCTCAAGAATCCACAAAAGGCAAGGTAGAGGAAGAAGAACCCAAGGAAAACACTCCACCAACACTTAAGGAATATAAACCACCCATACCATATTCGGCAAAGTTGAAGAAAGACCCACAGATGCTCAATTTGGTAAATTTCTTGAACTTTTTAAACAGTTACATATTAACTTACCTTTTGTTGAAGCGATTTTACAGATGCCGAAGTATGCAAAGTCTCTTAAAGAACTCCTCACAAATAAAAGGAAGTTGGAAGAATTAGCCACAGTGGAACTCAACGAGGAATGCTCAGCTATTCTCCAAAATAAACTACCGGCCAAACTAAAAAATCCAGGAAGTTTTACTATTCCTTGCCTAATTGGTAGTTTAATTATTGAAAAAGCTTTAGCTGATCTAGGTGCTAGTATTAACCTAATGCCTTACAAAATGTTCAAGCAACTAGGTCTAGGGGAACCAAAACCCACTAGGATGAGTATTCAATTAGTTGATGGATCTGTTAAATACCCTAGGGGAATCATTGAAGATGTGCTGGTAAAGGTGGATAAATTTATATTCCCAGTTGATTTTGTTGTGCTTGATATGGATGAGGATATTGAGGTGCCTTTAATTTTGGGACGCCCATTTTTAGCTACTGCTAGAGCCGTTATCGATGTAGGGGATGGTAAATTAGTGCTTAGAGTTGGTGAAGAAGAAGTCATTTTTAAAATCTATGATGCTATGAGATTTTCTAGAGAATAAGATGATTCATGTTATTTTATTGATGTTATTAATTATTTTGTTCAAGATAAATTTCAGGAAATTTCTCTCGCAGACACGTTGGAACTGTGTCTTGTTCAAGGTGGGGGGAAGATGAAGCCACCACTAAAGTTAAAGAAGTAATGAAGGAGTTAAACTCTAATGAATTTTTCACAAGGCACATAAGTTATGAAAGTATTAAGATGAATGACGAACTGAGAAAAAAACCTTCGATTGATGAACCTCCTAAATTGGAATTAAAACAGTTGCCTGACCACTTAGAATATGCATTTTTAGGACATTATTCGACATTACCAGTAATTATCGCATTAGACTTAAGTACTGAAAAGAAAAAGGAATTACTTCAAGTATTAAAAGAACACAAGAAGGCTATAACTTGGAAGATTTCTAACATTAAAGGAATTAGTCCTTCTTTTTGCACCCACAAAATTTTAATGGAAGATGAATATAAATCATCGGTGTAAGCTCAGAGACGATTGAATCTCAACATGAAGGAAGTCGTAAAAGACGAGGTAATTAAACTTCTAGACACAGGCATTATTTATCCTATTTCTGATAGTTCTTGGGTAAGTCCTGTACAGGTTGTTCCTAAAAAGGGAGGCATGACCGTGGCATCCAATGATAAAAAGGAGTCAATACCTACAAGAACAGTCACTAGATGGAGGGTCTGCATTGATTATAGAAAGCTGAATGATGCAACTCGAAAAGATCATTTTCCCTTACCTTTTATCGATCAGATGTTAGAAAGATTATCAGGTCATATGTATTACTGTTTCCTAGATGGCCTCTCTGGCTACTTCCAAATCCCGACAGCTCCAGAAGATCAAGAGAAAACAATATTCACATGTCCATACGATACGTTTGCTTATCGTAGAATGCCTTTTGGATTATGTAATGCTCCTACTACTTTTCAGCAATGCATGCTAACCATCTTTGACGAACTCGTGGAAGACATCATGGAGGTATTTATGGATGATTTCTCGATTTTTGGTAACTCTTTTTAACTTTGTCTTAATAATTTAAAACGTGTTCTGATAAGATGTGAAGAGACAAATCTAGTGATTAATTGGGAAAAATGCCACTTTATGGTTCAAGAAGGTATTGTACTAGGACATAAAATTTCTAGTAAAGGGATAGAGGTAGACAAAGCAAAAATTGAAACTATTAAAAATTAACTCCCCCTAATTCGGTTAAGGCTATAAGAAGTTTTTTAGGACATGCTGGTTTTTATCGCAGATTTATTAAAGACTTTTCAAAAATAGTTAAGCCTTTGACGAAATTACTAGAAAAAGATGTGCTTTTCAACTTTGACCAAGAATGTTTAGAGTCTTTTAATACTCTTAAAGAAAAGTTAGTCAATGCCCCGATTATGATTTCACCTGATTGGAATCTGCCTTTTGAACTAATGTGCGATGCGAGTGATTTTGCAGTAGGTGCGGTTTTCAGACAGCGAAGAGACAAGCACTTTCAACCGATCTATTATGCTAGCAGAACTCTGACAGCCGCACAAGCAAATTATACAACCACAGAAAAAGAATTGTTAGATGTTATTTTTGCATTTGATAAATTTAGATCTTATTTAATATTGTCAAAAGTCATCATTTATACTGATCATTCTGCTCTTCGTTATCTTCTAACTAAAACTGATGCAAAACCGCGATTGATAAGATGGATTCTATTGTTACAGGAATTCGATTTAGAAATAAAAGACAAGAAAGGAGCTGAAAATTTGGCAGCAGATCACCTGTCAAGATTGGAAGATACATACCCCAAGGACCTCGATAAAATAAATGACTTGTTTCCTGAAGAACAACTCCTAGCCTTAGCAGATGTAGCAGTTCCTTGATTTGCTGATTTTGCAAATTATTTAGCAGCTAACATAATCCCAAAAGGGTTGACCCATCGTAAAAGAAACGATTCTTCACTGATGTGAAAACTACTTTTAGGAAGATCCTTTTCTTTTTCGTATTTGTGCAGATCAGGTTATCTAAAGATGCGTTACTGAAACAGAAGCATACCAAATTTTAGACCTGCCATTCGGGACCTACAAGAGGACACCACAGTGGAGCTAGAACTGCTCACAAAGCACTTGAATCAGGTTTTTACCGGCCTACCCTTTTCAGAGATGCCAACAGGTATATGACCTCTTGTGATACATGCCAGAGAACAAGTAATATCTCTCAACATAATGAAATGCCTCAAAACTATATACTTGCATGTGAGATATTCGATGTATGGGGTATTGATTTCATGGGTCCGTTCCCTACTTCATTTGGAAATAAGTACATCCTAGTAGCAGTAGATTACATGTCAAAATGGGTGGAAGCCCAAGCTTTACTACTAATGATGCTAGAATGGTAGTACGCTTTCTAAAAAAACTTTTCTCTCGATTTGGAACACCTAGGATAATTATTAGTGATAGGGGTACTCATTTTTGTAATGCTCAATTTGAAAAAGTTTTAAAGAGATATGGATTACACCACAGAACAGCTACCCCTTATCATCCACAAACCATTGGCTAAGTCGAAGTAACAAATAGAGAACTAAAACGTATCCTAGAAAAAATAGTAGAAACAAATAGGAAAGATTGGTCAAGAAAAGTAGATGATGCTCTATGGGCCTATAGAACTGCTTTTAAAACACCCATAGGAACGTCTTCTTATAGACTTGTCTACGGAAAAAGTTGTCATCTGCCATTTGAACTTGAACATAAAGCATTCTGGGCTATTAAATTTTTAAATCTTGATCTTAAGCTTGCAGGAGAGAAACGACTAATGCAATTGAATGAGCTAGATGAATGGCGTTGCAATGCTTATGAAAACTATAAGGAAGCCGCAAAGCGACGCCATGACAATCGGCTGAGACAACCTAAGCAGTTCAAAACTGGTGATTTCGTCTTACTCTACAACTCAAGGCTTAAACTATTTCCTAGAAAACTTAAATCAAGGTGGTCAGGTCCATTCACTGTTCAAATTGTCTTTCTATATGGCGCAGTTGAGGTAACTCACCCAACCCACGGTACTTTCAAGGTAAACGGCCATCGGCTAAAACATTATAGAGGTGAGAATTTCAAGGATAATAAGGAGGAGCTTCAGCTCCACGAACTCCCTTCGTGATACATCTAGGTAGAGTCAAGCTTAGACTCTAAATAAGCGCTTCTCGGGAGGTAACCCGAGCACTAACTTAGTAACTTTTTATTTCAGTCTTCTAATACATCAACTAACCCTTTGGAATGCAAGATTTTGGGACCACACGGCCATGCCCAGGGGCGTGCCCGAGGCTATGTGGACATTATAAATAGAGACACGGTCGCGCACCCTAGCCGTGTACAAGCAGGGTAAAATTTTCCCAGCCACACGGGCTACGACAAAGTGCCACGGCCGTGCGACGTGGCCGTGGCCAACACTATTAATTGAAACATGGGTTTAAACCATATGACACGGCCGTGCAATATGGCCGTGTGACACAAACACGGGCGTGTGACACGCCCATGCCCCAAGATCGTGGTCGACACTAACAATTCAGACACGGGCGTGTGATATACTATACGGCCGTGGGAGAAGCGAACATCGAAGGACACGACCGTGTGACATGGCCGTGTGCCTCAACACGCCCTCGGTACATGGGCGTGTGCCTCGAACTAGGCGTGCTAAAACCCTCAAATTTCGAACAACACATGCAAAACTCGAGCCACACGGGCTTGTGCCATGCCCGTGTGACCCAAAATCTATCTAAAGGAGTCACTATTCATCATCTTCTTCCACTCAAACCCTAAAATTTCCTAAACCCTTCCAACCAAAACCAATCCCAGCCTTCTCCAGTACCGTCAACAGCCTTCCAAGGCATCCTCACGACCGTGCTCCTCTTCATCAATCACCCATTTGGTTCTATTTTCTTCATTTTCTCTTTAGTTTTTAATGCTCTTATATATTTTTATGTTCATAATATGTCTTATTTCATTTTTGCACTAGTTTTAGGGAATGAAATTCATAAATATTGGCATGAACAATCTAGAATGTTATAGAGAATTCCATGATGCCATGCCACTTAGAATCCTATTTGTTTGCCACTTTTCTAGAGTAATATCCACTTAGTATAAATTAATAAACCCATTTTATTAACATATTTAGGACAAATAGAATATATTACTTAGGTTAGTAAATCAGAATTCTTAGTATGTTTTGTTTCATTTAAGCATAAATACTTACTACAATTAGTCTTTTTCATTGATTTCAATTTTTAGGACTAATGCATAATATTTTGTTTTTTAGGCATTATGTCATCATCACGCGGTAAGAAAACTGCCGCCACTGCTTCAAAGAAACGAAAGGGGCCAGGTGGTTCATCCTCGTCGAGACCTACAGCCGAAAGCTGACACCCGTTCATCACATTTCCATAGCATTCCCAAGAGGAGTTATTTCAGATCCTCCGAGCCCGCCCTTTAAAAGCTGGCAGATGCATCAACTGGGCCGCCCTAGAGCGAGTCCAACTTGCTGATGCCATTCAGGCCCTACTGTCCACCGATCCATGGGGGCAATTTTTCAACATCATCGAGCCCACCTATCTTGAACTAACCTTAGAATTTTGCTCTACATTTCATCTACAGGTGGTAATGACAAACCATGATGATCCGGGTACTATTCAATTCTGCCTCGGTAGATTGGTACGTCAGCTAAGTGTCCCTGAATTTGGAACCGCACTAGGACTCTACACGGATGAGTTCATAGCTGATGAGGATTTTTCCACACTTCCCCATCGACTCCATATCACACCGGTCAACTGTTGGCACGATCTCGCCCCAGGGTACCCCACATATGACCCTAGTCGTACCAAGGCGATCGCCCTTACCCCATCCTTAAGGTATCTCCACGCCCTCTTCGCACATACACTCACCGAACGGTGCAAGAGCACCAGCGTCATTAACACCCATGACGCCTACTTTCTATGGAGCATGACACATGACCATGTCTTCGACCTGGCTTACTTCATCGCTATCGCCATCCAACATCAGACGAAGAGGCATAGAAAGGGGGTGATCAACATAGGCCCATACGTGACTCGCCTAGCCCACTACTTTGGCCTATTTAACACCACAGCCCAGACATCCTCATACACTTTAGTTGGCCAGATGTCCCCATAGGGCATCCAAAGCATGCTTCACATGAGGATGATCCAGCGCCGACATGGGACAGATCCTCCACAGTACCAGCTACTTGAGATGTCGAGCAGGAGGATCCCGAGGACATTCCTGATGATGTCCCACCACCAGAGGAGGATGCACCCACCAGGCCACCACCACCTCGCCGACCAGTTCATGGGGTAGCTTCTCACACTGACTTAGCTGAGCGCTTCACACTATTCGAGTAATAATGTTTTCAAAGATTTGATCACACTGATGCCACTTTAGCGCAGATTTGTCAGCACCTTCACATCACTTCATCACCGCCACCGCGTGACCCATCTGAGGATTAGAGACCTCTATTCCTCTTAACTTTATTTTTATCTTAATTTATATTTTTTTCACTGATCTCTATTTTTACCTTTTCTTTTCTTCTCCTTTATTTTCCTTTTTCCTTTTACTTTTGTTTTTAGTTCACTTTATCTTTTTCATTATTTGAATTTCAGTATTTTTAGAATTTAATTTATTTTCTTTCTTTATTTTTAATTATTTCATATCGGCCAGTCCCTAACAAACATATTCTGTTAATCCAAATTTCCCACGACTGGTAAATGCTTTCGCAGTTTCAAATGAGCTCTACAGCTCATATCCATATGTAAATGGGACAACCCTGCCACAACTATCGGCTCTTTCAATTCCAATCTCTGTCTCACAAATTCATCCAAAATTCAGGGGGTTTCATATCTTCCTCTATCTTATGATCTTGTGCTTCTATTGCTACTAATGTTATCTTTGTACATTGAGGGCAATGTACATCTTAAGTATGGGGGGAAACTTACTTTCAGTCATTACATTCTCTTTTGAAATCCCTGAAAACTTTTAAACTAACTTGTTGCATTGTTCTCAATATTTCAAATTTTCACTTTTACTCTTTGCATTATCTTCAATCTCCTGTTAGGAATTAATTCTGATTGATTTATGATTTTTATTGATATGTTGAGAATTAAGACATAGGCGCTTGTACTTTGATTATTCAAACTTTAAAATACTAGGGAATCAAGCATGATAAGTTGAAATTTTTGAGAATCTAATTTTTTTTCATAAGTTATTTTCCCTGATTTTAAGTATTATCTTGAGATTTGAAATTCGTAGGATTGACATCAAAAGCCATAATTCTGGTAAAAGTTTTGAGCCTTTTGAGCATACATTCTTTCGTGCTCACTTTTATTGTTACTTTGAGTAAGTCAATACTGATTTGTTATTCTAGAACTTGCTTCGATTATACATGTCGAGACCACACCATTAATTTGATATACCGAAATGATAAAGGTACCTATGATTTAACTCACTTACTCCATAAAAGCCTACCTCCATAAATTAACCCCTAGTGAACCCCATTAAGCTTAACAACCTATTCTTTAACTTACCTCTAATATTAACCTATAACCCGTTTTTGTTGAATTCCATTTAATTACTTTGATCCCTATTTTTGTCGAGATTTGAGTTGAAATTATTATCTAGCTTTATTCTCTCTTTCCCGGTTTGTAAAGTTTGTCAATATTCAAGGTATTATATTTGAATTATTCTTAAAAAAACGGATGTATATTAAATTAATTCAGTGGTAATCTGTAATAGTTCAATAGTTTTTGCATATTTCTATTTTAAGGCTACCAAGGCTAGAATGATGTCATCATAAGGCTTAGCTCGAGGAATATGTTCCAGTAATAGAGATTTTTCTAGCTAGATAATTTTTCAATTCAATCTCGATTCTAACCTTCTTTTTCAGCTTGTGACAACACCTCTAACCAAAGCCCCATTACAACCATTGAAAAAGCTTTTGATCGATGTATCATATCAATCTATAGTGGTGGAGATTTGATTTTCTTGAACCCTAAACACTTTGAGTGGATAGAGTGAATCCTTAATGAGGATGTCAATTTTTTGTTGATTTTGATTGAGAGATAATTACTTAGATGATAAGCGCTAATTTATACATATTTTTACCTCATGTTTAGCCTATATTTTGGATGAATTATTATCAATTTAGTGAGAATTGGTGCTCTTAATCATTCTTTTTCATATCTTATACTCAGGAGAGCCTAGGGAAGATAAAAGAACAGAAAACGAGCCCAAAACGGTGAAAAATAGGCCAAAATGCACGAATCACACGGGCCAAGCCGTGCCACACGGTCGTGTGTCACGGGCGTGCCTCACAAAGATCACACAGACAAAGCCCCGACAAGCACGGCCACTGCACACGGGCGTGCTGAATCACACGGCCTCTATCGAAACCCACACGGGCGTGGCACACGAGCGTGTTCTAGTCGCGGGAAAGGCAAATTTCACTCAAATTGGGATGCTTAGGGGCTAAGAAAGAGTCCCCAAAACTTCTCTATATAAAGACCCCATGAGGCAACATAGAGAGCGTCTTCTTTCATCTTTTACACACCCTCTATATTCTTTTCCTCTCGTCTTTCTGCCACACCACAGGTAGAAGCAAGGGATTACTCGAAGGGAGAAGCCAATCGATTCATCTCAGAAGCCGAAGTTCTACATCAACATAGAGGATTCTCCTAAATTCCTTCAGGGGTTTTTGGTTTCTTTTATGATTTGTTATTTTATAACTTCTGAGATGTTTTCTTTTATTATTATGAACTAAACCCTCAAATACTTGAGGGGGTGAAACCTAAGACAGATCTTGTTATTTATTCTTGATTATTATGAGAATTACTTGAATTGTTCTTAATTATGTGTTTTTAATCCTTGATTTAATAGTCCTAGGTATTGATTCAAGAATTGGATGTGCTTAAAGCAGAGGAGCAAAAGTCCCTGTGATAAGAGTAGATCTACCATAATTAAGTAGAGTTGCATGCAACCCTAGACATAGGGCGACATAAATCTGCCGGATTAGGGTCAAACCTAATATGGGGAACCATAGATCGAATTAATGCAACCTAGGGAGTTAATTAATAAAGGAACTTTAATTAACAACTTAGGCCTAGTTGCTCTTCACCTCGACAGAGGGTTTAGCATAGATTAGGGATCTCTACGGGTCAAGTCAAGTGAATAAATCGTCTAGCTCAAGAACCAATAACAAGTGAAGTCTAGGTGGATCCCCCCTTAAGTATTGTCCTTATCAATTAGCTTTTCCCTAAAAAGTCTTCCCAATTTACTCTTTTTTCTTTTCTTAGTTAGTTTTAGAGTTAGTTTTAAATAAACCCTCACTTAATTTTTAGGTTAAATAATAGAAAGAAAGTGAGTAATGGTACTTTCGGTTCCCTTGGGTACGATACTCGATCTTATCACTAAACTATACTACTGTCGACAGGTGCGCTTGCCTTAAAATGTTGTGATATTAGTCAGTTTAGGTTTGATCAAGTTCTTTATAAATTTTATTACTTCATATCACACGGATATCAAGTTTTTGGTGCCGTTGCCGGGGAAATAACTGAAATATTACGAAAGCTCGATTTCTATTACTTTAGCCATTTTTTATTTATTTAATTATTTTTATTTTTATTGTTATTTTTTTCCTTTCTTTTAATTATTTTATTTTATTTTATTTTTCTTTTTAGGTTTTTCTAGTTTATGACTAGAAGCAACCCGTCAGGACCACTCCTTTTTGACGAAGATTTGGAAGCTACAGTCCGCAGAAATCGTAGAGAAATTAGACGAAGTTTACATTATCCAGAGCAGGAACTTGAGCAAGAGCCAGAACCTACTGAAGAGATGGCCGCAAATCAAAATATTCACCAACCTCCAGCACCACCCGCTGAACCAGAAGAAGCTCCGCGTACTATGTATGATTATGCTAAACCTAGTGTGATTGGTACTCAAACTAGTATTGTTAGACCTGCTATTACTGCTAATAATTTTGAATTAAAACCTAGTACTATTCAGATGATTCAGCAACTTGTGCAATTTGACGGTTTACAGGATGAAGATCCCAACTCACATCTAGCCAATTTTTTGGAACTATGCGACACTTTTAAAATCAATGGCGTTACTGATGAGGCCATTCGCCTAAGGCTATTTCCATTTTCCCTAAGAAATAAGGCAAAACGGTGGTTAAACTCTCTACCACGAGGCTCAATTACTACATGGGACCAAATGTCTGAAAAATTTTTGCTTAAATATTTTCCCCCTGCGAAAACTGCTAAATTACGAAACGATATTTCTTCTTTTGTGCAGATGGATTTAGAAACACTTTATGATGCCTGGGAAAGGTACAAAGATCTTTTAAGAAGATGCCCTTACCACGGATTACCTTTATGGCTACAGGTTCAAACTTTCCACAATGGGTTAAACCCATCAACTAGGCAGATGATCGATGCAGCCGCAGGCGGAACCATCAATAATAAAACACCTGACGAAGCTTACGAATTTATTGAGGAAATGTCATTGAATAACTATCAATGGCAAGTCATGAGGACAAAGCCGACGAAAGCCGCAGGAGTCTATAATATTGATGCTGTTGCTATGCTCACTAACCAAGTAGAACTTTTAAATAAAAAATTTGATAATTTTGTTGGTTCTACGCAGGCTCAATCAGTGATGCAATGTGATGCAGCCCCAGGAAATATGTTTAATTCAGACCATCTACACAACATGGAAGCCGAACAAGCCAATTATATGGGTAATAATTCTCGACCTCAAAATAATCCTTATAGTAATACTTATAATGCAGGTTGGAGAAATCACCCAAATTTTTCATGGGAGGACAAGGAAATCCAAGACAACAGCCTCGGGTATTCTAACAGCCACCGCCTCAACAAGAAAAGAAGCCGAACCTTGAGGACATGTTCACTAAATTCATGGCCGCCTCAGAAACTCGTTTCCAAAACACTGAAACAGCATTAAAGAATCAACAGGCCTCTATCCAAGGGCTCGAGAACCAAATCGCTCAGCTTGCAAAATTAATCTTAGAAAGACCTCATGGCGGGCTTCCAAGCAACACTGAACCAAATCCCAAAGAACATGTGAAAGCAATCACTCTAAGAGATGGTAAAGTGCTAGCGGAACCAGAAAAGAAGCATGCTCACGAACTGCCGAAGGATAAAGTAGAGGAATCTAAGGATGACACCACTCCAACACTCAGGGAGTACAAACCGCGCATCCCATACCCAGCAAGGTTAAAGAAGGACCAAACAGACGCCCAATTCGGTAAGTTTCTTGAACTTTTCAAACAATTACATATTAACTTACCCTTTGTTGAAGCAATTTCACAAATGCCGAAATACGCGAAATTCCTAAAAGAACTCCTAACGAACAAAAGAAAATTGGAAGAATTAGCCACAGTGGAACTCAACGAGGAATGTTCAGCCATTCTCCAGAATAAACTACCAACAAAGCTAAAGGATCCAGGGAGTTTTACTATCCCTTGTTTAATTGGTAGCTTAATTATTAATAAAGCATTGGCTGATTTAGGTGCAAGTATTAATCTCATGCCCTATAAAATGTTCAAACAACTAGGTCTAGGGGAACCTAAACCCACTAGGATAAGCATCCAATTAGCTGATAGATCTGTTAAGTATCCTAGGGGAATTATTGAAGATGTGCTAGTAAAAGTCGATAAATTTATATTCCCTGTAGATTTTGTTGTGCTTGACATGGATGAGGACATTGACGTACCTTTAATTTTAGGACGCCTATTTTTAGCCACTGCTAGAGCTATCATTGATGTAGGAGATGGTAAATTAGTTCTTAGAGTTGGTGAAGAGAAAGTCATTTTTAAAATCTATGATGCCATGAAATTTTCCAAAGAACAAGATGATTCTTGTTATTTTGTTGATATGGTTGATTACTTTGTTTAAGATAATTTGCAGGAAATCTCTATCACTGACACTCTGGAACTGTGTCTTATTCAGGGGGAGGGTGAAACCTCCTTAGAAGTAGAGAAGGTAAGAAAAGAATTAGACTCTAGCGAAACTATCACTAGACATATAAGCTATGAGAATTTAAAAATGCATGATAAGCTAAGACAGAAACCTTCCATTGAGGAACCCCCTAAATTAGAGTTAAAACAACTGCCAGAACACTTAGAATATGCCTTTTTAGGGGAGAACTCAACTTTACCGGTCATTATTGTATCAAATTTAAGCTCTAGAGAAAAGGAAGAACTGCTCCAGGTATTAAGAAAACATAGGCAAGCCATAACCTGGAAAATTTCAGATATCAAGGGAATTAATCCCTCTTTCTGTATTCACAAGATTTTAATGGAAGATGAATATAAACCAGCAGTGCAAGCTCAGAGACGATTAAATCCTAACATGAAGGAAGTCGTAAAGGCTGAGGTAATTAACCTTCCATGACTAATAAACCCCTTCGCAGTTTCAAAAGAGCTCTACAGCTCAAATCTCTACGAAAAAGGGAACACAGTGCCAAACCTACCAGCTCTTCCACTAATCCATCCAAAGCAGGGAGTTTCATACCCTTCCCTATCTTATGATGCTATGCTTTTATTGTTATTAATATTTTCCTTGTACATTGGGGGCAATGTACATCTTAAGTGTGGGGGGTAACTTACTATTTATACTATCTTTGAAATCCCTGAACTTTTCCTAATAGTAATATCTTCAGTCTCCTATTAGGAATTTATTCTGATTAGTTTATGATTTCTATCGATATATTGAGAATTAAGATATAGGTGCTTGTACTTTGATTATTCAAACTTTAAAACATTAAGGAATCAAGCATGATAAGTTGAAATTTTTGAGAATCCCCAATTTTTGCATAAGTTATTTTCCCTAATTTTAAGCATTATCTTGAGATTTGAAATTCGCAGGATTGACATCAAAAGCCGTAATTCTGGTGAGATTTTGAGCCTATTGAGCATACATTTTCTTCGTGCTCACTTTTATTATTGCTTTGAGTGAGTCAATACTGAATTGTTATTCTAGAACTTGCTTCGATTATACATGTCGAGACCACATCATTGATTTGATATACTAAAATGATAAAGGCACCTAGGATTTAACCCACTTACTCCACAGAAAAAGCCTACCTACATAAATCTAACCCCTAGTGAACCCCGTTGAGCCTAACAACCTTATCCTTGACTCACCCTCTAATTATTAACCAATAACCCATTTTTGTTGAATTTCATTCAATTATTTTGACCCCTATTTTTATCGAGATTTGAGTTGAATTTTTCATCTAGCTTTATTCTCTGTTCTAGATTGTAAAGTTTTGTTCAATTTATTGTAAATATTTGAATTGTTCTTAAAAAAAAAGAAAGAAGTACATACAGTGAAATTCGATTATAAATTGTAAATTGTAAATGGTTCGACAAGTTTTTGCATAGTTCTATTTTAAGGCTACCAAGGCAGAAATGATAGTATCACAAGAATTAGCTGAGAAATATGTTCCAGTGACAGAGATTTTTCTAGCTAGATAATTTTTCAGTTCAATCTCGATTCTAACCTTCTTTTTGCAGCCTGTGACAACACCCCTAACCAAGCCCCGTTACAACCATTTAAAGACCTTTTGATCAATGTATCATATCAAACTATAGTGGTGGAGATTTGATTTTCTTACAAGCCTATGGTAATAACTTTTTAGGTTGACTAAGGAGTGCTTAAATTTTGAACCCTAAACACTTCGAGTGAATAGAGTGAACCTTTAGTGAGGATGTCAACTCCTGTTAATTAAGATGGAGAGATAACTACTTAGAAGGAAGGAAAAGACTTATGTTTTCAATGATAAAATTCTCAACTTAAAATGATTGAGTCTTAAATGTTCTTTAAATTGAATTTTCATTGTATGACTACCTATGGATTAATTTGAATT
Organism: Gossypium stocksii; assembly: GCA_020496765.1. Taxonomy (NCBI): domain Eukaryota; kingdom Viridiplantae; phylum Streptophyta; class Magnoliopsida; order Malvales; family Malvaceae; genus Gossypium; species Gossypium stocksii. The sequence goes on along the minus strand of CM035632.1, from coordinate 96,871,032 downwards.
ATTATTGATAAGGATTGTGAATTAAGAAGAATGGTTTCCTTTAGGGATTGAGATTTTGCTTGAGGACAAGCAAAGGCTTAAGTGTGCGGGTATTTGATAAGCGCTAATTTATACATATTTTTACCTCATGTTTAGCCTATATTTTGGATGAATTATTATCAATTTAGTGAGAATTGGTGCTCTTAATCATTCTTTTTCATATCTTATACTCAGGAGAGCCTAGGGAAGATAAAAGAATAGAAAACGGGCCCAAAACGGTGAAAAATGGGCCAAAATGCACGAATCACATGGGCCAAGCCGTGCCACACGGCCGTGACACACGGGCGTGCCTCACAAAGATCACACGGACAAATCCCCGACAAGCACGGCCACTACATACGGGCATGCTGAATCACACGGCCTCTGTCGAAACCCACACGGGCGTGGCACACGGGCGTGTTCTAGTCGCAGGAAAGATGAATTTCACTCAAATTGGGATTCTTAGGGGCTAAGAAAGAGTCTCCAAAACTTCTCTATATAAAGACCCCATGAGGCAACATAAAGGGCGTCTTCTTCCATCTTTTACACACCCTCTATATTCTTTTCCTCTCGTCTTTCTGCCACACCACAGGTAGAAGCAAGGGATTACTCGAAGGGAGAAGCCAATCGATTCATCTCAGAAGCTGAAGTTCTGCATCAACATAGAGGATTCTCCTAAATTCCTTCAGGGGTTTTTGGTTTCTTTTATGATTTGTTATTTTATAACTTCTGAGATGTTTTCTTTTATTATTATGAACTAAACCCCTCAAATACTTGAGGGGGTGAAACCTAAGACAGATCTTGTTATTTATTCTTGATTATTATGAGAATTACTTGAATTGTTCTTAATTATGTGTTTTTAATCCTTGATTTAATAGTCCTAGGTATTGATTCAAGAATTGGATGTGCTTAAAGCAGAGGAGCAAAAGTCCCTGTGATAAGAGTAGATCTACCATAATTAAGCGGAGTTGCATGCAACCCTAGACATAGGGCGACATAAATCTGCCGGATTAGGGTCAAACCTAATATGGGGAACCATAGATCGAATTAATGCAACCTAGGGAGTTAATTAATAAAGGAGCTTTAATTAACAACTTAGGCCTAGTTGCTCTTCACCTCGACGGAGGGTTTAGCATAGATTAGGGATCTCTACGGATCAAGTCAAGTGAATAAATCGTCTAGCTCAAGAACCAATAACAAGTGAAGTCTAGGTGGATCCCCCCTTAAGTATTGTCCTTATCAATTAGCTTTTCCCTAAAAAGTCTTCCTAATTTACTCTTTTTGCTTTTCTTAGTTAGTTTTAGAGTTAGTTTTAAATAAACCCTCACTTAATTTTTAGGTTAAATAATAGAAAGAAAGTGAGTAATGGTACTTTCGATTCCCTTGGGTACGATACTCGATCTTATCACTAGACTATACTACTGTCGACAGGTGCGCTTGCCTTAAAACGTTGTAATATTAGTCAGTTTAGGTTTGATCAAGTTCTTTATAAATTTTATTACTTCATATCACACGGATATCATTAGGAGAAGGGAGAAAACCTATGTTTCGATGATAAAATTCTCAACTTAGAGTATTTGAATCTTTAATGTTCTTCTTATTGAATTTTCATTGTATTAATACTTGTGAATTAGTTTCAAACATTATTGATAAAGATTGTAAGTTGAGAAGAATGATTCTTGATTATGGATTAAGATTTTGCTTGAGGACAAGCAAAGGTTTAAGTGTGGGGGTATTTGATAAACGATAAATTATACATATTTTTACCCCATGCTTAGCTTAATTTCTGGATGAATTATCATTGAATTGGTGGAAATTGGTGCTCTTAATCCTTCTATTTCATGTTTTATACTCAGCAGAGCACAGGGAAGAGAAAAGAACGAAAAATGGGCCAAAGTGTAAAAACAACACGGCCCAAGGATTCATCACACGGCCGTGCCACATAAAGTCCAACACGGCCCAGCCCCGATAAGTACGGCCGGATCACACGGTCGTGCCACCATCAACAGTCTCACACTCGGCCTCTTGTCGTGGCACACGGGCGTGTCCCTGTCGTGAGAAAGTACAATTTCACTCGGATTTGGATACTTAGAGGCTAAGAAAGGCATTTCAAAGCTCTATAAAAAGACCCTAGGAGGCAACTCCAAAGGTGTGCCTTTTCTCCCACAAGAGAGTGCCGTATTTCTGCCAACACAGAAAGTGAAAGCAAGGAATTACTCCAAGGGAAGTCGATTGATTCATCTCAGAAGTTGAATTCTACATCAAGACAAAGGATCTCCCTTCAATCATTCAGGGGTTTTTGGGTTCTTTATGTTTTGTTAGTTTTATTCTTCTAAGATGTTTTCTTTATTAAATATGAACTAAATCCCCCAAATACTTGAGGGGAATAAAACCTAAGACAGATCTTGTTATTATTTTATCTTAAGTTATATGATAGATACTTGAATTGTTCTTAATTATGTGTTCTTAATTCTTGTTTTAATAATCCTAAGTATTAATTCAAGTATTGATGTGCTTATTCAGAGTAGCAAAAGTCCCTGTTTAAGAGTAGATCTAGCATAATTAAACGGAGTTGCATGCAACCCTAGACATAGGGCGACATAAATCTGCCGAATTAGGGTCAAACCTAATAAGGGGATCTATAGATCGAGTTAATGCAAGACTAGGGGTTTTAACTTGAAAGAGATTTCAGTTAATTAACCTAGGATTAGTTGTTCTTATCCTCAACAGAGGTATTAACATAAGTTAGGGATCTCTACGGATCAAGTCAAGTGAATAAATCGTCTAGCTCAAGAATTGATAGCAAGTGAAGTCTAGGTGGATTCTCCCTTGAGTATTGCCCAAATCAATCAATTTTTCCTAAAGCGTTTTTCCCCAATTTACTTTTTGTGCATTCATAGTTTAGTTTTAGAATTAGTTTAGTTTCATAAAAACCCCTTTTATTTTTAGGTTAAATAATAGAAAGAAAGTTAGTACTAGTACTTTTGGCTCCCTTGGGTACGATATCTCGGTCTTGCCACTAAACTATACTACTATTCGATAGGTACGCTTGCCTTAAAATCGTGATAATAGTTAGTTTTTGGTGCGATCATTATTATAAATTTTATTACTTCATATCACGCATATTAGTCCCTGTGGGTTCGACATCTCGGTCTTGCCATTAGCTAGACTACTATTCGATAGGTGCACTTGCCTTTATCGTGATAATAGTTTAGTTTTACAAGTTTGACCATAATAAATATCATTATCAAGTTTTTGGCGCCGTTGCCGGGGACTTAAAATATTAGGAACACTTGATTTTTATTACTTTAGCCATTTTTTACTTTTATTGCAATTTATTTTTTGTTTTTATTCTCAGTTTATTTACTAAATTTTTCTTTTCATTCTTCATTGACAGTAGTTTATGACTAGAAGAAATCCGTCAGGACCTTTCCTTTTTAGTAGTCAGATAGAAGCATGAGCTCGCAGAAATCGTAGAGAAATAAGGCGGAGCCTACAGTACATAGAAGAAGAGCAAGAGAACGTGACAAATACTACTGCAGAGATGGAGGCAAATCAGAATATTCCGTTACCCCCTGTGGTAGCCATAAATCCTGTGAATCAGAATCCTGCTCCTCGTACTATGTATAATTATGCTAAGCCTAATTTAGCTGGTATTGAATCTAGTATTGTTAGGCCTACTATTGCTGTAAATAATTTTGAACTGAAACCTAATACTATACAGATGATACAACAATTTATCCAGTTTGATAGTTTGCAGGATAAGGATCCTAACACACATTTAGCAAACTTTTTGGAACTCTGCGACACCTTTAAAATTAATAGCGTTTCTGATGATGCCATTCGTCTTCGGTTATTTCCCTTTTCTCTGAGTAATAAGGCTAAACAGTGGTTGAACTCTCTACCACGAGGGTTTATCACTACTTGGGAACAAATGACTGAAAATTTTCTTTTGTGCAGATGGATTTAAAAACTCTTTATGACGCAAGGGAGAGATACAAGGATTTGTTGAGAAGGTGCATTCACCATGGGTTACCTCTGTGGCTACAGGTTCAGACTTTCCATAACGGTTTAAATCCCTCAATAAGGCAAATGATAGATGCAGCTGTCGGTGGAACAATCAATAACAAGACACCTAAGGAGGCTTATGAATTTACACAGGAGATGTTACTAAATAATTATCAGTGGCAAGTCATGAGGACAAAGCCACAAAAAGCCGCTGGTGTTTTTAATATCGACGCAGTCGCCATGCTTTCTAGCTAGGTAAAACTTTTGAATAAAAAGATTGCTGGTTTAGTTGTTTCTACGTAGGTACTTTCAGCTATGCAGTGCGACACGAATATAAACGGTATGAGTAATCCAGAGTACTCTCCATAAGGACATCGCATGGAAAACGAGCAAATAAATTATATGGGTAATAATCCTCGACCTCAAAACAATTATTATAGTAACACTTATAATGCAAGTTGGAAAAATAATCCAAATTTTTCATGGGGAGGTTAAGGGAATCAAGGAAATCAAAGGCCACCACCCCCTCCGGGATTTCAGCAACCCCCCTATCGGTAAGAAAAGAAACTAGACCTCGATGAGATATTAGAAAAATTCATATCGGTGTTAGAAACCCATTTTCAGAATACCGAAACCGCACTTAAGAACCAACAAGCTTCAATTCAAGGACTTGAGAATCAAATTGGGCAACTCGCCAAGATGATATCCGATAGACAACAAGGTAGCTTGCCGAGTAATACTGAACCCAATCCTAGGGAACATGTTAAAGCAGTCACATTAAGGAATGGGAAAATGCTAGCTGAACCTGAAAAGAAGTTACTACAAGAGCCTGATAAAGAGAAAGTAGAAGAAGGCGAAACTAAAGAGAATACCCCACCGATACTTAAAAAATATAAGCCACCTATCCCATACCCAACAAAGTTAAAGAAAGACCGCATAGACACACAATTCAGTAAATTTCTTGAATATTTTAAACAGTTACATATTAACTTACCTTTTGTTGAAGCTATTTCGCAGATGCCTACGTATGCAAAATTTTTTAAGGAGCTTCTAAGAAACAAAAGGAAGTTTGAAGAGCTATTCATAGTGGAACTCAACGAGAAATGTTCAGCTATCCTCCAGAACAAACTACCAACCAAACTGAAAGATCCAAGAAGTTTTACTATTCCATGTCTAATTGGTAGTTTAAATATTGAAAAGGCATTAGCCGATTTAGGTGCTAGTATTAATTTAATACCTTATAAAATGTTTAAGCAACTAGGTTTTGGGGAACCAAAACCCACTAGGATGTGTATACAATTAGCTGATAGATCTGTTAAATATTCTACGGGTATCATTTAAGGATGTGTTAGTAAAAGTAGATAAATTTATATTCCTTGTTGATTTTGTTGTGCTTGACATGGATGAGGATGTTGAAGTACCTTTAATCTTAGGACGCCCATTTTTAGCCACTGCTAGAGTTGTTATTGATATGGGGGATGGTAAACTTATGCTTAGAGTGGGTGATGAAGAAATCATTTTTAAAATTTATGATGCCATGCGATTCTCTAGAGAACAAGACAATTCTTGTTATTTTATTGATTCTATTGACTACTCTATTCAAGATTCTTTTCAGGAAATCGCTCTTAAGGACACATTAGAACTGTGTCTCGTTCAAGGTGGGGAGGAGGACAAAGTCACCACTGAGATGGAGAAGGTAATAATTGATTTGAACTCTAGCGAACCATCTCCAAGACAAATTGACTATGAGCGCATTGAGATAAATGATGAACTGAGACAAAAACCCTCTGTTGATGAACCTCCCAAACTAGAACTGAAGTAATTACCAATCACTTAGAATATGCATTTTTAGGAGATGACTCTACATTGCTAGTGATCATTGCTTCAGACTTGAAACCCAAAGAGAAAGACTAGTACAAACCATGTGTGCAAGCTCAAAGATGACTGAAACCCAATATGAAGGAAGTCGTCAAGGCTGAGGTTGTTTGTAACGACCTCAAAAGTACGAGTATCGAAAAATAAGTTATTGGATCTCCGTTTTCAGTAAATGGACTCGTAAATATTTATTAAAATATTTATGAAATTAGTTATGTGTTTAATTAGGCTTTGATTAGATGAATTTAGCCTAATTTAAGATAATTAGTAGAAAGGACTAAATTGAATAAGAGATAAAAGCCTAATTGTAGATTGATAGAAATTATAAAGGGCCAAAATGGCAAATATGCCATTTGGCAATAGTTGAGGCGGCAAACTTAGAAAAATCTAAGATTTTTCTTAGATTTTAGTATTTATTATTTGTATTATTAATTATGGTTTTATATTAAATATTCTTATTTTATAAATAAATTAAATAATGACATTTGTAATAAATTCATTGGCACAAATGTGAAAATATAAGTGTGTACAATTGTAATATTATTATTTGATACCAAATAAGATATTTATTGTTATTTATTATTAAATTATAAATTGTATTAATTAAATTATGAAATAAATTAAAATAAAACAAATGGATGGTATTGATGAAATACATGTGTAATAAAATGTGTGTGTACAAGTGTAATTAAAATATTGGTTATTAAATAGATTTTTATAACAACAATTATTATTATAAATTAATATTTATATATATGTGTGTAAAAGAAAAAGAAAAGAAACAAAACATGAAGAAAGAAACAGAGAGCAAACGTGAAATAGGGGAGAAAGAAGGAGAAAAAGAAAGGAAAGAAAGAAAAGGGAAAATTCAAGGTTTGAAGCTTTAAAGTTTAATTGTAAATAAAGAATTCGAGACATCGAGCAAGGAAGGAAAAGAGAGAAACAAATGGGGAGTAAAAACGAGAAATCCAGGTTAGTATTACTATAATTCAAATTTGATTTTGTTAACTTTTAAATTGATATGTATATAATAAGCAAATTGAGGTAAGTAAAAGAATAAATTGTGTGTGAATTAAATGGAAATTTCTAATAATATGGTTTGAATGAGAAGAATTAATGTGGTATTGAATTATATATGTTGGATTGAGAAATTGATATGAATGTGAACATTAGAAATTATAAATTGAATAATATTGAAATGAAGTATGAACATATATAAGCATTTGATAAAACATTGATTGGAAAGTAGAAATGTATTGAATTGAATACATGAGGAATTGTGATTGGAATGCCTTTGAATTGAATCAAATTGAATTGAATGTGATTGAGTTGAAATGTGACTTGGAAGTAAATAATGTGAATATGTAAATTTGAACTTGAATCCGAATAATTGTGATTCAGTTGAAAGTGGAAGTGAAATGAATAAGTGATTCCGATACCCTATTAACTAGTCGGGCTTAGTGGATATAGTTGGCATGCCATAGGATCGGAACAGTTCAGAGATTCTTCGACCTCGAGTCGATGAGGCACTTGGTGTGCCATAGATTTGCTTCGGATAGTTTCGATGAGGCTTTGGTAGCCACTTTGCTTCGGCTATGCCGATGAGGTACTTGGTGTGCCATAGATTTGCTTCGGATAGTTTCGATGAGGCTTTGGTAGCCACTTTGCTTCGGCTATGCCGATGAGGTACTAGGTGTGCCATAGAATTACTTCGAGCTATCCGATGAGGCTTTGGTAGCCACTTTACTTCGAACTATCCGATGAGGCTTTGGTCGCCATTCTGATATGTTTAATTAGATCCGTGTATCCGCCAGAGTCCGAGTCGAGTTAATAGGGGTAAATAAGTGAAATGATAAATTCTGAATGAATGTGATTGAGCTATTAAAAGAAATAAGGAAGTGAATTTTAAGATATGAAATATATGAAATGAGATTTGTGCTATGAGATTGAATGCTTAAATTAAAGATTCATGAAGTGGTCAAAGTTGGATTATGAATTGAAATATTATATGAGATTGAGAAATGAAATTAAAGTCCATAATTTGTGTGAAAATTATATAAATAAATAATAAGAGAATTTAATTGAAAAGAATCGTATAATTGGATTATATAATTGAGTGTGAATCTGGTATGTGAAAATGAAATTGTAATATGATATTTTGGATTATGAACTAAATGGGTAAGAATTGATTAAAGCAAAGTGATGATTTATGAAAGCAATTAGTGAAATTGTTATAATGGAGAAAAGGCTTTGGTAAACCTAAATTGCAATAAAACTAATATTGAATAAAGTGATAAAAATTTAGTGAATTATATATGATATGAAATGAGCTAATGAATTGAGATGTGAAAAATTCGATGAAATTTGGGTAGTGATCTAATGTATAAGTTTCATGAAATACAAGTTTGAAATAAGGCTCATAATTATTAAGTAATTTGATTAAAAGTATGAAATAATTATTAAGTAATTGAAATATAAATTAATGTATATAAGTTATTGTATAATTTGAATTATGGTAATACTACTGAGTATTCCCATACTCAGCGTACGGTTGTTTCCGTGCGCAGGTTAGGTAAAATTGAGGTTCAGTCAAGCATCCAAGTTAATCCTGATCTCAGCTCCAATTCGTGGTGATGTATCTATCTTTTGATATTGTGGCATGTACTAGGTTTAGTATGAGTCACTTGTAATTTTTATGTTTGAATACAAATATAGTTCTTATGTCTTGTATAATGTTTGTAATGAAATGAATGTCAATTGGGTTAGTGTTATATGAAAATGAGTGGGATATGAATTGTGTATTTGAGTGCAGGAGGGCCAAGGCTTGGTAGATAGCCTCACACGGCCTGAGTGGTTGGTTACACGGGCGTGTGACCAGACCGTGTAGAATTTGACAGATTCTTCCACAGGCTGAGCACACGGGCGTGCCTTAGCCGTGGGAAGCACACGGCCTAACTCCACGGGCGTGTGAAATAGCTTGTGGCCGTGTCGGGTAAGTCAGAATGTTCCACGGTTCCTAGCATGGGCGTGTGAAAGCCACACGGTTTAACAACACGGCCGTGCTAAAAGTCACACGGGCGTGTGTGACGATGCTTTTCATGAAAAATTTTCTAAGTCACGACTTGTTAGGATTCGAATCCTAACCATCCGAGATGTATGTAAATAGTCCGAAAACAGTTAATATGAACGTTTATACAATAAATTACACAATATTTTAGATTCATTTCCTATCAAGTTCTGTAAAGTTCTGTTAAGTCCGGTAATGCTCTGTACTTGATTCCGGCGACGGTCTCGGGTATAGGGTGTTACATTGTTCCTAAGAAGGGAGGCATGACTGTTGTTGCTAATGAGAAGAACGAGTTGATCCCTACAAGAACGGTCACAGGTTGGAGAGTATGCATTGACTATAGGAAATTGAACGATGCCACCAGAAAAGACCACTTTCCTTTGCGCTTCATTGATTAAATGTTGGAAAAACTATTAGGGCATATGTACTACTACTTCTTGGATAGACTCTTTGGTTACTTCCAAATCCCGATAGCTCCTGAAGATCAAGAGAAAACGATATTCACATGTCCATATGGTACGTTTACTTATCGTAGAATGCTTTTTGGATTATGTAATGCTCCTGCCACTTTTCAGCGTTGCATGTTAGCTATCTTTGACGAACTTGTGGAAGACATTATAGAGGTATTTATGGACGACTTCTTGGTATTTGATAACCCTTTCCATCTCTGCCTTAAAAATTTAAAACGAGTTTTAATAAGATGTGAACAAACGAACCTTGTTCTTAATTAGGAAAAATGTCACCTTATGGTTCGTAAAGGTATTGTGTTAGGTCATAAAATTTCTAATAAAGGGATAAAGGTTGATAAAGTAAAAATTGAAACCATTGAAAAACTACCTCTTCCTAATTCAGTTAAAGCTTTTAGAAGCTTCTTAGGACATGCTAGTTTTTATAGAAGATTTATTAAGGATTTTTCTAAAATAGCTAAGCCTTTAACAAAATTACTAGAAAAAGATGTGCCCTTCAATTTTGATCAAGAATGTTTAGAAGCATTTAAGACTCTTAAAGAGAAATTAACTAATGCTCCTATTATAATTGCACCTGATTGGAATTTACTTTTTGAACTGATGTGTGATGCGAGTGATTTTGGAGTAGGTGCAGTTCTAGGACAGTGAAAAGACAAGCATTTTCAGCCAATTTATTATGCTAGCAAGACTTTGACAACGGCTCAATAGAATTACACTACTACGGAAAAAGAATTACTAGTTGTGGTTTTTGCATTCGACAAAATTAGACCATATTTGATTTTGTCTAAAGTCGTCGTTTATACTGATCATTCTACTTTTCGTTACCTTTTAACTAAGTTTGATGCGAAACATCAATTAATAAGATGGATTTTATTATTGCAGGAATTCGACCTAGAAATACAAGATAAGAAAGGGGTTGAAAATCTAGTAGCAGATCACCTTTCCAAGCTTGAGAATCCACATCTTAAGGAACTTGATGAAGCTGAGATAGACGACTCATTTCCTGAAGAACAACTTTTAGTCAAATCTGATTCTGAGGTACCTTGGTTTGCTGACATTGTGAATTATTTAGCTGCTAACATAACCCCAAAAGGGTTGATACATTAGTAAAAGAAGCGATTCTTTGCTAATATGAAAAACTATTTTTGAGAAGATCCTTTTCTTTTTCGTATATATGGAGATCAAGTCATTCGAAGATGCGTTATGAGGTCAGAAGCAAATAAGATGTTGGAACACTACCATTCAAGACCAACCGAAGGACACTGCAGTGGGACTAAGACAGCTCATAAAACACTTGAATCAGGTTTTTATTGGCCCACACTATTCAAAGACGCCAACAGGTATGTTACTACTTGTGAAAAATGCCAAAGGGTAGGTAATATCTCGAAACGTGATGAAATGCCTCAAACATATATGCTCTCATGTGAAATATTTGATGTATGGGGTATTGATTTCATGGGTCCATTCCCTAGTTCGTTTGGGAATAAATACATCTTAGTAGCGGTTGATTACATGTCGAAGTGGGTGGAAGCCCAAGCTTTACCTACTAATGATGCTAGAATGGTAGTGAGATTTCTTAAGAAACTTTTTTCTCGATTTGAAACACCTAGGGCAATTACTAGTGATAGGGGTACTCATTTTTTTAGTGCTCAGTTCGATAGAGTTTTAAAGAAATATGGAGTGCACCACAGAACAACTACCCCTTACCATCCACAAACTAGTAGCCAAGTCGAGGTAGCCAATAGAGAATTTAAACGTATCTTAAAGAAGACGGTCAAGTCAAATAGGAAAGATTGGGCAATGAAAGTAGATAATACTTTATGAGCTTATAGAACTGCATTCAAAACTCCAATAGGAACATCTCCTTAAAGACTTGTTTATGGAAAAAGTTGTCATCTACCATTTGAATTAGAACATAAGGCATTTTGGGCCATAAAATTTCTAAACATTGGTCCTAAACTTGCAGGTGAGAAAAGATTAATGCAGTTGAACGAATTGGATGAGTGGCGCGCTAATGCATACGAAAATTCGCACCTATACAGAGAAGCAACAAAGCAACAACATGATGCTCATTTAAAACAACACAAGCAATTTAAAGCCAGTGATCTTGTTTTGCTATACAACTTGAGGCTCAAATTATTTCCTAGAAAGTTGAAATCAAGGTGGTCAGGCCCATTTGTAGTTAAAACTGTCTTCCCATATGGCACAGTAGAGGTAACTCATCCAAGCCACGGCACTTTCAAGGTAAATGGTCATCGACTTAAACTTTCTAATAGTGGGGATTTTAAAAATGATAGAGAGGAGCTTCGGCTCCACGAACCCTGTAAAAGTGCGCACAAGGTAAGTCGAGCTTAAACTCTAAATAAGCGTTTCTCGGGAGGCAACTCGAGCACTAACATTGTTGACTTTCTTAAATTTCAGTCTATAACTTCTAACAAACATTGAGTTACTAAAACACAGGTTTCTATGACCATACAACATGGCACACAGGTGTGCCTGAGGCCGTGTGCCCACTACGGGTTAGAGCCATGGGCGTGCCCTTGGCCGTGTGAAAACAGGACTCAATTTTCCCAAACTTAGGATGTCACACGGGATGCAACAAATCACCACTACCGTGCAATATGGCCGTAGGCGAACCTGATTAAGTCACATGAGCGTGTGAATCGATGCAAAGGCGTGGGAGAAGCACATAGTTCTAAACACGACCGTGAGATACGATTGTGGATAACACCACGGGTAAGAAACACGGGCGTGCCAAAATCGTGATAAAACTAGACCTTGAATTTTTAAAATATGCCGAGACATGGGATGCGATAGATCCACACGGGCATGCCTAGAGACCGTGTGTAAACCTGGAAAAAGCACACAGGCAATTGAACCACACACATGCCCATGCCGAAACGTCGTGGTTGATACTGATAATTTAACACAGGTGTGCAACATGCCCGTGCCCATAACCCATGGACAACACTGAAAAAATAGCACGAGCGTGCGACGCGCCCGTGCCCAGCCCACGTGGGCGCCCCTGTTCATAACACACGGGTGTGAGAGAAATGAACGAAGCAGTACATGGCCGTGCGATATGGCCGTGGGCAGCAACACGCCCAGGGAACACGGGCATGCCTAAAGACCATGAGTAATTTGAACTAAAATTTCACAAAACACACAGACTGAATCGTGGCTGTGTGACCCAACACGAGCCTGGCACGGTTGTGGCCCCTACTTAACCCCCAAAAATTACTGTTCATTATCTGCCCCAATTTCTCCCTAACAAACCCTAGCCACCAGACCTCTCTAGTGCTGCCACCGCCCCAGTTCCAGCCATCGTTCGCTTTCCCTTCCCCTTTATCCTCTTCACCAACCATACACTCCACTATCTTTCTTCCCCAAACTTCTCCTTTCTATTCCCCTCTCCTCCACACACACCAAAACGCCAACAACCAACACCCATACCTCCGGCCACCACCTTCCATACCGACAGTTCTACCTCTCTTTACTCTTATTTTATTTTATTTTATTTTATTTGGTTGATTAGTATTCTCTCATTTTATTGAACTTTATGTTAATTGCTTGTCATCTACTTATTATTTTCTACCTACTTAGAACTTATTTCATGTTATTTTGAATTTTTCTATTCCTATTATTATTAGCTATTTCATCTATAATGAGTAATTTTAGTCGTGCTATTACTATGTCATTTGTTGTGATATTCTTGCCATATATTAATTTATGTTTGTTTGCTTGCCAATTCGTCAACTTTTGAATTTTGTTAGTCTTATTAGTTTTCAGGATAGTTCGTTCATTTAGTCTACTTCTTGAAGTTAATTTTGAATTTGATGTCTTATTAGCCTATTTTCATCTTTATTTGTTCATTAGACTTTTTAATTGCTTTCTTATACATACATAATGACCCCACCACTTGGTAAGTCTAAGGTAGCTGTCCCTACTTCAAAAAAACGGAAGGGATCCGGCGTTACCTCCTCTAGCACAACCACTGAAACATGTCACCCTTTCCTCCAATTTCCACCGGGATCTCAGGAAGAACTATTTCAAATCCTTAGGGCGAGACCCCTCGATATAGGACGGTGCATTGATTGGGCTGCACTAGAGCAGGTCTAACTCGCCGACTCAGTTCGAGCCCTCCTAACTACTGACCCGTGGGAGCACTTCTTCAACATTGTACATACATGGAGCTCACCTTAGAGCTCTATTCTACATTCCATTCACAGACGGTTATGTCGAAGTTTGATGATCCTGGCACAGTGCAATTCCGTCTCGATGGCTTGGTATGCCAATTGAGCGTCCTAGAATTCAGAGTCGCTTTAGGACTTTATATAGAGGAATTCATGGATGACGACGATTTCTCTGAGCTCCATCGCCACATTCACTATTCTCCTTCCTCTTGTTGGATGGCCTTGGTCCCTGCTTCAGCTACTTACGATCCCAGCCACTCTAAAGCATCGACTCTCTCCATCACTATGATACCTATAAGCCATCCTAGCCCATACTTTGACGGGTCGGTGAGAGAGCACCGGAGTCATTAACACCCATGACGCTTATTTTTTATGGAGTATGGCGCACGGGCACGTCTTTATTTAGCATACTTCATCGCCCTCGTTATTCGTCATCAAACGGAATGACACAGGAAGGTAGCCATCTGCATAGGTCCGTATGTGACTCACCTTGCACGGCACTTCGGCCTCGTCAACACAGTGGCACAGTCTTTATCGCTCACACTCATCAACCAGATGTCTCTATAGGGTATCTCGAGCATGCTCCATATGAGGATGATAGAGCGTCGTCATGGATCCGATCCTCCTCAATACTGTTTAACTCAGTCTACCGAGCAAGATGACCCAGCGAATATTATTGATGATATCCCCCCAACTCAAGAGGCTCCACCTTCTCAGCCACCGCCGAGTCATAGACTAGTTCATGCGGCTGCTTCATTGACTGACATTTCTAAGCGCCTCACTCGATTTGAGCAGCAATGCTTTCAGCGATTCGACCACATTGATGCTACTTTACAGCAGATTTTTCAGCACCTCTACATCTCACCTTCTCCGCCACCACCTTATGACCCATCTGACGATCAGGACTTTTGAGTCCATTTATTTTTCTTTTTCTTTTTATTTTTAATTTTATGTTCTTTATCTTTTTTTATTTCTATTTTTTATGTTCTAAAAAACTTATCTTAGTTTATCTTAAAAATTTTATTTTTATGACTGTTTCTTAATGAGTAACCATGCTACTCCATGTTTCCTAAAATATTATTAATGCTATCGTAGTTATATAGAACTCAAAAGCTCAATATGACTCAGGATTATACAACTCCGCTGGGAAAGGTACTCCACGACTGTCATGTTCTGCTCGACCACGACCATAGCCACCACAATACCATACACCACGTTAATATCCTCCTTTGGAATGGTACTTGTGAATACCCTAACCCCTACCACAACCAGAGTATCCTCCCCTACCTTCACCTCTGCTGAGTTCATCGCACATCTTATTAGCCATCTTTCCAACTCCGTTCTCACTACTCCAAGGATTAATCCAAAATTCAAGAAGTTTCAATTCTCTCCCTCTCTTATGATTTATGCTTATATTCTTACTTATCTTTGTACATTGAGGACAATGTACATCTTAAGTATGGGGAGGTTATTAATTTCATTATCAGAAAATCCCTGAATTTTGTCTTGTTCTCAAGTCACTCTCTTATATCACTATTAGAAGGAATTTTGATTGATTTATGATTTCTATTGATATGTTTTGGATTAAAACATAGGTATTTATGCTTTGATTAATTAAACTTTAAGACATTAAAGAATCAAACATGAAAAGTTGATTTTTGAGAATTAAAATTTTTCTAGGTTATTTCCCTAAATTTAGGTATTACCTTGAAGTTAAAATTCACAGGATTGACATCAAAAGCCATAACTTTTGTGAGATTTTGAGCCTATAGAACATATTTTCTTTCTTGCTCACTTTTATTGTTGCTATAAGTGTGTCAATATTGATCTGTTATTCTAGAACTTGCTTCGACTATACATGTCAATACCACACTATTGATTTGATATACCGAGATGATAAAGGCACTTAGGTTTAACCTACTCACTCCATAAAAGCTCACATTCATAATTGACCCTTAGTGAACCCCTTTGAGCTTAACAAACTATTCATTGATTTACCCTTAATATTAACCTATAACCCATTATTGTTGAAATCCCCTTAATTGATTTGATCCCTATTTTGTCGAGATTTGAACTGAACAATTATTTGGCTATGTTCTCCATTTCAGTCAGTGAAGTTTTAATATTTGATTTGTTCTTAAAATAATAATAATAATAATGATAATAATAATAATAATAATAATTTCAGTTATTAATTTGTCGTTTAGCATATTATTATGAAGTTATGTACTTCTTGATCTTAAATGATATTATTCATGAGGAAAAACTCAATTCTAGAAATATTGATATTCAGTGATGTAATTTCTCAGTATTGGTTATTTTTCTAGTTAGGTAATTTTTCAGCTTAATCTCGATTCTAACCTTCTCTTCCAGCTTGTGTCCACACCCCTAACCTAAGCCCCGTTACAACCCATTTAAAGACCTTTTGATCGATGTATCATCTCAATCTATAGTAGTAGAGATTTGATTTTCATGCAAGCCAGTGGTAATAGCTTTTCATGTTGACTAATGAGTGCTTAATTTCTGAACCCTAAACAATTTGAGTGATTTGAGTGAATCTTTAGTGAGGATGTCAACTCTTGTTAGTTTTTAATTAAAGGTGATTACTTAGATAAGGGGAGATACCTATGTTTTTGTGGTGAAATGATCAACTTGGATTGTTTGATACTTTGATGCTCTTTTAGTTGAATTCTCAATGTATAATTACTTGTGAATTAGTTCAAAACATTATTGATAGGAATTATAAGTTGAGAAGAATGAATTTTAATTGCGAGTTGAGGATTTTGCTTGAGGACAAGCAAAGGCTTAAGTGTGGGGATATTTGATAAACCATGATATAAACATATTAGATTTATGGAATTTGATGCTCCTAAACCGTTAATTTCATGTTTTATACTTAGGTGAGCATAAGGAAGAGAAAAAAGTAAGGAACAGGCCAAAAACAGACAAAATAGGCCGAAACCAATATTCAACACTGCCTAAGCAATTTCACATGGGTAAACCACATGCCCGTGTGTGACATACAGAATTCAACATGGCCTAAGCATTCTCACACGAGCGTGTCACATAGGCGTGTCCCTATCGAGCCTTGTTTCAATTCCAGTTGGAAAAGGCTAATTTTAAAAACACCCAAGGAGAGGAACAAAAAGGACACAGAGTAGAAAGCAAGGAATTACTCGAAGAACGCCGATTGATTCATCTCAGAAGCAATGATCTACATCAAGACTGAAGATCTCCCTTCAATTTCTCTTGAAGTTTTTAGGTTCTTTATGTTTTGTTGTTTTCCCTATTTTGAGATGTTTTATTTTATAAATATGAACTAAATCCCCTAAATACCTTAGGGGGATAAAACCTAAGACGAATCTTGTTATTAATATGTGAATTATATGATAAATATTTGATTTGTTCTTAATTGTGTGATTAATTCTTGTGTTAATATTTCAGGATATTAATTCAAGCCAAATATGCTTATTCAGTGGAGTAAAAGTCCCTGTTTAAGAGTAGATTCAACACAATTAAGCGGAGTTGATCGCAATCCTAGACATAGGACGACGAAAATCTACGAGATTAGAGCCAAATCTAATAGGAAAGTCCATAAATCAAGTTAATGCAACACTAGGGGTTTTAATTAGAAACAAATTTCAATTAATCAACCTAGGGTTAGTTGTTTTTAGTCTTGAAAGAGATATTAACATAAATTAGGGATTTCTATGAATCAAGTCAAGTGAATAAATCGTCTAGTTCAGAATCAAATAACAAGTGAAGTCTAGGTGGATTCTTCCTTAGGTATTGTTTTAATCAATCAGTTTTCCAAAAGTATTTTCCCCAACTTACTCTCTGTTGCGTCTTGGTTTAGTTAATTTTTAATTTAAACAAATCCCCAATTATTTCTAAGCTAGATAATAAAAAGAAAGTTAATACTAGTACTTTTAGTCCTTGTGGGTTCGACATCCCGGTTTTGCCATCAGCTATACTACTACTCGATAGGTGCGCTTGCCTTTATCGTGATAATAGTTTAGTTTTACAGGTTTGACCATCATAAATATCACTATCACATGTCTAGCGTACAACTTGGCCTTCGTCGATCACACGGCCATGTCATTCGCGCATGACCTACCACACGGGTAACCACACGCCTGTGTAGCGTCGACAGTGAGGTTTTTGGCTTTTGCCGAAACCTCGATTTCTACGTTTTTGGGTATACACGTGGTATGTTTTTGCTGATATTACAACCACGAGCCCTTCAGAACCTAACAGTCGATATTCCAAGTCCGATTTCAATGATATTTACAAAACTTAAACGAACTATTATGCAATCCAAACCTTACACTATTAACCAACGCATGTGGAAACTTACCAGTTTCAAATCAAAACCTTAACCACCTAAATTGTTGTAGAACCTACAGTCAAACCTTGCTCCTCGCTTAAACCAAAAGTAAACACAATAACCCCATCAAAACACTAATCGCAAAAATATGAAACAGTGATAGAATTAAACTTACCGTAGAAGAACAATTTACGTTGTGAAAGGAAACGACGAATTAAGGAGACGAAGGAAAAAGAAGAGGGAGGGAATTAAGGGCAATTTCGGCAGGGAGATGGGAAAGATAGCAAGAATGGCGTCAGAAAAAGTTAGAGGAAAGAGGAAAACTAAAAATTACAAAAAGAATCAGAAACCCAACCAAAGTGATCCCGATAACTCTCAATATCTCTAATTTCACTCTCATAATCCCCACTACTCACAACCACTACAGAATTTTGGCTATACTGAAACTCTTCTTGTCCAGCAACCTAACACTCTACTTAACCACCAGACCAACAGGCACATTCTATTAAGATTTTATAAACAATTTAATATAAGCCCACTCCTCAAGTGCAAGGCTTAGTTCAAAAAAAATTCAAAATTTTGCTAAAGGCATAGCTTGAACTTGGGACCTCACACACACACACCCAGAACACTTAACCTCTGAAGTAGACAGATATTTGTGACACATTTAATCAGAAGCATAGAAACATAATTTGGGGCGTTACACAAAGTGACCTTTCTTACCATTCATTTTCCATTTAAACACTTCCAAGATCTCATAAGTAAGCAAAATATTATTTGTAATTAACCTTCCATGAATGAAAGCGCTTTGCGCTTCATCAATACAACTTAAAACTTTTTGGAAACTGTTAACCACGATTTTTGAAATGATCTTATACAAAATCGAACAGAGGCTTATAGGGCGAAAATTCTTCATATTATTCGGATTTGATGTTTTCGTATTAACACAATATGAGTAAAGTTTATATCTTCTAAGGACATACCTCCATTTAACACCTCAAGATAGTAAGTTCCCACTTCCTCCCCTATGATATGCCAGTAATTTTAAAAGAATAGAGTAGGAAAACCATCCGGTCCCAACGCCTTTATGGGCACCATTGCTTTTAGTGATACAAGAATCTCATCTCTTTCATATCAAGCCATGTAGTGCCTATTAATGTCTTTCAAAATACACCCATTAATACCCTTTAAAATATGGTTAGAATCATACAAGCCCTAAGAGGTAAATAACTTTATAAAATACTCCATAGTAATTTTACTTACCTTTATTGCATCACTAGTTACATGTTCATCACCCTTATCTAACCCTTTCACCATGTTCATCCTTTTCTTTTGAGACACTATACGATGAAAGAAACTGGTATTATGATCACCCTGCTTTAACCAATTCACACGCGCTCTTTACTCCCAATACATCTCTTCCTTCTCCACCTCCAAATTCAAATCAATTTTACTTTCCATGAGATTGAAAATATTCTCATCATCTCATTCGCCCAAATAAAATTCCTCGATCTTTTTAAATAAATGCCTCTGTTTTCTGCCATTCTCTTTTCTAAACCTATTTGCCCAAGATTTCAAATCTCGCTCCAGCAACTCTAGCCCCTGTGGAATAGTACCTCTACTCTGCTCCCAAAGTCGATGAACTTCAACTCAAACGAATCTTCTAGCGTCCAAGATGCTTCAAACCAAAAACAATTGCTCTGAAGACGTCCATCCCCTTTATCTGTTACCAACATTAAAGGACAATGGTCCAAAAACGAGTGAGGCAAAAGGCGCACCACAAAATTTGGAAAATTTACCCACCATACGGGATTCGCAACTCCACTATCCAACCTTTTCCTAATATTATTATGCTCAAAGTTACCCCGCTCCTAGGTAAACCAAGAACATTTAAAACCTAAATCCTCTAATTGACAATCCCCCAACACACTTTAAAACTTTTCCATCCTTCTATTATCATGCAAAATACCCTTTTCTTTTCAAAAGAGTAAAGAATCTCATTAAAATTCCAACATACCAACCATGGCAAACTCTGATCTCTCCCTAAGCTTCGAAGGAGACACCAAGATTCACTATGGTTTCCCAAATCAAGGAACTATAAAACCCCGTCAACCTCCAATTTATACCATTATCAAGCCAACGTATATCCAAATCAACATGGCTACTCGAATAACTCCGCAAATTAACATCAATATCAATCTTCCACCCCAAACTGAGACATCCCTTCGTTTCCTCGACTGAAACATCAATATCATGCACAAACTTACCCCGTCGACACATTCTCTCCATTCTGACTAAATCCAACTTTGTCTCCATAAAGAAGACGACTTGGGGATTGTAAAGTTTCAACATATGTTGAAGCCTCCTTAATGCTTATGGACTCTCCAATCCACGAACATTCCAACTTATGATCTTCATTGCTGCCAGCCAACTTGCCCCCTGGCGGTCGCCGATAAATTGGTTTGGGAAGCTAAACATTGCTCACCTCCTTTTCCTAATAATCCAAAGTCTCAGAAACTTTATCAGAGAAAACATGCGTTCTTTGTCTTTTTTTACCATCCACTCCTCCAATTGGCTCTTATTCCAAGTCATGTATCATCGGATCTTGATCCAACCTCGAAAAGGAACTTCCCTCCCGACCAAAACCAGCCTTTGATTTTCCATCCAAATTAACACCCAGCACTCGATTTAAATTGTTTAAAGCATCATATCCTCGATCATCAATACGACTGTTTCTTAGCTAAACACTCTCTATCACAATGGCACGCCTTGCTAGAAGAACCCTTAACAATATATCCCATCCCAACTCCACCAAATCCACATCCATTCGTAAATGGATCGGGCAAAAGCTGTCACTGTGCCGCAGACAACCGCGCAGGAAACAAAACAAGGCAAGCTTTTCATATTTAAATCACGTTGTTTTTGCTATTTGTCTTATATTAATGTTTAAATATTTATAATTATGTTTAACTAATTCAAGTCGTGCTAGCCCAAATTCTAAATATCTTTTCCCGAACTAAATAGTTATGGATCGTTGATTTTGTTTAGTTTGTCCCTACGGGTCTTTTCATTTAAAAATTTGGGTTGTGTAGAATCGATTTATTAAGCTATTCTTCCAACAAGTTTCCTATAATTTCTTGTTTGTGAGGAGTCAAATTTGGTTGATTTTAAGTTAGGTAAAATAAAACTGCAATTTTTAATGCAGAAAAGCTGCATTTTAATCCAAATAAAGACAATGTCCCATAGAAGCAGAGCTTTATTAGTTGAACAAATCCATTGTGAAATTAATAGCAAAAGCTTATTAATACTCAACGTGGATTTGATTTGAATGACAAAAAAGAAATTATGGGTTGGAGCAAGGAATACTTGGATATAGTTTTGGTCCCAGCTGGTTTATTCATCTTGTCTATTTACCATGTTTTTCTTCTTTATAAATGCCTCAAATTCCCTGAAACTACTGCCATTGGCTTTGAAAACCATTTCAGGAAAGCTTGGGTCGAAAGGATGTTGCAGGTCGAGGCTAAAGATAGAGGATTATCATTGACAACGATCAACAGCACAATATCAGCATCAACTTTCTTGGCAACAACATCGCTAGCATTGAGTTCGCTAATTGGAACATTGCTAGCGGATTCATCACATCAAAAGCTCTTCAAAAACAGTCTTATATATGGCAACACAAGCTCATATATCAATTCGGTCAAATACATAACACTTCTCATATGTTTCTTGGTGGCTTTCGGGTCTTTTCTTCAATGTGTACGCAGCTTTGTTCATGCTTGTTTCTTGATTAGCATGCCCAATGCAGTTATCCCAATGAGTTACGCCCAGAAAGCGGTGATAAGAGGCAGTGCTTGCTGGTCCATTGGCTTGCGAGCTATTTATTATGCCACTGTTTTGCTGCTTTGGATATTTGGGCCAATCCCAATGTTTGCTGGCTCTTTGATTATGGTGCTGGTTTTGCATTTGCTTGATACAAATGTGACCCCTTTGCATCAGTTTGAAGAAGATAACAAGTCTTGTAACGTGGTTACCGAGATCAAGTAAGAAGTTTCATGCAATAGCTGGTCCAGTTATTGTGCATCATATGATATATCAAACTCCAATGCAAAGTGATGTTACAATAGTTATTGAAGTAATACCTTTGGATCATCTTTTGAAAATAAAGCTTCTATTTTTTTTTTATGCATTATTAATGTTGGAACTTACTGGATTAAAACTCCCCTCTATGACTTCACACTTTATTATTACTAGCTTTTAATGTCATATGTATTGTAATATTTAATTATTTTTTAAAATATTATATTTTAATTACAATATTTAATGTAAAATAATATCTTTTTATTTGAATATAATTAAAAAAATTTAAATCATAATTAAAATAGTTTTAACTTATTCAACATAAAATATAAATAATGCAAAAGTAAAATTATTCAAAATAATAGTGTATTAATATAATTAACTCTAATATATTAATTAAGTGGTAATTAATATACTTAGAATTCTATTCAAGTAATAATTCCATTTTTATTATAAATTATCACAACTTCATTTCAATTATATATTTTTTTAAATATATAATTATCGCAACTTCTATTTTACTTTAACTTTTTTATTTTAAAATATAAATTTAATAATATAATAAAAAATAAAGAAGAATATTTTTTATCGTTCCTATTATAAATTATAAAGTATATATAGATAAGAATGGTGAATACAAACCCATTGATACATATAATTGGGTGCATCATCACCAAATAAAACAATTATTGGAACCTAAACAAACTTATTTGACTAAGCGATGGGCAAGTTTATTCTCTAATAGTTGAGACACCTCTTTATCAAAATAAGCACATCAAAACTTGATCTCATTTATTAGATTCTTCAAGTTGACATAATCAGACTATTGTTTATAAGGTATCTAATAATCAGACAAGAATCACTTTCAGTCTCCACGAAATTTATATTTAGTCCCTAACAGCACCACCGTAACTTCTATTACGAAAATATCCATGTTATCCTATTTTATCCAGCGTCTCACAGCAAGGAACCCACCTACAACATCTCTCTCTTGCCAACCCTAGTTCCTTCATTAAAGCCAACATAGAGGCAGGGTTTGCAAGTAAACTAAATTAATTAAGTTAGTTTATATATAAGTTTTCGAGGGGAAAAGTCTTAAAGGTAAAGTTATTTAGAGTCAATATAGAGGTGAGGTTGCTATTTGGTAGATGAATTATATTGTTTTTTATTTAATGCAAACTTTGTAAGTAAATTGAATTGAATCAATCAATTTACATATAAGCTTCCAAGGAGAAAAGTCTTATAGAAAGAATTATCTAAAGTGAGTATAGGGGTGAGGATGTTACTTAGTGAGCGAGTGAAACTTAGATCACAATTTGTATTTTGAGCATAGTAGATTAAATTTCTAGGCAATGCCCCCACGGACGTAGAAAGTTTTCGAACTACATCAACAAACTTTTGGTGCCCATCTCTATTTGTTCTACACTAATTACTTAGTCTAGTTGCAATTAAATGTATACCTAGACTAATATTTGACTGGCAAAAGTCAACATTATTTCAATTAGTATTAAAACTAGACACTTAACACATTAAGTAGTAACTTTGCATTGATTTTTGCTTGAGATAGAAAGTTTTTCAGTTACTAGACCCCCCTCGATGTTGGATGACTTCAATTATATTTATTGGAAAGTTAAGATGAAGGTTTTCGTTAAGTCCATAGATGAAAAGGTTTGGTGTTTAATTTTGACAAGTTAAAAACTTCCTCTTGTTGATGTTTTAGGCATGAAGACTCCCAATAATGCGACAACCTAGAGGAGTGAAGACAAGAAGCTTGGAAGTGATAATTCCAAGGCCCTAAATACTTATTTTTCGTGGAATTGACGAACAAAAATTCATTAAAACTTCAAAGTGCACCACAGCCAAGGAAGCATGGCTGATTCTAGAGACTACACACACGAGGGAATAAATATAGTAAAACAATCAAAACTTCAAATGCTAATTACTAAGTTTGAGACTTCAAAAATATAGGAAGATAAAACCTTTAAAAGAGTTTCATGCTAGGCTCTAATCAGATCAAATTTGTAGGAGTGTAAGAAAAATTCTTCGTTTTTTGTGATCAAAATAAAAATACTGTAACAATTAAGTGATTAATTAAATAATTTACCCGAATATTACAGTTTCATCTAAAATTGAACATTCTTAATAAATAAAAAAAATCTGTTACAAATATTTAAATCTGTTTTCTAAAATTTTGTGATTATTAAAAAATTGAAAATGAAGTCACTTTCAAAAAAAGAAAATGAAAAAAACATTAGTAAATAAAAATGGGCCCCAGAAATGAATGAACCCAACAATGTTAACGTTGCGTATCCAATGAGAAGACAGAAATTAAGTTCAAGTGGTACAAGTATTTTCTAACTTAACTTTTCCGTCACGTGGTTTACATTTGTTGGTCAATTGTAATCCAACTCAAACTCAGAGTTGCTCCAATTTCTCCTCTCTTCAAATGGTAATCCAATAATGTAGTCAATATATTTAACTAATTTATTTAGCCATTTCATCAGGTTTAGGGAAATTAATTAAAAAAGATTAATAAAATCCATTTTGATTAGATAGGATCGATTATTTTGAGAGAAATATTTACTTAAATTGATTTGAATTGATTAAATTGAAAATTGATGATTCAATTAATCGTATAAAATTAATTAAAATTGGAATCAATCGATGAAAAAATAGATGAAATTGATAATAAAAAAAGCTAGTTGAATCCAAAGAAAATTTGTTTAAATATTTAATTTGTTATAATTTATAAACTAATTATTTATATTTCCATTATTATTTCATATTTATTAATTTTTTACATTTTTTAAATTTTTTTATTTTATCATGATGAACCAACTGAATTATGAAATAGTACCATTAGTTTGATTTTTACAACATTACAACAAATATTAGTTTGGATGATATGAATATTAATTCAATTCTAAAACTTGTAAGTTTCAAAAAGATTGAAATTAATTAAGTTGATTAGTATTGATATTATTGTCAGTGCAACAGGATGTGAGTTTGAATGTGATGAAGTATATTTATCCGATTAATTACTATTGCTATAAAACAAGCTCATATTTTATCTTCGTTACCCTTTCTTAATAATCAGAAACAGTTCAAAAGAAGCGAGTTGACCACTAGAGCTACTGCTCTTAGAACAAAAAATAAACAGGCTTACTCCTTCAAGAGAATCGAATCCGGTTGGGGAAGAAAAAGAATCTTTTTTTTTTTATTGAGCATCTTCGCTCATCTTATTTTGATAACCTTATCAAAATATTCTATTTAAGGGTTGGTAAGAAGTTATGGATATTTCTAAACATTATATATAAAAAAAATTAAAACTTGATTTTTTTTTCAAAGGGGAAGGACATTGGTGTAAAACTATTTGAGTTTTACACACTTCCATAACTTTTTCTATAATTAATATTTTAACAATTCGACAATCATATTTTATATTTTATTTATATAAATCATACATGTCAAATTTTGAATATATTAAAGGCATAATGTCAAATTTAGCCTTTGACGTTTACATTTTTTTATTATTTTGGCCCTTATTTTGTTTAACTAAATTTGACCCTCAACCTTTTAGAAAGAGTTAAATTTGACCATCAATTTTTTGAAAAAAAAAAAGGTCAAAATGATTTTTTAACAAGAATACTGACTAAAATATTAAATTTTTAAACATGACAATTCACGTATACTCCATGCTAAGTTTTTTGAACTTCTATGAACTTTTTATATTTTTTAATTTTTATTTTTATAATTTTGAATTATTTGCTAACATAACATATAAGACAAACGGTGTTATATAAACATTATGTGCACATAGATGGCCATGTGAGCTGTCACACCAACAAGATTAAAAATTAATACTTTAGTTAGCATTTCCGCTAAAAAAAAATTAAATGATTATTTTTTGAAAGGTTAAAGGCCAGATTTAATTAAAAAAAGAATAAGGATCAAATTAATAGAAATGTAAATATTAAAAGTTAATTTTATCATTATGCCTAAATAAAAAAATATCTAATTATTTAATTTTGATACATTAGAAAAAAATAGCCTTAAATTTTAATAACACTATTTAATTTTTAACATATCCATATATATAATTGGTATTCACATATTAAAAATTTTATGTAGGTATTTTAAATATAATAAAAATTCAATTTAAGTTGAGATTTAATGTTAAAACAATGATAGGCTGATGTAAAAACTCAATTAATATAATATTAATATTTTAATGACTTAATTAAAATATTTTAAAATTTAGAGATGTGTTTAGTAAAATTTACCTTAATGTAAATTTTATTTTTCCCTAAAAAAGTCTTAAAATTTAATTCAAGCCATTAAAATGTACGGCAATATTTATGTAAAGAAGCACTGATTTTGGCTTACAAATAGCTATGCTGGCAATGCTATCTCAAAAGAGGAGAAGAACACAAACAAACTTGGATTCATCTTTTATATTTGTTGATAAGGAGGATTCTCTTTCCATCATTTATTATTTATTTATTTTTTTATATAGAAAAAGAGGACTTCTCCTTTATAACATATAAAAATATCAAAAGGAGCATTACTTTTTGGAAATAATTAGGTTCCCATTCAATTCACCATTAATTTATTTTCTCAACAAATTCTTTCAAATCTTATTTCTAAATTTTTAAAATATTATTATTTTTATCACCATTTACTATTTAATTTAATTTATTATCTATATTATTAATAAAATTCTTGAGTGAATTAGTGTCACAAGTTAACCAGATACCAACCCGATTAGGAAAACACGAAAATATCTTTATTTTTTTAGGGTATTTTAGTCTTTTTATTTTAACAAAAACTAAGAAAAATATGCATATGGTGATATTTGAACTCATGTCAATTAGATTAGTAAAATTTTAAATTTACCACTTAACCAATGTATTAATAATATTGTTAATTGAATTGGTGTCACAAGTCAACTCAATAGTAGCTTCCAATTGACAACAAAATCATGTATATGATGTATTCATATGTTTAAATTTCATTTTACATATAATTTAATAATCTTTTTTAATATAGTACATGTTTAATATGTTATTATGATTAATTAATTTTAAACTATACGTTTCATTATTTATTTATATTATTTTTAAAAATACATTTATATTTTAAATCTACAACTTTCACACTTATGATAAGATTCCTAATTTTTAATAAAAAAAATAAGGCAAGATTAATAAAATATAATTAATTTAGGCCTAATTTATTAAACATGTCCACGACCACACCCTATTCATCATAAAATCTTGAATGAAGAAATTAGGTATTGCCAACTTTGATTTCAGCCCAAGCTAAAATATAAAATGTAGTGCCCAAATTAACCTTTCAAATCTATGTAATAACCATATTAAGCATAGCATTCAAATCCCTACTTTATTCAACAAAAGATGAGATGAATTGACGGTAAAGGCTGAACTCTGGACGGAGCTCGCAGAGGTGGGGGTTTGAACTTGGTAGGAAATTGAGTAGTGTTGAAGAAGATGGGGATAGAGTCAGGGCGAGGAGTTTTCGGGGGAGGTTAGGAATTTGGCGACGGTTTGATTGTTTTAGTGGATGATTTTGATTTGGACTTGGAATGAGAGGTGAGGAGACCCATTACCAATTCACCTGTTGTTTTCGTTTGCCCATGTTTCAGAAAACCTATCCACTAATCAATTGAAAACAAACCAAAACTCTCTGGCCACAATAATTTTTGAATAAATTGAATAGGGGTAAAGCTCAATCACTCCACGCTCGCCACATGGTATCAATAGAGGTAGAGAAGAAGGAAATGGTGGTATTGAAGCATGGGCGAAGCCAGAACAATTTTATAAGGGGGCCGGAAAATATTTTAATTTTTTATAGTCTATATCCTTATAATTTTTAAAGGATTAAATTAAATTTTTATAATTTTAGGGGGGCCAAAGTGTAATTTTACCTTTACTAATTTGAAATTTTTAAAAAATTTCAAGGGCTAAAATAGCAAATTTACATTTTAGGGGGGGCCGGGGCCCATGCCTGCCCCCCTGGATCCGCCTCTGTATTGAAGGCAATCGGTTCATCCATTTTAAGGCCGAAAGTTAGACAAATAGAGAGACTCAATATGAATACTTAATATATTAGGGTTTTTAATGGAAATGAGTTTCCCTAAAATGTGAATACTTTCGAATATTTATAGTATCTAATTATTCTTCTAAGCAAGGCTTTTGATGACCTAATGACGAGCTCAATTGCCCTTTAAAATAAGGGTATTTTAATAATTTCACAATTAAGTTGATTCAAGTTTATTTATGACATCAACTCAATCAATCACTTTATATATGATATAAATATACAATTCATGAAGATAATAAATTGTGCATATTAAAATAAAATTATATAAAATACATTAAAATAATATTTTAATCGAGTAGTAAATTTAACATTTTATTAATGTAATTGTGGTGAGTTTAAATTCTATCATAAACATATATTTTTATTACTATTTGTTAAAATAGAAAAATTAAAATACTTTTGAATAATATAAGTTATTTTAACTACGAAAATAATTTCAAATAGTGTAAATTTTAATTAGGAAAAATTTGTGAATGATTATTTATTAATACAGAATTACTTAAAACTGTGATTCATAAATTAAAATTTTCATTTTGCTATTACAAAATATATAAATGAAGTGGAATCACGGTTTAATACATCATCTTATTTAATTACTTTATGTTTCATGCAAGGACCATAGGAGTTTTCACGTGTGGTGAAGGAACTGAACGATTCTTCTATTACCTATCTTCATCTCTAAAATCGTGTCTCTACCTCTCTCCCTTTATGTGTCTCCATCTCTCTTACTTTCTGCAATTCCCTTAGTTCCATTGAAGAACCCAAAACAAATTGTTCTTTATTCTTTTCTTTTTTTAAAAAAAGAGAGGGTATTTTAAAGATTTGAAAAACAATGGAGAATGAAAGTGTGAACCATGAAATGGAAACAGCTTCAACAATCACAATCAAAGGCATCCTTAGTTTATTAATGCAAAATCTTGATGAAAACAATTGCAAGAGGTTGATTCCTTTGGGTATGGGTGACCCTACCCTTTATTCTTGTTTTCATACTACTCATGTTGCTGGACAAGCTGTTGTTGAAGCTCTTCAATCTGATAAGTTCAATGGCTATTCACCCACTGTTGGTCTTCCCCAAACCAGAAGGTTCAAAAATTTCCAATCTTTTGTTAGTTATTATCTTTGCTTAATGCCTGAATTTCTTCAATTTTAGTATGAATATCTTCAGCTCCATCAAAATCTGCTTCTTCTTCTTCTTCTTCTTCTTTTTTAATGTTTCATTCAGTTCTGAAAGTTATCTGAAATCCTGTTGATGCTTCGTATTTCAGTTGAAAAGCTTTTCTGGTCAAAGAAGGTTTTTTTTTTAATAATCTAATAATTTATTTTAAATTTTCATGGTTACTCAAAATAATTTATTTCTTTTAGTTCGTCAAATCCAGCAATTGATGAAGTTGAGGACTTGGAAATTATCGATTTGTTTTCTAAAGTTTTGGTTTTATTTTGTCTTCTTTTGCTCTCATGGTTTCAGGTAACATTGTGGTTCATTAAATCTAGATTTAATTTCTACGTTTAAAAATCTAAGTGACCCAAAGTAGAAATCTGGGGTTTCTGCAATCCTAAGTTCTTTGTTTTAATCTTTTACAGTAAAAAAGAAATTACAATAGATGGATAATTTCAACTTTCAAGTACTTACCTGGATGTAGGCATAATGAAGTCTAGCTTTAGTTCGTATTGTTTTGGATTTAATGCAATATAGAGCATTTATTTATGTCAAATTCAGTATTTCCTTTTTCCTCCCCCAAGTTGAAGTTTCCTAAACAACTCAAAAAGATTATATTTGATATGTGCTCGGACTCGGGTGTGATTGTTCATACGGTTATGCATCGGATACCAGTACTTCCAACAAAATAAAAGTGGGGTCAACAGAGATTTTCTCTACTCATTTTTGCATTTTTTTAAAACTTTTTAACAGGGCAATTGCAGAATATCTATCATGTGATCTTCCCTACAAACTATCATGTGATGATGTTTTCATCACATCTGGCTGCACACAGGCTATTGATGTTGCATTGGCAATGCTAGCTCGACCCGGAGCAAACGTCTTGATTCCAAGGCCAGGGTTCCCAATTTATGAACTCTGTGCTACCTTTAGACGTCTAGAAATTCGATATTACGATCTTCTCCCTGAGAATGGCTGGGAAGTTGATCTTGATTCTGTTGAAGCACTAGCAGATCAGAACACTGTCGGTTTCGTAATCATAAACCCTGGTAATCCTTGTGGCAATGTGTACTCCTATCAGCATTTGAAAAAGGTTGGTAGCATCAGTAAAATGGAACTTTTTATATGACTATGTCTGTGAGGCGAGACTCGAGTGCAGAGACTGTGCCATGCAGTAGTCTAGTGGGGAACCGGGCGTAATTTAATTGTTTGTTTGTTGTAATTAGATTGCAGAAACTGCAGAGAAGCTTAAAATTCCTGTTATTGCTGATGAAGTCTACGGGCACCTTGTTTTCGGGGACAATCCATTTGTACCAATGGGAGTTTTCGGATCAATGGTTCCAGTTCTAACTCTTGGCTCTCTATCAAAGAGATGGATCGTGCCTGGTTGGCGACTCGGTTGGTTTGTAATAAATGACCCCTCTTGCATGTTTAAGAATCCTAAGGTCATTTTCTTTCTCTTGGACATTGTCTCTGGTACTAGTCTATTTTGAAAATAATGATGCACATGAAGTCTGCAAGCATTGTCTATTTCAACAATAATGATGCTACACAAAAGGTGTGCTATGCATGTTTATATTCACCTTCAACATTTGCCAACTACTTAATCCCAAACTCAAGTTGTGCGGACTTTTGTTCTATGGATAATAGCTTTCTTGAGCTCTATTTTGCTTGTTCTGCGGATTTGCTCTTCTTACGTCTTATATGCTTATATTTTCATGTATTTTCGTTTTTATCAGACTTTCGAGCGTATCAAGAAGTATTTTGATATTTTAGGAGGACCTGCAACTTTTATCCAGGTATGTATTTATGGTACCGGCTTGTTTACCAACTAATGAAATGTGAGCATCCTATTGTTGTTCATAAGTATAGGTACCAACTGGTCCTTGAAAAAGACTTGGATTTGAAAGTTTCCATTTCTGATTCAAGTCTTTATGCCATTACCAAAGGTATTGAGTGCATTGTTTTCATGGCTTTCTGGTGGGTGTCATAGGCAGCAGTTCCCCGTATAATCGAGCAAACTGACAACGTTTTCTTCAAGAAAACTATCAACACACTGAAGCAGACATCGGATATTTGTTGGGATATGATAAAGGAAATCCCTTGCCTTACTTGTCCCCAAAAGCCTCAGGGGTCAATGGCTGCAATGGTAATGGAGCAATATAATTCGCAATCTCTGTTTGAAACTCGGACGGATTCATAAACATGTTTGAGTTTATTTTGTTCATGTATTTCACAGATTAAACTGAATATTTCCAGTCTGGAAGACATCAGCGACGACATCGACTTCTGTTTCAGGCTAGCCAAAGAAGAATCCGTTATTATTCTTCCTGGTAACTAACAAATCAAATCAAATATTTATGAACATTATTTGTTATCATAAGCATGATTCCTCTAGTTAGATTAGGGAACAACGATAAGCAAAGTTGAATACCGTCTTATCCTAGTAGACTAAGCAATCACTCTTAAGAAGTAGCACCAACTAGGTTTAGGGTTCGAATCATGGCTTCTATGGCCGCTTCTATCCACTGAGAAGCAAATTTCTGATGCAGGTACTGCTGTGGGGTTAAAAAATTGGCTCCGGATCACTTTTGCTGCAGATCCACAGTCTCTGAAGGAAGCATTAGGGAGGTTAAAATCATTCTGCAAAAGGCACACCAAGCTAATGCTGCAGCAGCAGCAGTAGCAATATTAGAAAAGTTGAAGCTATACAAACATGGCGTCAAGCCTCATACAGTATACCAGCAACCCTTACTGCTGCTCCACATCTTCGATGCTTTTTAATATATTGTAAACAACACTTAAAAGATGTTAGATATGGTTTGTTTAATGGAAAATACAATGTTCTTAGATCCATGTGCAAAGTAGTCTTCCGTATGTGATAAAATGTCCCCAAGAATCGAAGTATATGTCCGACATAGGTATTTATGTTTCGTTCCTTTTTTAAAGTTTTTCATGGTGATACGAGCATGTATCTCTTAAAGACAACTGTATAATTTGGACAAGTGGGCCCGCTTGTAGACAGTCTTACATGGTGAAACTTCAGAACATAGCCTTAAAACATGTGATCTGTAGCTAAAATCCAGTCTGAGGATGAAGGATATTTTGAATAGCATCAATTTGTTGTTAAGATTCTTTTTGTCTTTTTTCTCAGAGCAATCTTCTTAGAGCTACCTTTGTCCCATATAGATTCCAAGCCAAATATAATATATACTAGAAAATTTCCCTTTCAAGTAAGTAAAAGAGACAAGCGATAGGATAATAGTGTGGGAAGTATGTATTATTTATTCATCAATAACATATTTATAAACATAAGATTAATGAATAATAAAATTCTAAGCCCATGTCTTTCTGATGGTTGAATAAAAAACTTTTTCTTTCCCTTTTCAGCCGTCTGATTTGTGATTGACGACCAAAGGCCAATTAGTCTACAATCATTTATAGCAATACTTTTGCCGTAAAGTTTGACCTTTAAAGATGAGTTCTCAAGGATTGTCCAATGTGGGAGTTAGTGCTGATACGGGGGATCTGGGGGAGGAGAATCGGGTCAAAGGACATGCTTCTTGGTGATGGTAGCACCAGGAAGGAGGCCTAGGAAGACGACGAGATGGTGATGTAATAACGGCGGTCGTAGATGGTATTCCGTCTATATGCTTTTAGGAGAGGGTGCATTCGTTGATTGAAAAAAGTATGTGCCTCACCCTGATCATTAGGTTGATAGGAAGAACAGTAGGTTTAATGCTTTATTAAGGTGTATACCTTTTGGAAACCAAAATCCAAAATTTGCTCGCTTGGTGGATCTTGGGAAACCACTAATTCGAAGATTCGAGTTGATGGCGTCTTGCAACATGTAAAGTATGAAGCCCTTCCCAGTGTTTGTTTGGATGCGGGAGGTAAGGACACATCCAAGACTTGTGCCCATCGCGGGAAGAAAACGGTAATGCTCTTGAACCAAGCGATAAAGAAGAAGTTCCGACGTCAGACATAGATCGGAGAGTGGAGTCAGAGCGTTCTGGTGGCTTAAGATTTATTTTTTTATTGGACAGCCATGAATTAATAGAGAATCGTACGGGCGATTCGATAGATCAAAATCCATCCATTCCACTGAGTTCTGATTCAACTTTTGGCGCTAGGAATAACGGTCAACATAAGGAACCCACTAGCAATTTAAAAGGGAAAGAAAAAGCAATGGCCAAATGGGCCAAGGTTTCGGTCAAGGCTTTAAGGAATGTGGCTGCCGATGATGCGGCTAATTTGGTGGGCGGGGTTTGACCTGGGTTGATGATGGGTCTAAGATGGGGGTCCAGTTGGCACCCAGGAAAATGAATTGGATAGGTATCGGTCGGTTCTCTTGGATACTACTGTAGACAAGGGTAATAATCGGGTTATTGGACCCGTTGGGGACAGCAGTACGTTCTGGGATAAGCTGTAACGCAGCATCGTCGTCCAATGTGCGTATTCGTGCAACAAAACCAATGAAGTCGGGAGCTCAAGTATGGAGGAAGGTGGTGCCTGTGTCAGTGGCTATGGATGTAATGATCTCAGGCATTGAACCATATTCTGATGATGGAGGCTCGAAGCCATTGTCATGGGAGGTGAGCAGGCACATTCAATGGAGGACTTTGCATGATGCGGGTATGCAATTCTGTCTCCCTTCTCCATTTTCTCTTAATGGTAAGGCTTCTTGTATGGAATTGCCAAAGGTGTGGGTTCAACAAGATATTGAAAGCGATGGAGTTTAATCTTGTTGCGCTTCAGGATTAGTGGTTGTAAGGCGGATAAAGTTATTAGGAAGCGTAATTGAGGCTAATGGGCTTGCTTCTTTGGAACTCTAACGTCCTAGTGGATATTCTTTTTAATCAGACACACTTTGTTCACTTGCAGCTGAAGTGGAGGATTGTTTCCAAGGAGGTACTTTGTACAATTGTTTATGCTCGTAAAATTCTGTGGG
This sequence comes from Gossypium stocksii, assembly GCA_020496765.1. Lineage (NCBI taxonomy): Eukaryota > Viridiplantae > Streptophyta > Magnoliopsida > Malvales > Malvaceae > Gossypium > Gossypium stocksii. Next base: position 96,836,767 of record CM035632.1, on the reverse strand, counting down.
ATTATCTGATTGCTGCGGTGGATCATCACGGGGGATTTTAACTCAATTATTGCGATTAATGAAAGAAGGGGTGTTGTTTTCTTGAGGCTGTCTTGTTTTTTACAGATAATCCAGAATTTTTGTCTGAAAAATATTGAGTAGAGATAATGAACTATTTATCACTTAATACAATTTTTTTATTTTATTTTTTTAGCATCATCTTTAATTTTTTTTAAAGTTACATTTATGAAACAATTTAATTGTATTCTACTTAATTTTAAGAAATATACCAAACACATTTATAACTTAAATTCGGTATTTAAATTTTCAGTTTATCAAACAACATTTTACATATATTTACATATGAAAGTGGATATTAATGCATTGGAGCTGGAAGGGATAAATGAAGTGAAGTATGATTTACTATATAAAAATTATTATTAGATATTTATAAAGTGTAGTGTGTTTTCATTATTGAAGTTTTAATAAAAATATTTTTCAATGAAATATTAAGAATATTATTTAAATTTTAAATTTATTATTAGTGTTAAAAATTATTATTAAAATAAAATTTTATATTAGATAATTTTATTAAATTAATGAAGTATATTAATAATTCATTATATTATTAAATATAAATATATATGTTTAATAATATTGAAATTATAATATTTGATATCAATATTTTAATATTTTTATTTTAAAAATAAAAAATTATTATTATAATATTAGGTTTGATTCAAGTTAAATTTTTATATAAAAATCAAGTTATTTGTAAGGACTTTTTTTTTCCGAGAAGTTATTTATGTTTTTCAAAAGGAGAATTTAATGTTCATAAATCATTTTTCGTTAATTAAGTTATTTTTTACGAAATAAATATAAAAAGTATTCTTCGTATTTTTTAAAAAACAAACACATCCTCAATAATAATAAAAGATTGCACTTAAATGTTGAAGCTCTAAGTTTAAGCCACACTGAACTCTAATGATTGACTTGGTGGTTAAGAGATGTTCATCAAAAGAACCCACTCAAGTTCGAACATTTGGAGGAGCAAGTAGTAGGTATTTATTTGAGTACTCCCTTTGAATGTGGTGTGTGTATGGTGAGAATCTGTTAATAATAATAATAATAATAATAATAAGAGATTAAATTAAACAAGATGTAAATATTGAAAGTTAAATATTTTAGAATCAAGAATTAAGGTAGAACAAAATAAACTACAAATGTATAAAATAATGATTAGTAAATTATTGTAAATTCTGGTGTAATTATAATGGGAAAAAGGTTTGGGCATTGGTTTATTGGAATTTACATAAAATATGCAAAGAGCCAATCCTAAAGAAGAAAAATAGAGGCAGTGATTGGTTTGGATTTCAAAGAAGATTAGAGGAGGAGCCGTAAACGCCAATACCTGAAGCTACCTACTTAGCTTAGCTACCTACGTCCTACGCCTCACGTTTTCCTCCTCCCAATGGGTATTTGTACTTCATTCCATTAATTTTTTTAATAGTAAAAATAATTGACCATTGCAATATCATATTCAAAACATAATAACATATTTATTACTAGAAAATTAAGTATTTTCTGGGTTCTTTTTTTTACAAGGGAAGAAAATAGAGAATGTATATACAGAAACAGTAGTGAAAAGCTTGTGAGGATGGCCAAAAATGGGAGGAGATCAAATGGGATTCTCTTAAAATTTGGTGACTGTTTTTTGGGTAAAATAGTGTTGAAGAAGCCTTGACAACTACAACCAAGAAAGCTTACAAATTGGATATCATAAATGAAAACATGAATAACAATCTTTTTGAAGGAACAAAAACAAAAACAAAAGAAAGACCTAAGCATGCAGCATGCAGCATGCCGCATGCAGATTGCAGATAGAAGATTGAAGAGATGATTTGATGTAAAGGCTGTTAACAATCTCAAAATCCGATAATGACGCGTCAAAATCTCATTACATCGACGCCTTCTTTCCCATTGGTGATGGATGGATGGGATTGCTTGAATTGATGCATGCATGTTCTTTATCTAATCATCCATCATATATATTTTTGCTTTTTAATTAAAGCAAAATGTTTTAATTCTTTTTCAGGTTTTTTTTAGTTTAAATCACATCAAAATTCATTATACTCACATTATTTTTTAAATATGTAAACATGTTTTTAAATAAAGTTGTAGTTTTTTTTTGGGAGATTATAACTATAAATATAATTATAAATAATTAATTATAACAAGAATTAAATCAATATCAAATACAGTCCTAATGGCTTATTTCACGTTATAATTTAAAAAAAAAAAACTATTTTAGTTATTCTTTTAAACTTTTGTCTTGTTTTAACACTTCAATTTATATTATTTATCAAATCACCTAAAAATAATAGAAAAATTAACATTAAAAATTTTGCAGGTATAACATCCACATGGTAGTCCACATATATGTCACATTAGTCATTAATTAATTTTTAAAGATTAAAAAATCTTTTTAATTTTAAATTTTAAATTTTTAAGAAATTAATTAATTGTTTATGTGGTATCCATGTCACCAACAAAGTTAAACGCTAACTTTTTCATCATTTCAGAGTGATTAACAAATAATTCAAGTTTAAAAGCTAAAAGAGGTGAAAAGAATAGATGATTAAAATATTTTTTTTTGTAAAATTGAAGAGCCAAATAAATCATTATGTTAAAAATATAATTAAATTGATTCAACCTTAGACTTGAATAAATTTGTACATAAACAACTCACATGGTGAGTGCAATCCTTGATAATCCAATACACCTATACTTTATAAATTAGTATTTTTTTTAAGGATAGTTATTTGTTAAAATCTAAAAAAGAAAAAAAAGTTTAAATGTCTTTAGATATATGTACACTCAAATGAAAAATGTATATTTTGAAGGAAAAAGTTATAAATGAGTAACAATGGGTGGGAAGTTATAGAGAAAACCAAAAAATGTTTGAAATGAAGGTTTTGAAGAGTTATAAAATATTATATTTAGAAGAAAATTAATAAAAAAAAGAAAAGAAAATAAAATTTTAAAATAAATTTATTGGTATTACGAATGAGTTTGGAAAACTGTTTGTTAGTTGAGAGAATTTTTTTCTTTTTGAGTTTTATAAATTTATAGATGTGAAATGTCTCTATTTAAAAAGGTGAAAGTTTTTATTAGGAAGTTTGAAGATTAAATTGATAGAATTTATAAATGTAGTGGGTTAAATTTATTAAATTGTTTAGAATTAGGATCAAATTGATAAAATGAGTAAGTGTTGAGGACTAAATGTGCTATTATACCAGTTAAAAAAATATTTTCCGTTATGAATTTAATTGCGGGTGACCAAAACAAAAACGACTTCAAATGTTAGTGCCTAAATTAAAAAATTTAAAATCAGGTGACCAAAATAAAAACGCGAAGATAATTGAGTGAGATTTATATAATTAATTTATTTTTTTATTTTTGAATAAGAGCATAGTTAATTTTTTTACTAATATCAATATCAGATGACGTTAGAATAAATTATTAAATGAAGAAATTATAGTTGATGATTTTTAAGTGGAAAGCGAAAATAATAAACAATAAAGAAAAAGACTGTCTGAATATGAAATGTCCTCAACAAGTCTAATTCACCAACGACTCTCAGCTTTATTTAGTTTCTCTTTATTATTAATTTTTTGAATTATTAACTTTCAACCAACTTTTTTTTTTTTTTTTTTTTTGTTTGATTATGGGATTTGGCGAAAAAGCTAAGAATTTGGAGGGGGGAGTTGGCACGTTTTTCTTATTATTTTTAATGAAAATATTATAAAAATTTAAATTCTAATTTTCATGAATTGAATTTGATAATTTTTTATTTGTGCAAGAAGTAGAGGATTGTTCACCTTGAGAGGGTATTTATTAAAGACGCTTACTCTTCATGTAAGTTGTTATGTTTAGATGGGACCCAATGGTCTTTAGGATTTACAGGTATGTTCAAAGCTTGTGGCTAGCAAGGATGTTTGCCAAGTAGGTGGATTATCTCTAAAAGCGGGAGGTTTAGGTCTTTCAAGAAGACGCATACAGTCCAAATCCCTTGCTAAAATAGAGGGTCAAACGGAGAGTAAGAATCTGGGAGAGACAGTTACCAAAGCGTTCAAGTAAAGCCGAAGGATTGGTCACGATTATTTCTCAGATGGCTTGTCACGCTGGCACGTGTCCACATGTAGTGGAAGTATAATATTTTACGGTTTATTTTTTTGTCTTATTATCTAACCTTTTAATAAATACATATTGATCAAATCGAGTATTATTAATGCTATTCAATGGTTATTATTGCAGAAGTAAATAACTTGCGTTACTTAAAATCTGATTGGTGTTGGATTTCGATTTTAATATAATTTGGTTGGAGTCTAAATTTAATTGATATTTAATGTAATTATTATTTTGTTGGTAGCTTACATGTTTATTTCACGGTTCATATTCAATGAGCAAATGATGCCTTTTTCTATCATCGAAACTTTGAAAAAAATAAAGAGCCTATTTTTTCATGTTGGGCTAAAATATTCGCAGGTCCATTTTGGGCATAACCAGTTTAAATATTCCAGACATTTTGTGTCACTTATGTTGTGCAAGTGCGCCCCAACCTTGACGGGTTTAAACTTGCACCCCCTGTGTGCGAGGCAAGGTTCCAAACTTATTCATTTAATCATTTTTTAAGAGGGTTCCCATATATAAACACATCTCACTCTTGGTATTTAACCAATATGGGATCTAAACTTTTCTTTTTCTCAACAAATATTTTCAAGTAGCTCACGTTGAGCATCAATTTCTCATTCATCACTCAACCATTTTGAGCATATGATATACCGTTGTAAAGGTCTCATGTAGTAGAATATGAAACCATAATTTTATAATTCAACTCTCCACCTTTACCTATTGAGAATATGCCTCAAAGTTCCCATAAAATGCAATTTTTCCAACAACATGTATGTTCAAAGCTTGTGGCTAGCAAGGATGATAGGTGGATTGTTTCTAGAAGCGGGAGGTTTAGGTCTTTCAAGAAGACTCATGTAGGCTAAGTCCCTTGCTGAGATAGAGGGCCAAACGGAGAGTAAGAATCTAGGAGAGACAGTCACCAAAGCGTTCGAGTAGAGCCGAAGGATTGGTCATGATTATTTCTCAGATGGCTTGTCACGCTGGCACGTGTCCACCTGTAGTGGAAGTATAACCATTTACGATTTATTTTTTGTCTTATTATCTAACCTTTTAATAAATGCATATTGATCAAATCGAGTATTATTAATGCTATTCAATGGTTATTATTGCAGAAGTAAATAACTTGCGTTACTTAAAATCTGATTGGTGTTAGATTTCGAGTTTAAGAATTTGATTCGAGTCTAAATTTAATTGATGTTCAATATAATTATTTTTTTTAGTAGCTTTCATGTCTATTTAACGATTCATATTTAAGCTTCATGGTCACTCCTTCCAATAATATCATGTATAAGGTTTAAATTTGTAATTTTTTTTTAGAAGTATGATGTGTTTTACAATTACATCCAATGTTCACTAGAATTGTAACTAGTTTTTTATACAATACAATCTCAAACTCACACACCTACTTAAACTACCACATAATTAATCTTACAACCTTAAAAATATATTAAACATCCTTAATGAATGAATACATGTAATATTGAAAAATCTGGTATAAAAAAACGAAACTTATCAAGACTAGTTGAATAATTTGCGTTACTTAAAATTTGTTCTTTTTTTTGGTTAAAAAGAAAAAGGAATGGAGGAGAAGAAGGCTTAGGTAATTACAACGTCACTGTCAAGTGCTGACAATGGAGATATGAAACAGCTTTATCGATTCATGGTGAAAAATCTTTTCTTTCTTTCCCCTTTTCCTCCCTCCTCTTTAAAATCCCCCCCCCCCCCCCCCTAAAGACTTTACTCTCATAAAAGTTTCTTTCTGTTTACTACCCTTTCATTTTCTCCCTTCACTGACAGTGAGAAACCTGCACTGCACTGCACCCTTTTCTCACGCACGCACGCATACTCAAAAACTCAACCCTTTTTCCCTTCACACACAAGGGAAAGGCAATTTGAGAGATTTCAGAACGCTTCTGAGCCTCTGATAAAAACAAACACACATCTCATCACCTTCAGATCATGCCCTTCCTTATTATATAATTATTTGCCCTTTTGCCCCCTCTCTCCATTCATCAAATCCACCCCAATATAACACCCTCTCTTCATTCCTTTCCTCTTCAGTTTCAAACCCTTTTTTTCTTCACTTCTTGCTGATCAACTTTGCCTTTTGAAGTTCAGGGTTTTCGGCTATGGATGGTTACCATCATTTTGACAATGGTGAAACGCATTTACCTCCAGGTTTTCGTTTCCATCCAACTGACGAAGAGCTCATTACATACTATCTATTGAAGAAAGTTCTTGATAGTAGCTTTACTGGTAGAGCCATTGCTGAAGTTGACCTCAACAAGTGTGAGCCTTGGGAACTTCCTGGTCAGTAATCATTAACATTTTCTGCAACTGCCCTTTTCTTTGTTGCACATAAACCGATGTAATGATGATGTTGTTATTTAAACTCTTTACGTTTTTTGTATTGTTCATGGGATTGTTGTTGCAGACAGGGCAAAGATGGGAGAGAAAGAGTGGTACTTTTTTAGCCTAAGAGATAGGAAGTACCCAACTGGGTTGAGAACTAACCGAGCTACTGAAGCTGGTTACTGGAAAGCCACTGGGAAAGATAGGGAGATTTATAGTTCAAAGACTTGTGCACTTGTTGGAATGAAGAAAACTCTGGTTTTCTATAGAGGAAGAGCTCCTAAAGGAGAGAAAAGCAACTGGGTCATGCATGAATATCGCCTTGAAGGCAAATTTGCTTACCATTATCTCTCTAGAAGCTCCAAGGTCTCTCTCTATCCTTCACTTTTTCTCTCACTTGATTGCTTCTTTTTGTATCATAAACTTGTTGATCGTCTAGTGTTTTGAAGTTTTTCATCTAACTGATCAATCTTTGGACAGTACTCTAACCTAAATGAGGAATGATAAGATGCGGTTATGGATTGTAGGTTAATGGTAGTCATGGTTTTGCTTACAAAGGCAAACTATTAATGTGGCATATGAAATTATAAACTTCAAGTCTTTTTGCACTCATTCCAATCGCGAAAACCTTTGCCATTTCCCATTTTGCTGCTGAAAATCTAAGTTTTTACAGTAACATTGCCTGTTAAAGCAATGGTTGTTCTTTGAACAATGAACTGAAACTCATTAATCTGTGTCATAGCCAACCCTTGTTACTGTTCTTTTCTTCTTCTTTTTTTCCGTAAAAGCTTTCTAGCCTTGCTTTTCAGATTAACACTGAAAATGTAAGATTAACAGTAATATGGTCTCTTAAAAAGGTGTTTTTAGTCTTTGGACCTCTAGCAGTGAACTGAATCTCTCTAATCTGGAAGTTAAAAAGCAAATGTTATCTTTCTATTTTTCACCTTTTTACAATTGAATGGCTTTCCCTGTATTCATGTTAAGATTACCATTTAACACGCAAGCACTCAGTACCATACAGTTTATCATTTTCACTCTTCTTTTAACACGAAATCCAATGAAAAACACCCCCTCAAATCTCGTTTATGAAGTATTTGGCCTTTTGTACCATTATCTGCCATTTTCATGGTAATTTGGAACCTCTAGATGTTGTTTCACTGTTGCATTAACTTCTAGTTGCTTGGATGAAAAGAGAACGATTAGCTATTTGCTGCAACGCTAAGGTTTTTTTTTAGTTATTCCAGGATGAGTGGGTAATATCCAGGGTCTTTCAGAAGAGCAGCGGAGGAGCCAAGAAGGCCACCATGAGCGCCGCTTCCCTCGTGCTCTACCAAGAACCAAGCTCACCTTCCTCAGTCTCTCTTCCACCGCTCCTGGATACCACCAATGCTACTGGCAGTACTACCGCTACCGGTGCTTCCCTCACTGACCGTGACAGCTGCTCTTACGACAGCCATAACCAATCCGAGCACGTGTCCTGTTTCTCCACCATTGCTGCCACCTCTTCAGCCACCCTTCCTGCCTACCACAGCGGATTCGACCTTGCATTGCCAACACCACCCCAGATGAACAACAGTTTTGATTCAATTGCAAGGTACACAAGAAATGTGGGTGTTCCAGTATTTCCAAGCTTGAGGTCTCTCGAGGAGACCTTGCAGCTCCCTTTCTATTTCTCGGAGCCAACATTGGCGGGGGCGGCACCACCACTTGACGGTGGTTCATCAGCGAACTGGGGAGCTGTTTCTGAGGAAGGAAACAGTTGTTCTGTTGCTGATGGCAAGATGTCCGATATAGGTCCTACTGAGCTTGATTGCATGTGGACTTACTATAAGTAGAAGTTGAGGAAGGAATTTCCATTTATGTGTTTGAAAAAGACTGCTGTCTAATGCTATAATGTAGTTAGATTTCAATTTCATGACTCTTAAGTCTTAATATATTATGCATTATTACTTTTAATGAATCCTAGTATTTGCTGCCTAATGTTTTACATATTTTTCTTTTAACAAATTATTCAATACATTTATTTTTTCATTTTTCTTACGCCTCAAATGTTTGATGTCTGCAATTTTGGGATGAAACAAGACCTAATCCCATTTCCATATGCTAAGATTTTGATCTACTTTTTTCTTGCTTTAAATCTCACTTCCACAACTCTACCTAACATCATTAAATGGGCAGTTTGAATCTGTGAAAATTATGCCATTATATATAATTTATTACTACAACATGGTTTACAAATTAGAAAATATAAATATATATATATATATTATTTTAAATTTAATAACAAAAATTAATATTAACATGATATATATATAAAATTTATCAAATTTCAGTTTTTTATTTTAATTTTAATTTTTATAATATTATTAATTAATTCAAATAATTAATATCCTCACATTTTTATTACATTATTATGTGATTATATATAATTTGAATACACTAAAAGATTTAGATGTGATTTTTTACTTTTTTTTTTAGTTTGCCTTACTCTTGTTTTACATTATAAGACAATATTATGCTGAAATATTTAATTTATATGTTTTAATTTTTTATTTTATATTTTGGTTCCTTTATTTTTATAACACCATAAATTAGTCTAAGTAGTGATTGTTAACTATTTTAATCAAAATGTTAATATCATTTTTTCTTAAAAACACTACTTCAATGAAAAAAATATTTTATCATGAGGAGTTTGAATGAGTGTTTTTAAGAAAAAAAATCTTACTTAATATTTTCATCATTATTTTTATTGTTACATAAATATTAAATGAACATTTTTTTTTAAAAAAAATTCGAAATGTAAACTAATGAATTTAATAAAAGAATCTTAACAACGGTAGCAATTAAACCTAAATTTTTAAATTCGAAAAGTACACGGACTATATTCTTGAAAATAGAAGTAGGAACTTAAAAGATATTTTAATCTTCAAATTTTTACTCTGTAATTTAATACAAATAAATAATCCATTAAACGGTGAATAAAACCATATAAATTTAAATTTAAGTTTAAATATTTCAATAAAAATAAAATTAGATATAAACATTTAAATAAAGAAAATTAACTCACTTCATGGTTTGGTAAAAACACTAACAAGATTTGATACAGAATTTTATTGAAATTATTTTCACTAATTGAGTATAATTTTACCATCTCCACCTGACTGTATGCGAGAATTATTATTAATTCACTATTCCAAAAAACTTTTCCCAATTTTTTTTAGGCTTTTTTTTTTCTCTCACAATCTAAATTTTCTTTTGGTCACAAGTGGTACTTAATTTTTTTTCAAGTTGGTACTTTTATTACTCAAACTGTTAAGTCTAATTAAAAAAAAAAGCTTAATATAAAAATTGATACTTAAACCATTTTGATACATAAAACATTTTTTTATCACAAGTGGTACCTAAACTACCTTTTTTACCCAAGTTCGTACATCTATTAGTTTAACCAATTAAGTCTATTAAAAATATATAAACAATTAAAATTGCCAAGTGGCCAAATAAAAGATAAAATATTATTCTTCACTTATATATATTCTTTTTATTTTTTTTATTTTTTCATAATCAAATCAATAGTTGAACTGGTTAGGCCACTAGTTCTTAGTTTGACCAGTTCGTTCGATCAAATAAATTATTAAAAAAATTCATAAATATAAAAAAAATAGAGAAAACCAGTCCAACGATCTGTATTAGATCGATTCAACCCCTATCCTAGAACTAGTACCTCGATTGATTCTTGATTCGATCGGCTGATTCAATTTGATTCTGAAAACATTGGTTTTGATTGATGGAATAACTTATGAATCTTGTTAGGTCGAGCAAGCAGGCAGTGATGTTCGAAAACAAAACTAACCACCAGTGTCTCGACCTTGGAAGGATGAACTTGTAGCATTGTTGATATTACTAGACATTATAAAGGAAGAAAAAAAGGAAACATTATAAGCAATCATTATGATAAGTAAACATTTTCGAGTCTTATACAAGCTTATGAATGCTATAATACTAACTCGAGGTTGAATTAGGACTAAATTGAAAATTTTTAAAAAATAGCAAGTGGGAATTGCAATATCCAGGGCTTGATATCGCGATTTCAAAGATAATGGCCAAACTTCCCAACCTGAGTACTAAACTGTAAAGTTTTCAAAATAACTCAGGGCTGATATCACAATATCAAGGGTGTGGTATTGATACTGGAAACAAACCACTAGGTCCCTATTTTTGGCAGATATGCACACTTTAAAACCTTAATATTTCATACCAATTTCAAGTCACCTATCCATACCAAATCAAGACCAATTCAATATGATGACAAAGTAACATAAATCATTCATTTAGAACTTACATATTCATACCAATTTCACCAAATCCTAAAAATTCAACCTTTCATAACATATAGAACCTATATGCAAAGATTTATAGAACCTATATGCAAAAGATTTAAAGACATACCACAATTATATTGCCATTACATGTATCATACTCAAATCAATCTAAGTTGCATATATACATACTAACAATCATATAACATCTTTAAAACACTAATTTCATCAAGACTCAATCTATTAGGTACATGCCAACTAACAACAGAAATCAAATTAACAAACATTGTGAAGTCCAAGACCATTGATTCGAATGCTGAAACCAATGCTCGGGAGTCACAAACTAAACCTAACCTATGCACGGAAAACAAATCGCATGCTGAGCAAATCACTCAATTGTAAATCTATGATCTAAGACAAGGTAAGTTAACTTATAAAGCATGCATACATTCAATATTTAATCTAATACTATACAATTCTATATAAACACTTCCATTTTCACAAGGCAAGTATATAGTAATATCATTTGCTAACTCATTAGATTTACATATAACTTATCACTTTCTTAACCATTTCATATACTATTTGGTTCATTTCAATTGCTATATCTAGTTACAAATATACTCATCAAATTTTCTCATCTTTAGCATATATATATATATATATACGTATTTATATATATACTTCTCATCACATACCACATTTTATGCTATTACTGAGCTTATTGGCTCATTAATCTCAATCGGCCCACAAGGCTCACTTTTGATTTATTTTGAATATTGTATTTTCATTACATTTCATATTTTTTCCATTTAACCAATTCAGGTATTTTTACCCCTATTAACCAGACATGGTCTCGATACGGATATGCGGATCCGTCACCCCTGGTTGCTTGGCAACGATGACATTATAACGATGTATAATACTATCCTAGATTAGTCGAAAACAATGGTTTTCTCAACTCAATCAATTTTTCACCTCAGATTGTTCGGCAACGATGGTTTTACTTAATACTCTGACCCCATAGCATGCCAACTATATCCGACACAGTTTGAACTGCTAATATGGTAACCAATTTTCGTTTCACTATATATAGGTCAATTCACATTATTTTATCCTCAATTCATGATCAAAATATCAATTTATCATATATCACAATATGCTTTGATTCAACTTCATACCAATTATCTAATATCAATCAAATCAAGAAATTTTTATTCTATTCAATTTAATCCTTATCTTGATAATCATTCTCAAATATACCAAATCAACTTAAATAGTCATCAATGACTTACCTCAACAATATATAATGCAATATGACATGAAAATGCAGTAAATAAATTGGTCCTGATTCATAGAAATATAAACCAAAAATGCTGAGCTATTCGTCAATGACTTTGAATTTTCCTTTCTTTCTCAATGAATCCAGGTCAATGTTAGCTACGGATTAATATAAAACATATAGTACTATTAATAATCATCAAATTCTCAATAAATAATCAATTTATAAAAAAATCAATTTATTCAATTTAGTCCCTAAAATCGGGACTAACCTAACTTTCAATTTAAAGCTCCAATTTCAAATCCAATTTCACTATTATTCATTAGGGACCTCTTATTTACTATTATTACTTTCAATTTTAAAATTTATTCAATTTCATCCATAATGTATGAAATTATCAATTAACATTTATAATTTAATCCTTTTTCACATCTAAGCTTAAAATCTATCAATCTAACACCTAAAACTTCAAGAACACAACATCTTTCAAAAATTTAACATTTTCTCAAATTGGTAAATGAGCTAGCTAAATCAAACTCCCATGACCTCAAAAACATAAAAATTATAATAAATGACTTAATTGCACTAAGCAATTTGTTAATTAAAAGCTTGAATATTCGACCATGGAGTTTCTTCTTCTTCTTCTTTCTTTGGTTGGATGGAAAGGATGATAATTCCCTTTCTCCATCCACCAATTTAGTATTATAACTAGATTATGTGTTAATTAATAAGTTAATCATGTTTTATGCTAATTAAATCAAGATTTGTTTAATTAATCTTTTATAATTACTATTTTCCACTAATTTATATTTTTCCATGGTCTAATTTCTATCTTAGACCTCTTTTTAATTACAATTTAAGCCTTCAATTCATTTTTTTAATTAAAACGCTATAGCGATTAGAGTTTACAATTAAATGTAGTTACGGCATAAAAAATCAGAGTTGTTCCATGTTTCGACAATGTCAAAGGTGGTAATAGCATCTTCCTCATCCTCTCTAAAAATAGGAGGATCATTCTTCAGAAAATGCCATATTCAACATGGTCAAATAAAACAATATTTTCTATTGCCACGTTTTAAAATTCTCTCCAGTGAATTTCGTAGGCTTTTCATTATGACTCATAGTCACAGGTAACGTTTGACTTGTAGCCTGAGCCTGAGTAGTGGCAATCCCTCAGCCTTTGAACTGGATGAGTTGTTTGACGTATGAGACATTTTTCTGTATTCAGAATGAAGAACCAAAATCCATAAATAAATTAAAAACCGAAACAAATGTATAAATCAACCTAAATAAGTTACGATGGTAATCTGTATGCCTTAGATTAAAATTACAACAAATCATCTATCTTAAGATTGTAAGAAAATATAATATCATATGTAGTATTAATATGTCAGTAACAATAATAATGCAATACAATGCAGTAGCAGTAACACAACAAAATACTTGTAATCGGACAAGGTTGAACATTAGAAGAAGAATTTTGTTGAGGCCTGTATAAACAATTTCCTTAAGACAGATTTGACCTTTCCTCGGTGTTTTGAGTAACGTTGGACGTCTGTCTCCCAAGATACAACAACAAATGACCATAGTAGTAGCACAACAACAGTGATCAATCGAACACAATCTTGCTTTTCTCTATCACCAGGAGAAATGAATTTAGAAGGAATTTTTTATATTGATGGTTTTTTATGATGTGTTTTGGAAGTCTCCTAACTTGGCTTTATATGGAGGAGAGGAAATGAATGAATAGATTTAGACCGATTCATGAATAGTTTTGTCGAAAAGTTAATAGATATAAGTAAACAGACGCAATGATTGAAAAGATGTAATATTAAACCAAAAGTAATGAATCTATTCACCAAGAGATACAATTGCTCAAAAAATACAACTGTTCATTAAGAGACAGAACTATTGTTTAATTTGAGCATCAATTTATCATTCATTACTCAACAATTTTGAGCATATTATATAGAATATAAATCAATAATTTATTATTCAAACCTTCAATTTTATCAATAAAATAATATGCCTCAAAGTTCCAAAATATCTATTATTTTCCAACAAAGATGCCATCCAATTTCTTTGGAGGCCATTCGTGGTTAATAGCAATAATAATGCATGCCATAGTGTAACAACGCGCCAACACGAAGGAGAAAGGATTATATGAAACTGTGATTCCACATCATCTCTATCCCTTTTCCAATAGGAGAATGATAAATTAGATTTTTCTTCTTATTTTCAGCTTTTTTCTCCTGTAAAAATTCAAATCCAACTAAAAAAAGATAAAAATCAAGAGGAAAAATCCGATTTATCATTCTCCTATTGGAAATGATTAGAGATGAGTGAAATCACAATTTCATAAAGATTACCGTCCACCAGGTTCAAACCATTTATTACGAGATAAAAATCAAGAGAAAAAATATGATTTGTCATTTTCCTATTGAAAATAATTAATCATGAGTGGAATCACAGTTTCATAAAGATTATCGTCCACCAGGTTTAAACCATTTATTACTCTTTACATTGTTTCTAATTATGAGATGCTTCTTCTTATCGGAAGATCTCCATTTGTACTTGTGAATTACTGCAATGAATAAGAGGGTGAGTAACACCAAGAGATCAACAGCAGAGAAGACACCCCCTTGAGAACGTGCAGTGTGGACAATGAATCTCAGCCATTGGAAGATAACAGGACTAAATGTTGTCTCCTCTGAGGACTCAATCATGGAATTTGAATATGAAAAGCAAGATAACCAAGACATATTCACTCACACTTAACGTCAAATGATACACATATACGTATATATGCTATTTAATCAATAAAATAAGGAGTTTAAATAAGATAATGAAAGGAAATAGCAAGGACGACTTGGTGCAAATACTATGCGAGGATTGAATTGAGCCCAAAAACGAAATGGTGATATGCCAAAAGGAACGGTGAAATAAATAGTGAGCAAATACAATCAAAGACACCAAATTAATCACACCAAAAATATAAGGTTGAGCTTGAATAATAAATCCTAGGAACCAAAAAAAGAAAAACGTAAAAATAAAGAATTCAGCTAAAATAACAGACCATTATACTAAAATTTTATTTATTGGAAGGAGAAATTTCATAAAAGCATGCTGACATGGACGTGCTTTTGCCAATTCTCAAACTAAATTTTCAAAAAAAGTCAAATTTTTTTTATAATATTATAGAAATAGACTAATTTTTTAAAAATTTATGAAAATAAGCATTTATAAAGACTAAAAGTGACATAACCATTTTTTTTCAATTATAAAGTGTCACTAATTAACATGAAAATAAAACTTACAAAATAAATCTTTATATAGACCCAAAATCTCATTTCCCTTGTTTTCTTAAATAATAAGAAATGTGAGATATATGTATATATAGAGCCATGAATAAGTTTACAACTTGTTCCTAGGCAATGTGGGATTCCTTCCTTTTTTAACTAATAACATAAGATTAAAAGGCTGTACTATATTGTTAGCATAATATAAAATAAAATAAATAATAAAAAAATTAAAAGTATAATTTCTAAATTTAAATAATGAAAAATTATTTTAAAAATTAGAATTCCATAGATATTAAATTTCTATTTGTTGCATTTTATAATCTTCTATTCAATTTTAAATGTTTGAAGTTAATATCTATGGAATTCTAATTTTTAAAATAATTTTTCATTATTTAAATTTAGAAATTATACTTTTAATTTTTTATTATTTATTTTATTTTATATTATGAATGTTTGATTAATAAATAGATGGTGAGTATTTAGTACTCAAATAGTATATTTTTGTAATTTTAAAAAAGTGATATATCTTTTTTAAATATTTATTTATTTTTAATATTTTAGTATACTCATTAAAATTTTTAATCTAATTTTAATTTAATTTTCATCACCTAATGAATGCTGATAAATTTATTTCAGATGTATTTTGACTAGATAGATAATCTATTTAAACATAATATATAATTATGTTAAATAAGTTTTTTTATAGAAATATATAATATAAATATAATATAATAATTATTTTTCATATTTTTATGTCTAGATTAAATTATATTAGTAGTCATTTAACTATGATTTTTTGGCTGTCAAATTATAAAAATTTACAAAATGATCACGCAACTATTAATAATTTTTTAAATATTTATTTTTTAATATTTTACCATACTCATTTTATATTTTATAATTTTTTTACTTATAGAGGTTAAAATTTTTATTTGTAATGTAACAAAAGTTAACTTTTTGTAAAAATTTATATAGTGTAGCATTTAATCTTATATTGTTCGTTAAAAGAGGAAAGAATCCCACATTGTTTAGGAATAAGCTGCAAACCTATTGAGTCTATATATATACATATCTCATATCCCACATTACTTAAGAAAATAAGGAAAATGAGACTTTGGATCTATATAAAGATCTATTTATAATTTTTATTTCCATACTAATTGGTGACCTCTTAAAATTGAAAAAAAAATTGGTGTTGTCACTTTGAGTCTTTATAAAGGCTTATGCTCGTAAATATTTTTAAAAGAATTAGTTTATTTTTATAATATTTAAAAAATGATCTTTTTTGAAAATTTAATCCTAAAATAGACAAGAGCGCACTCACGTCGATCTGTTTTTGTTGACATGGGGTAAAGCGCGTCCCCGTCCCTTAAAACACTTCTACGTAGTTGCGTTTTTGGTTTTTTGACCCATTCCAATAAATAAAGTTTAAAATAACTTATTTTCATGAATAAAGTAGGAAATGGGTTTTTTTTTTTTTTTTTTTTTAGTAAAATGATCAAAATAACATCAACTTAAGATCAAAAATAGCTCAAAAGAAAAATGGTTTGAGAAATATGTACCAGAAGGGGACATGAGGATGAGTTGTAGAGGCTTAGGGATACAACTATCATGGACTTTCATGGTGATACTACCATCTGTTCTTGATGCCCATACAAGGTTATAGAATTATCGGCAAAGCTCTGATATCAAACACCTTGTCTCCTTCACTGCTTTGCTCACTAAATAAGCTTGTGAAACACTTCCCATCTTCCACAATCCCCTGTTTATTGCCACTGCTCTTGGTACAGCCATTGCAAAAAAACAAAGGCTCTCCCTTTATATATTGCTAGATCCGGCCTTTCTTGCTTTCTTTATTATCTTCAATCTCTATGTAATGTGGACAAGAAAAATTGCTGTTGTACATTTTTTACTTTCTTTATTATCTCCCAAAATGTTGCTTTCCATTTTCATTGATTTTTTTCAAAACTTTTTAACCATAATTATTAATTAACGAAAGAATATTAAATTAGTCTCTCTATTGTTGTGATATCCATCAATGACTTCATGTTGGCTTCGCAGGACGCAGTCATTCAAAACCGTAGAAGCATCGCTTCGTGTTGATGCTCTTGCTAGTGCACGATTAAGATTTCTAGATCTAAACTAGTTTGACAAGGTATATTCTCGGGTTGATGCTCTAGCTTAATCTCTTCTTGACTTTGGGTCTATGTTACTCTGACTCTTGATTTCTTGAGTGCCTGTGCATGACACCCATGTCTAAAGAATATTCTGATATGAGCATCATGATATGACTTTCAAAGAACACTTTCAATAAAGGCAAAAACTTGGAAAAGAGAACTGAACATACCCATGTTCAACATATACCCACATCTCAGACTCACATTTGAGTCCGAGTAACATAGCTTTTAGTTGCAGAATGCATGAAAGATTGAGCTGATGGACGTTTGTTTTTCTATTTTGTTTTGGTACTATAGCAACGGAGATGTACGCGTAAATTGGACAACTGTAACAAAAAATGGAACAACTCTCAAGACCGGAGACATTGTCTCTGTTAGTGGGAAAGGAAGACTAAAGGTGAGTGAGTGTTCGGTTTGAGAAATCTTTTGCCGTCTAGTAATATGTTTTAGTATATATTACTTTGACTTTTCATTTCCCTGGAGTGCTTGAATCCGACTCCAACGCATAGATGTAGGGTACAATCCTCCAAATGCATGAAAAAAACATAATAATAAAAAGAAGTATCTGATATTGCTTGGGAGTCCGAGTAAAAGGTAGGTTTAGCATACTGATACATTCCAGTTTGGTTTTGTACAGATTGGAGAAATTAACAGGACAAAGAAGGGAAAGTTTTCTGTGGAACTCATTCAGTATTTGTAGGGTTTTAGAAGACAAGCAATAGAGTAGAAGGATGATTTGGAGTTTGGGCAATTGAGGATACACATTGTGATGTTTCTAACTAAACAAGGGATTCTCAAATATCAGAAGCCATAGAAAAGTAGAAAGGGAATTACACTACAAGGAATCTGGCTATTGTATCAAAGCTGTGAATTCCAAGACAAATGCCAGCTTCTTGCATGGCATCTGAGGGTCATAGGAAAACTCATCACTTGAGTGCATTAGAGGCATCCAGAATATTCATATAATTTTTTTTATTAGTCAATCATTTTTATTTTATGTATTTAGTATTAATTTTATTGTTAAAATAATGGAATTTAAATAATATATGATTATTTTAAAAAAACAATATTTTATTAATAAATATTGAAAAAAATTAAAATTTCAATCTATTACTAGAAAATAACCAAACAGTAAAAAATGCTTTTCATTGACTTATCTAAATATTAGAGAATATCTTTTTTTTTTGGGGGGGGGGGGGGGGGGGGGGATGTTTATAGTTTTTAGAAATTATACGAAAAATAATTTGTGTGATTTATTGTAGTGATCTTTTACTATCTTTGTTTTAGTGATCTGAAAGGAAATGAATTGATTTATAGTAGTGATCTTTTATAATTATTACATTTTCACAAAATAATTTTATATATATATAAAAAAAAAGGAACTTGGATGAATTTAACCGATCCAAACATGTAAAAAAAAAGACTTTGTATCCAACATTCACGGGTGACAATCAATAAAGGGTTGCTACAAAATCAAGATTTACTGCATCCAAAAGTTATTACAAGTGCATGGAAGGCCGATATTATTACAGAAATGCCAAACTTCTATGAGATCTCCAGGAAAGAGTTAATAGTCTTGAATCCATGGTTCTCCGGAAGAGGAACGTTTCCCGGCCGGATGGAGATTACAACCTCCAAACCTACCAAATGGATAAACATGAAAAACAGTAATTGATAAACGAATGGTATGCAAGGATGTGCAGAGTAAAATTTAAAATTGTTCTTATACTAATTCGTAACGGTTTAAGGTGTCGGGTGTGATTCTGAAAGCAAAATAAGTCTAAAACACGAGCCAGAATCAACAGGATTAGAATATGGACACCGACAAAGAAAAAAAGATCAGTACACTACCTGCAGCTTTTGCAGCCGTGGCTTCTTGATAGACATCGGTCACAAATAGTATATCAGATGGCTTATCAACTCCCAATGACTCAGTGATTTCGACATAACTCCGTGTTTCTCTTTTATATCTTCAAGCAAGGCAAGGTGAAATGGAGTGTCACTTTGAGTTAAAATTTAGTGATAAGCATAAAGCAAACAAAGTAAAAAGACTTACCCTACTGCCGTGTCGAAAAATCCAGATAAATACTTCCTCAAATCGCCGTAGTTTGTATTTCCGAATATAAGCCTCTGAGCCAATCTGCTACCACTAGAATATATGTATACCTGTGATGAAAGAGGAAGCAAAGATCAGCATTGAAAATTGAACTTTCTATAAGTAACCGAGAACTTAGCCGAGTAAGATCCTGTCCATAAACCAATCCCAATGATAATATTTCGGCTTTACCTCATGGATATACATGACTTCTAGTAAAAAAGAGAAAATGGCAGCTGTATGCTAAGGGATGATACAGCTTCATGACAACACGATAGGACATGAACATACATTAACTTGAGCTTAGATCTAGACTAGGTCCGAGTGGACACCTATCTGGGAGCAAATGCACAGACACATATTCAAAACGTAGACCAAATACCGTATCAAGAACTACATTCAGAAAATGAAATTGTAAAGGAGTAAAGGAAATTCGTAATAATACCTTTATACCCAGTGCATGCCACTTTTCGAGAGCTTCTGGTACATCATCAAAAACTACTCCTTCAAGCTCGTTATTCTCAAATCCAGTACGCCATATATGACCCTATTTAACTTCATATTAGTCCTTTCTCAAAGGTAAGCTCCAAAAATGTATTATCTTTCAATTCATGTTCGCTTACTTGCAATTGCTTTAAGGCAGTAATTTTTCGATCAGCTTTTATCATTGCTTCGACATGAGCCACCAAAGAAGCAATCACCTTCTCTTTTCCTGCATCTTCCGAGGGGATAGGTACAGCACCAAGAACACCTTGCTTCAAGTCATCTTCAACCTGTGGAAAACATGTTATAGGCGGATAATTTAGGAGTCAATCAGGACTTCCTTGGTTGCTAATTTGTAAGAAACACAATCTCACTGCCTTAAACACAGAAAACGAGCCAAAGAAGTATCCTTAAATTCCTTCAGGTTTTCTAATTCTATACACATGCCTCAAATGCACGTCAAGCAAACAGATACTCCAGCAAAAAGCCTGGGCTTTCACATATAAATCAACAGTAAACTAACAGATGATTAATGATGATAATAGATGGTAATTTCATATATACTACAAAGGTTCCAAGTATTGTTGAAATTAAAAAGGTTCTGAATTCACAGATAATGATGGTTCAAGAGTAAATGCATTATATCACACAAACTAGTCCATTGAATGTTCTTATTTCAGGTATATCACACGAGTTCGAAGCATATGATTTGAGGGAAAGAAAATGAGTGTTGATTGAATTTTATCTAGGCATCAAGACAAAAGGTTGGCCAATCCTCATACATCCGACCATCAATTTTATCTAGGCATCAGTAGGCAGTTCACTAGTAAGAAGCAATGAATTGTAGTTCACTGCTAGAGCTTAGCCAAGGAAGCAGGCACATAATTACCGGTCAGAAGCATTCTGTGATCCTAGTGAATGGGCCATACAATCTCAGTTCTCCGAGAAGTAAAGTTCATACGGTCATTTGTGCCTAACTCTTAAAATTAATTCTTTAATGTATTAAAAGGTAATTGCCTTGAGGAAGCAAAGCAAACAATTTGTATCAGATTTGCAGCAGGAGATGATAAAAGGTCAAACGATCCAAAGAAAAATCTTACTTGAGAACGTAACAACTTAATATCATCTTGAGTTTCAGCACTATCGTAAGTTGCGGACAAATGCCTCCCAACATTGTCTCGGGCATAGGGAAAGAGAACATCTGTTACAAATGAAATAGGAGTTGTTGTTCCTTCAATGTCAAGCACAACGCAGCGCTGCAACAGTAAAAAAAACAATGTACAGGGAGAGAGTGTTTGATAAACGAAAGTAACAATTTTCTTGTTAAGCAATAAAACAGTCAAGAGTCTACAACAATGTTATCCCAACATTAGAGATTTTTGTTAGAAGGGAAACACACGTCTAGGAAACCCAGAATTTGTCCGATTTTAGAGAAAATATGTGCTTACTGGATATGGCTGGAGTTTAAAATTCGAATCCACTGTCCCAGCCTTCGTAGCCACCCTTTTTATCACGCTATTGATGCTTGAAAATCCTTTAACATTCTGAATGGGGCCATGATCTGGAGTAGACCAGTCTAAGCCTAGATGATGGAGTTTGATAGCAGCATCAAAGAGGTAATGATAACATTCAGCCTGAAATAGTATGTCACCGCTGAAGTAAGAAACACATACAACCAACGCAACATGCAAGAATCTGTCTTACTGGGAAGGAGCATCGGAAAAGCCAAAAGAGAGAAACCAAGATGCATATTCTGAAATTTCAAGTTTCACATACCTGAGTTTTAGCACTGATCCATGAGTCACCCCATACGTATATGCCATGATGGCGAACAAGCACAGAAGTTGTCTTAGGATACACTTCAATCTGAAAATCAATAAAGTGAACTTCAATATAGTGAAGACAACATTGTAATTGGATAAAGTCAAGCATAACGAATGATTTAGCATATGCAAGATGAATTTCTAGTGAGCTTCAATTCAGAGACTCAAGAAAGGTTGTTGATAACTATGTTGCTCTGACTTGGGGGAAAGTATTGGATGTAGGCATGTGTCCAATACGGGCATGCTCAAATTTTTCAATGTTTTTCTATATATTGAAGCATAATACACCCATAACCGTGTCTGAATCCATGTTGGACACGGATACTTCAAGAAAATGAAGAATTGAAGTAACAAAGGTGAATCAAGTACAACCAGGAAATAGACACATATACTGCTGGTTGATATAGAATACTCATTAATATTTTTCAGCCACATGAAAATCTATGATCATCATGAAAGTCAATCTCATAGTTCCTATTGATGAGATGAACACAAAAGAAACATAGAACTTTGGCAAGGGGATCCGTGAGATCATTTTCATAGGCTGTGCTCTCAATTATTGGGATTACGAGTTCGTCATAGTAACCATGCCCCTGAATTCCTTTTATCATTTCCATATGAGTGATCTGCAAATGTCCAAAAGGGAATAAGTAAAGCAATCGCTGAAAGAGAAGGAACAAAGAGAAGACACTGGAGAAGGAAATTAAAAGCAAGGGAAAGACACAAAGCTCACTTTAGCAAAATATTTCGGTCAGGGAAAAACTTACGCGAAACTCTTTTGAAAGTGGATTTGTCATTGTTACAAGACATGATTCCATTCCATGACTGTGGATAACCGGTCCACCATCACGCATATCATATGCCTGAGGTACGAACACTATAAGCACTTGTTTTCTTGTAAAAACTTATCAAAGGTCATGCTGAAAGGAATATCATGTTTAAAAGTAAATCATATCACAAGAGCATACTATCCTAACAAATGCTATAACATCAAAAATAGGATCATCATCACCTCAGTAAATTCTAGATTACGATTTCAAAAAAAAAATACTCGGTAAAATAAACTACTGGTTTGATTAAACAATGCCAAATAATAGTTTTCAGAAAAGCATATATAATAGTTGCCTTCATGAAAAGAGGAGCACAATCGGAGCACTTGGGAGGCTTATGAGGGTATGGCTTTGGCGAAGGTGAAGATATGATAGACCAGTCTCCTGATAATACATACATGACTAGGAAGCACCGAAACGGGGAATCCCCTCGTACCAGTGTCGTACTGGTGTCTGACACGGACACGCCGCCGACACAGCCGGATACGTACCGGACACACCTTGAAGCGTGTCAAAAAAGGACACTCCCGGACTTTACTTTAGCCTGAATCAGAAACGGAAAAAAAAAACCCATATACAAGAATAGAACTTTAGTAAACAGATAAAAATAACTTTAACATTTAATCGTGATAATTTATGGGATTTTTAACATACCTGTCTTCTTTGGAGTCGATTCGCTTATATGAAGATGATGATGCTGGGGTTTTTTTTTTTGCAGAGAATGAAATACAGAAGGAAAGGTAAGGACGGAATGAGAAGGGAAAAAAGGGATAAATGGGGATAAATGGGTAAGAAAATAAAGGGGAAAATTATGGTACTATAAAAATTGTGAAATTAAGTATAATAAAAATATGTAAGACCCATATAAATTAGATTTAAAATACTTTTTAAAAATTAATTTTAATTATAAATTAATAAATATATGTGTTACCAACATTTTTTTTTTATTAAAAGGACCCAAAGGTCAACCACAGTTTATAGCATCATTAATGATAATGTTATAGATTTCCACCGGATAATCCACATAATTACAAAGTAAATTTGCGGCCTTATTATTACCGTGATCAATCCAATTAATCTGGACCGAGTTAAAATGTTTTAAAGCCGTACAAGCCTTTTTCACACAACAACTCAAAATGGTGATTTCATGATCTTTCTTTTTAACCATGTTGACTAAAGTTGCATTGTCAGATTCTAAAATAAGCTTTTCCACTTTCAAAGTTAAAGCTAAATTTAAGCCTGCAACCAAAATTTCAAATTCGGCCCAAATCACGTCCAGGTTTTTATTTGCATGACCATAACAACAACCATGGTTTTTAGCGATAGTTCTGAACCCGACATTTCCATTCGAAACAGTAGCGTCAACATTGATATTTACAAAACCATTTGGAGGTTTCTTCCAGCCTTTATAAACCGGCTTAGGAGGGATCACAAGGGGTTCGTTGAGATTGAAGATTCTAAACTCATTGCTAAGCGCCTGTGCCCTCTCCCACACCACCTTAGCAGGATCCTCCTTGCCTTGGAACACCCTCTTGTTCCTGTTGTTCCAGCAGTTCCAAAGGAGCGTAAGAAGATCAACAACAGCCTTAGAGTCGAGCTCACGAAGAGTATCTTCCAACCAGTCAATGCACCGATCATATCCACCTTCAATGAGTCTGTTATTTAACCCCTAAGCATAAGAACCTCACGGACCTTTCAAAGCATGAAGCAACGTCAGTGCATTGTTTTTGCACCTCGGGCAAGTTGTGGAAAAATTCTGATGGATGCGAGCAATATTATTGTAGGTTGGTAAGATGTCATGGCCAATTCTTCAACTAAAAACTTTAATTTTAGGGAGCATTTTGAGCTTCCATATGATTCTCTAAAATATTCTGTGAGGGCCGAAACCGATTCTCTCGAGAGATAGCCATGAGTAGGCAGACTTCGAGGTATAGAATCCATGAGGGTTTTGAATCCACGTAAAGCTGTATTTTATATCAGTATGAGGAATGATTATATTACAAATCTGATAGATTAGTATTACAAAATATATTTTCTTTCTAGTAGATTTAGTATTTATTAGTATAATATATTTTAACATAAAAATATATAAATAATAAAAATATTTTTTATTGCCGTATCTTACCCTACCTGTATTACGTGTCTGTGTCCATGCTTCATATATGTGTCATCTGGTTCCATTCTCTCCTTTTGAACACCTATCAAAGTACCAAATCACAAGCCTGTAATTAAGCTATGCTCGAAAAGAACTTCTAGTAATTGGCAAATTGTCAACTGAACCGAGAATTACAATCCATAACCCTTTTAAAAGAGGACATAAGAAAACACAACCAGACTCGTATATGGCAGAGTAAAACCAACAACAAAAATAGCAAGGGCATCTCATACCAATGGAAAAGCAAATTTGGCTTGAAAGGTACATAACATCTAACCAAAAGTCATAAAAAATTTCTCCTTTTTAAGTAGATTTACCATTGCCTTGCATTCCAAAGATACAAATATATGATCATAAAGCAGTAACACCTAAGATATCAAACACTTAGATAAGTATAAGAAAGACAATTTAAAGCATCAAAGAAATGAACCATAAGCAAAATGAACAATTAAAAATAAAAATTCCAACTAGATTAACAATAAACCATGTAGATGACATTCTGGATTTTGGATTGAGAGTTTACTTGTAGTAGTTTATCAGCTCTTTTGGATATATAAAACAATTAGTTATCTAAAAAAAGTTTCAAATTAATACACAAACATTGAATTGAGCCCAAAAGCAAAATGGTGATATGCCAAAAAGGAAAAGTGAAATAAATAGTGAGCAAATACCATCAGAGACACCAAATTAGTCACAATATATATATATATATATATATATATATAACTTTGAGCTTGAATAATAAAACCCAGGAACCAAAAACAATACGTAAAAATAAAGAATTCAGCTAAAATAACATCAACCCACGATAAAAAATAGCCCAAAAGAAAAATGGCTTGAGAAATAAGTACTAGAAGGGGACATGGGGATGAGTTGCTGAGGCTTAGGGATACAACTACCATGGACTTTCATGGTGATACTGCCACCTGTTCCTGATAACCATCCAAGGTTATAGAGCTGCTGGCAAAGCTCTAATATCAAACATCTTGTCTCCTTCAGTGCTTTGCTCTCTAAATAAGCTTGTGAAACACTTTCCATCTTCCACAATCCCCCATTTACAGCCACAAAAAACAAAGGCTCCCCCTTTACATACCGCTAGAACCAGCCTTTCTTGCTTTCTTTAGTATCTTCAATCTCTATTCAATGTGGGACAAGACAAATTGCTGTTGTACATTTTTTGTTTTGATTTGTTTGAGACAAGACAAATTGCTGTTGTACCTGCACCTCACCTTGGACTTAGGATTGAAGTTATACTTACTCACAATCTTGTGTTATTTTTCTAGTTGTTGCCTTTTGAGCTTTGACCATCACAAACGTCCAAGTTAAGATGTTGCTTTCCATTTTCATTCAATTTTTTTTCCCAAACCTTTTTAACCATAGTTATTAAATATTAACCTAAAAAATATTAGATTAGTCCCTTTTATTTTTTGGAATTGAAAATAAATTTCAATATATTTTTTTATATAGTAAATATATTTTTTTGTGAAATTAAAACAATAACTATCTAATTATATAGAAATATTCTGAAAAGAAAAAACACCATTTGCATTGACAGATTCTAGAAAAACTAGAATTGACGTTGGATGGAGATAAAAAAATTGCAAGTCTTCTTTCTTGACCAAAACTAGTTTGGTTTTACTTTGTAGGTATGTAATGTAAGAGCCACTGTTTTCTTTTTGCCAAAATATATTGGATTCGTTTGATCAAGGCTGAATTTGATATGGTGAAAATTCTTCCTTGAATGGCTTTAATAACCTCCAAGCTGTTAAATTAAATTATTACCTTGTCATGTCCTCTATATTGAAAAAGCTTGAGGCCCTTCAAAATGCTCCAAAGTTCGGCATCAAAGATTGAACACTTCCCAAAGTATCAATTATACCTAAAGATCCAGCCTTCGTTTTCATCGTGAATTATTCCCCAGAAGCTGCATTTCTTGAATCTAATTGCATGACACTGTCGGTGATAATGAAGATCTGCTTTCTAGCATGCGTTCTTCGATGGTCATGATGTTGCAACCAATTATTTCATCACTGAAGGCTGAAAAAAACTATTTGGCCCAACCATATGAAGCTTTTACTATCTCACTTGGGCTCCAAATTTTTCCTTGAACAATAAAAAGATTATAGTAAATGTTACCTTTATTACAAATTTAAGAATTTTTAATATATAAAAATTAAATTAATTTATTTAATAATAGAGGGATTAATTTGATTTAGTCTTTATGGACTACTCAAGAACTTTAACAGGAAAAAAACATATTAATGAAAAAGAAGAAAATTGGTCTTGGGCTAAACCAATGTAAACCTGAAATTGGTCCATTATAACAGCCATAACCAATGGTTGGTTCTAAGCAACAATAACAACCCAAAGCCAAGAAACATTTGTCTTTCTCGAATCTAAAACCCTTAATCTTTGCCCCCAAATGAAATAAAACGACACGCTGAAAATCCAAAGAACGGGAAAACCGTTGGATACTAAAACCATATATTTTTTGGAAGCCATGAAAAGGGTTTTGTTCAGAGGCATATCGCTCACCACTCGCAATTTTCTTCACTCTTATTCCAAAACCCAGTTTACTCGTTCACCCCACTCGCCGCTTCAACTTGGTCTCGACTCAGGTTCGACTCATCCGAATCGGATTCTCCCGTTGAAAAGAAGCCTGACCCTGTTATAGAATCTGCTTCAGTAGCTGAAGCCCATGTCAAGGATGTAGCTTTGCCTGTTGAGGATGTTAGTAATAAAGGTAAGAAATGGGTTAAAAAAATTGGATTTGGGTTTCTTTTTGCCAATTTGTTTATTGTGTTTTTGTTTAGATGATGAGAAAGGAAAGTCAAGATGAATGAACAAGTTTGATTTTTATTTGATTGGTTTGTTATGTTCAGGTTAGTCTGGTAAAAAGTCTTAAACTGTGTCCGAGGATTTAATCTGTGCTTCTTCTTTTCTGGAATTTACTTTTTTTTATTTGGAAATTATTTGATTGGTTGTTGAGAAAGGAAGGGAAACTAAATCATGATATATGTGTGTATATATATATATATATGTTTTTGCTTGGATAATGAGCAAAGCAAGTGATAGTTTGTTTCTTAGTTATGTTGTTTAACTTTGTTAGTTCTTTGGTGCCAGAGCTGAAAACCCGAATCAAGAAAGTTGGCTGGGAAAGGGGATGAAGAGGCACTCCCTTCAGTTCTTGAGGCCGTTTTGCGGAGAAAGTTGGCTGGGAAGCATGAGGAGGCGGATGATGAATTGATGGATGAACTGAGTGTCCCTAAACTTCCTTTCTGTATTTTTTTTTTCTAATCTTTCCTGTAAAGCCAACTGCACTCTCTCATTTCATCTCTCAACGATGCGTCTCATAACACAAACCCAAATCTTGAAATGCTTATGCCAGGAAGCTGTCATCCATCGGAAATTCCCATTTGATTTCCCGAAATCCCATTTTCTCTCCACCTCTAATCCCGCTGTCCCTCAATACCATCCCAGCGTTCGCATATTTCATTTTCTGGGTGCCACTAAAAACCCTGTTTTTCTTCATTCACTTGCTAATTCTGATGAAAGCACTGGCTTTCACCAAAAATCATATGAGGCATATTTGTTGAAACTCCAGAACGTTTTAAAAAACCATAGAAATAGCAAAACAGAAGAGATTGAGCTAGCTCTTGATCAATGCAAGGTTACAATATCTGATGGTTTGGTCTTGGAGTTGGTTAGGCGAAACCGTTTTGATTGGAAACTAGCTTATGTTTTCTTCCAATGGGTGTCTAAAAAAAATGGAAATTCACTTGGTTTTGATGTTTGCAATGAAATTCTTGACATTCTTGGACGAATGCATCGATTTGAAGAGTTAACTGAGGTGTTTGATAAATTGTCTGAAAGAGGACTTATTGATGAAAGGACTTTTAGGATTTTGGTTAATAGGTATGCTGCTGCACATATGGTGGAGGATGCGATTGGGGTTTTTCATAGGAGAAAAGAATTCGAATTCAAGGATGATTTGGTTGCATTTCAAGTTCTTTTAATGTGTTTATGTCGGTATAAGCACGTGGAAACTGCGGAAACTTTATATCAATTGAAGAGGAGAGAGTTTGGCTATGATTTAAAGACAATGAATATTGTTCTCAATGGATGGTGCGTGTTGGGGAATGTACATGAGGCTAAAAGGTTTTGGAAGGACATAATTGAGTCAAAATACAAACCAGATCTGTTTACTTACGGAACGTTTATAAATGCATTGACGAAGAAGGGAAAGTTAGGTACTGCGATGAAGTTGTTTCGAGGAATGTGGGAGAAGGGGTGTAATCCTGATGTGGTAATTTGTAATTGTGTCATCGATGCGCTGTGCTTCAAGAAGAGGATTCCCGAGGCTTTGGAAGTTTTTAGGGAGATGAAGGAACGTGGTTGTGCCCCAAATGTTGCAACATACAACTCGCTTATCAAGCACCTAGGAAAGATTGGGAGGATGGAGAAGGTTTTTGAGATCTTGGATGAGATGGAGGAGAAGGAAGGGTGTCCACCAAATAATGTAACTTTCAACTACTTGCTCAAGTTTTCCAAGAAACCGGAGGAAGTTCCTGGTGTTTTGGAAAGGATGGAGAGAAATGGTTGCAATATGTGTTGTGATACATACAATTTGATATTGAGGTTGTATATGAAGTGGGATCATGAAGAGAAAGTTAGACAAATGTGGGATGAGGTCGGAAAAAGCGGATTGGGACCAGACCGGCGATCTTACACAGTAATGATTCACTGGCTGTATGATAAGGGAAGGGTTGAAGATGCTTTGAGCTATTTTAATGAGATGACATCTAAAGGAATAGTGCCAGAACCTAGGACCGAGATTTTGGTGAATTCCATGAGGAACAAGTTGAAAGAGCAAGAAGGTGAAAAACAAAAGAAAGATTTAGGGATAAATGGCAAATCACCGAGGCTTAGGTCTAAAAGGTTTAAAAAGACCAAAGCTAGGTAATGCTTCCTCTAAAATTATACCATAGTTTTAGTTCTGTTCAAATGACCGAGTCTGGTTATCATTGATTAATTTTGGTTGTAGTTAGTCGGATGTGTTCCTTGTAATTATAATTTTGATTCACTTAGTAACTTCAAAAAAAAAAAAAAGCTCACATCTATTGATTGAAAAATAAATTATGTTTAACATATGACAGTATTAGACTGCAATGTAATTTATAATTTAATTTAATAGTAATTAAATGATTTTTATAATTAATTAGATTTTTATTATTTTTAAGGATAAATTATAAAAATATTCACTTTTGTTTGTCTCAGATGACATTTTAGTCACTTATGTTTGAAATGTTACATTTTACTCACGTTATCATTTTGTTAAGAAGTTGTTATTCTATCGTTAAATTTCGTTCCTCCCTAATAGCAGTCTTATGTGGTAGTTCAAATGAGTTTCCAATATTAATTTGGATATCCAGTTGTTGGGATAAAAACAAATTTTTAATGAAATAAATTTAATCTGGACTACCACGTAGGGCATTTAAGTTGACATTTAAAATCCATTTGAATTGTCATGTAGGACCGTTGTTAGGGAGGTAATAAAGGTTAACAGTAGAGTGATCATTTTATAACAAAACGATAATGGAAGTGACTAAAACAAAACATTTTAAATAAAAGTGATTATTTTTATAGTTTGTGGGAAGAGTATTGGCACGGAACTGATTTTACGAGGCAGTGTTGGGTTAAAGCAAAGTGGTGCAATTGCTATAATTCCATCCAAAAATGACTTCCTAAAATGTTACAGTTTTGATTGGAAAGCCAGTTGTTTCAGCAATCACGTATGCAATTACAACCTTAATATGTTGGACTGTCTTTCATCATAACCATAATATTTTGCTCTTCTCAAACAAACTGCTTTAATCTACTGTTTGCATAGACATGTACTTTTACCAGGTTGAAGAGTTTGAGGCAATGCTCCTCTTTAAGCATTAGAGGTAAGTTGGGAATAAGCAATGTAATATTGCCTTTCTCTTTTATGAATCTCATGATGATAAAGTAAAAAAAAAAAAAATTATGAGAATCAGTTGAAAATTAATGAGTGCAATTGGGAAGGGATGTTTAATGTCGCGTAGACATGAAACTGGTCAAGAAATCAGATAAATTAAATTTTGTATTTTTCTACTTTTTCATTTGTTAAATTTTCATATTAGATTTGGCTACACTTCATGTGTTGAATGATCAATCAATCCAAATAATTTGAAGATCAAACTCTCATGCATGGGATGTCGTAGATTCTTGCAATTTCATTGTCTTTGCACGCAATCTCTCCATGAATGCTGGATCGGCTCGAAGCCTGTTCTTGACATATTTAGTACGGGCCTCCTCCACAATTTTGTTAGCTTTTCCGGCTTCCTCGATGAGAGAAAAGAGTGTTCGGAAGCAATTGGCTTTGAGAAATGAAGTAGACTAGGGTCATTTCTCATTTACAAACATTATGGACAAACATTGCAAGTATTGACAGGTTTTCTATCCACACTTTGTTTCATCAAAAACTAAATGGGGGCTAATAGCTATACTACTCAGACTAGGGTGTGAGTGCAGGATAAGGGTGTGTGGAATCTTCTCTAACTTCTTTCATATATTTCAAGGATCATTGTCAGGTCATATCCCCATAGCGATGTCTATATATACGTTGGACACGGGTACTTCAAGAAAAATGAAAAGTCGGAGCATCATAGTTCAGATTCTTCAGAAAGTGCATACATAAAGCCAAATAGATTAGGAAACTACTTTGAAGGAAGATTGGAAGTAGGTTGCTCAAGTCAAGACTGAGAAGCGGATCTCTAGATTCAAATTTGTAACACATACAAGTTTACCAAGTCTACCATTCATTTCACTACAAAAAGAAGCCCTGAAAATAATGCAATCGATCATTTCACAAGAAGATGGATTGATAATCTAAACATCTATCAGTATTGCAGACGATAAGCTAGAATTGGCAGAGACAGGTCCACAATAGAAAGTAAAGCGATCCAGTACAACAGAACCAGGGAGCCTCACATAGAAAAGAACATATATGATATTAAAATCAAGAAAAACCTAGGAGGAGCTTGTCCCAGCTAAGCATGTCCTCTAGAATTTCCTCGCACTCCTCTGTGTCTTTAAGATATCCATGCTGAACAACTTCCTTAATCATTTCATCCCACTGCTGATCATCCATGTTAAAGTACTCATCCTTAACCATTCTCTTCACGACTATATCCCTGGCACTATACAAAATTTCGATCTCTTCATCAGTCGAGTACAAATTATCAAAATCTGACTCGAATTCTTCATCATCCACATCGTCTCGTGGTTGCACCTCCAATTCATCCATCAATTCATCATCCGTCTCCTCATGCTTCCCAGCCAACTTTCTCCGCAAAATGGCCTCAAGAACTGAAGGGAGTGCCTCTTCATCCCCTTCAAAGTACTTCTTGATTCGGGATTTCAGCTCTGGCACCAAAGAACTAACAAAGTTAAACAACATAACTAAGAAACAAACTATAACTTGCTTTGCTCATTATCCAAACAAAAACATTTATATATATATCATGATTTTGTTTCCCTTCCTTTCTCAACAACCAATCAAATAATTTCCAAAAAAAAAAAAGTAAATTCCAGCAAAGAAGAAGCACAGAATAAATCCTCAGACTCAGTTTAAGACTTTTTACCAGACTAACATGAAGATAACAAACCAACCAAGTAAATCAAACTTGTTCATTCATCTTGACTTTCCTTTCTCATCATCTAAACAAAAACACAAGAAACAAATTGCCAAAAAGAAACCCAAATCCAATATTTTTTTTAACCCATTTTTTACCTTTATTACTCACATCCTCAACAGGCAAAGCTACATCCTGGACATGGGCTTCAGCTACTGAAGCAGATTCTAAAACAGGGTCAGGCATCTTTTCAACGGGAGAATCCGATTCGGATGAGAAGAACCTGAGTCGAGCCCGAGTTGATGCGGCGAGTGGGGTGAACGAGGGAACTGGGTTTTGGTTGGTTTTGGTATAAGAGTGAAGAAATTGCGAGTAGTGAGTGAAATGCCTCTGAACAAAACCCTTCTCATGGCTTCCAAAAAAAAAAAGGTTTTAGTATCCAAGTGTTTTCCCGTTCTCTGTTTTTCAGTGTTCCTTTGATTTCATTTCGGGGGCAAAGATTCAGGATTTTAGATTTGAGGAGGACAAATGTTTCTTGGTTTTGGGTTGTTAATTTTTTGTAGGCTTAGAACCCACCACTGATTATGGCTGTTATAACTTATAATGGACCAATTTCAGGCTTACATTTGTTTAGCCCCACACCAGTTTTCTTCTTCTTTGTCATTAATATTTTTTTTTTGTTAAGTAGCTGATAGGTCCCTGTGTTATAGGGACTAAATCAAATTAGTCCCCTTATTATTAAATAGATCAGTTTAATCCCTATATATTAAAAACTCTTAAATTTATAACAAAGTTAACATTTATTATATAAAAAATATTTTAAAATTTATTTTTGTAATTACTTTTCAATTCCAAACAAAAATTTCATTAACAAAAGTATAAACTACCAACTACAATTGACAATTTTAATATGATCTTAAATTTTAATGTTTAACATTAATTTTTTGTTCAGTTCTAAACATATATATTTTTTAAATCTTGACTATTTACGTTACTAATGGAAAGATAAACGGAAATAATACAATATTATGGATCATCAATAGGAAACATGAAATTCATAATTTAAGATCTTAATTATATTGAAATTATTTCTCCATTTAAATAAAAATAATGTAATTAATCCCCGAGCTTAATTTAATGACATATTTTAGGAAATGAAAAAAAAAGAAATTAAAAATAAAAAACAAAATTTGATGATAAGAAAAATGGAAGTGGAGACATTTAAGCAATTAAATAATGAAGCCCTTTATGTCTTTAGGGCTAGTTTGGCAATACTTTTGAAAAGTGCTTTTGAAAAGTACTGTGGAAAAGTACTTTTAAGAAATACTTTTGAAAAGTTTGATTTAAAATTTGAGTGTTTAGCATTGCTATAAAAAGTGCTTTTGAGAAATAAAATATTCATTTTAGACATGTTATCAAGTAACAAATATGCATTTAAATAATATTTAAATTATTTAATATTATTATATTTTAGTAAAAATATAAAAAAATTTATTATAACTTGTTAATATTTTAATATATGAAATATAAATTTTAAATATTTTTAAGCAATAAATATTAACTATTTATAAAATTTAATTAGAATATATAAACTATATTTTAAATATTTAAATATAACAATTAAATATTTGTAGTTAGTATTTTAAAAAATATTTTTTTATTTTTAATTAATGATTTTAACACATTTGCAATTAAGCACAAAAAAAAAGAAATTACTATGTTATTGGAGGGGTGAAAAAGTAATTAAGCACTAAAAGTGCTTTTGGGAGAAGAAAAACTAAAAATTTTAGCTTCTCCTTTTCAGAAATGCTTTTGAAAAGTACTTCTGAAAAGCTAAAAATTTCAGCCAAAAGCAGCTTGTTCTGCACAGCTTTTCTTCTAAAAATATTTTTGGAGCCAAAAATATTTTTTTTAAGCAATGAAGAATAGACCCTTAGTCTAGTCCGCAGGCAACCTTAAAATATTTCAATGAAGTATCATTAAACCATATAATTTAAAACAATTTAAAATGCAATTAAATAAATAAACAATTTAAAACAACATCCTTAAATAGCTATTCATGAGAGTTACTCTCACAATCAAAGACTAGAATAAGGAAGGCATCTGGTGTTTTCTTATAATTTCAATATAATCTCATTTCTTGAAATGTAAATGGTTGGAAATATGATTGTTGAGAAAATTACTTTACAAAGTTTATTAGAAGATATTGATTAAAATCTTAATAAAGTTATATCATCTTATTTGGTTCTTCGAGTACTTTCCTAAGAATGTAATGATAATTTTTGAATTTATCCTTATTAAATAAAAGATAATATTTATGTATTTAATTTTTATAATAAACTTTACTCTTAATAAATATTTGGATTAAATATTTAATAATAAATTTTAATTAATGTTTAAATTTTTTTTAATTTATAAGGTTAATTCAACATGATCTTGTTTTAAATTTATCTTACATATATATTTTTTAAATATAATAATAGTGCACATATAAAATCATGTATATATAAAATTTATTTTGGAATAAATGATATATATATATATATATATATAAAACTAGCAAATAATTCATTGAAATAATAGAAAAAATTTAGTATGATAGAAAGAAGGTAATAGCTTCTTTTTGTACGTTTTATTAGTAGATTAATATGTTAAACCAATATATAATAACAGTTTGGGTTCATTGCCTAGGAAAAATACAAGTTTTTGCAACATGCTCCCTATTCTAGGCTGCATTTGCAGCTGGATCAAGGGTATACCAACCGTGGTGGATTTCAACAGCCTTCTTTCTCCTTGCAAGACAGACTTTCTGCCTGCTCCAGTGTTCCTATGCAGTGATCCCACTTTTACTGCTTTATCCATCACTGAACAGGTCTCGTCAGTTTCTCAATTGGTAAATCTCTTTAGCTTGTGCTTCGGGTTTCTTCCGCAGCACATCCAGTGCCTCCAAAACCTTGAACGAGAAGAACACACAATTCATTCGCATTTCACATAACATTATGAATCTTCCTAGAACGGGCAATAGAACAGATTCACTTAGCATTTTATCGAGTTGCCTATGCTGTTTTATTGCATATTACATCATCGGGTTGAAGTATAATTGAAGCCATGCCTAATAGTGCTAAGCATTCATTCACATGAAAGAGGGTATGCGAAGAAGCACCCTAGCACACATAAAAGTCTGCCTTCCAAATATCCTATGCACAGTTGAACCGATAACCGTTAATAGGCAATCAGATAAGTGAACTGTAAAAAATTATTACCTTCTTCGTTCGGGTTTTGACTTGGAATTTCTTTGCTTTGTTGTAAATTTGCCTTTTTTTTGGCTTGACAAGCCCTCTTAGCGGCTGAATCGGCCTTCTTCTTTGGTGCAGCCTCACAAACATACAGAATAACGATTTGGTTTTTGAGTAATTGTGCTAAAAGGACTCACTGAAACAAAAAACAGCAAACATTCGAACTCATAATCTTAATCTCCAAACGGAAGGCTTATTCTAAGGAAGCAGTTAATATCTAAAATTAAAACGACACACAACCAGTAGAAAAAGAAGAAGAATTGCTGAATTTGCAAGAAGATCATTAGAATTGTCAAGAAAATCTAGCAAGAAACAAGGACAACAGTGGGGGACAACCCAGAAATATATACTGAAATTTTAATCTTTCCGGGATTTTCCTGCCATCCAGATTAAATGTTTGAGTTTTTGTCTTCTTAATAAATCTACGTAAATACATTGAGAAATATATTAAAAAAAAAAAATGCTAAATGTTTGAACGTTTTTCTTAATGATCTTCATTGTGAGTAATACTTTTTTCAAATTAAAAGCAGTGGATCTTGAAAAGCAGTTTAATGTTAAAGTTTATTGAATAGCGATGAGGTTGTATAATTTTATTATATTTATTGCGTGCATGTGATTTATATTTAATTACAATATAGAAATTTTAGATGAACACATGCAAGTATTTTAAAATAAAGTTAATATTCACAAAGCATAAGTTTAGTTAGTAAAGTAAATGTTTAAGCAATAGAATGATTTTTAAATTTTGTTGTTGGCAACGATATATTAAAATAATCATAATTGAATAACCCCTGAATATTAAAACTAATATCATTTTTTAATTCATACAAGATTTGTATCAATTTTACAACTTAAATTTATTAGATGAAAATATCATAAAAAAAAAATTAATTTGTACCATGTGTGCATTCTCAAATAAATTTGAAAATTCATAAAAAAGTTTATTATATATTAAATAAAAATTAAATGAAAAAAAATAGAGAGTGTCACTTGTTATATTATATATATATATATATATAATTTTATTAGATAAATACATTGTCATTGTTTTTAAAATAAGAAATAAATACAAATAAAAAAATTAATCCAATCGATTTAAATTTAAGGGTAAACTACACTTAAAGATCACTAAATTATTAGTAAATTTATGTTTTGATCATATAATTTTAAAAAGTTACAAAGTAATCATTGAATTGTTTGAAAGTTTTCATTTAAGTCACTAAACTATTTAAAGGTTTTTATTCAAGTCTCTGAGTTGTTAAGTTTTTTTTTTAAGTTCAGCTAGCAAACTCCAAACGACGATTCAATAATTGAAACGGTGAATTAGTACCATCGACGAGTAGAATATACCTTAGATCCAAATTAATTTGATGGTCAATGTCAAAGATTAAAAAAGAAAGTTATTGAATTTTAGTTTAAATATTTATGATATTCAAAATTATTTTATAAAAAATAAACTATAGAAGAAAAATAGATAAGGGCTTTCGATTAATACAAGCGGAACGAGATATACAACAACCTAATCGCTCCCACCGACAAGGAATTCCCCACACTGCAAATAATTTAATGATTAAAACTGTCTTAAATAACTTCCACGGACAAGGAATTCCCCCACGTTTACGGCTTTGACTCCACACAATGAAGCGCGGAAACTTCACTATATAACTCCCACGCATTTCTTCTCCCTTTTCCTTAACCCAATTGCTCGCTCTTTTCTTCCTTTTCAGTTTAAAGGAAAAGTCATGACTCCTAGATCAAAACCCATTAACCCCAACTCCAACCTGGTTTCCATGGAGATTCGTTATCGCGGCGTTAGAAAGCGTCCATGGGGACGCTACGCGGCCGAGATCCGGGACCCGAGAAGAAAGACCCGAGTTTGGCTCGGCACCTTCGATACAGCTGAGGATGCAGCGCGTGCTTACGACGCTGCCGCACGAGAGTTCCGTGGTACTAAGGCCAAAACGAATTTCGCCGATGGCGACTTCACGCGTAGCCCCAGCCATAGCAGCACCGTGGAGTCTTCGTCTCCTCCGCCTCCGTTGGACCTAACTCTAGCCGTGACGGATAATCGTCCGCCGTTTTTCTTTGACGGTTTTGCTTCAGCCGGGTCGGGTTGCCCCCTATCATGTGGGGCTCAAGGTGATACCGATTCGTTGTCTTGGGTTGTTGATTTTGAAGGAGGCGGCGTGGAAGTGAGAGAGTTTGATCTTGATCTTAATAAGTTGCCAGCCGAAATGAATTAATTATTTCCGGCTTTTTTCTTTTAATAATTAAAAGCTGAGACATAATGTATATAAAAAATTATAAAACTTTTTTTTTTTTTTTTTGAAATAAACTAGCTGGAACAAGTTTGAGCAACAATAAACCAAAAACAAAAATGACGAAAATGAACAAACAAATTAAAAGCAATCGCCCCAACGAACCAATCCCAGGCCGAAGTAATTACTCTCTCGGTAATTCACTTTTTTTCCTATTTTATATCAATTAAATTTTAATAACACAAATAAATAATTTTGTTATTATTTTTTATTGATATAAGATTTATTTATGGGCTGAGTTATTCATCTAGTTCATCCGAAATTTGAGAGGATTTAGATAAAAAAAAAGGTTTGATTAAATTACGGGTCAAGCTCAGACTTGAACATTTAAGACATGAGTTCGGTTCAATTTATTTTTATTTTTATATATTATGTAATTTATAATCCATTAAAATTAAATCTATAGTAATAAAAATTAAGATGACTATATATAAAATTATGATAAGTAAAAAATATATAAATTTATTAAATATTAAAATAAAATAAAATATTTTTAAAATAAAAAAATAATATGGACAAACCTAAAAT
Organism: Gossypium stocksii; assembly: GCA_020496765.1. Lineage (NCBI taxonomy): Eukaryota > Viridiplantae > Streptophyta > Magnoliopsida > Malvales > Malvaceae > Gossypium > Gossypium stocksii. The sequence continues at coordinate 96,797,979 of CM035632.1, read as the reverse complement.
AAGCTTAAGTCAGCTATTTACAAATATAGATGTGTTTGGATATTTTTAAACTCCTATTTTAAATTGGATTGAACTTAAGCAAACATAAAATATGTTAATCTCACGCTTAATCCTGGCTTGACCCCACCACGAACACATCTAATATGAAGTGAATTTAAAATATTATATTTTAATATATTATTTTATAAAAATATCTATTATTATTATGGTTTAATTTTCGTTAATAAGTTGATTACAATTATTATGATATGTATTTAATGTAGTAAATATTATTATAATAATTGTTTAATTTTATTATGGAGTGTGTATATATATATATATATATAAATATTAAAAAAAGTAAAATATTTTAGTAATTAAAACAACACATGAAGCAACATATTTACGCTTTGTGTATCATTGAATTCAAAATTATTTCGAGTCAAAAAGCGATGATAAACTTTCGGCCTTTTAAAGCCGGTTTGGGTCACATATTACAATTTGTTTTTTTTTTTTTTTATTTGTATTAATTATAAAAAATAAATATAATTTATATATTTAAATTAAATTTTAAAGATAATTTATATTAATTATTTAAAATGTATATTTTATATATCATAATATTAACAATAAATTACCATAAATTATTTTATTATATTTGTACTATAATCTAAGTTGAATATGTTTTAATACTAAAATAATAATAACTTGGCATTGTGGTAATAATAACATTCGAGTCAATTATAATTTTTATTATAATTTAAGTTTATATATTTCATCAATATCAATGTCAACAACAAATTTCATCAATATCAAAATTTATATATTTCATATATCATAATATTAACTAATGTGAGTTTATATATTACATGTACTCAATATATCATAATATTATTACTTAATAAATTACTTTTAATAATTTTCTTATAATTTAAATTTATATATTTCATATTTCATATATCATAATATTAATAAATTTAAATATCATTTAAGTGCATATTTTATGATTTACAACTTCATATCTAAAGTAGAAAATTTATTTTACAAATTCTTATTACGTTACTAATAAACACTATCAAAATTTCAAAAATATTTTGAAAGAATGTTGTTTCTTTTCTAACAAGTCTAGACACGAGAAGAAAGAATGGGGCAAGTATCGCGCCTCAGCATGCAAAGAAATGTATAATTCTTACTTTGGTATGTTTTGAGGTTAATTTAGCTTCAGTAGCTAGAAATATTTGGTAGATGGATTCTGATACTACTATTCACATAAGTGTTTATATGCAAGATTGCCTAAACTATCGAAAGCCAAGTGATGATGAAAGACACGTATTCGTGGGCGATGGAAAATCGATGGAAGTGAAAGCAATTGGACATTTAGGTTGTTAGTAGGATCTGGTTTTTACTTGGATTTAAAAGACATTTTTATTATACTGTCTTTTAAATAGAATTTAGTCTCTATTTCTTTGTTGGACAAACTTGGATATTGTTGTTCATTTGGAAACAATTAGTTTAGTTTGTCTTTAAATTCAAATGTTGTTGGAACTAGTTATTTAAGTGATTATGGCAACCTTTATTTGCTAGAAACAATTACATCCTATAATAGAATCTTGCATGTGGAATCACGTGGTATAAACACAAATTAAATAAGGAAAATCTGATATCATTATGGCATAAGCACTTAGGTCATATCACAAAAGGTAGAGTTGAGCACCTTGTGCCTGATGGTGTTTTAAAGTCCATTGACTTCAAAAAGTTTGATGTTTGTGTCGATTGCATCAAGGGAAAATAGACCAAAACCAAAAGACTGGGTGCCAACAAATCTTCAGATGTCCTAGAATTAATTCATACGTATGTTTATGGGTCATTCCCTACGGCATATTAGAATGGTCAACAATATGTCATAACATTCATAGACGACTACTCACGTTATGGGTACCTATATTTCATTTATAAGAAATCCTAGTCTCTGGACGTGTTCAAAGCTTATAAAGCTGAAGTTGAAAATCAACTCAACAAAAGGATTAAGAACGTTAGATCTGATCGTGGTGGTAAATACTACGGTAGATATGATGGATCAAGTGAACAACATTTAGGACCATTTATGAAATTCCTAGAGGAATGCAATATTATCCCATAGTACACCATGCTAGGATCACCTAGTATGAATGGTGTAGCCCAAAGACAAAATAAGACTCTTAAAGATATGATAAAGAGCATGATTGCTAATTCTACCTTACCTGAGTTTCTCTGGGGAGAAGCATTAAAGACAACAACTTACATTATGAATAGAGTACCCACTAAAGTAGTTGCAAAAAATCCTTATGAGCTTTAGACAGGTCGAAAGTCTTGTAACACCCCCACGCCCGAGACCGTCGCTGGAGTCGAGCTTGAGGTGTTACCGAACATAATTTATCATTTAAACAACTTTACATCATTTATTTTGATTTTCGGAATAAGCAGTTTTTCTACGTCATGGTCGCTAAAAAAATCATATCTCGAGTTACAGAACTCAAAATCAAGATCCGTAAATTTTCCCTGAATTTAGACTCACATATCTATCATAAAACATCAAAATACACAAATTTCACCTATGCGTATTTTTCCAAATATGAACCCTAACTTAAATTATTGCTAACATAAGCTTTATCGAGTTACCGGGATTACGAAAACGTAAAGAACATTAAAAACGGGGCTTGGAATCACTTACTATGGAGCTTGGAAGCTTGAAACAAACCCTAGCTATGGAGAACCCTTGAAATTTCATGGTAATGAAGAAGATGACCAATTTTGTGTTATTTTTCCCTTTTTATTTCATGTTAATATCCAAATGACCAAAATGCCCCTCCTTACTAAACTTTCAAAAATTCCATCCATGTCCAAATTTTGTCCATGAACTTAAAATTGGTCAAATTGCTATTTAAGACCTCCTAATGAATATTCCAAAGCAATTTCATACTAGAAACTTCTAGAATGCAAGTTTTGCAACTTATTCGATTTAGTCCCTAATTTCAAATTAAGCACTTTACGCATAGAATTTCTTCACGAAATTTTCACACAATCATGCAATCATATCATCAACCTCAAAATAATTATAAAATAATTATTTATACCTCAGATTTGTGGTCACGAAACCACTATTCCGATTAGGCCCTAATTCGGCATATTACAACTCTCCCCCCTTTTAAGGATTTTCGTCCTTGAAAATCTTACCGGTAAACAGGTGTGGGCATTGATTTCTCATAGTTTCCTCAGGCTCCCATGTAGCCTCTTCTACTTCATGCTTTTGCCACAACACTTTCACAAGAGCAACACTTTTATTCCTTAGTTGTTTAACTTCTCGAGCTAAAATCTTGATCGGTTCTTCTTCATAGGTCATGTCTGGTTCTAGTTTAATTTCTGTCGGTGAAACCACATGTGAAGGGTCCGAACGATACCGACGTAACATAGACACATGGAACACATCATGAATCTTCTTCAATTCAGATGGCAATTCTATCCGATAAGCTACCGGTCTAACTCTTTCAGTTATTTCATACGGCCCGATAAAACGCAGACTTAATTTGCCCTTCCGTCCAAATCTAAGAACTTTCTTCCACGAAGACACCTTTAAAAATACTTTATCACCAACTTGAAACTCAATTTCTTTTCGTTTCAAATCTGCATAAGATTTCTGTCTATCCGAAGCAGCTTTCAAACAATCTCGAATTACCTTCACTTTTTCTTCGGTTTCTTTTATTAGATCAACCCTATAGATCTAATTTTCCTTGAGTTCGGTCCAATACAAAGGCGTCTGACACTTACGGCCATACAATGCTTCATAAGGTGCCATTTTCAAACTCGTCTGATAACTGTTATTATAAGCAAATTCCACCAATGGTAGATATCTTTCCCAACTTCCTTGAAATTCCAATACACAACATCTGAGCATGTCTTCAAGAATCTGAATTACTCTCTCTGATTGCCCATCAGTTTGTGGATGAAATGCAGTACTGAAATTTAACTTTGTACCTAACGCGTCTTGCAACTTTTGCCAAAATCGCGAGGTAAACCTCGGATCTCTATTCGAAATGATCGACAATGGTATTCCGTGTAGTCTAACAATTTCTCTGACATACAGTTCAGCTAACTTGTTAAGAGAATAATCCGTACGTACTGGAATGAAATGAGTCGATTTAGTCAATCTGTCAACTATTACCCAGACGGCATCTTTCTTTCCTGGAGTCAACGGCAACCCTGAAACGAAATCCATAGTAATCCGATCCCATTTCCATTCAGGAACCATAATAGGCTGAAGTAATCCTGAAGGCACTTGGTGTTCTGCTTTCACCTGTTGACAAATTAAGCATTTCGATACAAATTCTGATATATCCCTTTTCATTCCATTCCACCAGTACATTTTCTTCAAATCATTATACATTTTCGTACTGCCTGGATGAATCGACAAATAACCGCCATGTGCTTCCTGCAAAATCTTTTGAATTAACTCCTCATTTTCGGTACACAAATCCGATCTTTAAACATCAAGCAACCATCAGGACCGATTCTGAAATCCGACTCTGTATCAACCTCACATTGCTTTCTTTTGGCTTGCAAATCTTCATCGCTTTTCTGAGCTTCACAAATTTCTTGTAAATTATCCGACTCATGATTTGGAATTGGCTGCAGTGGTGTTTGCTTTGAAGATTTGACAACATTATCTATATGGTGAAAAGTGTCGAGTATATACCGACCACAAGAGTCTTAAATACTTCATGTCACAAAAGGACTTGAATTTGAGACAACGAAGATGGTTGGAGTTATCAAAAGATTACGAGCTTGTGATTGACTATCATCTAGGAAAAGTAATTGTAGTTGCTGATGCTTTGAGTAGAAAACTGTTGTTTGCTTTGAGAGTTATGAACACTCAGTTGGAAATGTCAGATGATGGTTCCATTCTAGCCGAGCTAAAAGTAAGACCGATGTTTTTACAAGAAATTTGTGAAGCTCAGAAAAGCGATGAAAATTTGCAAGCCAAAAGAAAGCAATGTGAGGTTGATACAGAGTCAGATTTCAGAATCGGTCCTGATGGTTGCTTGATGTTTAAAGATCGGATTTGTGTACCGAAGAATGAGGAGTTAATTCAAAAGATTTTGCAGGAAGCACATGGTGGTTATTTGTCGATTCATCCAGGCAGTACGAAAATGTATAATAATTTGAAGAAAATGTACTGGTGGAATGGAATGAAAAGGGATATATCGGAATTTGTATCGAAATGCTTAATTTGTCAACAGGTGAAAGTAGAACACCAAGTGCCTTCAGGATTACTTCAGCCTATTACGGTTCCTGAATGGAAATGGGATCGGATTACTATGGATTTTGTTTCAAGGTTGCCGTTGACTCCAGGAAAGAAAGATGCCATCTGGGTAATAGTTGACAGATTTGAAAGTTTAGTAAGGAGGGGCATTTTGGTCATTTGGATATTAACATGAAATAAAAAGGGAAAAATAACATAAAATTGGTCATCTTCTTCATTACCACGAAATTTCAAGGGTTCTCCATAGCTAGGGTTTGTTTCAAGCTTCCAAGCTCCATAGTAAGTGATTCCAAGCCCCGTTTTTAATGTTCTTTACGTTTTCGTAATCCCGGTAACTCGATAAAGCTTATGTTAGCAATAATTTAAGTTAGGGTTCATATTTGGAAAAATACCCATAGGTGAAATTTGTGTATTTTGATGTTTTATGATAGATATATGAGTCTAAATTCAGGAAAAATTTACGGATCTTGATTTTGAGTTCTGTAACTCGAGATATGATTTTTTTAGCGACCATGACGCAAAAAAACTGCTTATTCCGAAAATCAAAATAAATGATGTAAAGTTGTTTAAATGATAAATTATGTTCAGTAACACCTCAAGCTCGACTCCGGCGACGGTCTCGGGCGTGGGGGTGTTACAAGTCTAGTCTAAAGTGCTTTCACATTTAGGGATGTCCAACTGAGGCAAGGCCTTATAGGCCACATGAAAAGAAATTAGACTCCAAAATAGTGAGAAATGACTTTATTAGTTATTCTGAGCAATCTAGGGGCTATAAGTTTTATGATCCCACAATTAGGAATATTTTCGAGACAGAAACTACAATATTTTTTTTAAGATTTTGAGTTTAGAGGTAGAAATAAGGTTAGAGACATTGCTTTTGAGGAGGAATTGAATTCTAACTTAGTTTCAACTATCACTTTTGACGATGCTCAAGTTCTCATACCTATCATTGATCAAGAAATGAATTCATTACCTTAACAAAACAATGTTTAACAACTCCCTATTCAAGATGGGGTATTTGTTTCAAAAGAACAAACTCAACAACCTCAAGAACAAGTGTCATTAATAAGGTCCACGAGAGAGAGGTGAAATACTATTTCAGATGATTATGTTGTATTTCTCCAAGAACGTGAGGATGGCAATGGGATGATGGAAGATGATCCAGTTGAATTTTGTCAGGCTATGAAAAGTTTTAATTCTCAAAAGTGGATTAATGTCATGCAATAAGAGTATAAGTCTATGCAAGACAATAAAGTTTGGGCACTTGTCCCATTACCTAAAGATGCAAAAGCAATTGGTTATAAATGGATATTTAAAACCAAGAAGGATGCAAATGGTAATTTGGAGAGGTATAAGGCACATCTTGTAGCTAAAAGATATACTCAAAAAGAAGCCATTGATTTTACAGAGACTTTCTCTTCAGCTTCATCAAAAGACTCTTTCAGGACAATCATGACGCTTGTTGCTTGATACTTGTGATATTAAGTAATAAAATTTATAAAAACTGATCACACCAAAAACTAACTAATATCACAATTTTAAAGGCAAGCGCACTTATCGAACAGTAGTATAGTTTAGCGGTAAGACCGAGTTATCGTACCCAAGGGAACCAAAAGTGCTAGTACTTACTTCATTTCTATTATCTAGCCTAAAAATAAAAGAGGGTTGCTTGAAACTAATTCTAAAACAAACTAAAAGTGCATAAAAAGTAAAGTAGGGAAAGACTCTTTGGGAAAAACTGATTGATATAAGCAATACTCAAGGGAGAATCCACCTAGACTTCACTTGTTATTAACTTCTTGAACTAGACAATTTTTTCACTTGACTTGATCCGTAGAGATCCTTAACCTATGTTAATACCTCCGTCGAGGATAAGAACAACTAATCCTAGGTGGTTAACTAAAGTTTCTTTATTAATTAACACCCCTAGGTTGCATTAATTCGATCTATGGATCCCACTATTAGGTTTGACCCTAATCCGGCAGAATTATGTCACCCTATGTCTAGGGTTGCATGCAACTCCACTTAATTATGGTAGATCTACTCTTAAAACAGGGACTTTTGCTCCTCTGCCTAAGCACATCGGTTTCTTGAAGTAATACCTAGGATTATTAAATCAAGAATGAAGAACACATAATTAAGAACAATTCAAGTATTTATCATATAATTCAAAAATAAATAATAACAAGATCTGTCTTAGGTTTCATCCCCCTCAAATATTTGAGAGGTTTAGTTCATAATTAATAAAGAAAACATCTCAGAAGAAATAAAATAACAAAACATAAAGAACCCAAAAACCCCTGAAGGAATTTAGGGAGATCCTCTATCTTGATGTAGAATTCTGGCTTCTGGGATGAATCAATCGGCTTCCCTTGGAGTAATTCCTTACTTTCACTCCTTGTGTTGGCAGAAATATGGTGCTCCTTTTGGGAGAAAAGAGTACGCTTTTGGGGAGAGAAAAGTCTCCCCTTAGCGAGAAATAAGCATACCCCTGAAGTTTCCTCCTAGGCTCTTATATAGAGTTTAGAATGGCTTTCTTAGCCCTTAAGTATCCTTTTTTGAGTAAAATTGAACTTTCTCACGATAGGGACACGCCCGTGTGCCACGCCCGTGTGGATCGATAAGAGGTCGTGTGCGGGCCTGTTGATGGTGGCACGGCCGTGTAGTTTGGCCGTGCTTGTCGGGGTTGGGCCGTGTTAGACCTTGTGTGGCACGATCGTGTGCCACGGCCGTGTGGTGATTCATTGGGCCGTGTCGTTTTTACATTTTGGCCTATTTTCCTCGTTTTTGGTCTATTTTTCGTTCTTTTCTCTTCTCTATGCTCTCCTGAGTATAAGATATGAAAAAGAAAGATTAAGAGCACCAATTCTCATAAAATTGATAATAATTCATCCAAAATATAGGCTAAACATGAGGTAAAAATATGTATAATTTATTGTTTATCAAATACCCCACACTTAAGCCTTTGCTTGTCCTCAAGCAAAATCTCAATCCCTAATAAAGAATCATTCTTCTCAACTTACAATCTTTATCAATAATGTTTCAAACTAATCCACAGGTAATCATATAATGAAATTTCAATCAAAAGAACATTAAAGACTCAATCGCTTTAAGTTGAGAATTTTATCATTGAAACATAAGTTTTCTCCCTTCTCCTAAGTAATTATCTCTCCATCTTAATTAACAGGAGTTGACATCCTCACTAAAGATTCACTCTATCCACTCGAAGTGTTTAGGGTTCAAGAATTAAGCACTCTCTAGTCAACCTGAAAAGCTATTACCATAGGCTTGCAAGAAAATCACATCTCCACCACTATAGATTGACATGACACATCAATCAAAATATCTTGTAATGGTTGTAACGGGGCTTGGTTAGGGGTATTGTCACAGGCTGCAAAAGAGGGTTAGAATCGAGACTGAACTGAAAAATTATCTAGCTAGAAAAATCTCTATCACTTGGAATATATTTCTAGGGCTAATTCTTATAATGACACTGTTCTGGATTTGGGAGCTTGTAGAAATATGTAAAAACTATTGAACTATTACAGATTACAGCTAAATTAACTGTATATACATTTTTTGTTGTTGTTGTTTTTCTTTTTTAGAACAATTCAAATCAAATACAATAACTTGAATATTTACAACTTTACATTCTGGAAAAGAGAATAAAGATAGATAATAATTCAACTCAAATCTTGACAAAAATAGGGGTCAAAGTAATTGAATAAGATTCAACAAAAAAATGGGTTTTTGGTTAATAATTAAAAGGTAAGTCAAAGAATGGGTTGTTAGGCTCAACGGGGTTTACTAGGGGTTAATTTATAGAGGTAGGCCTTTGTGGAGTAAGTGGGTTAAATCCTAAGTGCCTTTATCATCTCGGTATATCAAATCAATGATGTGGTCTTAACATGTATAATCAAAGCAAGTTCTAGAATAACAAATCAGTGTTGACTCACTCAAAGCAATAATAAAAGTGAGCACGAAAGAATGTATGCTCAAAAAGGCTCAAAATCTCACCAGAATTATGGCTTTTGATGTCAATCCTGTGAATTTCAAATCTCAAGATAATACTTAAAATCAAGGAAAATTACTTATGCAAAAAATGAGATTCTCAAAAATTTCAACTTATCATGCTTGATTCCCTAATGTTTTAAAGTTTAAATAATCAAAGTACAAGCACCTATGTCTTAATTCTCAACTTATCAATAGAAATTATAAATCAATCAGAATTAATTCCTATTAGGAGACTGAAGATAATGCAGATTTGAGAACAATGCATAAAGTTAAAGAAAATTTCAGGGATTTCACAGATAATATAAAGATTTAAAGTAAGTTTCCCCCATACTTAAGATGTACATTGCCCTCAATGTACAAAGATACATAAATAGCAAGAGAAGCATAATATCATAAGATATGGAGAGAATTGAAACTCCCTGAATTTAGGATGAATTTGTGAGACAGAAATTAGAAGAGTCGGCAGTTGTGGCAGGGTGTTCCCATTTCCATTTGAATATGAGCTGTAAAGCTCCTTTTTTAAACTGCGAAAATATTAATTAGTCGTGGGAATTTTGGATTAATAGAGATTACTCGTTAGGGGTTGGCCGATATGAAAAGGAAATAAAATAAAATAAAGTTCTAAAAATACTAATATTCAAATAATGAAAAAAAAAGATAAAATGAACTAAAAATAAAAAGAAATGTAAAAAGGAAAATAAAGGAGAAGAAGTTAGAAGGTGAAAATAGAGATAGGAAGTCACACAGCCGTGTGCGATGAAGTTTCGCTATGTACACGGTCATGTAGGAAGTCACACGGCTGTGTCTAAATTAACAATACTGGCCAGGGTTTGAGGACACGAGTGTGTAGTGTTGTGCAAGCCTGTGTCTAAACTGAAGGGTTGCCACGGCTATGTCACACAGCCGTGGCGATTTGTTGATAGCCCGTGCTTTGGGAAAAATTATGCTCTATTTGTACATGGCCTAGGTGCACGACCGTGTCTCCGTTTAAAATGTCACACGGCCTTAGGTACGCCCGTGTGTGTGGCTGTATGGCTCGAAAATCCTGCATTCAAAAGGGTTAGTTGATGTATTAGAAAACTAAAATAAAAGAATTTACTAAGTCAGTGCTCGGGTTGCCTCCCGAGAAACGTTTGTTTATAGTCTAAGCTCAACTCATCTCAAGCTTGTTCGTTCATAGTGGTTTGAAGAGTTGATAATCTTCTATCATACTTGTAATTTTATTATTAATGTAAGATTTAAGTCGAGTGTGGTTTACCTTGAAAGTGCCGAGTGATTCATGTTTTATTTCTACTGTACCATAAGGGAAGATTTTCATTACCGTAAAGTAGGGTATGTCACTTTTATATTCTTTCAAATTCAAGATTCAAGGGTCGTCTTCCCCTAAGAGTACCTTATCCCCTACCTTGATTTGACACGTGTTTACCTGGGGGTTGTCTTGGTGATGCTCTGGGTTGGTGTGACATATTTTGGGCTTTTCATGATAGTTCAGCCACTCATCCAGTTCCTCGATCTGAAGCATTCACTTTTCAGGTGCATCTCCCTTGGATAGACTTGTCTGTGATTGGGTTGCCTTTATGTGGAGTGTATCATGCATAGAAGGTTGAGTGGTGAGTTCAGTGTTTTTACAAGGACTAGTGACTATATTATTATCAGCAGTCTTAATCGAGTTTCGAGCTTGTAAGGTAACTTGGTCATCACCTACATGTAGTGTAAGTTCACATGTTCCTAAATCAATTATTGTTCTAGCAGTTGCTAAAAAGGGTCGCCCTAGAATTAAGGGTACATTGCTATCCTCATCAATGTCTAAAACAACAAAGTCAACTGGGAATATGAATCTATCAATTTTGACAAGCACATCTTCAATTATTCCTTTAGGAAACCTAATAGTTTTATCAGCTAGTTGAATGCTCATCTTGGTTTGCTTAGGTTTTTCAAGACCTAGTTGTTTAAACAGTTTATAAGACATGACATTTATACTAGCCCCTAAATCAGCTAAAGCATTTTTGGCGTCTAGGCTACCAAGTAAACAAGGAATAGCAAAACTCCTTGGATCTTTTAGTTTGGTTGGCAGTTTATTTTGGAGAATAGTTGAGCATTCCTCGTTGAGTTCCACTGTGGACAGTTCTTCCAACTTCTTTTTATTTGTGAGAAGTTCCTCTAAAGATTTTGCGTACTTCGGCATCTGTAAAATTGCTTCAACAAATGATAAGTTGATATGTAATTTCTTTAAGAGTTTAAGAAACTTACCGAAGTGCTTATCTGTGCGGTCCTTCTTTAGCGCGGTTGGGCATGGGATACGAGGTTTAAATTCTATGATAATTTCATCTGTGTAACTTACCTCATTCTTTCCTTTACTTACCACAGGCTCCTTGCATGGCTCTGAGTTGGTTTTGGTTAACCCCTCATTATCTATCGTATCTACGGTATTAAGTTGCTTTTTGGGGTTAGTCTCAGTATTGCTTGATAATCCACCTTGCAGTCTTTCAGAGATTAGCTTAGCAAGCTGGCCTATTTGAGTTTCAAGTCATTGAATAGATGCTTGCTGGTTCCTTAGTGCTGTTTCGGTATTTTGGAAATGGGTTTCTGACATGGTCAAAAATTTGGTGAACATCTCTTCAAGGTTCGGCTTTTTCTCTTGTTGTGGAGGTAGCTGTTGAAATCCTGGAAAATGTGGTTGTCTTTGATTTCCTTGCCCTCCTCATGAAAAATTGGGGTGATTCCGCCAACCTACATTGTAGTTGTTACTAAAAGGGTTAAATTGAGATCTAGAATTATTACCCATATAGTTGGCTTGCTCAGTTTCTATGCTGTGTCCATAAGATGAATAGTTTGGATTGAACATATTTCCTGGGGTTGCGTCGCACTGCATCACTGGCTGTGCCTGCGTAGAACCAACAAAATTATCAAACTTTTTATTTAGAAGTTCTACTTGGTTAGTAAGCATAGTGACAACATCAATATTATAAACTCCTGCGGCTTTTGTCGGCTTTGTCCTCATGACTTGCCACTGATAGTTATTCAGTGACATCTCTTCAATAAATTCATAAGTTGCTTCGAGTGTTTTATTGTTGATTGTTCCTCCTGCGGCTGCATCGATCATTTGCCTTGTGGAAAGATTCAAACCGTTGTGAAAGGTTTGAACTTGTAGCCACAAAGGTAATCCATGATGAGGGCACCTTCTCAAAAGATCTTTTTATCTCTCCCAGGCATCGTAAAGTGTTTCTAAATCCATCTGCATAAAAGAAGAGATATCGTTTCGTAATTTAGCTGTTTTAGCTGGAGGAAAATATTTAAGTAAAAAAATTTCGGTCATCTGTTCCCATGTAGTGATTGAGCCTCGTGGTAAAGAATTTAACCACTGTTTGACTTTATTTCTCAAAGAGAATGGAAATAGCCTTAGACGAATGGCATCATAAAAAACGCCATTAATTTTAAAAGTATCACAAAGTTCCAAAAAATTGGCTATGTGTGAGTTTGAATTTTTATCCTGTAAACCATCAAATTGCACCAATTGCTGTATCATCTGAATAGTGTTAGGTTTTAATTCAAAATTATTAGCAGCAATAGTAGGTCTAATAATGCTAGTTTGAGTACCAGCCAAACTAGGTTTAGCATAATCATACATAGTGCGAGGAACATTATCTTGTTCTGCGGGTAGTGCTGGAGGTGGTTGAATGTTTTGATTTGCTTCCATCTCTTCTGTAAATTCTGGCTCTTGTTCTTGATCTTGTTCTGGATAATGTAGGTTTCGTCTGATCTCTCTGCGAGTTCTGCGAACTGTCGCTTCTAAATCTTCGTCAAAAAGTAATGGCCCTACAGGGTTGTTTCTAGTCATAAACTAGAGTTACCTAGAAGGAAAAAGCAAAGGAAATTAAAATAGATAAAAATAAAAATAAAAATAAATAAAAACTGAAAAATAAATAAATATAGTAAAAAAATAAAATAAAATAAAATAAAATAAGATAAATAAAATAAAAATAAAAATAAAAAGCAGAAAATAAATAAAAATAGTAATGGCTAAAGTAATAAAAATCGAGTTTTCGTAATATTTTAATTCCCCGGCAACGGCGCCAAAAACTTGATACTCGCGATATTAAGTAATAAAATTTATAAAAATTGATCACACCAAAAACTAACTAATATCACAATTTTAAAGGCAAGCGCACCTATCGAACAGTAGTATAGTTTAGCGGTAAGACCGAGTTATCGTACCCAAGGGAACCAAAAGTACTAGTACTTACTTCCTTTCTATTATCTAGCCTAAAAATAAAAGAGGGTCGCTTGAAACTAATTCTAAAACTAACTAAAAGTGTACAAAAAGTAAAGTGGGGAAAGACTCTTTGGGAAAAACTGATTGATATAAACAATACTCAAGGGAGAATCCACCTAGACTTCACTTGTTATTAACTTCTTGAACTAGACGATTTCTTCACTTGACTTGATCCCTAGAGATCCCTAACCTATGTTAATACCTCCGTCGAGGATAAGAACAACTAATCCTAGGTGGTTAACTAAAGTTTCTTTATTAATTAACACCCCTAGGTTGCATTAATTCAATCTATGGATTCCCCTATTAGGTTTGACCCTAATCCGGCAGATTTATGTCGCCCTATGTCTAGGGTTGCATGCAACTCCGCTTAATTATGGTAGATCTGCTCCTAAAACAGGGGCTTTTGCTCCTCTGCCTAAGCACATCGATTTCTTGAAGTAATACCTAGGATTATTAAATCAAGAATGAAGAACACATAATTAAGAACAATTCAAGTATTTATCATATAATTCAAAAATAAATAATAACAAGATCTGTCTTAGGTTTCATCCCCCTCAAGTATTTGAGAGGTTTAGTTCATAATTAATAAAGAAAACATCTCAGAAGAAATAAAATAACAAAACATAAAGAACCCAAAAACCCCTGAAGGAATTTAGGGAGATCCTCTGTCTTGATGTAGAATTCTGGCTTCTGGGATGAATCAATCGGCTTCCATTGGAGTAATTCCTTGCTTTCACTCCTTGTGTTGGCAGAAATATGACGCTCCTTTTGGAAGAAAAGAGTACGCTTTTGAGGAGAGAAAAGTCTCCCCTTAGCGAGAAATAAGCATACCCCTGAAGTTACCTCCTAAGGTCTTTATATAGAGTTTAGAATGGCTTTCTTAGCCCCTAAGTATCCTTTTTCGAGTAGAATTGAACTTCCTCATGATAGGGACACGCCCATGTGCCACGCCCGTGTGGATCGATAAGAGGCCGTGTGCGGGCCTGTTGATGGTGGCACGGCCGTGTGGTTTAGCAGTGCTTGTCGGGGTTGGGCCGTGTTGGACCTTGTGTGGCACGGTTGTGTGCCACGGTTGTATGGTAACTCATTGGGCCGTGTCGTTTTTATATTTTGGCTCATTTTTCTCGTTTTTGGTCTATTTTTCGTTCTTTTCTTCTCCCTATACTATCCTGTGTATAATATATGAAAAAGAAAGATTAAGAGCACCAATTCTCACAAAATTGATAATAATTCATCCAAAATATAGGCTAAACATGAGGTAAAAATATGTATAATTTATCGTTTATCATTGCTCATCTTGATCTTGAATTACATCAGATGGACATTAAGACTTTGTTTCTCAATGGCAACATTGAAGAAACAATTTATATGGTGAAACCGGAAAAATTTGAGCGGAAGACCCAAAGAATATGGTTTACAAATTAACAAAATCCATTATTGGACTCAAACAAGCTTCTCGTCAATGGTACCACAAGTTTCATCAAGTAATTGTCTTGTTCAGTTTTGAGATGAATATTGTTGATGATTGTGTGTATCACAAATTCAGTGGGAGTAAGTATATATTCCTAGTTTTATATGTTGATAACATTTCATTCGCCACTAATGATATAGGTTTATTGCACGAAACCAAAAATTTTTTATCTAAGCATTTTGAGATGAAAAGATCTTGAGGATGCCTATTTTGTTTTAGGAATTCATGTAACACCCTTCGCCCATATCCGGTACCTCGATAGGGTTCGAGGTGCTAAATGTAACACCCTTCGCCCATATCCGATACCTCGATAGGGTTCGAGGTGCTACCGGACTTAAACTCAACCAATCATTCATATATTTTCCTCCTCCTCCACTCCATTCCACATCCTTAGTATAAATAACACACTTGTAAGTAACATTATCTATAACTTTTACTATTTACTTATGTACATTTTCAAGCTGTCCATCTGTGTCGTAGTCACTAAATTATTTTTATCTTGAGCTACAGAACTCCAAATTAAGATCCGTAAATTTTCCTTGAAACTAGACTCACATATCTACTTACCATAATTTTTCCAGAATTTTTGGTGTGGCCAATTAGTACAGTTTATTAGTTAAAGTTTCCCCTGTTTCACCATTCGACAACCCTGACCACTCTTCACTAAAATTTCAATTTCTCTTAATACAGAATTCAAAAGATGTTCATGTTTATTTATTGTAAAAATAGACTCAATAAGGATTCCAACCATATAAATTATGTTCCATAACTATTTTTGTACAATTTTTAATGATTTTTACAAATCAGAACAGGGGATCACGAAATCAATCTAAACCAGTTTCACAAAAATATAAATATCTCAAGATACAGAATTCCTTTGCTTTCTCTGTTTCTTTTATATGAAAATAGACTCAACAAGCTTTAATTACATATCTTATTCAACTTCTAATTCAATTTCTACCATTTTTGGTGATTTTTCAAAGTTAGACAATTGCTGCTGTCCAATACTGCTTTAGTGTGACATCTTGATTTCCAATTTCCACAATTCTTACAATTCAGTCCTTGCTTAATTAACCCCTCCATTGAGCTAATTTTCTCATTTAATACTTTTCTATATCATTTTGAACTACTTCATAACTTTTGAAAATCAGAATTCTAACAATAGGCCTTAATTTCAACTATTTCACAATTAAGTCCTAAAATCAAATTTCCATCAATTTTACTTGATAAAACCATCATATAACAAAATTAAAGCTTCAATCCAATATTTATTCATCACATGCTTTCAAAAGTAATCCACATCAACTTTAAAAATTAGCCATGGAATCAAAAACTAATGAATTAATAAGTTGGACCCATTTGTAAAAGTCCAAAAATATAGAAATTTCAAGGAGAGAGCAAGAATTAAACTTACATGAAGCTAGAGTATGAAAAACCAGCTTGAAACCTCTTCCATGGCTGTTTCTCAGCTGATGAGAATGAAGAAAAATGAAGAGAATTCTAGATATTCCCAATTTGGTCCCATTTTTATTTAACTAATTTTGGCAATTTTCCCATTTTGCCCTTATTTCATCCATTTTCTGATTTTTCTCAGCTATTGCCGCCCAAAATATCTCTTTTGGGCTTATTTGCACTTTAGGTCCTTCCTCTTTTGACAATTGAGCTATTTCATCACTTTTCACAATTTTGCACTTTATTCAATTTAGTCCTTTTTACTCAATTGACCACCAAAACCTTAAAATTTCTTAACGAAACTTTAATATTACCTTAGTGACAATCCTTTAATATTCATAAAAATATTTATAGCTCGGTTTATAACACCGAGATCTCGATACCTCTTTTTCTCGATATCTTGACCAAATAAATCTTTACAAACATAATTTTACTATTTCAAAAATCTTTTAAAAACCACATTTGGCTCGTAAATATTAAATAATATTATCTACGAGTTCATTTGTCCAATTTGGTGGTCTTGAACCACAATTTCTGACATTACTGAAATTTGGGCTATTACAATTCAAATACATCGAGACCGATCTTAGGGTATTCTTGGATTGTCACAAAAGAGCTATATCAATTAAGTGTTCAAAAAGTTTGGCCTGCAAGGTTGTAGACCAGGTGACACCCATGTTGCTAAAGGAGACAAATTTAATCTTACTTAATGCCCTAAAAAGAACCTTGAAATTCGTGAAATGCAAGACTCCCTATGTATAAACTGTTGGGATTCTAATGTATACTCAAGTATGTATGCATTCAGATATTATGTATATTGTTAGGATGCTAGGCAGATAGTTAAGCAACCCTAGTATGGACCATTGGATAACAGCCAAGAGGGTTATGAGGTATCTTCAGAGAATAAATATTACATGCTCACTAATAAGAGATCAGGTCATTTGGCGGTCGTAGGGTATTCAAAATTTAATTTCACTGGGTGCCAAGATAGTAGGAAATCTACATCAGGCTATATTTACTTGTTAGTTGGAGGTTGTTATATCTTGGAAGAGTGTCAAACAGACACTTGTAGCATCTTTTGCTATGGCAACAGAGTTTGTAGCACACTATGAGGAATCAAACCATGAATGTCATATCCCAAAAATCGGGTTAAAAGAATCGGGTTAGTAAATAGTGGGTTAGTGAATCGAAAATCATAATTAGGTTAGATAATTAAATAATTAGGAATAAATTAAATAAAATATTAAAATAATTAGAATTAAAAAAAATTTATCTCATGGTAACCATTATATCTTCTTTCATGAAAAGTCAATTACCATCAAATAGTAATCAAGTCATTCATCACAAAAACGGACGACTTGTGACCACGTTTACATTTCATCAACCATGTAAGGCCAAGAAGAGGATATTATTTACCCATGTTGCAGGCTATGAATTCTATTGTTGTGAATGACGTTACATACTATAGAAGTCGTACACCCAACGCACCAGCTTTCAGTTCCTTATCTATTTGAACTCAAGCTTTTACTTACATCAAAGTGTACGATTCACGCATACATAGTTCATTATTCTCTCAGGATTTAGGTATGTCACACTATTAGTGTCACAAGTGAATAAATCCATAAACGAATTTAGGATCTATTCTACTTGGGTCCAGTTCGATGTACTGCCAGTCCATTTAGTCATATCTATGTCTCTATCTTCAAAGAGTCATCCGTAACGATGCCCAAGACAAATCATCTCCCCAATTGGACTTGATAAACGACGTATTAGTCTTTCAATCGGTTTGCTCATTTTTTATTAGACCAAGTACATGTTTAGATTCATCTATTAATACAAGTTATCTTTCTATATTATGATCTGACCACGTAATACCACTTAGTATCAGTTTAAATATTAGACAATCAATGAGCAACATTTGCTTCTATTCTGCTTTGCGTGTGCAAAAACCATATGAGGACAATATATAAAGTATTAATATAATTCGTGAATTTGTTTTATTAATCAATTTGTTCAAAAAATTAGAAGTGTACTTAGACGAAAATACTACACTTAGAACACCAAATCCAACATACATTTATCAAGAAACATATGTTGCCTAAGTGGGAGATTGTTGGATTAAAATCCTCAATTATGGTACATATGTATAATGTATAATGCTATTATAAAGTGTGATATAAAATTAAGTAACCAATTGTGTTATAAGTGTCATAAGTATCAAGGTATCATAGAAATAATGTGTAGATACCTTAAGTTGTATTTATAATTTGACATAATTTGATGAGGGGCCAACTTATAAATACGTAAAACTGATTTAATAATAGTTATTTAAAAAGAGGTAGTGGTCCCCAAGAAATAGATTATATATTTTGTATTTCTTTTCCATCCCCATGAGAGAATTATACAAACAGAAAATTTATTTTCTTGGACGATAAATAAATCCTTCTAGACAACCTCCAACAATGGATTCAAATACACTTCTGCATATAATTTTGTTCTTAATGATCTGACATGATAGTTTCTGATTTATATATGTTTTTTTGTCAACTAACAATAATATTTTAATTTCATCTTAACCTTCAATAAAAAATTCATAACTTCACTTAGAACATACTTCTAACTTTCTCCTTGATTGTTAGCAACCACATGCTCAAAAATTACATTAGAATCTTATCATTACCAAATGTCCCTTATGAATTGATATATAGTTATAGAATTTACTTCTTTTTTTTTTTTGAAAGTGAAAATATCAAATATCTCATCTGTCCCTATTTTTTCCATAACATATTTAAGCTACACCCTTTTAATATTTTTTTGAGATTAGAGGTGAGCGTTCGACCGAATCATGTGAAAAAATTTTGAGTTAACCGAGTTGATGAATAATATTTTATCATTCTAAGTTGATTTTAATTTTTTTCGAATCAAGTCGAGTGAAATGAAATTCGAGTCCAGTCGAATCAAGTGAAATTGTTCGAGTTAAATTAAAAAAATTAACATGTCACATTAAAATCTTGTTACAGTATAACTAATTTCATGTTAGACCCCATAAACTTGAAACCATATATATTTGAAAACCTTTTCAAAGTAAAATAATAATAACAATAAATAAGATACTTTAGTATTATAAACTTGAATCGTTAATTAACTTATTTACATCTCAAATTTATTATTTTAGAACATTTTTAAAATTTTAACTTTCATTATATATTTTTTAGAATTTTTTTAAAATTATTATTATTTTTTAAAAAATATAAATTTGAAATTTTATAAATACTTTGAATTTTAAAAATTATTTTATAATTTTTGTTGAGAGAAAAATTAATTTATTCTATTAATATAATAAGTTTAATATTATTCTTTATCTATTTAAATAAGGTTTAAATATACCAAAAAATTTTACACTCTTTCAAAATTTATACTTTAATTTTGAGATATTGAGTTACTATATTTTTTTTATTTAAAATTTTGGTCTCTTCATTTAATTTTGTCGTTAAAATTAATAATATCAAAAGTAAAATAACCTTTTTAGCCCTCAACATTTATAGTTTTTTTTTTTTTTACTTTGTTCTTACTTTTTTTTCAACCATAAGTGTCATCATCTGTTTTATTGTCTGAGCAAAGTCCTATTCAAATGGAGGTGGTACTTAGGTAAAGTCGTCCCAACAATGTCAACTCTCGGATTGGTCTTTACCTTTAATAATGTCAACTTTGGGATTCGTCCCTACCTTTAAAATTATTTAAAAAATTTTAAAAATGTTTTTTTTCATTTTTAAATAAAAACATAAAAAATAAAAAATATATAATTGTTTTGTTAAATAAAAGTTATGAAAAAATAAATAAATATGCTTTAAAATTTTAAAAATTAAAGATAATTTTTTTAAAAAATATAAACAAAAATTATGAATTTCAACGTTATCTAAATCGAATTGAACCAGTCAATCAGACTAGGAATTAAATGGGTATCGGTCTAATGAGAGGTAAAAAATCGGTTGACCCGTGAATCGGTACAGCCTGGTTGAATTGGGCTAAAAAATAAATTGAATCGATAATTGAATTGATTTTGAACATATCTAACCAATTGGTTTCCACAATGATTGGTCCAACCAATTCAAAGCAATAAATTATTAGAAAATAAAATTTGTAAAAGTCCATTCAATTTCTGATTTTTTAGCTCAGTTCAACCAGTCCGCACCAATTTGCAGTTTATCTATTTTTAAAAATTTTAACTCTCAACATTTATAGTTTTTTCTCAATTTAGTTCATACCCTTTACAAGTACATAGATTTTTATAAATAGAAAAACTATATTTTTTCTTATTTTAAACAAAAACATAATAATTTTAAAAAATGAAAAAAAAATCTTTAAAATTCAAAAATAAAAATATTTTCTAAAAAATATTTTAAAAATATAAAAATTTTAAAATTCAATGTAATCTAAAATTGGATTGGACCAATTAGATTAAGAACCAATTGGGGTATCGGTTTGTAAAAAATTAGTTGACTTGTGAATTAGTACGAATTGATTGAACCAAGCTAAAAAATAGTTGAACTAGTACGTGAACCAATTTTTATATTTTTTAAGTATATTTTTTTATTTTTAATAATTTATTTACTTTGAACCGATCAAACCAATTGTTTGGGGAATCAATTGGTCAAACTAGTTCAATATCGCTTCAATTGATTTTTTAGCTCGATTCAATCAGCCCATACCAATTTGAGGGTGAATCAATTGTTTTACCTATTTTCGGATTGATGCCCTAATCGATTTTTGGTTCGACAGTCTGGTCTGCCTAGTTTAGGTATAATTGAATTTGGGAAAATTTATATTTTTAAAATTATTTATATATTTTATTTTTTATCATTTTTTCTATTTTTATTTAAAATATGAAAAAAATATTTTAAAAAATAATTTAAGTACTTTGACTAAGGATTAAATAGACAAAAAATATAAATATTGAAGGTTAAAAAATTATTTTACCTTTGACACAATTAACTTTAATTGGTCGGACCAAGAATTTTAAAAAATAAAAAGGACAAGGACTTAATGTTTCAAAATTAAAAGTTAAAGACTAAATTTTAACTTTCAAAAGAGTACAGGGACCTTTAAATAAAATAAGATCCACATGTGATACATTCTTGAAAGAGGTGGCCGCGGCGGCTGCCACTTTTTGAGTGGGGCCACGCCAGTCTTCGTGTCGTCTTGATTCCGCCAAACTAAACTCTCTTTAATGTCACGCATAAGTAATATTTGTATGATTAATTCCGCCCACAATATCACGTTGAAAATTCATATCTCCATCCAATCATTGTTAGCCACTGCTCGACATCACGTGAAACTTTTGGACGCTTATGCCGGCGGCTATGGAATGATAAAAAGGCATGCGATCTTGTCCGAATGTGAGTAACAGTTAAGCTGACGTGTCGGCTTGGATTTTGGAGAATGGCGGCAACTCACTGCTTTGTTTGTTAACTCAATGCCAACAAGCTCTTAAATTTATTTAATTAGCTTTGGAAAACTTAAATAACTTATTGAAAATTTACTTTAATAGTAAAACTGGTTTTTATATTTTAAATATTAATTTTTTTTAAGTTTTATGTAATTTCATAAATTATTAATATACTTATTTTATATTTATATATTAAATACACAAATAATTATATTTATCTAATATAAAAATAAATTGATATATATTTTTTAAATGTGTATGGTTGATTCAAAATGAAGTTTTATATACACATTTGTGGATACAAGGGACAAGCAGAGCCTTTTTCAAAAATTGAAAAATTACAACTCTAGTCTCTTATAAATGATCCAATTATAAATTAAGATAAAAGAAAAGTTATACTTTGAACCCCTAGAAAATGAAAAATGTTCCATTTAATCCCTTAAAAAAGGATATATCATAAATTAATACATGAAAATAAATTATATTTGACATCTCAAAAATTTGTAATTCAAATTTAACCTTGAAAAGTTTTAGTTGTATAATTGCACCAAATAAAAATTCAGCACAACACTAGACATGAGAGGTCATGATTAATATTTAATTATTTGTGAAAAAAATATGTTTTCGTTCATTTTCTTCCTCCTCTCCCCCTGAACGAATGAGAGAGGCCCCAGTGAAAGACACTACCACTTAGGTTATGCTCAGTTCCATTAGTTTCTTAGACGGTACAAATACAAGGGGCTTGGCAACACGCGAGACCTTGCATTCTGCTTCTAACGCTCAATCTTCAGTTGCTTAAAGGTTCCACCAAGGCATGAACAAAGAAACTTGAATATTCAATCTTTACCTCAAATTTTAAAATGGAACTTTAGAATTCTTACACCCACCAAAAATAAAAGAGTCTCTGAAACTACATGGATGAAATGCAATGGAAGCCATATCCGTATCTTCAGAAGAAACCTGGAAGGATGCGTTTCATTATTGGCTCAGATTAGGTGATATCCATATCTAAATATTGCAATCATATAAACTATCTTCATTCATAAAACATGGAAGGTTGCTCCTATCGATGGTCATGAGGCCCTGACAGAGGCCTCCAATCCGTTTGTTAATGAAAATGATCAGATATACTACGAAAGACATTATGTTTAATGAATTTGATTAATGTTGCTGAGATTACATTTTATCATGTCATAATTGCAAACCCTAATTATACATCAATGATGTAAAAAATGCGACAATTGCTAGCAATGTTATGTACATCAAAATCAGAACAAATGAAACATAGATGTATAATCGATCTCACAGTTTTCATTTTTAACTCGGGTTGAGATCCAGAGATGTTTGGCTTTGCCATCTGCATTTTATGAGAAAGCTTTTACAACAGTTTCGTGCCATTAAATAGCAAATTGTAAACAAGACTTCATCTTGTGAAATAATGAAATCATTTGTTAGGTAAGGGAGTAATGTTCCGTCAAACCTGGAAAGAAGAAATCTTGCCAGTGGGCTCAAGTTGGAATTTGAATGAAGTTCTTTATGCTGCAGCCTTTTCTTACCGTCAGTTTCTGGGCTTGAATTTTGCACATCTTCAGGAGTCACCTTGCCTTTATTGAACATCCGAGCTGCTACGTCCTGCAAACCTTTCATTGACGGTTCCTTCGAGCTGCAAAAGTTTACTTCTGCTTGAGTTTCTTCAAGTTAAAAGACCAAAAACAATTATTTATTCCCGAACCTGGCTAGTCGATTGAGCAATTTGCAAACAAGAGCTTCGCATGATCCAGGCTTTGTACGCTCCATATGTATGAGGGAATTTGTAACTACACGCATAACTCGCCCTTCTGAATCATCAACAATGACCTACATTTCGTGCGTTGACAAAATATTAAGATGTGAACAAATATAATGCAAAGTTACCTAAATGTCATGTGGTGCACACATCTTTAAGGGAAGGGATAAGCAACATGGATAGTGGTATACATGATGATGTGATCTTTGCATTTTCTTCATCGTCACTTGGTTGACGTGTTCTTGGGAATGCTTTTTGTGCATCAAAATATTCATGAGAACTTCTGGAATGGAGATATTAACACAAGCAAATCATAACCAAAGCTATATAAAACTCAGCTGTGAAGATACGGCGAGTTCTTCATCAGGTTTACCTGGAAGAATTAGAACTGTTACTCATTTGATCTCTTCTTCTGTTTTCGTTTCCGGTACCATTGTTCTTGCTCGGTGCAGACCTGTCCCTTGCATTTCCTTTCCTCAGCCCAGCTTGAATTGCAGCCTTCGCCTGAAGCAAATGTTAAAAGATGAGCATTTCAACAGAAATCATCATACATGCTGTATTTAGAAGCTAAATGTAAATTTGAGTTCCATGCTGAACTCAGATTTCTATAGAAGGAATCTAAGAGGTATCATAGCTGATCAAGAAAGATGAAAAAGAAATATAACCTCTGCAAGATTTGATGTACTATCTTCAACCGATGCAGCCGAAGGTCTCCCTTGAATACCTAGCCTAGATCTTGGAGTTGGAGGAGAATCCGAGTCATCATGTTGGCCAAGGAAAACAATAGTTCCGCTGGTAGAAGCATCTTCAAAAGAAGCATGTTCACTGCTAGACTACACAGCACATTGAAATTTAATAAAACCAACAGATGAGACACACAAGGCAAAAGACTTCAGGTCAAATTATGGTTTTCGTCCCTGTACTATATTCAACTTGGGAATTTAGTCTCTATAATTTAATTTGGCATAATTTGGTCGACCTGTACTTATTGATATTATGCCTTAAGTACAAATCACTAACACCATTCAAAAATTCAATTAGTCAGCTGATGGGGATCTTCTTTTTCAAAACAATAGTTCAAATCATGAGGCTGAGTTATAACTTTCTTTTTTTTTTTGTAAATGATAAATTAGTGGAAACAACTAATTTGATAACCATAATTTCACCTTTTAAATGATAGGGAGTTTTAGTTCTTTTAATGTAAAATCTGCACCAGCTGGCTATGGAATTTTTAATGGTGTAAATTATTTAGATTAAGGCATAATATTAATAATAGTAGGAGGACCAAATTATGTCAAATTAAAGTACATGGGCTACATCCCCAAGTTGAGTATAGTAACGGGATAAAAGCCCTAATTTGACCAAGACTTGTCTGCATAATGTTTTTTTGTGAACACTATCGTGAGAGAAGTGAAGGAGGCTTACAAGAGAACTTGGATCACGAATCAATCCAGATGATTGAGATCCTCTAGGAGATCTTCTGACTACAGTTCCTGAGCCACCGACAGATGTTTCATCCTGGGAATTAAGCAACAAAAACAATGAGATAAGATCTGAGCATAAAATGTCCATATACTCAAGTGTGAGAGACAAACAGATTGTATCAGAAATGGCTGGTGAAACACCTAAGCAAATTTTCTAGTCCAATTAGCAGCAGACAGGAAAAAATTTCTTAAAATTTTTTAACCATATTACAACAAAATATATCAACTTAATCATATGTCCAGTTCCAATCTGTTAATTCAGAAAAATGTAGTCTTTGAAATGCCAAGATCATCCCCTGCAACAGATATTCTTAGTAAGCACATAGGACAAGAAAATAAATTATGATGCCAAAAGCCACAATGCAGAGTGAGAAAGAATCTTACATTATGGTAATTATCTTGATTTTCATTAGAATACAACTCTCTAGTGCCTTTTCCAGAGGAAACTTCAGGGAATTCATTAAGTGTGCTACTACTCTCTTGAGGTCTTTGTATAGCTTGATTATATGTGACGTCTAGTTTCCTTTCTCTAACTTGAGGAGGTTTTGGAGCACTTTGAACGGTACCTCTATTCTGTGGTCCACCAATACTGAAGTCCCATCCAGAACTTCTAAATGTTTTCCCCTGATTACTGCTGATCAGAAGAACTCAGTAAGAATCCCATAAAAAAAAAAAAAAGTAAAGCTAATTAGTATGATTAGCCCACCTAGCTCTCACAGTTTCTTCACCTCTTACATCTCTTGTCACCTTCACAATGTCAGTTGACTCTCCTACAGGCTTGGGGCCATTTCTGGGGGTTTCAGCATCTTCCTTTAATTGGTACTTTGGGCGCTCTCTATTAAGAACAAAAAATGCAAGCATCTTAACTACAATAACCAAGGTAAAAATGATATTTCAAACTTAGCATCCCCCAGTCATGACATTATAGAAACATAGGCATAAGCATAATGTAGCATGTTCCAGATGCTTTGACACCTGAAAATTCCGTAAGATAAAGATTCCTATAATATATAGATTAGAAGAACCAAGTACGGGATGGCACCTAATTCTCTCCAGAAGCTTCTGACTCTTCCTCGCATTCTTGATAAAACGATGCTTGAGAAGTTCTTTAGCAGTAGCCCTCTGAATATACAAATTAAAGAAAAACATAAGACATTTTATAGCATTAAGAAACAACTTAGCCAATAAACCCAGGATCATTTGACTAATACATATCAGGATAGTTTTAAAAAACAACAATTAAAGACTAATGTTGTGGTTTATTGGCAGCTTATAAGGCTCTAGAAAAACTACATACACTAAACAAATACAAAAATATGTGAAAGCTTAATGCTTACCTCAGCAGGTACCTTTTTTAAACATAAGGAAACAAATTCTTTCATGGGGCGGGAAAAATGCTCATCCAACTGCAAGATAGAAAATTTCGGATTACATGTACACTGTAAAGCATGATGATTCCACCAAGAGAATGAGAAACATAAGCATAAATCATTTGATGTAAATTTCAGCATGATAACAAAACCATTGAGATTACCTGAGGTGGATTTTCTCGAGGTATTATAAAAAGAACTCGCATTGGGTGAAGATCTGCCAGTGGAGGTTCCCCTTTGGCCATTT
Organism: Gossypium stocksii; assembly: GCA_020496765.1. Classification (NCBI taxonomy): domain Eukaryota; kingdom Viridiplantae; phylum Streptophyta; class Magnoliopsida; order Malvales; family Malvaceae; genus Gossypium; species Gossypium stocksii. The sequence continues at coordinate 96,771,161 of CM035632.1, read as the reverse complement.
CAATCACAGTTATGCCCAAAGACCATATATCTGCCTATATCATCAAAGAATCAAATGACGGAATGCTCATTACTCAACAAGGCTTAGCAGACAAAGATATGGCAGGCTGCGTATATGTGCCTAAGAGGGGAAGAGAATGTATGGATGGAAGGCAGGTGGAAGTGACAAAACATGTCAGAAAACTCGAGAAAGAACTCCAAAGCACAGCTTTAGAAGTACCTTTTCGTTGTATCCATCTGAATTCTGAATAACTTCTGGTGCCATCCAGAATGGTGTTCCTACAAAAGTCTGACATCGTCAACCATATTAGTTCATTGATGATCATAAGACAAGCAAACCACTGGGAGAGAGAGGGAGGGAGGGAGGGAGGGCGGTGCCACCCTAGACATAGACAGCAGCCAAAGCCTGAGAAGATTGGAAAAACGATGTGAACGAAATAAAATGTACTGTACCGTACCTTTCTCTGCGATATCGTCCTTGTTAATTGTGCTGAAACACCAAAATCTGCAACCTGTTTCAAGGCCACAAAATTAATTCCAAAGAGCAAATTGTATATACTTATACCACTTTATACTATATGCGAAGGAACTCTACAGATATAATTCATGCAAAACGTGAGCCCATTTGAGAGGAAGAGAAGTACCTTAACATCACCATTCTCAGTCAATAAAATGTTTGCCGCTGCCAAAAGTGATAGCAAAAATGTTTCCAGTAATGAACAAAGTAAATTGCTAGGTACAAACAACATTAGAAAATCAAATGGCTGAAAAGAAAAATGAGAAGAATTACTTGAAGCAGGGTATAACTATACAAGTCTGTAGACCAAATGCTCTAAAATTATTCGTATCTAGGTGCACTATATCTTAAAACTTATAAGTGAGTAACATGAGTGAAGAAAAACAACCTTTAATATCTCTGTGAATCTTTCCTTCATTATGTAGATATTCAATTGCATGAAGCAAATCCCTTGAAATACTGGCAATTGACATTTCATCTAGTGGAGGACCTGATTGGAGCTGTACGTAAAGAGTAACCATTAACTTTACAGAAAAGGAATTTGAGAATTATAGTGCACTGGGTCAGATGATAAACAAGAAAAAATACGCTAATACAAGCAGCCAATACTAGTTCACATACAACCAGAGAGATATATGAGGGAATAGTCCAAAAATATCAGAAAAAGAAACCTTGTGTTGACAGTACAACAGGTAAAGGAAAGAAGAAAAGAAAAAGGGTCAAGTCTGCTAAAAAAGACGCCTTGAAATTGGAGAAAAAAGCAATACTACAGGAAAGATGGCAGAAATATCACGGGGTTCATATTTTACAAAAAGAAAAGAGGGAAAAAGGAAGAAAACAAAAGCAATGGAGTTCAAGATCAATGGAATTCAAACTACATGGAAAATATTGTTAGAAAAGTGAAAAAGAAAGAGCTAGGAACCAAGTTCTTCATCTAGTAATACAGAGAGAAGTATTTAAATCCACTCCTTATTTGATTAAGGCATAGTCTAAATCAAGACTTCCTAATCTGTTTCTTCCTAATAATGGTATATGTGCAATGATCATTGTTATGGTCATTTTCAAATTTTCAAATATCTTGATCAGAAACAGTTTGAAACCAAGAAAACACAAAAGAGTTCATGTTAATAGGGAAGCAAAATTTGTTAATCTTCAGCCAAGCATCATGCAACAAACATGCAGAAGCAAGTAGAAGTGACCTACTAGGTCAGCGACTGAACCACCAGCCATGTATTCCATTATCAACCACAGTTTAGTTTGGTGAAGATAGGAACCATAATACTCTGTGATGTATTGACAGCGGCATTGTGACAAAACAGAAATTTCCTGGAACAAAAACAAAACATATGAAAAACCTAGTAACCTACTCGTTGAAAACTTAAGATACTAGCTCCCGGGAAAGTAAGGCAATACATTCTGGATGTCCTCAATGTCATCCTCACTGCAGAATACAAAACAAAGGCAACCATAAGAAACAGCTAAAAAACCAAAACCAAAACCAAAACCAAAATAAAAATAAACACCGAGTGAAAGAAGTTGTTATATGCCCCATCTACTTGCTAATAAGTAAAGGCTTCTGTAACTTCCATGCAAGTTGATGAATTATGATTCTCTTAAGGATGATACTGATAAAGGAAGATAAATTTACTTTGCTGAGCATGCACAAACAAGTGATGCAATTAATTTATTTGTCACGCAAAAAGTGATTGCCACCAGAAGACCCAACATGTGACATAGACTGAAAGGAAGATGGGAGGAGTAAGGAAAAAAGAGTGGGTTTAATACTTAATAGCGAGCTGGCAATTCATGTATTCTTGTCGTGTAGCTGTAATTTTACGTGTCACATGCATGTTTAAGATATTATATATTTATATAAAATTGGATACTTTAGTAATTCATGTTGTATGTAGTTTGACACATTTGTGTATTCGTGTTGGATCTTCTTCTTTTTTTTGGTGTCATGTCATTTTTTTTATCATGATTTAGTTATTTTCCTGTGTCATGCTAGTGCTGTGTAACTGTCTCGTATTCAGAATCGCTACGTCTAACATAAAAAATAAACACTAAAAAAGAGATAGCATACAAGACTTTCTTGCTCAGAGCAAGCACCAGCCTTTTGACTGTTGAAATAGGAACAAACCAAATACAATTTAACAAAGTTACCAACTTACGATTCCTCTAAATCAATAACTTTGATAGCAACTTCTTTTTTCAATTCCTTATCAAACCTGCAAATCAAGAAAAGCATCAGTTATCCATCTCATTTTCATTAACCATGGCTCATGATTTAAACAACCACATCTTTTTGCAACAGTCATTTTTGAAGCCAATTCTATTATTAGCACATACCAAATAATGTGCCTATCTCAAGATAATCCTAATGGTCAAAACTTAGCAAAATCAAAGAAGCTAACAACAAACATAACAAAACAAAGTAATTATAATGCTCATAAGGTTATTAGGTGTTGCCAATTTATTGCTTAGTCAATCGACACCCAACAGCCCTTTAAGCTCCCTTTTCCCCATCCATTAGGAAGATATTTTTCTCCATATATATACACACACTAGTTCAAGTTTTAGGTAAATGGCATATTTTCTACTTAAGACACGATAAGATTTCAATTCAATAAAGCATTATTATCAACAATCTAATCCCACAAACATGGAGCAACTCTAAATTAAACACCGGAAAAAAGATTTCTACAATGTGCAACGTAAATATTCAATCACAAGTAACACTCACATTAGATTTAAGTTCTTTTCTTATAACAAAGTGTAAATAAACAATGCAAATAAACTCAAGCAATGTGATTGGGAAAAATCAAAATAACAAGCTTACACTTTATAGACGTCACCAAAGGCTCCCCTGCCAATCAACTCCACCTGACTAAATCTAGACCCCGCTGCTGGTTGTAAACCTTCTATATCAGCCATTTCTACGTACAAACTCCTTGGACACCAAAGATCAAAGCCACCCCAAAATTAACCCCTCAAAACATTCACATTCCACCCATTCTTCAATTACAATTCAATACCACTTCTAAATAGACAAAACCATCATCAAAAACCCAATCCCTGAAACAGAAATATAAAACCAAAACCATTAATATTTTCAAATAAAAACTAACACCTACAAATAACAAAATGCAAAAACATATCCTAAAATATTCCCACATTTCAAGATCTAAAAACCTAACTAAAAGCAGGTGTATAAGCTCTCACACTGAAAGCAAAGAACATATAAAGAGACACCAAAAGAGAGAGAAAAAAAAAAGGAATTCCACTTCTGTTAGGCGAAGGAAAGGATAAGCTAAAATTGATATGCTAAAAAGGACAAACAAGAATTCTTAAAACCAAATTTAACAGCGACCAATTACAAATTTCAATATCCTTTAATACTGAAACTACAATATCCCAACAAAAACATGTTTTTTTTTTTTTCAATTTCATAAGATTTGTTCGAAAAATGTTTTCCTTTTATTTTACCTGTTGGGTTTTTGCATATCTTTCTCTTTCGTTGTTTCGATATTTGTCTCTCTCTGTTTCTGTCAACAGCGAGGATGTTTCAGAACTTCGAAAGAAAATCGAGGAATAAGAAAAATAAAAGTTTTGTTTGTTAATATGGAGTTTTTCTCGAGGTTTTTTTGTTTTGTTTGTTTTTATTTTTTCCGGGAAAATTTTAATTTCGCGATGACTTAAAACGCGCCGTTTAGAAGGAGTTTTGTAAGATGAACGTTAAACGGGCAGCCTATTAAGGTCAAAACGTGGCTCAGCAAGGCCATGATCCAAATCGGCCTTTGTTACCTATACTATTGAAATTTTCACAAACCAAATTAAAATATTTATTGGTGTATTAAATTTATGCACGGATGAGGTATAAGATATATTTTTATAAAAATTCCTTAAAAATATGAAAAGTTAAACCGAATATTTGAAATTTAATAATATAATAATACCAAAATCATGGAAATGATATATATATATATCTTGAATGGTTTTTTTTTTTTCAGTTTACAAGAAATTTTGCGCCAAAATTCCAAACAAATGACGTTGAAAGGACAAAATCAACACAAACTCAAACAAGAATATATTCAGGGAACAAAAGGTTGAATCTACATGGATTAATTAATCATTAATTATCGAACAACACTAGTCAAATTTCCTTGCCCCACATCTTTGTTTCCTGGAAGGTTCCAAGGCATGACATTCCCTACAGGCCAACAAAAATAACCTGAAAAATCTCAGGCAACCCCTTGATCTTCCTCTAGAAACACACTTTTGTTGATGATCACCTTGTTTCTTAGCTTCAGCATGTTTCCTCCTGGAAACCTCACGTTTCAGAACAGGCACTGCTGTTATATACTGCCATCTGTGGGGATCCCCATACAACTGACCACTTACAAGCTTGCCTGCTTTGTTTTCACATCCTCGGATTCTGCTATGGTACAATAATCTCCTCTCCGAACTGTCACTCGAGCTTGTTCTTGCACTGCTGCAAGTACTGCTTCTGCTGTTGCTACTGTTGCTTCTCGAAGACATCAATGAATGCTTGCTGTTGATGCTGCTTGTTCGGCTTGTAGGTCGAGAACCATTATCGGCTGAACCCATTGTTATTGTTGGAGAAAGATGTAAAGGAAAGGCGTGTGGCAAGAGTCGGCCATTGAAGAAAAGATGATCGGCTGGTGAGGTTTTATATGGATCTAAAGAGGGTGAATCCGGGCGGGTATAGCACCCGAATTCGAAATCGGAATCTTGATCACCGGAGCTTGACCTTTTCCTCCGATTTTCCATGGGAGATTTTGATTACACTGTATCTTTTGTGTGGGAGTTTGGAATGTTGATACAAGTAAGCTTGTGTACTAGTATTTATATTAAGGAAGGAAGTTGAGATAATTATAATATAGATTTTTACATGTTTATATGATTATTTCGTGTTTAAAATGATCGGATGTGCGAGAACCATGTCTTTGAGGTGTATAGGGGACAGCTTGGAAAGATCTGGTCCCCTTGTTGGGTGATTGGGATGAGTTTTTGGTGGTGTAAATCATCAAGTTATTTTGCCAACTCAAGCTAAACCATGCACATGGAGACCTTGGTGTTGTAATAATCTTGGATAGTGTGGGATATTCCCAAATTTCATGACTTAAATCATTCCAAGTAGGTAGGTTTATTCAGCTCTCACCATCAATAATTTGAATTACCTATTTTAATTATAAATTGTACTTGGTTAATTTTAATGTGTCATTTGGTTATTAGTGTAATAGGATGAGAAAAATGTTTATTTATTACATACATATTACATTAGTTAGACATAAGATAAATAATAATTAGTATAAATCTAAATTTAAAATTAAAAATATGAGTAAAAATTTTATAAAAAAAACAAGACCTCTCCAAATTAAATAAATTTTTTATTAAATATAAGTGATAAGAATAACTAAATATAAATAATTTATAGTTAATTCATATATATATAAATATAAAATATTCCGAGTAAACATAACATTCTAGCCCCAAAACCTTATAATATCTAGTTTGATAAAATTTAATGTCATTGCTCTTTAAATTTTATCAATATCCAATAAGTTGTCACAATCTCCCAAAAATACTCTTTCATGTAAAGCAAAAAGAGAGAGCTTTCTGGAGCATAGATAGGAGAGACATTTGACTATTTAATTGCCTTAAAAGAAATGCTAATATAAGTACCAAGTACCAACCTATTGTTTTGTTTCGGCTCCTCTCTAAGACCAGGGGTATGATAGTGGATCAACAAAGCAAACCTTGGTATAAAGAAGGTAGTGCTTTAGTCTTTAGGGGTAGGAAAAAAGATGTTGACAATTATATTCGAATTTCAAATTTATTTATTGTCATCCCCATTTACTAAATTTCTTATTCTAACTTTATTTTGGAAGCAAAGGGTCATCAAACACTTCGGACAAAGGAGCTAGTTAGGAAGTTTCCTTTGTCTCCCATTTGAGTTTCTTTGGATGAACTTTTGGGCCCATTTGAGTTCATAATGTCTTTGGGACCACAAGCAGTGAGCCCTCACCCCACAAGCAAGTCATTAATTTCTCAAATCTTTTTCAATATTTTATCCTTTTGTTGAATCTCTTAAAATGGTAGGTCCATTATTTTACAAGAGTGTGGGCTCAGCTACTGAATTTTTTATTTAATGGGCTTCTATTTGTGCCACGTTTTATAGTTTTGAGCAATGTAATGTGCTATTTCTCAGGTAGAAAAGCCCAAGTTTAATACATAATAGCAGCGTCAAGAGCCAAAACTCCGTCAATTTCGATTGAAGGAGTCGGTTTAAATATGTTCCGTGGATTTAGATAATGGGTTAATGTCATAAATGGAATGTTTTCGGAAATTGATTAATATATTGATTCGAAAAAAAATATAAATAATTTTTATTATCTTTTAATAATTTATTTATTTTAAATCGGATAGATTTATTAAATTAATTAAATCAATTGGATTAGAAATAAGTGACACAATTAATTCGACAATCAATCAATTTCTAAAAACATAACATAAATGTAGTGTATATATATATATATATATATATAATTACCAATCCAATGCCCACATACTTAACTTGTATAATTGCATTCAACACTTAAAGATCATATTATTTTGACAAAAAGGAATAAATATTGATGGCAAAAAAAGGTTCAAAAATATAATTAAGACTATTTTGACAAAATATGTAAACATTAGTGACAAAATTTGTAATTAAACCTATTATTTATTCCAACGCAACTAACCTAATTAAACTAACTTAGGCACAACTAGCCATTCAATGAAAATTACTCCATCAAATCTATATATATACCAAAAGATAAGTAAAATCCAAAATCACTCAACCAATCACCAAGGCATGCATCATTAACATATTTACAAATCAAAATGACCTCAAGACACTTCTAATGACTTAGGTAGATGTTTCTTATAATTAAACATAGGAAAACATTACAGCTAATGGTTTAGATGCTAACAAGATCATGAGCACACCAAAACCTAAAACAGGTCTGTGCATGGAAACAAACAAAACCAAATGCTGAGTATTGAATACTCATTAGTACTAACATAAATTGAGTTCAAATATAGAAATATTAAGATGGTAACATATAACTAATATGTTACATCAAAATGTTAATAATATCAAAATATCATATCAACATGATTATCGCCACATATTATACTTAGAATGACTTTTCATAAACAGAATCAACATAGTATTCGACTATCAAATTCAAAATGACATTTTTATCAATGAAACAGAATATAACATCATTTCTAGAATCAAAATTACATATTAAACATTTTCTTTTAGCCCCTATTAACTAGATGCAAACACAAGTATAGGTATGCAAACTTAACCCCTAACACTCCACAAAATGTAACGCACTAAAATGTTAGAATGAATTGCACCGTAGTGTCAAAATGCTCTCACCAGTAACATATACGAATCCTATGGCATGCCAACTATACCTTAACTATGTCTAACATCGTTTAATAGTGCAATATCTTACTTTACAATATCGATATATATATTATCATGTACTTCTCAATATAATAGTAACTGAGTAACCAATTATATTAATATAATAATGAATTCCATAAGCCTAAACATACTTGTCAGTTTACCAATTAAGCCATTATTTAACATAGTTTGTAATAGTATATTACTAGTATTTTAACAAGATAAGTTACTTAATTGAATTCAAGAAAGAAAAATAAATTATATTAGTACAAACTAAAATAGCCAGTCATTGACGGTTTTCGCCTTCCTTTTTTTTCTTGATGATTTGTCTTTGTTTTTAGTTATGTTTGATAAATTAAAATATGAATACAAAGTGAAAACCACACATTCAATTTAAACATGTTAAGAATTTATTCAATTTAGCTGCTATAAAATCTTATTATCTGAAATGCTTGTATCTTTTAATATTCATTATCGAATTGAAATCCGACTTTGAATTTAACCACTAGGGACCTTGTACTTCCATTTTATAGCAAAATTTACTAATAGCTTTCAACCTATTCAATTTGATCCTTAATGTCACAAAATTAATTATAAAACTTAGATTAATTTCTAATTTAATCCAACTAGTTCTGTTACTTTCTAATATAATCCTAACATGTACTAAACATATCATTCATGAATCCATTACTTTCAAGCTTCAAATTTCATCCAACCCATTTAATGACAACTTGATATACACTTAATAATTTTAAAATCTAACACTTGGATCTATCAAATCATGCTTAAAACAACATGAATTCATAAAAGTTTAAGAAGAAAAACTTAATTACCTTGTTGATTTTTGGAACCGAAATTGGAAAATGAAAATAATTTTTTTCTCCTTTCTCTCTTAACTTGGACAACAACAATAAAGGGAAAAAGATTATAGTTTTATCTTTCTTTCCCCTCACTTACATATATATATATATATATATATATATATATTATATTAGTATTTAATTGAACTTAATTAAACTAAAACTAATGATCATTATCTATTATAAAATTTAGTGGAGATGAATGGAAATGATCAAATTCCTCTGCTAACTAAACTTTAATCATGGGATATTTATTTATAAGGACATGGTAAATTGTTAATCAAGGATATGCATGTACAATGCGTCAATAAAAAAAATTCATTATACTTAACTTATAATTTAGTCCTTATACTTTTTATTAAAAAACTAATTTAATTAAGCTATACAATGATTCTACTTTCTAACTTCATATTCATTTCACTAATTCATCGATTTAAAAAATCTAGATGATCCGGTTTAAAAATTTAACCTTAATTCGAATTTTTTGACACCGACAAAATATTGGGTTGTTACAATCCTCACCATTTATAGCCAAGCTAAATGCTTTAGCTTCTTGAGTGAGAGAGAGAGGCTTTACGAGGAAAGCAAAACATCATCTGCTTATATTAATTTACAACAGGAAAAAAAAGTACATAAAATGTGGCCAAGTTATTACCAAAATTGAATCTTGAAATGGGAAAATTAAGATATCCAAGAAAATAACACATCGCTATCATTTAGTAAAGGGGAAAGCAAATCATTCCCATGGAAAAAAGACTGTTGTTGCAAGCAAGTTGATAACGATGAGGTCGGTTTATTTGCTATATTTGATAGTCATTTGGGCCATATTATTCTTGACAATTTGAAGTAAAATTTGCTTTGATAATATATTAAATCATGTCATATGCTATCTCTAGATCTTATAAGTAATTAGTTTTAATTTTGATCTCGAATGAAATTATAACAAATCATATTATATTGTTGTTTCATAGTCATCACTATTCTTTTCTCTGTCAAATATGTACCTTACATTTCAGCTTCTAGAATGAATTTTCTACAAGAAGCCATAAAAAAAAGTAGTTTATTTTTATGCCATTTGCACTATGTGAGTGTTGAATATAGGTATTTGTGGAGGAATCCTATACTAGTATCTGAACATGTGTGTAACCAAGATTGGTTTCAGATTCAAGCTTAAGGCTTTTAGCATTTTAACTTTGATATGGGTTGAATTTTAGACATTAAATCACTTAAACTTTGATCTAGAGGGTTTTTTGATGAAGAAAGGAAGTGTTGTAAACAAGTGAACAAGATGTACTAAAAGAAGAGAGAGAGGATGACTAGAAGAAGGTGGTAGGTGGTGGCCTCTAAGGTGAAGAAAGAGAAATATTGCTAACCGTCAGACTTAACAAAGAAGTAAGTTTAGATAATTTTAGAGAGAATCCTTCGAGAGTTCAAATTGCTAAAAATACCAAAAGTCTTAAAAGTTTTTAAATTAGTTGTGGAAGATTGTAACAGCCCGGTTTAGACCCTAGTCGGAATAGTAGTTTCGGGACCACATATCCGAGTTCGAAAAATAATTAAATATTATTTTTCGTGCTTAAAGTATATGAATTAATGTCTGTGAAATTTTCGTGAATTAATTTATCTATTTGTGTGATTAATTTGCAAAAAAGGATTAAATCACATAAGTGGTAAAATTAGCATGCTATATGTTTTATGTGTTTAATTGAAATGGCTTTTATTTATAATGGCCTTGTAACGGCCCAAAATCGAGCTTAGTCAGAATAGTGATTTCGATATCACTTCCCGAGGTGTAAGAAAATTATTTTAGTGTTAAATTATGTGTTTTAGTAATTTTATAAGTATACATGAAAATTTTGGTGAGTTAATTTTAGCAATTGTGAGCCTGATTTCGAAAAAGGACTACATCGCATGAAGAGTAAAAGTTGTGATTTGTTAGTAGATTGAGTTAAATGGCTAGAGAACTAAATTGTAGGGATTTAATGGGCAATTAGGCCTACAAATGAGAGCATGGTCGGCTAAGGAGAGGAATATAAGACAAAATTTGAAGAAAAGTCAAAGTTGTTGGTATTAGGTGGCATAGCTTGAAATGGAAAAATAGTGTAGGTGAATAGCTACCACCTTCATCGTTTCTTCTTCTCTCTTTCTTCGATTTTCTCCAGCCATTTTTGGGGTTTGAAAGTTGAAAATTTGCAGCCATCTTTCACCCTCACAAGTAAGTCATTTTGATAGCCTTTCTTCAATATTTTTACATTTTTGAGACCCCCTTAACATAAGCTTTCTATTAAGGGGTGTATTGAGCATTTTGGGTTGAAGTTCAAAGTTTTGCCATGGGTGTGTAAATGTCATTTGTTGGAGTTTTATGAAAGAAAATCAATGTAGGATGCTTGATAAACAACATTTGGAAATGGGTGTTCATAGAACACTTAAAAAGGGGCTTTTGTAAAGTGAATAAATTGTTTTGGCAAATGCTTGGATAATGGATTTTTGGAGTTTTTATTTGAATAAAAGGGCTTAGATAGGCATGAGAGTTGAGGAAATTCGATAAAAATCGATTTCTGGGCCTAGGGGTAAAATGGTCAATTTGCCATAGTCTAGGGCAAAATGGTCATTTTGCCAATTTGTGAATTTTAGATTGTTTGTATTAAATTAGTGACTAAATTGGTGAATTTTTATTGTCATAGATCAAGATTTTCCAAATTCAATTTTAGACCGGGGGAAAGCCAAGCAAGTCGAGTAAACCGAATCGACACCCTCATTTTGTATACCGAGGTAAGTTTTAGGTGAATAATGCAACATTCCTAATTTTTATGCATGACTACATTTTTTTGACATATTTGATAACTTATGTCTATGAGATGCTTATGAGAATGCTATTTAAGTATGAAATGTTGAATGATGATGTTTAGTTACCAAGTGATGAAAGCTTGTATGATAGAGCGCGGTTGAATAATTACAATAGAATTGGATATTCGTGCCATGACAATTGGGTGATGAGTGTGAGCTAGTGTAAGACATGTCTGGGACATGCATTGGCCACATTACGAGAGCCAGTGTAAGACATGTCTGGGACATGCATCGGCTTTGAGACGGGAGCTAGTGTAAGACATGTCTAGGACATGCACCAACCTCGAGATGTACAAGCTAGTGTGAGACCTGTCTGGGACATGGCATCAGCTTGTTGTGTGTCAGTGTAAGACCTGTCTAGGAGATGGCATCAACACCGATAGATGATAGCTAGCGTAAGACCATGTCTGGGACATGGCATCGGCTCAATACCTTATGTTGAAGGCTTAATGAATATCTTTTCTCATTCTAAAAGGCTTAACGGGAAAATTTGGAGTAAATGATTAGTTGTGAAATATTGTGACGATCTTTGTAAGTGATATGGATACTTAGAGTAATGCATGAAATGTGAGTTCACTAGCATGTTATAGGATTAGTAAAGAATAGAATGGAGTAAGTTGTGTTGTAGCTATTCTTGATACATGCATACCTTGAAATGAAATGAAGGTTATCATGTCTTGGTAAATTGTTGATATTTATTTACTTACGACTTACTAAGCTTTACGCTTACCCTTCTCCTTCCCAATTTCTTTTAGAGCCGCCCAAGTAATTTGGGAATCCAAAGACGTCGGAGGCATTGTACACACTATCAACTGAAGCACTTGGTATAGTTATGCTTTTGTGTTTTAAGTAATGGTATGTGTAGGTCGTTGGGTCATTTTGTGTAAAATATTTTAGTTAGCCAATTGTGTTGGCCATTTGTTTTATGAAATTCATTTTGTAAACTGCCTTTGGAATTGGCTTAAAACCATTCAAGTTGCTTAATGAAATGAGATGATTTTACATGGAATTTGTGGAAAGTTGCCTAATAGTTTATGCATGCAATTTGGACACGAATTGGTTGACGTATGAATACAAATATTTAGGGACATTTAGATGAGTATTGGTGTTATGGTATGATGTATGAAGATAGGGTCTATGTTTGTATGTGTTTCAGGGTAGCTAAGAGCTTGGTAAATAGCCCCATATTGCCCATACGGGTAGACACACGGGCGTATGTCTCGACCGTGTGAGACACACCGGTTGCACACGAGCGTGTGGCTCGACCGTACGTCCCCTGCACCTTGCATGGTTAACATTAAATGCCATCAGGTTTTCCCATAGGTATGAGACACAACCGTGTGTCTCGACCGTGTGGAGGACACGACCAACACACGACCGTGTGAATGATGACGTTAGAAACAGAATGTCAAGGTTTTTCACGCGGGCCACGACACGGGCATGTCAAGGCCGTGTGAGGGACACGGGCTGGGCACACGAGCATGCGCAGGGCCGTGTGAAATCCCCTATAGGTTGATGTTAGAAATTAAATCCACACAGGTATTGGACACGGGTGTGTCCCTAGCGTGCTTAGGCTGTGTGAGGCACGCCGGCCATCAGCACAGCCATGTTTAGAGGTCACACGGGCGTGTTGCTCTCTCACACGGGTGTGTGCGTTGTTGTTGTTAGTTTTTGAAGAAATTTTATTAAATGCACGAAATGGTCTCGGGTTTTTTTCGAACTATGATTTAGGTTTTGTAGGCTTATAAGAAGGCTCGTAAGTCAATGTTGGAAAAAGTTTCTCAATTGGGACACACTTTCATGAGTTTAACTTAAAGGTTTTAACAAGATTCAGTATGGTAATGCCTCGTACCCTACTCCGGTATCGGTTACGGGTATAGGGTGTTACAGGCTTTATGTGGTAATTATACCATTGAATATTTGTGTGGTCATAAATGACCTTATTACATGTGATTTTATATGGTTTTAATGATGGATAATTTGGTAAAGGTATTATTATTATGTCTTAAATAAAACAAAATCATGAATTGTGTTTAATATATGTTCTTTGGCCAATTTTACTAAAAGAAAGAAAAGAGAAATACTATCATAGGGTTCGACACTTTGATTTGTGATTAAGGTATGCATTTTAGTCTGTTTTTGATGATTTTTATATTTTTGCGATCGTTTCTTAGTCTACTTTCAAGCCCGTGCCTCAATTTTTGATTTTATTAAAGATTATGGAATGTTTCATTATTAATTTTGTGAGCTTTGAAGTGTTAATTGATGAAATATGAAAGATATATGTTGGGTTAATATGTGTTGTATTTGAAATTTTGATGAATTGGAGCATTATAGATTAAATTATAAAAGATATATGTGAAGACTTGTATGAACAATGTGAAGATTCGGCCAAGCTATGGTCTAGATGAATTTTGTGTATTTTGTGATTTTGTGAAAAATGGACTAAATTGTCAAAATGTGAAAATGTGAGGGCTAATTTGTAAATTGCCCTAAAAATGTGTTTTTGGATTGAATTGAATGACTTGTTGAATAAAAGGGTTAAATTTTAATGTATATAGATCAAGAACCAAAGAGAACGGATTTAGATCAGGGAAAGTCAAAAGTTGTTGAATAGCCGATCATTACCGTCCAAATTTGTACGAGGTAAGTTAATATACAAATAAATGCATTTGAGTTGATTTAATTATGTTTATGTTTGATAATGAAATGCGATAAATGATTATGAAAGTTGGAAATGTGAAATTAAGAAAATTCTGAGTTTGTAACAACGTCCGAAAGGCCCCGTCTGAACCTTAGGAATAGTTAGGGTACATATGTCATGACATAGGATTTGATAAGTGTATTCGTGTAAGACCACGTTTGGGACGTTAGCATCGATATGAGGTTTACATGTAAGACCATGTCTGGGACATCGGCATCGTATTTGATTTCATGTAAGACCTTGTTTGAGACAGTGGCATTGATGTTTAATTACATGTAAGACCACGTTTGGGACGTTGGAATTGTACGAGCTTTATGAGCATTCCGAGTATCCTATTTGATTCCGAATGGTTCAACGGGCATTTCGAGAAAATGAATGAGTATATGAATGCGCTTCTGAATTCCGGTACGTATGAATGTATATGAAATTTGGAGAATTAAAGGTATGTATGTATATGATCATTTGATATGTGAGCTACATGAATTTGATCAATTAAGTTATAAGAGAAATATGACTTGTGATTATGTTATGCCATGAATCATATGTATAAAATGATTTATGTGATGGATTTATTTGTATATGGCTTACTAAGCTCTTTGTAGCTTACTTTGTGTGTGTTTGCATTTTTTTTAGATATCGAAGCTATTAGAAGCTCAGGGATCATCGAGGATCATCACCATACTATCAAATCTTGTTTTGGTACACTTTAAAAGTATAAATGTTGAATTATAGCATGTATAAGCTAGATAAGTTTGAATATGTTTTGAGTTGTAAATAGGTTATGCCATGTGATATGGCTAACTAATGGATGGAAGTATGCTTGGTTTTGACATGTGATTTTTGATGCAATTTGATATGTTTTATGGTGTCTATATGGCCAATTGAAATATGGTCATTTTGATATATGTTTGGTTATGGATATGGAAAGTTTTAATATGAGACTAAATGTGGTATGTTTGCGTTATGGAACATGTGGATGAATATGTTTTGGTTTGAGAATTAGGAATGGATTAGCATAATATATGAGCATGAATTGGTTGATAATGAATTGGTTATATAGATGAATGTTTTGAGCATGTTTTGGCTGGAAATTTTGGTATGAATTGCCTTGGTTTTATGCTTGTAGGTATATGGCATTTTTGGTGTAAAATGTGGCTTAAACCAAGCCTATTTTGTGCCACACGGCTTGAGCACACGAGCGTGTATCTCGACCGTGTGACCCTTGTTTTCTGGGTAATTAAGTCAGTATGGCACACGGACTAGACACACGATCATGTTTGGTGACTGTGTGTCTAACTCAGGATGACACACGGGCTGGACATACAAGCGTGTCTAGTGACCGTGTGTCCCTAATCAGTGTTGCACATGGGCTAAGTTGAAATGTGAGGCACGATCGTGTGGGACACACGGCTTAGCCACATGGGCGTGTACCCTGTTTAAAAGGAAAAATTTTCTTAAGTTTCATAAAGATTTCAAATGTTATCGGTTTAGTCCCGACCTTCTTCTAATGCATGTTTAAGGTCTTGTAGACCTTCATAAGGGACTCAATGATGTTATATGATTATGATTTGGTGTTGATGAATGTGAAATGTCGGTAAAAGTTCTGTATTGTCCAGTAATGCTCCTAACCCTAGTCTGGCGACAGATACAGGTTAGGGGTGTTACAAAGACTCCTATTCAAGAATAAGAGTTGCAAAGTTGGTAATTAATGAGAGTGATGAAATTAATTTTTAGTTACAATGGGTTAATAGAGAATGGTAAATGGTTTTGTTGGTGAGAATAATGAAGAAGAGTGAAAAATAGTTTACCATGTTTCTAAAAGAAGGGAATTAAAAACACTCAGTGTTATAGGAAATGTTAAGAGGAGAACTTTCTAGAACATTCTAAAAGTGAAGATGACCCAAGAACCTTGCCATATCCTAGGATTACTTCCACTTCTTCTACTTTGGTGAAATGGTACCATATGAAATATCTTCCGCAGAACATCTCTTGAAACGCCAGACGATGGTTGTTCTTGGATAAGAGTTGTTCCTTAATAATGATTATTTTGACTTGTTTCAAACGTGAGTTGTTCTCAATGTAGAGGTTGTTTCAAATAAGTTGTTTTGTGGTGATGCTTTTCTTGGTAAAGCTTTTTTGAATAATGACTCTTCCGAAAAAACACAATTGTTTCAAACAATGGTTATTCTAAACATATTTATTCCTAAAACGACATTATTCTAAACAAGAGTTGTTATGAACTTTAGTTGTTCTCAACTGGAGTTGTTCTCAAAGAACAACTATATTGGATGACAGTTGTTCTAATTAAAGTCTTGTTTTGAACATAACTATTTTAGACATAATTATTCTCAAACAAAACAACTATTCTAAATAAGAGATGTTGCTTCGGAAGAGATACATTTGATAGTATAATTTCTTGAAATATAATATTTTTTATTAAAATATTAGTAGTGTGTAGAATCACTTTAAAAAAAATGTTTGATTTTAATCCTGTTAAATGGCCAAAATATGAATATAATAGCAATTAATCAACTAGCTCATTGGGGATTATGGATATAGATAACCATTGATGCAAATACAATAGAAGACTCCATAGATAAAGGGTTATTATCATCATTATACAACATGGCAAGTTCGCATGAACACAAACTTTGTGAAATCTCGATAATCGAGTTGATGCCTGACATTGTTATTAAAATCCTCCATTAAAATCTAGTAAGTAGTACATAGTGCAAGACATGAACCATCGGATGACAGAAGAGAGGGAGCGTATTGTTTTGGTCGCTTAAGCTTCCTTATCTGATTTGGGAACGCTTAAAAGATGAACTGCCATGGATTGCCATTGGATTGACTCTGGCTCTTTGATCATCAGCTAGGTAATGAGACTCTTTCAGTTGAGCATTGATCATCATCCCTCTGCGACTTGAACTTTCTGCTGCTGATGATGATTCAGCTGAGCTCTTCCGACGCCTTTCGTTATGCCCGGCCAACCGCCTTCGACAGCTCCGTTTTGCTTCATCGAACTCCGGTAGTTCATGGAATCTGTGAATGTATACATCATGAAACATAGAATGTTTTTCATGTTTAAAAATATAGATGAAATGGTAAATTTTGATTGACTTGTTGGTCAAGTAATTAAGAAGAAAAAGTAAATCAAGATGATAAAAAGAAGTAAAAGCAAAACCTGCTGCATTGTTGACAGAAGCGTTGCCTGAGACCAGCAACAACCACAAATGGCGCCTTGGCATGAATTTCACACACCTTATGGCGCCTGTGGTATCGCTTGGCATCAGATAAATCAAGCCCACATTTTTCCACTTGACAAGCAGGCGGCGACACCCCACCACCGCCACCAGCGGCTCCTCTCCTTCCATAACCTTTCTTCTTCTTTTCATCATCAGGGAAACCGTGATCACCCCCAACACCTTCTTCTTCTTCTTCTTGCATGTCATTGTCAAGTTCTTCAGCTATGAAATCCTTATTCATATTTGCTTTGCAATTTACTCTCTCTTCTGAAACCTGCAGTTACGATTTGCAGTAGTCGAGGAGATATAAATAATGGAGGGGTGTGATGAAATGTTGAGATCAAAATTTGAAAAAAAAAAAAGGGTGAAAAAGATGTTGAGGACCACAAATGAAACAACATTTTTTTCTTGTTTTTTATGTTTGCTTGTGTGTCTGTTTAGTGAATGATTGGATGTTCAAAAAGAAGCAGCTGGGAATATTGTTGGTTTTCATAAGTAATCTCATCAACTTTTTTATTATTATTATTATTATTATTATTGTTTATTTTTCCAAATCTTACTTGAAAAGCATAAAATTTTTTACCATTTCATTTGATCTAATAAAGTGATTTTAGGGTTTCATCGTCCTTCGATTGAATGATGCCTCATGGCACATGTTTCACACAAATGAGGAAAGCTTCAGTACCCTTATATAAATGGATTCATTATCTCTATTAGGCCTCCACCAAAACCTCGAAGTAGACTAATTGTTTCAAATAGTTAACCTATTATCTGAGTTATCTTATCATAAGATGAGTTAGATAAGAGGTGCAAAATTCGATTTGATATGAAAAAATCGAAAAAAATTTAAATTTTGAGTTTAAGTCGAGTTAAATTTTACAATTTGAATATTTCAAGTAACATATTAGTGTAAATATCCCTTTTGTCTTTATTAATTTTGAAAATAAACAAATTAATCTTTCTTAACAAACATTACAAAAGAAAAATAAAATAATTTTTAAAATTCAAAATATTTATAATTCTAAAATTTATACATCTTTTAAAAATTACAAAATTTTCTTTTAAAAATTAAAGAATATATTAAGATAGTTAAAATTTAAAAATTTTCTAAAATAATAATTTTGGGATCTAAATAAGTTAATCAGTAATTCAAGTTTATCATGCTAAAAAGTATCTTTTTTTTTATTTTACTCTGAAAAAGTTTAAAATATTTATGGTTTCAAATTTATGTGCTCTAATATGCAATTAGTTATACTGTAATAAGATTTTAATTTAATATGTTTAATTTTTTAACTCGAACAATTTTACTCGATTTAACTCGACTTGAATTTCATTTCGAAAAAATTTAAATTGAATTAAGATAATAAAATAGGATTTATAAACTCGATTAATTTAAACTTTTTCTACTAAATTCGATTTAATTTAACACTTACCCTACCGTTATAATTTTTGAAACAAATTTGAGCAAAGAAAGAACCTTTTGCAAGAGTTTTTGAGGTTACAATGGTTGAGAACAAATTCTACAGGTTGTAAAATTGTAACACCTGTTACTAAGACACCCTTGAGAGAGACATATCAAAAGTGCCATTCAAATGAGTCCTGTAATGCACTGTACAGCACCAAAACTAGATCCATTGATATGAGGACACATTTTTAGGTGTGACTTGTGTTATAAATTATAATATTAATAAATAAAAAATTAAATACATCAATAAATAAATACTTGTCATATTTATTAGAGTTTAAAACCTCCACAAGCTATATATTAAATGAAACACTTAATATTATATGCGGCACACAAGCTATGTATTAAATGAAACACCTAATATTATATGCGGCAAACATTTATATTATATGACATGAAAAATATATGATATCACTATTAAAAATTTTAAAATTAGATTGATGGTTGAAATTGATTAGATTTAATTTGTTAATTTTATTTTAATTATATAAATGATTAAAAATTTATAAAATAAATATTGGTTTCAATTAGATTAACCAAGATGATTTCAGTAACCATGTTGAATATATATATATATATATATATATCTTATAATTGAGGGTAAGAAATGGTATTACTTGGAATTGAACCTAAACTCTCACGCTTACAACATAATACTTTTGTTATTAAGGGTATCTAAAAATTTATAGTTTATATAAATTTAAAATATTTTAAACATCATTATGATATAACAAAATACATAATGTAACAAAGGGTAAACTACACCAATGTCACTAAACTATTAGTAAATTTATGTTTTGGTCACTCCACTTCAAAAAGTTACAAAATGATAATTGAACCATTTGAAAGTTTTTATTTAAGTCACTGAGTTGTTAAAATCGCTATTATATAGCCTTCTCTATTTGCATTGCCTATATTAATATAAATCCTCATTCCCCTTCTTTTTTATAGTTCAGTTTTTTTTTCATGAAAAAACTTTGAATGTCACAAATCAACGAACCAAAATCCAAACAATTTTCTTCCCCAATCTTCAACATTGACTATTAGATTGACTTGGATTTAAGGTATGTTCTTCTACTTGTCAATGGGTATTGATCCACCGTACCAATCATCGAATCGTCACTTAGAGCTCACTAGCTGGGCTTAAAAAAAAAAACTTAACAATCCAATGACTTAAATAAAAGTTTTCGAATAGTTTAGTGACTTAAATGAAAACTTTTAAGTAGTTCTGTGACTATTTTGTAAAATTTTAAAGTTGAGTGATCAAAACGTAAACTTACTAATAATTTAATGACATTGAGTTGGACAACCATTTATTGGATCAGAGTAGTCTATGTTATTTTTTCTCCATTTTCAAATGGACTAATAAATCTCTAGTTTTTTCTTCGCACTTTATTCATTTATCTTACTTTATCTACTTCTTTTTTTACCAGATGTGAAAGCAATATTTCCTTTTATTTCAGTAAAATAATTTATCGATTGATTTTTCATCCATGTACTAAAAACTCATTAATTTAATAGTTAGGTTTTGTTTTTCAACTTGGGATCTAGGTAGAAAAAATCACACATATTAAAAAACTTGTATTGGTGACATTGACACAACACAAAGGTTTCACATGGCAATTGTACTATGGTACTTGATAAAAATGTTCACCCAACATTGTGTAAGTGTGCACGTGTGTAGATGTATTATTGATTCAAATTCAACATTTAAATAAGATTTTCAAAATAATTGTAAGAACATTAATAAAATGAAATTTTTGGTTATTTGAAGGGTTATTTGTGATGTTATTTATAATGTTTAATGTAAGAATGCACAAGAGTTGATTATGTAACATGTTAATACGATTACACTTTTTTATATTTGTTTAGAGAAATAGTTTGCTAGAAAATTAACAATATAAGAGAAGAAATAATCCGCAAATAATATTACCAACTAGCATCCAATATTAGTATCATCTCTACCTTTTTTTTTTTTTTTGTTAAAAATAGTTGAAGCTCCCCTTTAATAGGTTGTCCTTAGTGGATCTACAAGTAAATCAAGAATTTGTGTTTAAGATTGGGCAAGTTTCGGCATATCTAAATTAATATTTTTTTTGTAGATCTTATGGATAAGCAATCCTTTCAGCTTTATGGGCTACAACTACATTTGGAGTTGTACTTTGTGGTGTAGTATCAAATTCAACACCCTTTGATGAAAGCATAAGGGAGCCTTGAGCCATAGTCTCTTCCTTCATGACAACTTCTGGGACATCATCAACATGCCTTCCCTGCTTTAATTTTCTAGAAACTCTTATAGCAGGTGGCATTGTTTCCAAGGGATCAAATTCCCTCTTAACTTTGTGTTGCTTCATTAGAATCCCATAAATAATGGACGAAAATTAAAGAATGTTGAAAGAGGTTCAGAGTTTAGTTTGTGCCACAACTTGGTTAAAGATTACTGACCTAAGATTAAAAGTAATCATCTCACCTACCTTGTACAGTAAGCTTGCTATGCTTTTCTTTTTTGAACTTTAAATTCATGTAGAGGGCATCCAATTCCTTAAGGCTACCTTATGCAAAGTTGAATACATTTTAGTTAACTCAACTGTTAGGAAAGACTTTCCACTTGGCCATCGTGATCTTGATCTAGTAGTGAGTTCCTTAATGATCACATATCATAGTCCACTTAAAAATCTTTCTCAGCTCTAGTGGTTTTTAATAAGGTATTTATCACGAAAATAGAAATAGAGAATGTACTAAAATGTCCTTGTACATAAACTTTCATATACCATTCAAAAACTTGATATGTAATACTTTTTTTAAAATTTCTCTATAACTCATTTACAATGACTTTCGCATACGCTTTCACATGCATAAAAGATATGAAAAGATTACAATATTATAGTCGAGTCACAAGGTCTAGTTAATTGAAGTCATTAAGATGAAAGTGCCTCTATTCATGAAGTTTTTTTTTACCACACAATTTCACACAATACTATTATGCTTAGAATGAAACTTGGAAGCTTTCATGTTTTTCTTTATAAGTGGATGTTGAAAAAAAAAATGGTTTAAAAATGATTTCTATCATAGCGAAAAATTAAAAAATTGAAAATCATGCTGATTTTTTATATTTATAGTAATAAACTTTTCCTGAAAAGTACATGTACTTTGTGCAAGATGGATCCTTGACGTTCTCATCTTTCAACCGAACAACCTTCTCTACTATCCTCGTGTAACACCCCTAACCCATCTGTCTCCTGATTAGTGTTACAAAGTAGTACTGTACAAAATGGAACTTTTAACTTCGAAACTGAACAATAATAGAATTTAATATTAATTTCCAATAACTCATTACAATTACAACAAATATACACACTTGGACCTTAAATCGAGCCTTTGGGGCCCTAAAAAAATTAAAAATAATCGAGGATCAATTCGAATCAAATCAAAAAAATTTGGAAAAAAAATGAAAAATTAAAAAATAGGGGGTCACACGGTCGTGTGGCCAGGCCATGTGACATAGCCCAGACCGTATAGGCATTCTAAGTAGGGACACATGGCCGTGTCCTAGCCCATGTCTTCGCCTGTATGTGTATTCAAAATAGGGTTAGACGGCCGTGTCGTAGGCCGTGTGACAAACTGTTTTGAGATACACAGCCGTGTCATAGGCCGTGTCTCAGGATGTGTAAAACATGCACCTAAAATGTAAATGACACACGACTGTGTGAAGTGATCGTGTGTGGCACACGGCCGTGTGACAGCCTGTGTCCCAAGCTGTGTGCTTCAAATTTAGCCCCTAAAACAAGCCATTTCAATGCCTAACCTTGCATAACAAGTTACACCATTTGCACATACATTCAATTGACTAAAACACTCTTCAAACATCCTCAAATACACCAAATCAATCAACCTAACAAAATTCAAACCAATATACCACCATTCAAAGGCACCTCAATTCATACCAAATCATAATCATTCTAGAACAAAACTACAATGCCATATCTCAACCACATAACATAGATATAAAAGAGCTAATTATTGACAACCATTACCATCACAACATACAATTTTAGATAGGCATACCAAAATGACCATAGTCATAAGAGTTTTGACATATACAAGCCAAATTAAACCATATATACATATAATCATTTATAGAGAAGCCAAAACATATCAAAGGCTTCATTGACATCAAACCCTATACATGCTATTTATAACCATAATTCAAATTAACCAAAACTACCAAAGTGATTGTTGAATAATGTGATAAGACTCTGACAAGGTTCCAACCGATCAAGCTTCTGATAGTCTACAAAAAAAAAAAAGAAACACAACTACGTAAACATTAAATGCTTAGCTTGCATAAGATTAACTTCAACTTACTAAATATCAATTGATAAACCATTCAACCAAGTTCATTTCAACATTTAAATATTAAACTTTCCCATTTACCACAATCCACATGATTACTAAGCAACATGTAAACATAACATCTATGTGACATAATATATACTAGGAAATGAATTTCATAATTCTCTTTTTCATCACATGATAAATTCTCAACCTTTAAATTTCATAAGATCATAAACAATAATCAATTGTATATATGCCTTTCCATTAACTTTGACTTACTCGCTGAACTTAATAGAATAACATTTAATACTTGTATTAATATTTTCAATACAAATTACTTGATACAATACACCAGTACAAAGCCTGCTAAGCTCAAGGCCTGATTCAATACACTGGCTCGAAGCCTGCTAGGCACAAAGTCTAAATCAATACACCGGCATGACGCCTGCTAAGCATAAAGCCTGAATCACTATCTCCAATTCAATTCAATCTCATTATTAATTTTCTATAAAAAACATTTCAAATAACAAACACCACAATTATTTGAATAACACAATTATTAAGAAATTTAACTTAACACATTACATGTAGTATGAACTTACCTCAATAACTAAGGTTGCGAAAGCAGAGTTGAATGCTGGTCCAAAGCTTTAGTTTTTCTCCGATTTAAGTCTAGTTGTTGCGTATCTTGATCTAAATAATATTGACATTCAATTAAGTATTTCAAATAACTTCAAATATACAATTCAAACCTATAATATATATTAATGTGAAATTATAAAATTATTCCTAATATTTTAACTTTTATACAATTTAGTCCCTAATCCTGAAACTAGAAATTCAACCATTTTTAACTGAAACCCATATTAGCCAATTTTTCCTTCTATCTATATCAACCCATATTTTTCCTCATTTCACAAAATATACATGGAGTTTACCATTCTAACAATAAATCCCTAAACCTTAAATTAACTAAAAATCTCATAACAAAACATGTTCATTTAACAACTAACTTTAATTATCCATCAACTAACTTCACAAACATATCAAATTCATTCATGACATATCCCCAAACCTTTAAAAATTTTGCCAATTAACCCCTGGGCTAGATAGACTAAGCTAAAACAAGCTAAAAATATAAAAATTATCAAAAACGGAACTTGAAAACCTACCATGCACAAGATACAAGCATGACTGAATACTCGAAGCTTCCTCTAATAGTGGTTTTGGTTTTCCAATTGAAAGAATGAGAAAGATGATGATTGTTTTAGTTTAATTTTTTTTGTTTATTTACTAAATTACTAATTTAACCTTAAGAAAATCATTATAACAACCACAAAACCTATCCATAAACATCCTTTAAATTATAGTATGACATAATTACCGTTCAACTCCATTGGTTTACCTTTTTAAAGCTATTTAGTCCATTTAACTAATAAAAACCAACTTTTGTAACTTTTACAAATCAGTCTTTTTACTTAATTAACTATTTAAACATTAAAATTTCTTAATGAAAATTTAATATGACCCTAATATAACCATATAAACATTAAATAAACATTAAAATATTGACTCACTCGTTGAAATTGTGGTCCCTGAGACCACTTTTTTCGACACCACTAAATACGAGCTATTACACATCATACCACAAATTGCTTCGAGTGTGGGCTAGAACAATCATGAATCAAACACAGAATCAAAAACAATTTTTTACTTTTAGTAGGAAAGTAATTATCTCTTAATAGGAACTGATAGAATTATTATTTTTAGAAAATAGAATTTATACTTAGAAAATAAATTCTCACTATTTTCAGGCAGAATAACAATATCTCAAAGTTGTGTATTTTTAGCCCTACCAATGCCATCTATTTATAGGTAGAGATAAATGAATCCTATTGAATTTGTATAATACAAATAATACTTATTTGATAAATAAAAAAACTAGTCTCCTAGTTCTACTAGGAGAGAGGAGCGACACACCCTAGTTAAATATACTAGGGTTGCTACCCCTTATATGTATTATGAAAGGTTTTAGGCCTTTCTTGCATTGGATCTAGTTATATGTGCTTTTAACCCAACACTTTATAATTCAATCCAACTCGGTACATATTTTTCTATTTCTCAAAATAAATATTATTTATTAAATCACTTTAAATTAATTAATTTCTCAATTAAATTATTTTCTCAACCCAATTCTAATTCCGTTAAAGTCATAGCAACTTTATCGTAAAAGAATCTATGAAAAGAATATTTAGTTTCCATATTCAACAGATTTATGATGACTAATTAATTTAATTTAATTTTTCAAACTCCAATTATTTGATTAAATAATAATTAGAAAAACTTAAATTAATTCTTAGGTAATTTCCATACTTAGTGAGAAACCACATTCATTTCTAAATACAACTCATTTATCTAACTTTATCATTTCTATCCATTTATGTTCATTTGATTCTATATGCAATTCATTTCTGGTTTCAATGAGCTAGAGGAGGGACCAATTAGACATATGTAATTAGTGCTCATATGATTTATAATTAAGTTACATCTTTTCATCTATTAATTATAAATTCATTTAGTCACAGATTCATTCCACTACAGTATCATGAGTGAGCTCTCCCTAATTACAATCATTACGAAAGCTACTCGATTAATGCTCGTCCTATGACCTTTAACATATCCTTAATCTCTTTGGGATAAATCTATTCTCCCAATATGATCATATTTTATCTCATGGTAACCATTATATCTTCCTTTATGAAAAGTCAATCACTATCAAAATAGTAGTTAAGTTATTTACCACAAAGACAAACGACTCGTGACCACATTTTCTTTTCATCTATCATGTAATGCTAAAGAGAGGATATCATTTACCCATTTCTTGGGTTACGAATTCCATTATTTTGAATGATGCTACAAACTATAGAAGTTGTATACCCAACACATCAACTTTCAGTTCCTTGTCTATTTGAACTCAGGATTTTACTTACATCAAAGTATACGAGTCACTCATACATAGCTCATCATCCACACAGGATTAAGGTATGCTACACTATGAACGTCACAAGTGAATAAATCCATAAATGTATTCAGGATTTATTCTACTTGGGTCTTATTCTAGTCAGTCACATCTATGTATCTATCTTCTGGGAGTCATTCGCTCCGATTCTCAAGACAAAACATCCCCTCAATTGGATTTGATAAATGTTATATTAGTCTTTCAATTGGATTGCTCATTTTCGATTAGACAAAGGACATGTTTAGGTTCATCTACTAATGTAAGTTATCTTTTCATATTGCAATCTAACCACATAATACCGCTTAGTATTAGTTAAATATTAGATAAAAAATGTGCCAATCTTTGCTTCTATTCTGCTTTGCATGCAAAAACCATTTTGGACAATATACAAAAAATATTAATGCAACTTAAGGATGATTTTATTAAACCAACCTGTTCAAAAATATACTAGTATACAAACGAATATACTACACTTAGGACATCAAATCCAATAAAGGAAACTTAACATTTAATCTATCCAGCCTAGTCTTCTTCAATATTTTTTAAGTAGATCTTGTTAATGGAGCTTTTGATGGATTTTTACGTGTTTGTACTTGCTATTTAGTTTGCTTCTTTTTTAGAAACTCAACTAAGCTCCCTAAGTTTTCCTCATAAACCTCTTTAGTAATAGGGAAAAATGTCTCAATAAGTGTTGCAGTAGATGCTGCAACAAGTAATCCATCACCCTTTACTTTTTGGAATATCCATAGTTATCGTGGTTTGTTCCTTATGTGTCACAACACCAAGAATAAGATCAGTTTTGGTTTTCTTAACTTGTTCTTCTTCAAGATTAGTTTCAACCAATTCATTAGCAATTCCATTCATGACTGTAGTTTATGGACCCTCTCCAATAGTATTAAGAAGAGATCTTAACACTTTAAAAACAATCTTTTCATAGTTTATACCTTTATTTATTTTCTCAATTTCCTTAAAGATAGTCTTATAATTCGAATTAGATTTTTCTTCAAGAGTCTTTAGTGACTCAATAGCAACTTTGCTAGGTTTAGACTTAGGGTCAGTGTTTTAGGGAGAAAAATCTTGTTGTCTAAATAATAGTAATAGCCTAGATACATTAGAGTTTCCTTTTCTAGGTTTGATAGAAGGTTTTTCATCGTAAGCTTTATCCACCAAGTGTATATCAACCTTAGGTTCAATAACCATTAATAGAGGGAGTTATTGACCTTTCATCATCAAAACTATTACTATTAATTGGCTCGTTTCATGGAGTATTAGATTTAAATCGTGAAGATAATTTAGCAATCTATAAAGAAGTTCTTTATGTTTGATTGTGCACTGGGGCTTAGAAATATACAATTAAATATAGAATTAAGTACAGTATTTGCAAGTGTACAGGTCAAATTATAATATAATAAATTTACAATGGAACACTTTAGAAGTATTCAGAGGATCGTACCCAATGGAGGTTTGTTTAAACTAAATTGACAGTAAACAAAGTCTAAATAGCTACTAACCTACTCATTATAATACGGTTAACACTAAAATTAAGAGTTTGAATGAATAGAAACTAAATTGAATATATAATAAACTTCCAAATTAACAATCAAATTAAACAAGTAGAATAATTATTAACTTCCATGGTTGTGATTAACCTAGAGTCAGGAAATTTACCAATTAATTAAAAGCTAACCTAGTCAATACTTTTTAGCCTATTACAAAATTAATTAATCGACTTAGTTCACTTATCTTTAGACTTGATGGATCTAAACCGTACTAGCCTGAACTGGTTCTAAGTAGAATACCCTTTTGGTCTCATCTATCGAAATTACTTTCTAGAGTCATCAATTCTAGGGTTTAAGCATATTCAACCTAATCTAATTAATCGAGTTATGAACCCTAACTCTAAGCTAACCATGCCCACTTCGATTAATCAACCTTTTTAAGGTTTAGTTAACAATCATTCTAAATGTAGATGATCCTACCCAATTATCAAACATTTAAACAATGAAAAATAAAAGACAAAAGATAAGAAATTCTCAAGAATCCGAGAATCCAAGAGTTGCGATTGACGAACAGCCATGTGAACCCACTAATGATGTTCAATTATCAATTTGAATTGAAGTGAAAACATAAATAAAATAAACAAGAATGATAAATAAAATTGAAAAGAACTTTGATTAAAAACCAAGGGGTAATTGAACAAGAATTGAAAGAAATCTAAAATCTAACTAAACTACTAAGTAAAATCCTAAACAATCTCCCTAAATTGATGTTTTGAGCTAATATTTATAGTTTCCATGTATTATGACCTAATTAGGTCGATTATAAACTGGGTTACAAGTTAATTAAGGTTGTGCGAACGAAAACACCCTTGAAGTATGTTTGGGCTCCTTGAGTCAATGTTGCGACATCCTATAGAAAATGTTGCGAGTTTGGGGGTAGACTACTTGATCTCTGGGACTGGGTGGAATGTTATGACTTTATGTAATTTGATGTCATGACTTTGTGTCCAGTAGCTCACCTCGTAGATTTTGGTTGGAAATTTCGCTAAATGTTGAGGTTGCTTCCAATTTTGCGACTTCCCTTTTCAATGTTGCGACATTCAGGTTAGACCACTGACTCTTTAGTTTAGGTTATTGTCTTGCACACTCGACTAACTTGTTAGTTTCACCTTAGGCCCGAATCGACCTAAAAGGTCATTAAACATCATAAAAACTCAATTTATTCAATTTAAACTGAAAACTAAGTATTTCTCAAAATAAATGTAAATAACATCAAAAGTACTTGAAAACAAGCTCATTAAGTAGTAAAAAAGAGCTTAATTTACCATAATAAATTATGGTAAATAAAAGCCCTAGGTGTTGTAGAAATGCTTAGAACATAAGATTTCCCTTATTTGGTGTAAGCCATTGTGAACAAAAACAATATTTGAAGCAAAAATAATAGTTGTAACAGAATCAATGGTTTAAAGATCAACACTATGATTTAGGTATTTGTAGTAAATAGAGCGTATGGTCCATAAGACTTGGAAAATATAGGTTAAAAATCTTGGGATTGAAAAAAGTAATTAATATCCCTCCAAAGAAAAAAATAAAAAACAATGGAATAAATATAATAAAGAACAACACTATTTTATTAAAAAACTTGTGTTGCTTTTTGGACTAAATTCTTTCTATTCAAAAAATGCTTAAAACCCCTATCAAGCCTTCAAACCTATTAGCATCCAAACTTTACATAAATATGTCAGCCAATTGATTTTTTATAACAATGTACTCCAAGAGAATTACATTAGACTACTAGACCCTTGATAAAATGGTGTCTAATATTAATTTACTTAGTGAAGGAATGTTGCATTATATTCTTTGAACTATTAATGGCACTAGTTTTGTTACAAAATACCGTTAGAACACACCATTTGATATCGTTGTCCTTCAAAATTTACTTTATCCAGAATAATTGTGCAAAACAATTTCCAACTACATGTACTCAACCTCAACAATGGATAGGGAGATCAAACTTTACTTCTTACTATACCAAAAACCTAACTTGTTCCTCAAATGAAAGCATGCCGCAAATGTGCTTTTTTAATCATTAAAATTTCCTGTCGAATTAGCATTAATATACTCAAAAAATTTCAAGTTACTTTCTTTAGAAAACCAAACTCCATGATTTATTGTTCCATTGACATATCTAATTATTCATTTGACGACCTTCAAATGAGACTCTTTAGAATTAGGTTATTACCTAGCACACACCCTTAACACTTTGGCAAATGTCAAGTTTGCTATCAATAAGATATAGTAGACTTGTAATCATGCTTCAATATATGCTTGAGCCTATTACAACACCATGAACATCTTTGTCAAATCTTTATTGGCATCATAAAACTCATTATTTTGACACCTTTAAGGCCAAGCATCTTGACTAGGTTTTTGACATATTTCCCTTGTAAGACATATATGCCATGTTTATGTTGTTTCACTTGAAAACCAAGGAAATATGTCAAATCACCAACCATACTAATCTTAAAGTCAAACTCTATGAGTTGTACAAACTCCTCTCTAGAAGTAGTGAAAGTGAAACCAAAATCATATCATCAATCTAAATAGGAGCCACTATTATATCTCCTTTAAACTTTTTAATAAGAAAAATTTTATCTGCATTTCCTTTTAAGTATCCTTGGTTACAAAGAAATTCAAGAAATCTCTCATACTAATATGCTTTAGTCAACTTGTCAATATAATTTAAAAGATGAGAACTATTAATGCCTTGGTTGCTCCATGTACACTTTTTATTCAACAAGTCATTGAAGAAGACATTTTTTACATCCATTTGATAGAGTTTGATATTTTTATGACTAGCCACAAAAAATAATAATATGATTGACTTAAATCATGCTACAAATGCGAAGGTTTCATCAAAGTCTAGTGCTTAGTTTAGCAGTGCTTCTCAAAAATGCTTTTGGGCCAATTTTTGGCTTGGGAAAAGGACTTTTTCTCTAAAAAGTAGCTTGTTTTGAAATTATTTTATCTTAAATGTGATTTTTTTCCCAAAAGTGTTTTTTAGAAGTAATACTAAACACACTCTACATCTTCCGCTTGAGTGTACCCTTCTGCAACTAATCAAGTCATATATATATTTTTTGTGATGTTTTCATTTTCATCCATTTGGTTCCAATAATCTTACATCCTTCAAGTGGATGTAATAGGGCACGCACATCATTCTTGATAAATTGCTACATTTTACTTTTAGAGTTCTTTTTTTCGATTTTCTTGAGCTTGACAGATAAAATGTTAAAAACTTATTTGACCACATATCTATAATTGATCTTTGGCTTTTTTTTGGTTTGTACACCTTAATTTAGACTACTAATAACATTATCTAAAGGATCATTCTTACATACCCTCGACAAAGGCTTTATAGTGGTTGATATATCTTTAACATGGTTATCAAGTGTTACTTTTTTGTTGTAACATCACTTTTAGCACCTGTATCAATCACATCTTGATCTTCATTTGTTTTTTCTCTATTGTAAATGGAATATCACTTACTAAAACATTAAAGGATTCTATAGTTTTTTAGGTTATCTTGTTATAAACTTTGTAAGATTGATTATTGGAGGAATAGTACAAAGATACCTTCATCACTTCTTTGTTCAAACTTATTTTTCTACTTTCAATATTGAAAGATATACCAAATTGTTCCCAAAAAATGAAAGTAGACAACTCTAAGCTTTCTCCCTTTTTTAAATCTCATAGGGAGTGATACGACTTGAGGTCTGAGAATGGGTTAATTTGCAATGTAGCATGTTGTATTGATTACATCAACCTACAGTTGATGTAAAAATCATTTGGAACTTAGCATGATTCCTATCATATATTTTAGTTTTCTATTCTTGCATTCAACAATCTTTTGAGGAAAAAAGGTCATTACCTATCCAATATGATCACAAAAATCTGCAAAATCTCTATTTTAAAATTCTTTACCATGGTCATTTTGAATTCTTAGAACTTTTTATTTTTTTTCTCATTCATGATTCAAATGCAAAACTTCTTGAAGACATCAAAAGATTCAAAACTTTTCATCAAGAAATCAACCAATGTGAATTTAAAGAAGTCATTGAGATAAACAAACACACACGTATTTTCACCA
The DNA here is from genome assembly GCA_020496765.1 of Gossypium stocksii. NCBI lineage: Eukaryota > Viridiplantae > Streptophyta > Magnoliopsida > Malvales > Malvaceae > Gossypium > Gossypium stocksii. The sequence goes on along the minus strand of CM035632.1, from coordinate 96,739,035 downwards.
AGGCTTTTAGGCTATATTGGTCCCATAAGGTCTATGTGAAGTAGTTTTAGAGGACAACATGTATGAATATATTGTAACATTTTGTGTGATACTTGATGTTGCTTGCCAATAAGATAATCACTACAAATAATGATCACAAGTCCTCGAATCTTGTGTAATATCCTAATTGTACCATATCTAACCATTCTTTGAAGACTTCTATAGTTCCCATACCTTAAAGGTTGATTCTAGAATTTAAGATCATCATTGATGAATTTTTGACGCTTCACCATATCCATCATCTTATAGCATTTAACAAATGTTCTAACCCTTTCATGACTTGTTTAATGGAGTGATGTAACACTTCGTGTCTATCCCTTATGAATTTAACATGAAAACTCTGATAATGAAGTTAGCTAGTGCTAATTTAATTTTCTATAAACCCTCTACCAATAAGATATTCTTTAATTCTAGAATGCTCTTAATGTTGAATATCACCTTTTCAGGGATCCAACATTTCTTACCATATTCAAAAGTAACCTTATCTTTATTATCATTTTGGATCTTCTTCAAAAATCCCTTTTCTCCAATCATGTGTCTCAAATACTCATTTAAAAAAAAAATCATACATCATTAATGCTAACCTTTAAAGAAGACTAAACAAGCATTTTTCATTTGTTAGGACTTAAGCTTTTTTCAACAAATGAAGTTCTTTTTTCTTATGTTTCTTCTAGCTAGAACATTTTTAGAACCATTTATGTCTTTTATCCATCTCCAAATTAAAAATTTTATAGCATCGAAGCCTAATATAGCCTGCAAGTCTATATAATGACATATTGGACGCCTTTTCTTTTGGTGTGTTTTATGTATGTCATAACCTATTACCCTTAGATACAGGTTTTGGTAAAGGAAAAAGCTTCTCTTGTGTAACCAACCCTTGTAATCTCCATTATATCTTCTCAATGAAAAAGATTTCATTTAGTATTTCACTCATTATGCCCAGCTTCTTCAATATGCTAATAGCATCGTTTAACTCTATTTTAAATGTTTTTAACTTGGCTTCTCGATTTGCAATAAGAGTATCTTTCTCTTTCACAATTTTTTAAGCTTCAAGTTGACCTTTTTAAGATTGGCAACTTGTATCCCCAAGGACTTGTTCATATTGCACATAATGTCATATTTTTCCAACATGGCTTTGTAGGTTTCATGTAACTCTTTATTAGGTGTATTGTCATCTCTGTCACTACACTTTTCTGATTTTTTTTTGGAGAATGATATATCATTGGAAGTAAAACTCTTTGACTTTGAAGGAAAAGTAAAATAGTTGCTTATATGCTCTTCATCTTCAACTTCTTCACTCTCTATATCATTATCACTAAGTGACATTGAAAGGCATTTTTCTTCTTTTTAAAGGTGTTAGCAAACTCTACTTGGATTTATCACACCCAGTTTCCATTAAAGTCTGAAATTTAGGAGTAATTGGGAGTAAATTGAAAGAAATTTGGGTTTAGTGGATTTTACCAGAAATCTAGAGATTTTAGTGGCTGAATGGTAAATAATTGAGTCTTAATTCTGGTTTAGTTAAGTTGGATCCGACTGGTTTCTTAGCAAGAAACAGAATGATTGGCGATGGGTGATTTATTTGGGGTTATGGTGATCATGTGCAAAAGGGATATATATGTGTGGGAAGGGTTACTCTACAGGCATATTTCTTCTTATTTCTGTTTCATTTTCTTCCTTTCTGCATCATCTTCTTTGGTTGCTTCGAAAAAGAGAAAGTTAAGGAAAGCTTTGCATGGAGTAGTGGTCGTGAGGTTCGAGTCTAGAAAGCAAAGAATTCGATGAGCTGGTGAGCTTCTTCATCTCACTATATTTGTTAAATTGAAAAAAGAGAAGCATTTCTGAAATCTTTGAAAAGCTTCTACATGATATTGGATTCTGGGTTTTAAGACCCTTGGTTTAATTGGTATATTTGGTTGTCATGTTTAGCTAACTAGGATGAAAGAGAATCTCGTATTTGGAAAAGCTAAGCTAGAAAGGTGGAAGGACCGTTTGAGTGTTGCTTTGGTTTGTTCTGGATACTGTGTTAATTGTGTGTTCTGTACTAAGTTCAGTCGACTTTGTAGACTACATATATAATCGTTGATGACTGGAAAAGTTATATTTGCATATGGATGTACAATTGCATGATTGTTGCAAGTGTGTTCTTTGAATGAATGACATGGTTGTGTATGTATGAATTGTTATGTGGCATACTCCATGTTATGTTAGTGAATGTGATGATATGCGTGATATGCATGTTATTAAATGCAGAGTACGGAGGGAAGTATTGACGGGTTAGTTGAAGATAGGAAACTTGGCATAATGGAGGAATGGGCGAGTTGAAAATGGATTTAAGGAGATTTAGATGGAAATGATCTACTGGCTTTACGGAGCAGCATCGTGGAAATTGCATACTGGCTCTACGAAGTGACACCATAAAATGGTTATCTACAGGCTCTACATTCAAAGCATAAGAATAGTATTTTGTAAGCTTGTCTTCCTCAGTTGTTCATGTCTTAGGTTCTACAGTGCTTAAAATATGGTTATTCATCACAACAAGTGGACTCTATCTTGTCAGGATAGACGATGCTTTCTCATCATTGGCTTTGATGAAAGCTCTTGACAATGGTGGTCGTGTGATAGATCCTACTTCTTTCAAAGACTCTATTGTATGTAACTTGACTTATAAAATCTCATCAAGAAATCTGTGGTGTTAGTCTCTGATGCTAATTGAAAGGTCTGGTTATCTGAATGTTGTTTATGGTGTTGCTTAGAGTGTTGTAACATTGTGTATGATACTTTTAAGACTAACTATGCATTTGTATGAAAAAATTTGAGGTAACCAAAATAAGAATGACCCATATTTAGAGTAATTAGAAGGTAATTTACCTTAATTTTAGAGTGACTAACGTGGAAATGCACCGTTAGTCTTATGTTACTATTTAACTATGAAGTGATCAATTTGAGGAATTTATATTTTGGGGTGACCAAAATAGTAACGACACATATTTAGAGAGATTAACAAGGTAGTTTACCCTTATAATTGTAAGCATAAGCATAATTAATAAACTAATGAATAAATCATTAGAGTAAATATAATAATTATAATTTATAAGTAAAAATCCACTAATAAAAACAAAGGGTAAATTGATCCAAAACTTAATATTACACTCATGATCTAAGATTACTTAAGGAAGATGTGGTAATGAGATTGTACCTTATATCATGACATCTTGACGCTATAGAAAATGTGAGATTACGAGATGACCAAAATATTGAAAATCCAAATTAAAGTAATTTCATTTCGGACCGTAACATCACGAGTCTTATAATTTTTAAATCAAAATTCTTTTCTTTAATTACTTAAATTAATAACTAGGGGAATACAAAGTGGCCTTGTCCCACTCCCAAATGGAAAATCACAATTTAAACCTTTAAAATTTTGTAAAATTACTTGATAATAAAAAGATACTCTAGAAATTTAAAATTCAAAGTTTACCCTTCAACATAATTTCCAGATATTGCTCTTGCTAATATATTTTTCAAGAAATCTCGAGTGATAACAAATTGTATTTTTAAAATATTCTTTACTTGGATAACAAGTTGGGTAAAAAAAAAAAAACAAAAAGAAAGTTTAAATTGTCGAGAAATGAAAAGAAGGGTACAAGTGACATAAAAGATGTAAATGGCTGCCAACTACAAATTGATTCCGTCAATAGTATTGACATGATGGTCCATTCCATCTTTTACCTTTTTACCTCCCCACTCTTCCGCGTCCCCCTTTTCTTTTGTCATGCCTTATACACACACCATCAAAATTCTTCCCATCACTCTCTTTTTTTTTGAGTTGGATTTTGGTCCACTTCCATCTTAGATTCTTTTACTTATACCCTTAACCATCAATTTGACTTTCCAACCATTTTTAGCTCTAATTCCCCATCTCACTTCTTTCCTAACCCCAGATTGAACTCTAAAATTTGTATTCCATTTCCTTTCTTATGACAATTTTATTTCCACTATTACAACTTAGTGAAATGAGAAGATGTAAATTAGAGGGCGTTAAGATTATAAGTTAAGTTTGGAACTTATGATGATGATGAGAGAGCCATTTATAAAGGAAAGGATATACAGCTGTTTGATGAGACATATATTACCAATAGGTCTTTTTCAACAATATGCTTTCTAAAATGTTACTATTTGGATTCTGAAATGTAAATTTATGGTATTCATTTACATATTTTGACTTTTTCCTTTTGTCTTTTTTAAATGGGTTTATTTTTTTTTCTTGAATTTTTTTTAAAAATAAAATAATTCGTCCTAAAAATTTGAAACAAAAAATTATATATATGTTGACTTTGAAAAATGTTTTTGACTTTTTTGGGGGTGTTTAAAGAATACCCACATTTTGCTTACAAAGATTGATTTGGTGATATGCCTTTCCAAGCTTTTCCTTTGGAATGAATTCTTTATAAGATCTATATATTGGCTCTTTCTTCCTTTAATCCCTTGCTTTCTTATTGCATTATGTCGTTTTGTTTTGATTTTTTTTTCCCATAATGAATTTGTTTCTATATATGGGTATCAGATTCCAAAAATCTTGTTTTTCTTCATAAAAACCATGCAAATCGACAAATATTGGAGAATTTTTTTTCCATGGTTGATAGTTCTATTTAATGCACCCATCGATTTTATCAATTTAATTCTGATTTTAGAAAATTCAAAAAAAAAATATTTTCCATGGAAATACATAAAAATCTTTAAAAAAAAAATTCCTTGTCCCGAATCATAGTCATAGTGGAGTAATATTGTGAAGATTTGGTTAATGATATAATTGCATCTTCAAACTTACACTTTTTATCAACACTAGTGTCAGCAATCAGGTTCTTTCCCGCTGCTTGCTTAAATCCATGTGTCAATCTCCTGCAAGTTCAACAAATCCTATTGTTTTCCAAGTAAAACTAACCTTATTAATAACATAAATTTGGAATTTCTCAAAACACAAACATCATTGTTGATTTTATTAATCCAACAGATAAATTCAGTGATTTGAGCACCAATGGAGCTAACTCACATCCACTGCCACTGGATGATTGCTGCTACTTATTCATACTTATAACAAAACACAACCAATCATGAGTCTGCACTCAACTATATACAGATATTTAGATCTATATTTTTAGAAAAGGTATTTTTATCGAAAAATATTTTTTTTTTAACATTTTTTTATTGTTTTTTTAGAATTAAGACTAAATGGATAGAATAGGTAAAATTGATGGTTAAATTTTTTGAATTTTTTTTTAAAATTATGATAAAATTGATAAGTTGTATAAACATTAAAAGTTAAATTTATTATTATTCTAATAAAAAAGGTCACGCCAGCATTTTATATTAATAATTTAAGAGAGAGAAAACAGTAATTAAAATATCAAACGTCAATAATATTAGTGACTAAAATACATATTTTTAGGCTTGAGTGATCAAACAAAAACACATTAATAATTAGAAGAGTAATTGTACTTTTTTTAGCGTATAATAATGTTGTGAATACTATTAAATTAAATAATAATGTAGTATATATCAACATGATTAAATCGGTAAATTAACTGGTTAATAAATTTAAAATATTTCAATTAATTAAAATTTTTGTATGTCTGTAACCATAATTTAAATCCCGGAATACTCCTATACTGTTGTGCATGGACAAAACCAAACCAATCAAAATTCCTAACCTTATGCTTGCATTACTCAAATCACCTCCACTACCTTTTACACCCATGTTTTAGCAGCAGTGTGGGATGGTACCGCCGCTAATCGATAGTTTGATGTTTGGCTTTGTACGTAAATGCATGCCTTCTCTTACTGCCTCTGCTTCTACTGCTGCAGTATATAAATTAGTATTTTCATTATTTTCATTTTCATGATAGAATAATATATATGAGATATCTAATATATCTATCTATATACTATAACAGAATTTGGCATAAAAAATTGAAAGTTAGCTTTGTTGACAAACCAATTAACTACTAATCATGGATATATAAATTCTAAATTTAAAGTCAATAAATTGAATATAAAAAACATTGAAACTTACACAAACTTAACCTTTTATTATGATTGTTAAAATCCCAATATTTCCTCTAATATTGTTTTACAGAGATTTCGTTGATCTTTTTAAGTTACGCGTTAATTTTTAACCGCGTTTTCCATTCGTTTTATTTTTCTAAAAATATTTTTTTTCATTTTTTATATATTTTGCATGAAATAGTTAATATTAAATGAATCTCAACAACAACAACAACAAAATAAAACATAAAATCCAAATATCGAAAAAAACTGAATTAAAAAAAGTAGTAAAAGGAATGCAAAGAAAAATTATCCAAACGGTTAAAAAAGTGTGTTAAAGAGCCCAAAAAAATGGTGGGGAGAGAGTGCATATAAAAAATGTTAAGTTTTAATTTAATTTGATTTGATTTTTATAATTTATTTTTTAAATTTTAATTTAAAAGTTTCACATGTCACAAAAATGTGTGACACCCCACACTTAATTCGATGATCGAAATCCAAATGAATGACATCACATTACGTAGCCGAAGCAACTCTGACTAACTTGACATAAATTCACAAAATTAAACTCATATTCATATTTCAAAACAATAAACCCTTTCATAATGATCAAACACATGCATTTATAATACATAAGAATCACTTTCATCTACTTACAATGTTATAAAGAGTTAATATAAGACGAGGTCTCGAGACCAACATTCCCTGCTTTCCTATTTTTACTTCGATGTTTGGATGTCTCAAGATAGGGGTTCCTGTCTCAAGACCTAGAACAGAGCAAACCTATTTAGCTTCAATGTACTTCTCTCTCTCAAGACAAATACCACTCGTCTCGAGGCCTAGTAACAATTGTGTAATGACCCAATTTCTAATAATACCGTAAATTGCGATTTCAAGACCCCATTTTCATAAACTGAGTCTGTAATAATAAATAAAGATATTTACGGAGTTATATTATAGATTAATTGAAAATTAGTTAGTCAATTTAGTAGAAATTGTGGTTAATTAAGGCTTAGAGACTAAATTGTAAAGTCCAATTGTTATAGATTTTAAATAGGAATTGGCTTGGGGACTTAAACTGTAATTAGTCAAAGGTTAAAAATAGCAATTAGACCATGTTTAACTATGAAGTAATGGACGTTAATGATTTTAATTAATTAATTAAACAAATTTTGATTAATTGAGATAAAACATGATTAAATTAATAAAACATTATTAAATTAAGTTAATTGAGCCATAATCTAACTATAAAAAGAAATGTAAGTGGAAGGAGAGATGAGATATCATCTTCTCCAATCGACCAAGTATAGAAGAAGAGTGGAGGATGTCATTTTTAAAGGTTTCTAAGCTTTTAGCTTCAATTTTAAGTAAGCTCCTAACCATTTTCCTTTGATTCTTATAGATTTTTTTTTTTTTTTTTATCTTGGAAGCTTGATTAAGCCAACCCAAGGATCAATTTGATCAATTGGTGAAGTTTTCATGAGATGTCATTGTTGAGAATTGAATATTTTAGGTGTTAAATTGATAAAAATTAAAGCTTAGTTAAAGAAAATGACTAAATTGTAAAGGTTAATTGTTAGTTTAGTACATTAGGGCTCAAATTGAATAAATTTTTTGTAGGAGTAAGGATAAGAGGTCTTAATGAGTTATGTTTGTCCCAATTTTATGGACTAAATTGAATAAATTGTAAAATATGATTGATATTGTGATTGGTTCTTATTTGAATAAAATTTGATAATATTTTATGTTTTTATGATTTTATTTTGCTAAAGTTGGCATGGAACCATTGAGAGGGAAAGAAAAATCGAAAGTCGACGATGAATAACTCGAAATTTTGATTTGTATTTCTATGATTAGGGAACCACTTATTTCATGCATGTGCATGTTATTTTTACATTATATGGTGTTAAAGTGAGTTGTTATTGGATTATTGAATTGAATTTCTATGGTTTAGATTAAATATCGAGATAGTTACTAAATTGAATAGAATAGAAAGCTGTATAAATTGATTGATAGAAAGCTGTATAAATTGGTATGAAATGGAGTTGAAATGTGGTTTTTATATGATGATTTGATGAATTTATGGTTTATTTGGATATGATTAAATATGATTGGAACTTTATATAATGAATAGGAAATTTTGGTTACCCTATTAGCTATTCGGACTGAGTTGGATATAGTTGGCATGCCATAGGTTAAGATTATTGATTGAAAACCATTATTGTCCACCAAACCAATGTAGTAGATTGTTCCTGTGGGTCATCATTTTTGGGCAACCCGGGGTGAAAAATTAATCAGATTGAGAAATCCATCATTGTCGGGCAATTTAAGATGGTATTATGTACATGTATAGCATGATCATTGCCGAGCAACCTGGGGCGATAGATCAGTATATTCGTTCTAAGTCTATGTCTAGTTAATAGGGTTATAAACATGAGAAATAATAAACTATTCATAATTGATAAATGACATTGAATTTTAATATGTGACAAATTTGCAAAATGAATTAATATGAGCCTTAGGGGCCGGTCATGTATGAAGGAGCTAATAGGCTCGAAAATGAAATGTAATACGGCATGAAATGAGACATGTCTATATATATATGTTAAGGATGAAAATGTATGTGATTAGAAATAGTATTTGAAATGAATGTAATGGAATATGAAATAGTGAATGATTGGTAAACTTGTATGCTTATCTAATAAATTAGTGTGTAAAATTTGTTATGTACTTGTCATTGTGAAAATGGAAGTGTTTTGCTATGAATGGCATGAGAAATATTTGTAAATTGAAATTTTAATTGAATGCGTATATATTTAAGTTTGTTTTATAATGTCTTGAATCATAGATTTACTATTGAGCGTTTTGCTTAACATACAGTTTTGTTTTCTTTGTGCAAAGGTAAAGTAGATTCTCAATAGATCAAGCGATTATCTTAGCATCCAGCAATCGATCCTTGACTCAACAAACTTCATATATTTTCATTTTGTTAAAGTGTGGCATGTACCTAGTTGAGACGGTTTTCGATGCTAAAACTATGTCTAGGTAAACTTTTGAACTAGAAGTTGATATATGAAATGGAATATATGAATGCAATGTGTTTATGAGTTATAAAAATGGTTTGAATGGTATGGATTGTAGTAAATGTTAATGATTTTGGTGAAATAGGTATGAATGTATAGGATTTGAATGAATTGTACTAGTTGGTTAACCTATAAGTGATAAGGCATTGACATAGAGTGGATAATGTATTGAACTGTTTAAATTGATGCTGGAAAATTGCATTTTGGAAGATCTTTTGGTGTAGTGTATTATTTTTGCTTGGAAAATTTGGAGGTAATGTTTAATTAGAAATTGCATAAACAATATGTGACGTCGTGACATCAAATGAATGTCCTCGTGATGAGATCAGGACTCTAGGCCACAATGTGGTGTCAAACTTGGTCACCGTGATGAGGCTAAAATAGTATGTCACGTTGCGACGACAAACTCCCTATGTTGCGACATCATGATGTCAACTTGAAGTTTTGTCAACATTACAATTTAGTCTTAATTCAACCTTGGGTTAGCATTAGAGATTTCATAAGCTTGTATAAGACTCGGGAATGATTATATGACGTATTATATACTTATATTACTTGTATTTTCATGTTAATTGGTATTAATTGAATATAATTCTATCGTAGTTGCTCTAGAAATGAATGTGGTACATTGTAACTCAGACCTTGTGATCAGGTCAGGTATAGGGTGTTACAAATTGTCTTAAGACTATATAGATATATCTTAAGACCTCAAGCTCTTAAATGCAAAAACTAAGTGAAAGTTGTTCTAACAGTCTTGAGAGATGTTCTGTAACACCCCTAACCCATATCCATCGCCGGAATAGGGTTATGGAGCATTACTAGACTTGTCACATAATTATTCATACATTTCACATTCATTTCTCATTCCAAACAAAAACTATTCAATCTTAATCATATAATCCTTAATATGAGCCCTCGAGGCCCAAAAAAATCATTAAATACAATTCGGGACTTAAACGTAAACTTATGAAACTTTTTGAGAAAACTATGAAAATTTTAAAGTACAGGGGGCATACGCCCATATGGCTAGACACACGGCCAAAAGATACGCTCGTGTACCAGGCCGTATGGACATTCAAAATGGGATCACATGGCCGTGTCCCAGACCCTATCTGACCCCGTGTAACTCTTAACTTGTGTCACACGGCCAACCACAGGCCCGTGTGACTAGCCCATGTAACTCACTGACTTGCTTAGGCTATTTTCTAAGCCACATTTCTCACCCAATTTTGGTGCCAACCTATACATTTCAATAGCATATAATCACAACCAAAATATACATTCAAACCAATCCAAAATCAAACCTAAACATGCAATATTCATGTACACAACAAGATATCTATAAGCACATACATTTTCCCACTTAAACACATACCAAACTTGATTCAAAAGTTACCTAAATGGTCATTCTCATGTAATCCCTATCTTGCCTAACTTTAACATGCTTATTACTTATCAAATTCACCTATTATGCCAACTACCAATTCACAACTAAGGCAATTTATTAGGCAACCATCATACATATTTAAGGCAATTATAGATCATACAAGATAAGACCAATCACTTATATATACATACCAACATATATGCCAAATTAAGCCAACTCACGTGGCTAATTACATATAAAAACATATAGGCTTCAATAGCCAATAGACCTATACATGCCATATAATAAAAATACATTGAATCTAAAAGTACCAAAACAACTATTGGATAGTGTGACAAGATCTCCGACGACTTCCAATCCAAGAGAACTTCTAAATCACTATAAAACACGAAAAAGAAAACAAAGTAAGCTATGAAGCTTAGTAAGCTTGTATGGCTAATCAGTTCAATTTACCAATTCATTTACAATTTAAAGAAGCATAAGTAAATATAGATAAGCTTCATTCAATCCAACAATTAGCACATTGTCATAACCATGTGAGTCATGTATGAATTCATCAACTATCACTTACTTGTCTTACTTCTTATAAATACCTGAACTGATCCACATCATCTCTTATTTTCTCATACCATCATCTTTGCCCGTTGAACCATTTGGAATAATATCGGATACTCGGGAATCTTGCACACTAAGTGCCATATATGTGGTTAAACCACCTCTATCACATATCTCATGTAGATGCTCACCCTCGAGCCATCACTGGGTTTGCTCACACAAGCTGACGGTCAAGACGTAGCTATAAGGTGTTGCTCACACAAGCTGACGAGTAACTGCAACACATGCCGAAAAACTCTGCCACCGCTAGAACGTGCGGACCAGCACCTAAAACACATAAACACAGTAACCTTTAATGACATGTCATTTGTATCATATTTATTCCTTAGGTTCAATCGGGATCCATACTTTGTCGATGCCTCGTCAATAATTTTCGCAATGTTGTTTTATCACAATTACATAATTTAAGCATTTAAACACATGTAACATAAAACTTATTAAACATATGAACTTACCTCAATATAATACGGATGAAAACTATCGTTTAGTCGATAACTTTGTCTTTTCCTCGATTTAGATCCGAAGGTTCCTTTTCTTGATCTATATAATCAAATTTAACTACTTTAATTCATATTCTATTAAATTTAATCCAAAATTCATACTATGTCAAAATTACTATTTTGCCCCTTAATTTTTAACTTCTTTATAATTTAGTCCTTATCTCATAAAATACAAATTCATGCAATTTAATCCACACCCATGCTAGCTGAATTTCACCTAGGCCCATAGCAATCCAAATATTTCATTTATTCACACATTTTCCACATAATTTTCACTTTTGTCAATTTAATCCCTATTTTGCAATTTTATTAAAAATCACTTAACAAAAGTTGTTTAATTCACAACAACCATTCATAATCTATCATGAAACCTCAAAACACATACATATTCAACAATGGCAAAACCCTAACTCTTTAACAGTTTTGCAAATTAGTCCCTGGGCTAGCTAGATTAAGCTACAACAACTTTAAAAACATAAAAATCATTAAAAACGGGGCTCGAAATCACTTACATGCATTCACTCAAGCTAGTCGAACCTCAAAGCCTTAAAAATGGCTATTTCATTCTCTATTTGCAGTGGAGGAAGAAGATGAATGAAATAAAATAGCTTTTTTTTTTATTAATTTTAACCTTAATTACCTATTTACCTTTATACCATTTAAAAACTTTAATAATTTCCATAAAACCAAACTCATAAATGTCCACTAACTCAAAAATGGTCTAATTATCACATAAGGACCTCCACTTTAAAGTTCCATAGCTATTAGACACCTTTAGCTAGAAAAACCCAACTTTTATACTTTACGCGATTTAGTCATTTTTCATAAATTAAGCACTCAAACGATAAAATTTCTTAATGAAATTTTTATGCAATCCTACTCTCATGTTGTAGACCTCAAAATAATATTAAAATAAATATTTTGACCTCATATTTGTGGTTCTAGAACCAATGTTTCGATTTCACTGAAAGCGGGCTGTTACATGTTCTTTCTGCCTCGAGACTTAGTAACCAAATGGTCAAAATTCTGTACTTTTAAGTAATTAAAGCCTAAGCTGAATCAACCTAAACATACCTAAAACTTACCAAAAAACATATTCATTCAATTAACCTATTTAAACATGTTCAAGCATCACCAAATCATAACCTTCAATACATCATTACTAAACCAACCAATTTTCACATTCAAATTCACATAATCTAGCATAATTAACTAGTAATCAAAAGACAAAATTTAACCAATTCAACATTATAGGTCACCTACCAAAAGTGCCAAAACTAACTTAGGTAAGAAGTCTATCAACCTAAGTACATGTCAAATGACTTCAAAACATATATATACATACAAAATAGGATCGGAATGGTTTCCAAGCTAAGCTTGAGAGTTGGATGCTTGACTGCAAACATTTTATAGCTTTTATCTGAAACCTATGCATAGAAACAAACAAATACGTACACTGAGTAATGGTTAGCCAGTGGTGCAAACATAATGCGAATTCAATTATAAACATAATAAAATCTAAGAAATGTACATAACAAAATAGCTCAAGTTAACCAACCAACCAAATCATATTAACATTAAGGATACGTATATATCAATATATTATTTTTCATTTCATCTTATTCACATCAATGCTTTATTCAATTTCTCGATATAATTTTCAATGCACCCTCAGGATATACGCATCTAGTTTAACATATCAAAATTATGTTTCATATTAGCATCATTATCTCATTTCAATTCAATATATGTTCAACATACCATTTTTACATCTTAACCCACATTAACCAAATTCGATACAAGAACGGATACTCGAATCAATCCACTATCACACCAAATATGCGTCAAAACGCTAATCGAGCATAAATCCATCAATGCCACCAACCACACCAGAATGCTCATACCCCCAAGATATTTGAGCTCATGATACATTTTTGACCCCCAAGATATTAGAGAACTATCATGATATGTAATCACATAGCACTGAATCTCTCACCTATCAAAACGGAGCTTATAGCATGCCAACTATATCCATGACTCTATCCAACAACGTTAATAGGGAAAATTTTAATACTATTAATCCCTATTTAATCAGAAAGCATATATTCATGTATTCAACCAACCAAATGATCACAAATCACATAATGAAGTATACACGTAGCTTTCAAATATTTCACATTGTTAGATTACCATTTTTGAACATTTAATGAATCAAACATATACATAAATTTATCTAACAAACTCAAATTATAATAGCACAAACCAAATTAGCTATTTGTTGATGGATTGGAGTTCCTTTTGTCCTAGGATGGTCTTACATCATCTTTAGCCACGAAATTAAATCTAAATACAAAAACTTCATTAATCACACAATTCAAATACAAATCAACACATTATATACATGAATGCACTTTATTCAATTTAGTCTCTAAACATCCTAATATCCGAAACACACGTATCCCATAATTTACTCAATTGAATTTAAATCTAACTTTAAAATTATAGTACATGGACCTTCTATTTTTATTATTCATTAACAAACCCCAAAAATTTCATCTTTTACAATTTAATCTTTAATAAAACTTTATTTTATCAATTAATCTAAAGTTGATTCAAGCTTAATTCACCATCACCTACCACATTTCCAACATGTTTTTATCTAATTTAATGGACCTCATTCATGCATGAACTTAAAAAAATCTACAATAAAGATTTTAAAGCTTTCCAACACAAATAAGCTAAATCTAAACATTCATTAATTTATTACTTGGGCTTTCATTATCTAGCATTAATAATCAATAATTCAACTAAAATTGAAAATCAAAACTTACCAATTTCCTAATTGATGGCCACGGCAATGGTGAAATAGAAAGGAAAATTTTTGTTTTTCTTTGTTTTTCTTCTTTGTTAGACGTGAAGAAGAAAGAAATGAAGCTATATTTTACTTTTTCTCTCTATATAAGTAATTAGCAACTTAATTAACTTAATCAAGTCTTTAATCTAGTAAGTTATTAAGCTATAATGTTAGCGAAAACTGATGACATACTTTCTACTTAAACATTGACATGAATTTAAAATGGTTTAATTACTCCAAATTTCTTGTTATATTTATACATTAAGGCCTTTTAATGACTTTTAATCAATCATATCTATTTTTTTATTTTTCTAATTTAGTCCTTGCACTATAATTAACAACCGCTCTAATTTAATTTCACTTAATAATTCAATCTTATACTTCCATACTTGATATATAATCATTCTATTCTAATTTTCGGTTAACTCGATTTAATACATTCAGTCGAAAAAATGAATTTTTTGATGCCATTGAAATTCGGGTCGTTCCGAAATGGTTGGTTAATTTTTTTTAATGGTTGGGTTAATTTGGGTAACAAAGTATAGTTTAGGTACTAACTTAAAAAAATGGTATAGTTTAAGCACCATTTTTTTATTTAAGCCAATTTTTAATGGGCCTCTGCAAGTTTCATTTTCATAATAAGTCCTTCAAATTTGCTTATATTCAATAATTCAACTTACAGTTTCACATTATAAAATTTTAAATTTTTTTAAAAAAATATCTTTTTAAGTTTATCATTATTTCTAGAAATTAAATATGGTATTAAAATTGAAACAGATATTTAAAAATATAAATAAGGTTACAATAAATTATTTAGGGTGCACAATATTTAAATTTAATTAATAATCTACATGATTAAATTCACTAATTAAAAATTAAAATTAATTTAAAAACTATATAAAAAAATAAAATTTTAGACATCTAGATACAAATTCAGAAATATCACACTTCATTCCCGGCCACCAGTACATCTTTTTCAAATCATTATACATTTTATTACTCCTCGGGTGCACAGACATAGTACCACTATGAGCCTCATGTAAAATTTTCTGTATTCTGAATTCTTCGGTACACCTACTCTCTCTCTGAATAACTAACAGTCATCAGGTCCAATATGAAATTCTGAATCAGAAACCGATTCACATTGTACCCATTTAGCTTGCAACTCATTATCACTTTTTTGAGCTTCATAAATTTGTTGTAACAACGTTGGTTTAGCTTTTAGCACAGACAAAATTGAACAATCATTTAACAATGATAATCAGGTATTCATTGCTAGCAAAGCAAACAGAGACTTTCTGCTCACAGCATTTGTAACAATATTTGCTTTCCCTGGATGATAATCGATAGTTAGATCATAATCTTTCAACAATTCAAGCCATCTGCGTTGTCTCAGGTTCAAGTCTTTTTGTGACATTAGATACTTTAAACTTTTATGACCGGTGAATATATGGCACTTTTCACCAAATAGATAGTGTTGCCAAAATTTTGGCACAAATACAATAGCTGTCAATTCTTAATCATGTATCGGGTAATTCTTTTCATGTGGCTTAAGCTATCTAGAAGCATAGGCTATTATTTTACCTTCTTACATCAAAACACAACCTAAACCATTCAATGAAGCATCACTTTAAATCACAAATTCCTTACTCGATTCAGGCTGAACTAACAATGGTGCTTCGGTCAACAGGGCTTTTAACCAATCAAAGCTTTGGTAGTACTTATCAGACCATTCAAATTTCACATATTTCTATAGTAGCCTTGTCATCGGCGAATCTATCATTGAAAATCCTTTTACAAATCTTTGATAATAACCAGCTAATCCCAGAAAACTTTTGATTTCAGACACTTTTTTCAGTGGTTTCTAGTTAACAATTGCTGAAATTTTATTCGGATTAACTTTGATACCTTCAGTAGATACTATATATCCCAGAAAACCAACTTCTCAAAGCCAAAATTCACATTTGTTAAATTTAGCATACAACTATTTTTCACGCAAAGTTTGTAAAACAATTCTCAAATGATTAGCATGTTCATTTTCATCTCGGGAATATACCAGAATATCATCAATAAATACCACTACAAATCTATCGAGATACGGTCTGAAAATTCTATTCATTAAATCCATAAATACCGCAAGTGCATTTGTCAAGCCAAATGGCATCACAAGAAATTCGCAGTGTTCGTACCTGGTTCTGAATGCTGTTTTCAGTACATCCGAGTCTTTCACTCGTAACTAATAATAACTAGAACGAAGATCAATCTTCGAAAACACAGTGGCACCTTTCAACTGACCAAACAAGTCATCAATGCAGGGCAGTGGATACTTATTCTTAATCGTGATTTTGTTAAGCTGTCTGTAGTCAATACACAATCTCAACGATCCATTCTTCTTCTTAACAAAAAGAACTGGCGCACCCCAAGGTGAAAAACTAAGTCAAGTAAAACCTCTGTCAGTCAGTTCTTGCAACTATGCTTTTAACTCTTTTAGCTCTGTAGAAGCCATTCTGTAAGGTGCTATAGATATCGGTGTTGTCCCTGGAATATGATCTATGGTAAATTTCACTTCTCTATTCAACCGTAATCTGGGTAATTCTTCTGGAAACACATCAGGATACTCACAAACAATTGGCACTGACTTAATCTTGGATTCAGACACCTTACTATCCAACACATAAGCAAGATAAACATCATACCCTTTCCTGACATATTTTAATGCTAACATAGCTGATATCACATTAGACAACCCATCTACTTTATCAGATTCAATACAGAATATTTCACCATTTTGACATTTCAATACAATATGCTTTTGTTTGTAATTTACCACAGCATCAGAGTTAACTAATCCATATCTAGAATCACTTCAAATTCATCAAATGGTAATAACATTAAATTAGCCAGAACACAATAACCTCATACCATTAACTAAAAATTCTTACAAATTTTATCTACCATCACATACTGGCTTAGGGGGTTTGATACTTTTACCACGAATTAGTGGACTCAACAGACAAATTTTTATTAGACACTAAATTCGTGCAGATATATGAATAAGTTGAACTGGGATAAATTAAAACAATTATATTAGTATCAAGTAGAGAAAAAGTAGCAGTGATAACATTAGATGCAGAAGCATTTTTACGTGCTTGAATAGCATATGTCCTTGTCGGTACTCATGCTTCAGATCTAACAGTTAAATCTTTTGTCGTCCCTCAGTTACCACTAACGTTGTCTGGGTTACGAGGTGGTCTACCTCTTGTAGCGAAGTTGCTCGGCTTTGAAGTCTGTACAGTATCTTTCTTAGGCTTTTCTGGGTAGTCCCTGAGATAGTGGTCAAAAGAACCACATCTAAAACATGCTCCACTTTTCATACGGCACTCACCAAAATGAAATTTATTATAGTGTTTGCACCCGGGTTTGGTGTTTCTAACCTTGTCTGCACTCACTACAGATGTAGCCTGAGATCTCTGATTAAGGCATCGAGTACTTTTATCTCTTCTGGAATATCCCACAGAGGTAATAGAACGATCATGATCTTTCTTTGACTTCTTTAAGGCCGACTGATATGATTTTCCGGTAAATCTTTTACTTGAAGTTATGGTTTCCATCTCGGCTTGTCTCTTTTCTTTACTCAGCTCCTTGGCTTTATGAGCTTGAACAACCAGTACGACAAATTCTTTTAATTCCAGAATCCCAATTAACAACTTTATGTCTTCATTTAGACCTTCTTGAAATCGCTTACACATTGCGCTTCCGATCGGGATACATTCTTTGGCATATTTATTCAGTCTGACAAATTCTCTTTCATATTCAGATACGGTCATACGGCCCTGTTTAAGCTCTAAAAATTCTTTCCTTTTTTGATCAAGGAATGTTTGGCTAAAATTTTTCTTTCTGAATTCATTCTGGAAAAATTCTCATGTAACCTGTTCTTTTGACACAACAGAAATTAAGGTGTTGCACCACTAGTAAGCTGAATCTTTTAACAGAGATAAAACACATTTCAGGCATTCAACTAGTGTACAACATAGTTAATCCAAAAATCTAATAGTATTCTCTAACCAAAATTCAACCCTTTCAGTATCATCATCAGCTATAGCTCTAAATTCTTCAATACCATATTTACAGATTTGATCAACAGGAGGCTTACCAGCCCTAACAAGTTCTGTACCTTGTGGCATATCGAGAACCGATTGACGAATAAGAGGGGGTGGAGGTTGTTGTACAGCCGAATTTGTCCTTACATATTCTGTAAACTATTCATTCATCATTTAGAAAAATGGCTTCTTTTGCCTCTCCTCCTCGGCCCTCAGATACGGGCATTTTACTACTAGATGCTGCTCTTTGTACTGAAGCTTGAGCACTGCTCTCAGCTTCTTCGGATTCAACTCGGTTGGACGATATTATTATATGAAAAACATGTTTAAAATGGTCAGGAGATATCACACTATCACAGGTTATATAATTGCATGTATAGCTAGACTCGTATAGGCTTTGTTAGTCTGAGAATCGGCTAAACTGTAGCTCTGATACTAATAAATGTAATACTCCTAACCCATATCCATCTCTAGAACAGGGTTACGAAGCATTACCAGAATAAACAAATCAAATACAGATATATCATGTTCATGTCAGATATTATTCAAAAAGTCCCTTATATAAGCCCTCGAGGCCCAATACATGCATTAGAAACAAGTCGGGACTAAACCAGGAACTCAGGGAATTTTTTTGCAAAATTTCAAAATTTTCACCTAAGTGTAGGGTACACACGTCCGTGTGGTCAGACCATGTAGCTAACATGGTCGTGTTCTAGCCCGTGTTGGTACCTATGTAACTTTCTGACTTGTGTCACATGGCCAAGCCACACCCCCATGTGCTAGGCCATGTGTAGATATAAGGGTCACTCGACCAAGTGATATACCCATGTAACAGACCGTGTAAAAATACCTGAGCATACTGTTTTCAATTTTTAAGATGCAGGGACACACGACCATGTCACACACCCATGTGCTAGGCCGTGTGTCACACACGGTTGAGACACACGTCTGTCTCTCTGCTCGTGTGGACAAAATAAGGCTATTTCTAAACCCTATTTCTCACCCAATCTTGTCTTCCACCTACATTAACACTTAAACACTTTCCCAATTCAATACAAGACATTTAAACCAAGCCAAAACCAAGTCATATACATGACATTTTCATCACCTGTATTCATATACTCAATCTTACCTAATTGATCAAATTCACATATATGCATATTTTACCAAATATGCTATCTTAATCCATTCATCCATATACTTACCATTATTTAACCATTTCAAAATTTACACATCAAACATGTTAAGGCTATATATATGTACATCTCAAAATATACCAAACTTAAGCCATTCAAATGGCTATTATCAACTAAACACATCTATATGCCAACCTTGGCCAAGTTAACCTATACATGCCATTATGCCAAAATTGATTTAATATTTATACTGAAAAAGAGCGATTGATAGTGTGATGTGGCTCAGACCAGCTTCCAACCTTAACGAGCTTCCATATAACTATAAAATAGAGGAAATAAAATAGAGTAAGCATACAATGCTTAGTAAGTTCGTATAACGGAAAATTTACTTACCATATATTTTCACTTAAGGTAAGTATACAAAAATACATCCAAAGCAATTTAGCAATTAGCCTAACACACATAATCTCGTCAAACATGTTAGTCATGTGTTTCATGTGAATAACCAGAATAAATATAAGCTCATCAAGTATCATGTTTCCATACATTTTCAGGTATATACGGGTAACAATTCATTCAGAGTTGATTTCAACTTATATCAGAATTTCACTCGTTAAATCATTTGAAACTTAATGGATACATGGGTAGTACACATAAAGTTTATAATACTATAAATTCGTCAATTCATATTCGAGAATGTTCTTACGAGTACATAAACAGAAAGCTCTCTATCTCAAGCCATATAACGGGAAGCTCGTGTGAGCCATGTAACGAGAAGCTTATCCGGGCAATATAACAGGAAGCTCATAAAGAGCCTATAACGGGTAGCTTTGGAGAGCAATTAACAGGTAGCTCTGAAGAGCAATTAATCAGGAAGCATCAAATAGCCATATAATGAGAAATTCAAGCGAGCAATAACAGGAAGCTCACCAAGAGCAATATACAGGACGCTCATAAGAGCTGCGGTGTGCCTATAACACATGTAGGGTTACAACCAATCGGGATGCTCCGAAGAGCTATTAACTGGAAGCTCGCGAGAACCATATAACAGAAAGCTTGAGAGGGCTTATAACGTGTAACACCCATAACCCGTATCCATCGCCGGAACAGGGTTACGAAATATTACCGAAGTTTACAGAATATTTCCTGATTAATCGAGTCATTTACTATTCATTTTTCAACATAATCTTTAAAGTCTCTTAGATGGGCCCTTGAGGCCCAAAACATGCATTGGAATCAATCCAAGACTAAATCGGCATCATAGGGAATTTTTGCAAAATCCTAAAATTTTCTCATTAGTAGGAGTTAGACGCCCGTGTAGTAGGGGACACACCCGTGTGGTAAGGCCATGTGGGTTACACGCTCGTGTCCCGAACCCGTGTAACTTTCTGACTTGCAACTCAATAAAAAATTGATGTCATAAGGCCAAGTCAAACGCCCGTGTGCTAGACCGTGTGGTTAAATCAAAATTTCAAAAACAGGTGCAGGATTCACACGGCCAAGAGACATGCCCGTGTACCAAGCCGTGTGTCTCACATGGTTGAGACACACGCCCGTATCTCTACCCGTGTGCTTAATTTTGGGCATTCTATTTTGCAAATTTTGGGTGCAGGGGACACATGGCCAGGCTACACGCCCATCTTATAGACCGTGTATCATACACGGCCTAGACACATGATATCGCGTGATATGAAGTAATAAAATTTATAAAGAACTTGTTCACACCAAAACCAACTAATATCACGACGTTGAGGCAAGCGCACCTGTCGAACAGTAGTATAGCTTAGTGGCAAGACTGAGTTATCGTACCCAAGGGAACCAAAAGTACTAGTACTTACTTCTTTTTTATTATCTAGCCTAAAAATAAAAGAGGATTGTTTAAACTAATTTTAAAACTAACTAAGAAAGTGTAAAGAGTAAATTTGGGAAAACTTTTGGGGAAAACCTGATTTATATGGACAATACTCAAGGGAGAATCCACCTAGACTTCACTTGTTATTATTTTCTTGAACTATATGATTTCTTTACTTGACTTGATCCGTAGAGATCCCTAACTTATGCTAAACCCTCCGTCGAGGCGTAGAGCAACTAGGCCTAAGTTGTTTATTAAAGTTCCTTTATTAATTAACTCCCTAGGTTGCATTAATTCGATCTATGGTTCCCCATATTAGGTTTGACCCTAATCCGGTGGATTTATGTCGCCCTATGTCTAGGGTTGCATGCAACTTCGCTTAATTATGGTAGATCTACTCTTATCACAGGGACTTTTGCTCCTCTGCTCTAAGCACATCTAATTCTTGAATTAATACCTAGGATTATTAAATCAAGAATGAAGAACGCATAATTAAGAACAATTCAAGTATTTATCAAATAAATCAAGAATAAATAACAAGATCTATCTTAGGTTTCATCCCCCTCAAGTATTTGAGGGGTCTAGTTCATAATAAAGAAGGAAAACATCTGATAAGATATAAAATAACAAAACATAAAAGAAACCAAAAACCCCTGAAGGAATTTAGGGAGATCCTCTATGTTGCTGCAGAATTCTGGCTTCTGAGATGAATTAATCAGCTTTCTCCCTTGGAGTAATCCCTTGCTTCTACCCTCAGTGTGGCAGAAAAATGAGAAGAAAAGTATCTAAAAATCTCTTGCTTCTGCCTCATGAGGTCTTTATATAGGGAGCTTATGGAGAGCCTTTCTTAGCCTCTAAGCATCCCAATTCGAGTGAAATTCCCTTTCCTCACAACTAGAACACGCCCGTGTGCCACGCCCGTGTGACTTCGACAGAGGCCGTGTGCTTTTCTCGGTGAGGCACGGCTGTGTGACCTGGCCGTGCTTGTCGGGGGCTTGACCGTGTGATCTTCATGTGGCACGGCTGTATGGCACGGCCGTGTGGCATTTCTTTGCCCGTATTGTTCATACATTTTGGCCCATTTTTCATCGTTTTTGGCCCGTTTTCCGTTCTTTCTTCTTCCCTATGCTCTCCTGAGTATAAGATATAAAAAGGAATGATTAAGAGCACCAATTCTCACAAAATTGATAAGAATCCATCCAATATATAGGCTAAACATGAGGTAAAAATATGTATAATTTAGCATTTATCAAATACCCCTACACTTAAGCCTTTGTTTGTCTTCAAGCAAAATCTCAATCCCTAAAAAGAATTATTCTTCTCAACCTATAATCTTTATCAATAATGTTTCAAACTAATCCACAGGTAATCATACAATGAAAAATTCAATCAGAAGAACATTAAAGATTCAATCAATTTAAGTTAAGAATTTTGTCATTGAAAACATAAGTCTCTTCCTTATTTCTAAGTAATTATCTCTCAATCTTAGTTAACAGGAGTTGACATCCTCACTAAAGGTTCACTCTATCCACTCAAAGTGTTTAGGGTTCAAAATTTAAGCACTCTCTAGTCAACCTAAAAAGTTTTTACCATAAGTTTGTAAGAAAATCAAATCTCCACCACTATAGTTTGAAATGATACATCGATCAAAAGGTCTTTTCATGGTTGTAGCGGGGCTTGGTTAGGGGTGTTGTCACAGGCTGTAAAAAGAGGGTTAGAATCGAGATTGAGTTGAAAATTATCTAGCTAGAAAAATCTCTACCACTGGAATATATTTTCAAAGCTTAATAACACCATTTTGGCAACTTTAAGAGAAAAATATGCAAAAACTTAATTTGAACTATTACACATTACAACTAAATTTGACTGTATATACACATATTTTTTTTAAGAACAATTCAAGTAATACAATGAATTGAGTAAAGATTTACATACTGAAAAAGCGAATAAAGCTTAGATAATAAATTCAACTCAAATCTCGACAAAAATAGGGATCAAAAAGTACTTGAATGGAAAATTCAACAAAAATGGGTTATTGGTTAATAATTAGAGGGTGAGTCAAGGAAAAGGTTGTTAGGCTTAATGGGGTTCAGTAGGGGTTAGATTATGGAGATAGGCTTTTGTGGAGTGAGTGGGTTAAGTCCTAGGTGCCTTTATCATCTCGGTATATCAAATCAATGATGTGGTCTTGACATGTATAATCAGAGCAAGTTCTAGAATAACAATTCAGTGTTGACTCACTCAAAGCAATAATAAAAGTGAGCACGAAAGAATGTATGCTCAAAAAGGCTCAAGATCTCATCAGAATTATGACTTTTGATGTCAATCCTGCGAATTTCAAATCTCAAGATAGTACTTAAAATTAGGGAAGATAACTTATGCAAAAACTGGAGTTCTCAAAAATTTCAACTTATCATGCTTGATTCCTTAATGTTTTAAAGTTTGAATAATCCAAGTACAAGCACCTATATCTTAATTCTCAATATATCAATAAAATTTATAAATCAATCAGAATAAATTCCTAATAGGAGACTAAGGATTTGATTTAAGAACAAAGCATAATATGTATAAATTCAGGGATTTTATGGATAGAAAGAATTTAAGAAATTTCCCTTCCCACACTTAAGATGTACATTGCCCTCAATGTACAAAGACATATATCTAGCAATAAAAGCATAATATCAAAAGAGAGGGAGAGAATTGAAAA
Organism: Gossypium stocksii; assembly: GCA_020496765.1. NCBI lineage: Eukaryota > Viridiplantae > Streptophyta > Magnoliopsida > Malvales > Malvaceae > Gossypium > Gossypium stocksii. The sequence goes on along the minus strand of CM035632.1, from coordinate 96,714,717 downwards.
CTCCCTGAATTTAGGATGAATTGTGAGACAGGGAGAGTCGGTAGGTGTGGCACTGTGTTCCTATTTTCGTAGAGATTTGAGCTGTGAGGCTCTTTTGAAACTGCGAATGGATTTAGTAGTCGTGGGGAATTTTGGGTCAATGGAATTTACTTCCGTGGGATTAGCCGTTAAGAACGTAAAATAAAATAAGCAAGTAAAAATACTAAAATGTAAAAAGGAAATAAAATAAACTATACTGGAAAAGGAAAACAAAGTTAGAAAAAAATGAAAACTAAATATTAGTGGGTAAGTCTGAAAATTAAGAAAAAGAAAATAGAGAAAAATAAAAGTAGAAATAAAAATAAACATAAAAATAAGAGGAACTAGTCCTCGGATGGATCACGTGGCGGCGGTGTGATGTTCAGGTTCTGACATATATGCGCGAGAGTGGCGTCGATGTAATCGAAGCGCTGAAAGCATTGTTGCTCAAATCGATCTAGGCGCTCGGATATGTCAACGCGTGATGCTGTCGTCTGAGTGGGTCGTCTAGGGTGCCGTGGGTCAGCAGGCTCATCTTCCTCTGGTGGGGGTGGTGGGACATCATCAGCAATGTCCTCTGGTTCTACGGCATCCTGGACAAGGCGGAAGTGGAAGTGACTTCCATCTGGTCATCGCTCCACCATCCTCATATGTAGCATGCTCTGGATGTCTTGTGAGGACATCTGGCCTAGGAAAGTGTAGGAGGATGTCTGGGCCGTGGTGTTGAACAGGCCGAAGTAGCGACCTAGCCTCGTAATGTATGGGCCTATGGAGATAATGCCCTTCCGGTGCCTCTTAGTCTGGTGTTGCATGGCCAATGCGATAAAGTAAGCAAGGTCGATAGTGTGGCCATTGGCCATGCACCAGAGGAAGTATGCGTCATGAGTGTTGACGACGCCTGTATTCTCCCTTCTACCTGTAAGAGTGTGAGCAAGGAGAGCATGAATGTACCTTAAAGAATGAGGGAGGGCGGTCGCTTTACTGACGCTGGGGTTATAGACTTGCTGCCCCGGAGCGATCTCATACCAACACTCGACTGGCCTGATATGTATGCGACGGGAGAGGGTGGGGAAGTCTTCTTCGGCCATGAACTGTTCGGAATAAGGTCCGAGGGTGGTACCGAACTCTGGGACGCTGAGTTGTCGCACTAGACCTCCTAAGTGAAATTGGACCGTACCTGGATCGTCGAAGTTGTTCATGACGGTTTGGAGGTGGAATGTGGAACAGAACTCGAGGGTGAGTTCTAAGTAAGTTGGTTCCACAATCCTGAAGAACTAGTCCCATGGGTCAGTACTCAGCAGGGCTCAGACGTCGCATACTAGATTAATTTGCTCAAGAGCCTCCCAGTCGATACATCGGCCCATAGAAATAGTGCGAGCCCGGAGTAATTGATAGCGTTCCTCCTGAGAGTTCTGCGAGAATGTAAGGAATGGGTGGCGTGCCTCAAAGGTGGGCCTTGATGAACTTCCCAGTCCTTTGCGCTTTTTGGATACGGGGACGGCAGTCTTCTTAGCACGTGATGACATCTTACCTATAATAAAATAACAAGATCATTAGTCCTAAAAAAAATTAACAAGATAAAATGGAAAGTGACAATGCTTTAAAAGTAAAACAAAATTGATGATTAACCTAAATAGTAGGAGCGAATCATTTTGAAGACTTGTAATAGAACTAAGAACTATGGTTGCGCATATATATTGGAATTATGGCCAAATGGCATGCAAATAGAAGTTTAAATGGCAAAGGAATGGGATTCTAAATGGCAAGCAAAAGTACAATCCTAGTTGATTCTATATTGTTCTAGACTATTCATCCTATATTTCCTAATTCCATGCTTGAATCAACAATTAGACTAAAATAAATAAAATGAAATAAAAACTAAATAAATGAAATAAAACAAAAATAAATGAGAAAAATGAGAAAATAGAACCAATTATGAGTTTGCACGGTCGTGGGGGCTGTTACACGGGCGTGGGGAGGTTATTTTTGAGTATTATGGTGGTTTTGAGGGTGGTAGAGGTGTTCACGGAGGTTGGGGAGGTTTTGGGTGTGAGATTCTAGGGTTTTAGGTGAAAAGGAAAGTTTAAAAATGACCCCCTATTTATACATTTTGGGTCACACGGGCATGTCGCACGCCCGTGTGAGTCGTATTCAGCCCGTGTTTTTTTGAAAAATTATAGGTTTTAGCACGCCATGTTCTGATGAGCATGCCCATGTGGTTGGTTCACACGGTCGTGGGAGATCAGGTCTTCGTTACTCACACGGTCGTGTGATAGTTTACACGGCCGTGTGCGATCGTGTTCGTGTTTCACACGGTCGTGTGTTATGTGCCACGGGCATGTGAATTTTGACAGTGTCTTCCACGGGCTAATGACACGGGCGTGGGGATTTGTGTAAGCCCGAGTTGATACTGCAGGGTTGCCACGGCCATGTCGTACAGCCGTGGGGCGGTGTTGATAGCCCGTGTGGAATTTGTAAGGTCACTACGGCCAAATCGCACGGCCGTGGGCATTTATCGATGGCCTGTGTTTTAGGAAAATTTTTACTCTGTTTATGCACGGTCTGGGTGCACGACCGTGCCCCTGTTTTTAAGTGTGCACACGGCCTAAGGCTTGCCCATGTGCCTGGCCATGTGGTCCTAAATTTTTGCATTCAAAGAGTTAGTTTATGCATGAAAAATATAAAAAATTTTAAAGAAAAGAAAGTTACTAAGTTAGTGCTCGGGTTGCCTTCCGAGAAGCGCTTATTTAAAGTCTAAGCTTGACTCTACCTGGATGTGTCAAGAAGGGGTGTGGTGGAGCCGAAGCTCCTTCCTGTTTTTCGCAAAATTCTCACCTCTATAATGTTTAAGCCGATGGCCATTTACCTTGAACGTACCGTGGTTAGGGTGAGTTACCTCAATGGTGCCGTATGGAAAGACATTTAGAACAGTGAATGGACCTAACCACCTTGACTTGAGTTTTCCAGGGAATAGTTTCAGCCTTGAGTTGTAAAGTAAGACGAGATCACCTATTTTGAACTGCTTGGGTTGTTTCAGCCTTTTGTCATGACGTCGCTTCATGGCTTCCTTATATAGTCGCGAGTTCTCGTAAGCATTGAAGTGTCATTCATCTAGCTCATTCAACTGCATTAATCTCTTCTCTCCTGCACTTTTAAAATCAAGGTTTAAAAATTTTATGGCCCAGAATGCTTTATGTTCAAGTTCAAATGGTAGATGGCAGTTTTTTCCATAAACGAGTTTATAGGGAGATGTTCCTATGGGTGTTTTAAAAGCAGTTCTATAAGCCCATAATGCATCGTCTACCTTTCTTGACCAATCTTTCCTATTTGTTTCTATTGTTTTCTCTAAGATGCGTTTTAGTTCCCTATTTGTTACTTCGACTTGGCCACTAGTTTGTGGGTGATAAGGGGTGGCTGTTCTATGGTGTACTCCATACCTTTTCAAGATTTTTTTAAATTAGGTATTGCAAAAATGTGTACCCCTATCACTAAAGATTATCCTAGGTGTTCCAAATCGAGAAAAAAGTTTTTTCAAAAAGCGTACTACCACCCTAGCATCATTCGTAGGTAAGGCTTGGGCTTCTACCCATTTTGACATGTAGTCTACTGCTATTAGTATGTATTTATTCCCAAATGAATTAGAGAACGGACCCATGAAATCAATACCCCATACATCAAATATTTCACATGAAAGTATATAGTTCTGAGGCATTTCATTATGCTGAGAGATATTACCTGTTCGTTGGCATTTATTACAAGAGGTCACATACCTGTTGGCATCTCTGAAAAGTGTAGGCCAGTAAAAGCCTGATTCGAGTACCTTATGAGCAGTTCTAGTTCCGCTGTGATGTCCTCCTGTGGGTCCTGAGTGGCAGTGATTCAAAATTTGATATGCTTCTGTGTCATCAACGCATCTTTGTATAACCTGATCTGCACAAATTTGAAAAAGAAAAGGATCTTCCCAAAAGTAGTTCTTAACATTAGCAAAGAATCACTTCTTTTGCTGATGGGTTAGCCCTTTTGGGGTTATGTTAGCTGCTAAATAATTTGTAAAATTAGCAAACCAAGGAAGTGTCGTGTCTGCTAAGGCTAGGCAAATCATTCATCTTGTCGAGATATTTGGGCTGTACATTCTCTAGCCTTGAGAGGTGATCTGCTGCCAAGTTTTTGGCTCCTTTCTTGTCCTTTATTTCCAAGTCGAATTCCTGTAACAATAGAATCCATCTTATTAATCGAGGTTTTGCATTAGTTTTAGTTAAGAGGTAGCGAAGAGCTGAATGATCAGTATAAACAATGACTTTTGACAAAATTAAATAAGATCTGAATTTGTCAAATGCAAAAATAACAGCTAGCAATTCTTTCTCTGTGGTCGTGTAATTTGCTTGAGCGGCTGTCAAAGTTCTGCTAGCATAATAGATCGGCTGGAAGTGTTTGTTCCTTCGCTGTCCCAAAACTGCACCTATTACAAAATCACTTGCATCGCACATTAGTTCAAAAGGTAGATTCCAATCAGGTGAAATCATAATTGGGGCGTTAACTAACTTTTCCTTAAGGTTGTTGAAAGATTTCAGACATTCTTGGTCAAAGTTGAAGGGTGTGTCTTTTTCTAGTAATTTAGTTAAAGGCTTAGCTATTTTAGAAAAGTCTTTAATGAATCTTCGATAAAAACCGGCGTGTCCTAAAAAGCTTCTTATAGCCTTAACTGAATTAGGAGGAGGTAGTTTTTCAATAGTTTCAATTTTCGTTTTATCTACCTCTATCCCTTTACTAGAAATTTTATGTCCTAAAACAATACCCTCTTGAACCATAAAGTGGCATTTTTCCAGTTTAGCACTAAATTTGTTTCTTCACATCTGATCAAAACACGTTCTAGATTATTAAGACAAAATTGGAAAGAATTACCGAAAACTGAGAAATCATCCATAAATACCTCCATGATGTCTTCCACGAATTAATTAAAGATAGCTAGCATGCATTGTTGAAAAGTAGCAGGAGCGTTACATAAACCAAAAGGCATTCTACGATAAGCAAACGTACCGTATGGGCATGTGAACGTTGTTTTCTCCTGATCTTCCGGAGCTATCGGGATCTGGAAGTAACCAGAGAGGCCATCTAGGAAACAATAATACATATGACCTGATAATCTTTCCAACATCTGATTAATAAAAGGCAATGGGAAATGATCTTTCCGAGTGGCGTCATTCAGCTTCTTATAATCAATGCAAACTCTCCATCCTGTGACTGTTCTTGTAGGTATTAACTCTTCCGTATCATTAGACACCACGGTCAATCCACCTTTCTTAGGAACAACCTGCACAGGGCTTACCCAAGAACTGTCAGAAATAGGATAGATAATGCCCGCATCTAGAAGTTTAATTACCTCGGCTTTTACAACTTCTTTCATGTTGGGATTCAATCGTCTCTGGGCTTGCACTGATGGTTTGAATTCGTCCTCCATTAAAATTTTGTAGGTGCAGAAAGAAGGATTAATTCCCTTGATATATGAAATTTTCCAAGCTATAGCACGTTTGTGTTCTCTTAACACATAGAGTAGTTCCTCTTTCTTTGCAAGGCTTAAATCGGATGCGATAATGACTGGTAAATTGATTCTTCCCCTAAAAAGGCATATTCTAAATGATCTGGCAGTTGTTTTAGTTCTAATTTAGAAGGTTCAGTAATGGAAGGTTTCTGTCTAAATTCATCACTCATCTTTAAATTTTCATAACTTATGTGCCTAGTGATGATTTCATTAGAATCCAACTCCTTCCTTACTTCATTAATTTTGGGGGTAGTTTCATCTTTCCCCTCACCTTGAACAAGACACAGTTCCAACGTGTCTGTGAGAGAAAGCTCCTGGAGATTATCTTGAACAAAATAGTCAATAATATCAACAAAATAACACGAATCATCTTGTTCTTTAGAGAATCTCATGGCATCATAAATTTTAAAGACAACTTCTTCCTCGCCAACTCTAAGTACTAATTTGCCATCCCCTACATCAATAACAGCTCTAGCAGTGGCTAAAAATGGTCGTCCCAAAATTAAAGGTACTTCAATATCCTCATCCATGTCAAGCACAACAAAATCAACAGGGAATATAAATTTATCTACCTTTACTAGCACATCTTCAATGATTCCCCTAGGATATTTAACAGATCTATCGGCTAATTGAATACTCATCCTAGTGGGTTTGGGTTCCCCGAGACCTAGTTGTCTGAACATTGTGTAAGGCATGAGATTAATGCTAGCACCTAAATCAGCTAAAGCTTTATTAATAAGTAAACTACCAATCAGACAAGGGATAGTAAAACTCCCTGGATCTTTCAATTTTGCTGGCAGTTTATTTTGGAGAATAGCTGAGCATTCCTCGTTGAGTTCTACTGTGGCCAATTCTTCCAACTTCCTTTTATTTGTCAGAAGTTCTTTAAGGAACTTCGCATACTTCGGCATCTGTGAAATTGCTTCAACAAAAGGTAAGTTAATGTGTAATTGTTTAAAAAGTTCAAGGAACTTACCGAATTGAGCGTCTGTATGGTCTTTCTTCAATTTTGCCGGATATGGGATGCGCGGTGTGTATTCCTTAAGTGTCAGTGGAGTGTTATCCTCGGGCTCCGCTACCTTTTCTTCTGAAAGTTCTGGGATAGTCTTCTTTTCTGGTTCGGCTAGGACCTTTCCATCTCTTAAAGTAATCGCTTTGACATGTTCTCTGGGATTTGGCTTAGTGTTACTCGGTAATCCTCATTGTGGTCTTTTTGAGATTAATTTTGCAAGTTGACCAATTTGGTTTTCAAGCCCTTGAATTGATGCTTGCTGATTTTTTAGTGCCGTTTCAGTGCTTTAAAAACGGGTTTCTGATGCGGCCATAAATTTGGTAAACATCTCTTCAAGATTCGGCTTCTTCCCATGTTGCAGTGGTGGTTGCTGAAATCCTGGAGGAGGTTGTTGTCCTTGATTTCTTGTCCTCCCCATGAAAAATTTAGGTGATTTCTCCAACCTGAATTATAAGTATTACTATAAGGGTTATTTTGAGATCTAGAATTGTTACCCATATAGTTGGCTTGTTCAGTTTCCATGCTGTGTCCATAAGATGCGAAATCTGGATTAAACGTGTTTCCTTGAGTCGCATCGCATTGCATCACTGGTTGTGCCTGCGCAGAACTAACAAAATTATCAAACTTTTTATTTAAAAGTTCTACTTGGTTAGTAAGCATGGCGACAACATCAATATTATAAACTCCTGCAGCTTTTGTTGGCTTTGTCCTCATGACTTGCCACTGATAATTATTCAATGACATCTCTTCAATAAATTCATAAGCTACTTCAGGTGTTTTATTATTGATCGTCCCTCCTGCGGTTGCATCGATCATTTGTCTAGTTGACGGGTTTAAACCGTTGTGGAAGGTTTGAACTTGTAGCCATAAATGTAGACCATGATAAGGGCACCTTCTCAAAAGATCTTTGTATCTCTCCCATGCATCGTATAGTGTTTCTAAATCCATTTGCACAAAAGAAGAAATATCGTTTCGTAATTTGGCTGTTTTAGCTGGAGGAAAATATTTGAGTAAAAATTTTTCGGTCATCTGCTCCCATGTGGTAATTGAGCCTTGTGGTAAAGAATTTAACCACTGTTTGGCTTTATTTCTCGAAGAGAATGGAAATAGCCTCAATCGAATGGCATCATTAGAAACGCCATTTATTTTGAAGGTATCACAAAGTTCCAAAAAATTGGCTATGTGTGAGTTTGGATCTTCATCCTGTAAACCATCAAACTGAACCAATTGCTGTATCATCTGCATAGTGTTGGGCTTTAATTCAAAATTATTAGCAGCAATAGTAGGTCTAAGAATGCTAGTTTGGGTACCAGCCAAACTAGGTTTAGCATAATCATACATATTACGAGGAGCTTCTTCTTAATTTACTTGTGGCGCTACTATTGTGGGAGGTGGTGGAACGTTTTGATTTGCTTCCATCTCTTCTGTAGGTTCTGGCGCTTGCTCAGGTTCTTGTTCTGGATAGTGTAAACTGCGTCTAATTTCTCTGCGATTTCTGCGAACTGTTGCTTCTAGATCGTCGTCAAAAATTAGTGGTCCTGTTGGGTTGTTTCTAGTCATAAACTAAAAATACCTAAAAAGAAAAAGCAAAGAAAACTCAAAAATTTTAAATAAAAAAATAAATAAAAATTGAAAATAAAAATAAAGAATATATATATATATATATATATATAGTAATGGCTAAAGTAATAGAAATCGAGCTTTCGTAATATTTTAGTTCCCCGGCAACGGCGCCAAAAACTTGATATCGCGTGATATGAAGTAATAAAATTTATAAAGAACTTGTTCACACCAAAACCAACTAATATCACGACGTTGAGGCAAGCGCACCTGTCGAACAGTAGTATAGCTTAGTGGCAAGACCGAGTTATCATACCCAAGGGAACCAAAAGTACTAGTACTTACTTCTTTTCTATTATCTAGCCTAAAAATAAAAGAGGATTGTTTAAACTAATTTTAAAACTAACTAAAAAAGTGTAAAGAGTAAATTTGGGAAAACTTTTGGGGAAAAGCTAATTTATATGGACAATATTCAAAGGAGAATCCACCTAGACTTCACTTGTTATTATTTTCTTGAACTATATGATTTCTTTACTTGACTTGATCCGTAGAGATCCCTAACTTATGCTAAATCCTCCGTCGAGGCGTAGAGCAACTAGGCCTAAGTTGTTTATTAAAGTTCCTTTATTACTTAACTCCCTAGGTTACATTAATTCGATCTATGGTTCCCCATATTAGGTTTGACCCTAATCCGGCAGATTTAAGTCGCCCTATGTCTAATGTTGCATGCAACTCCGCTTAATTATGGTAGATCTACTCTTATCACAGGGACTTTTGCTCCTCTGCTCTAAGCACATCTAATTCTTGAATTAATAACTAGGATTATTAAATCAAGAATGAAGAACGCATAATTAAGAACAATTCAAGTATTTATCAAATAAATCAAGAATAAATAACAAGATCTATCTTAGGTTTCATCCCCCTCAAGTATTTGAGGGGTCTAGTTCATAATAAAGAAGGAAAACATCTGAGAAGATATAAAATAACAAAACATAAAAGAAACCAAAAACCCCTGAAGGAATTTAGGGAGATCCTCTATGTTGCTGCAGAATTCTGGCTTCTGAGATGAATTAATTAGCTTTCTCCCTTAGAGTAATCCCTTGCTTCTACCCTCAGTTTGGCAGAAAAACGAGAGGAAAAGTATCTAAAAACCTCCTGCTTCTGCCTCATGAGGTCTTTATATAGAGAGCTTATGGGGAGCCTTTCTTAGCCTCTAAGCATCCCAATTCGAGTGAAATTCCCCTTCCTTACGACTAGAACACGCCCGTGTGCCGCGCCCATGTGACTTCGACAGAGGCCGTGTGCTTTTCTCGGTGGAGGCACGGCCATGTGACCTGGCCGTGCTTGTCGGGGGCTTGATCGTGTGATCTTCATGTGGCACGGCCGTGTCGTACGGCCGTGTAGCATTTCTTTGCCCGTGTTGTTCGCACATTTTGGCCCATTTTTCATCGTTTTTGGCCCGTTTTCCATTCTTTCTTCTTTTTTATGCTCTCCTGAGTATAAGATATAAAAAGGAAAGATTAAGAGCACCAATTCTCACAAAATTGATAAGAATCCATCCAAAATATAGGCTAAACATGAGGTAAAAATATGTATAATTTAGCGTTTATCAACACAAGCCCGTGTGTCTACCCGTGTGGATAAAATAAGGCTATGTCCAAGCTTTATTTTTCACCCATATTCATCCCATACCTGCATCAAATTATTCCAATGCCAACCAAGCAATTTCATATATGATTTTCAACCAATTTCATCATACCATAACCATATTCTTTCATGCACATTTGATACCAACTTACCTCATAACCATATATGTATAATCCATCAATTTTAAACCCCTTTATCATACATGTTATACATATCATTTACTTCATAAACATACTAAAATCAAGTTAACCTTAGTCATAGCAATGGCTAAGTTTACATCCATCCATTTCAAGACTCAAAGTATTAAGTTTAGCCTATACATGCCATTATCACAAAATAGATCATTTTCTTATACCAAAATATTTGAGTTGATAGTGTGATGTGGCTCTGACCTATCTCTGACCCTCCGAGCTTCTGAGCACTATAAAATAAGGGAAAAGAAATGGGGTAAGCACATAGTGCTTAGTAAGTGCATGTAACAAGAAATAATCTTACCACTCATGTATCCATTATTTCACTCAATCATACAAGTATTCAATCAATGACAATAATCCTATCACACACACATTCTCAACACTTGAGTTAGTCAAACAATTTCATGTAATATTTATAAGTAGATAAACTCATCATTTCACATAGTTTATTCATTTGCCATATTCATATCACATGTAATTCATGATCCAGTTCTCATTTTCCTGTTTATTTCATTGAATTTATGGGAATTCAGATGGATAATCAGTAATACACTTATAGTATACAATTTCATATCCTGCCAATTCATATTTGCCTTTATTAGAGAGCACACTCTCGAGTCCCATTTTATACAGCGGGATTACCTGTCCAGGCTAAATCCCCTGTAACATATGCTTAAAGAGTTTTGTCAAGATTACTAGCCCAAGCTAAATCCTTTCAGTGACAAATACTCTATAGGGTTTTACTCTGGATAACCCGTTCGGGCTAAATTCATTCAGTATCACATCCATCGGGAGGGATTATATTAGGATTACTCGTTCAGGTTAAATCTTTTTCATGTCATATGTAATATCCATTTTTCACTGATCCATCGAATTCCTCTTTATTCACCCGAGATTTATTTTCTCTTTTTTTTCATCAAATATATCAAACATTTCATTACTTCCATCCATTGTACATTTATATCACATCTACATGCATTTTAAGCATTTATTTAGAATCAAATTCAAGTTATACGAACTTACCTTGATAATGGTTTGTGTTTAAAAATCAACTAATCTGAGACTTTCTCCATGCCTCGACCTAGTCTCGTATTCAAATTGTCCGGACCTATATAAACGAATTTAATCATCAATTTCATTCAATTCATATCCCATTTCATTAAATTTATGTTCTAGGCAAAATTACCATTGTGCCCCTAAACTTTTTCATTAATTCCAATTTCATCCCTAGACTCGGAAAATGAAATTCATGCAATTCAATCCTCTATCCAAGCCTAGCTAAATTCCATATGTATCATTTACAGCACTTATGTTTCACAAAAACCAGAATTTTTCCATGAATTTCCCAAGCTTACAATTTAGTCACTTTTTCACAATTTCATCAAAAATCAATTTGTAAAAGTTGTTTATCTACCATCAATCTTTCATTTTTCATCATGAATTTCCAATTTCCAACATATTAATCCATGGCACAATTTTTATACCTTGATAACTTTTCAAGTTAATCCCCTAAATAGAAAGAACAAGTTGTCTCGATCTAAAAAATGTAAAAATTACTAAAAACTAGACATAGAAACTTACCAATTTAAGCTTGGTTAGTGACCTTTCTCTCTCCTAGGGCTTCCATCAATTTTTTAGGGAAGAAGATGATAATAAAAGATGATATTTCCAATTAAATCCTTATCATCTTTTAATTTTTCTTAATTCCAATTTAGTCCATAGCCTTTTTCTCAAATTCCATGGATGATTCAACAAAGATATTTTCCCATCTTTGATTGATGGTCTAATTACCTTATAAGGACCTCTAATTTCAAGTTTCATAACTATTTGGTCCTTTTAGCATCTAGCACTCAACTTTCACATTTTATTCAATTTAATCCTTTCTCTACTAACTCACTCAATCGGTATAATTTTCCTATCGATATTTTTATACGAGTTTTCTATCATACCACATATTATGCAATAATATTAAAATATATTTTCTTTCTAGCTCGAATTTGTGGTTACGAAACCACTATTTCGATATCACTAAATTTAGGTCGTTACAACTCTCCCCCTTAAAGATTTTCGTTATAAAAAATCTTACCAGTAAAAAGGTTCGGGTATTGTTTCCATATTACCGCCTCCGGTTCCCATGTAGCCTCTTTAATCCCATGTCGTTTCCAAAGTACTTTCACTAAATTTATCCTTTTATTTCTGAGCTTCTTTGACTCTCGTGCCAGAATCTTGACCGGTTCTTCACTGTAAGTCATATCAAACTGAATTTCAACTTCTGTCGGTGAAATAACATGGGAAGGATCTGATCAATACCGCTGTAACATGGACACATGAAATACATTATGAATTTTCTCAACTTCAGGTGGCAATGCTAGTCTATATGTAATCGGTCCAATTTGTTCTATCACTTCATATGGCCCGATGAACCGTGGACTTAATTTACCCATACGACCAAAACGAAGAACTTTCTTCCAAGGTGATACTTTCAGAAATGCCTTATCGGTAACCTTAAATTCAATTTCTTTTCATTTAAGGTCAGTATATGATTTTTAGCGATCAGAGGCTGCTTTCAGACTATCCCGAATTGCTTTCACCTTTTCCTCTGTTTCATAGATTAAGTCAACTCCGTGTATCTTTTTCTCACTAGGCTCTGTCCAATATAACAGAGTTCTACACTTACGACCATATAAAGCTTCATACGGAGCCATTTTAATACTAGACTGATAGCTATTATTATATGCAAATTCAATCAAAGGGCAAGTATTTTCCCAATTACCATCGAATTCCAGTACACAACATCGAAGCATATCTTTCAACACCTGAATTACGCGTTCAGATTGACCATCTGTCTGGGGATGAAATGCAGTACTGAAATGCAATTGAGTCCCCAAAACTTCCTATAGTTTATCCCAAAAATGAGACGTAAACTGGGGATCTCTGTTCGAGATAATGGAGACTGGTACCCCATGTAACTTGACAATCTCAAATACATATAATTCAGCCAATTTATCCAAAGAAAAATCCATACATACCGGTAAAAAGTGCGTTGACTTTGTGAACCGGTCAACAATTACCCAAATAGCATATTTTTTCTTCGGAGATAGGGGCAATCTAGATACAAAATCCGTTGTGATTTTTCCTACTTCCATTCCGGTATTGTGATTGGCTGTAATAACCCCGAAGGTACTTGATGTTCAGCTTTCACTTGCTGACAAATCAAACATTTAGTTACAAATTCAGAGATGTCACGTTTTATGCCTGACCACCAATAAATCTTTTTCAGATCATTATACATTTTGTTGCTTCTCGGATGTACAAACATAGTACCATTATGTGCCTCGTGTAAAATCTTCTATATAAGCTCTATACTCTTTGGTACACATATTCTGCCTTTGAATAATAAACATCCATCGGTCCCAATCTGAAATTCAAAATCCGTACCCGAGTCAAATTGTACCCGCTTAGCCTGTAATTTTTCATCATCTTTTTGGGCTTCACAAATCTGTTGTAAAAAAATTAGTCTAGCTTTCAATTCAACTACAACTGAACCATCATTAGACCATGATAACCGGGTATTCATTTCCCGCAAAGCAAACAGAGACTTTCGGCTCAAAGCATCAGCTACTACATTAGCCTTACCCAGATGATAATCAATAACCAAATCATAATCTTTTATCAACTTAAGCCACCTGCGCTGTCTCTAATTTTAATCTTTCTATGTCATCAAATATTTCAAACTCTTGTGATCAGTGTAAATATGACACTTCTCACCATACAAGTAGTGCCGCCATATTTTCAGTGCAAACACAATAGCAGCTAACTCAAGATCATGTATCGGGTAATTTCTTTCGTGTGGTTTAAGTTGTCTTGAAGCATAGGCTATTACTTTACCTTCTTGCATCAAGACACAACATAAACCATTTAATGAAGCATCACTGTAAATAATAAATTCGTTACACGGTTCTAGCTGTACTAAAATAGGTGCTTTCGTCAACAGGTCTTTCAATCTATTAAAGCTTTCCTGACATTCACCGGTCCACTCGAACTTAACATCTTTCTACAGTAGATGGATCATCGGAGAAGCTATCATAGAGAACCCCTGTACAAATCTCCGATAATAACCAACTAGTCCCAGAAAACTTCAAACTTCGGATACATTTTTCGGTGGATTCCAGTTGATAATAGCTGAAATTTTACTTGGATCTACTCTAATACCATCAGCTGATACAATATGCCCGAGAAAACCAACCTCTCGAAGCCAGAACTCACATTTGCTAAATTTAGCATATAGCTATTTATCATGCAGAGTTTACAACACAATTCTCAAGTGGTCTGCATGCTCATTTTCATCTCGAGAATAAACCAAAATATCATCAATGAACACTACTACAAACCTGTCTAAGTATGGCCTGAATATCCTATTCATCAGATCCATAAATATAGCAGGTGTATTCGTTAGCCGAAATGGCATAACAAGAAATTCATAGTGCCCATATCTGGTTCTAAAAGCTATTTTTGACACATCTGACTCTTTCACCCGTAACTGATAAAAGCCTGATCGAATATCAATCTTTGAAAACACAGTGGCACCTCTCAGTTGATGAAACAAATGATTAATCCGAGGCAACGAGTACTTATTCTTTATTGCAACTTTATTAAGCTACCGGTAGTCGATCCACAATCTCAAAGACCCGTCTTTCTTTTTCACATATAAAATTGGAGTAGCCCAAAGTGAATGACTCAGTCTAACAAAACCTCTATCAGTGAGTTCTTGTAACTGTGCTTTCAGTTCTTTTAATTCTGTAAGAGCTATCCTGTATGGTGCTATAGAAATCGGAGTAGTTTCTGGAACAAGATCTAAGGAGAATTCCACTTTCCTTTCCAGTGGCAACCCAGATAATTCCTCTAGAAACACATTAGGAAACTCACATACAGCCGGTACTGACTGCATCTTTGACTCAGATACCTTGGTGTCCAACACATATGCAAGAAAAACATTACATCCCTTTTTAGTATACCTCTGAGCTGTCATGACTGAAATCACATTAGACAACCCCTCTGTCTGATCAGATTTAACATAGAGTAACTCCCCATTATGATATCTTAACACAATATATTTCTGTTTGCAATTTACCACCACATCATGTTGGGTTAGCCAATCCATACCTAAAATCACATCAAATTTATCAAAAGGAAATAACATCAAGTCAGCCGAGAAACAATAACCTTTTACCATCAGTGGATAATTTTTACAAATTTTATCCACCATAACACACTGACCCAAGGGGTTTGAAATTTTAACCACCAATTTAGTGAATTAAGCAAGTAAGTTTTTAACAAATACAAACTTTGTGCATATATATGAATGTGTAGAACTAAGATGAATTGAAGCAGTAATCTCAGTATCAAGTAAAGAAAATGTACCAGTGATGACATCTGGTGCTGAAGCATCTTCTTTGGCACGGATGGCATATGTTCTCGCCAGTGCTCGCGCTTCAAACTTAGCTACTGAATCCTTTGTGACTCTCTGACTACCACTAACATTTCCAGAAGGTCGAGGTGGTCTACCTCTCGAAACTAGATTACTCAGCTTCGGAGCTTGATCAGTATCTTTTTTAACCCTTTTTGGGTAGTCTATGAGGAAATGGTCAAATAAACCACATCTGTAACAAGCTCTACTTCTTAGTCGACATTCCCCAAAATGAGCTTTATTACAATATCTGCATCTCAGTTTGGGATTACCGACACTATCCACACTAGTCACTGAGGGGGTAGGAAATATTGGGTTAGGACGTTGGGAGCCTCATTCCCTACCAGAATACACCCCGTAGCTGAAGAAGAATAGTCTTGGTACTTATTCGATTTCTTTGAAACAGAAAGCTATGGTTTTCCCATAGGTCTTTTACTAAGAACCTGAGCTTCCCTTTCTACTTGTTTCTTTTCTTTTCTCAATTCTTCTACTTTATATGCTTTTTTAGCTAGTACTGCAAATTCTCTTAGCTCAAGAATTCCAATTAACAACTTGATGTCTTCATTCAAACTCTCTTCAAATCTTTTACACATTTCAGCTTCTGTTTGAATCCATTCGCGGGCATACTTGATCAGCTGAACAAATTCTCTTTCATATTTAGATACTGTCATATTACCCTGTTTAAGCTCAAGAAATTCTTTCCTTTTCTGGTCGAGGAACCTCTGACTAATGTATTTCTTTTTGAACTCTATTTGGAAAAATTCCCAAGTAACCTCTTCCTTTGGCACCACAAAAATTTTCGTATTCCACCAGTGATAAGTTGTATCTTTTAACAGGGACATGGCATGTTTTAGACATTCTGCTGATGTACAAGACAATTCATCTAAGACTTGAATAGTTTTCTCTAACCAAAACTCAGCTCTTTCAAGATCATCTTCAGCTAATGCCCTAAATTCTTCAGCCCCATATTTATGGATTCTATCCACTGAGGCTTTACTAGTTCTAATGGTTTCTGTACCTGTACTCTGTGGTATCTCAGGAACCTGTGGAGGAGTAGGAGGGGGAGCTTGTTGAATAGCTAGATTTTTTCTCATATACTCAGTGAACCATTCCCTCATCAGTTCAAAGAAAGTTGCTTTAGCTTCATCACCTATGCCCTCAAATACGGGACTTCTAGTACTAGATGTTTCTCTTTGAACCGAGCTGGAGTATGGCTCTCAGCTTCCTCGGATTTAGCTCTAGCTTGGTCGGAAGACATTGCTATGAGAAAAAAATATTTACAGTGGTCAGGAGATATCACACTATCATAAATAATATAATGGCATGTCTAACTAATCCCATATTTGCCACGTTAGTCCGAGAATCAACTAAACTGTAGGTCTGATACCAACAAATCTAACACCCTAACCTGTATCCATTGCCGAAATAGGGTTACGAAGCATTACCGAAGTTTACAGAACATTTTCTGATTAATCGAGTCATTTACTATTCATTTCCCAACATAATCTTTAAAGTCCCTTAGATGGGCCGTCAAGGCCCAAAACATGCATTGGAATCAATCCGAGACTAAATCGGCATTATAGGGAATTTTTCGTAAAATCTTAAAATTTTCTCATTAGTAGGAGTCACACGCCCGTGTAGTAGGGGACACGCTTGTGTGGTAAGGCCGTGTAGGTCACAAGCCTATGTCCCGAACCCGTATAACTCTCTGACTTGCAACTCGTGAACAAATTGATGTCACACGGCCAAGTCACACGCCCATGTGCTAGACCGTGTGGTTAAATCGAATTTTCAAAAATAGGTGCAAGAGGCCAAGAGACATGCCCGTGTACGAGGCCTTGTGTCTCACACAGTTGAGACACACACCCGTGTCTCTGCCCGTGTGCTCAATTCTGAGCATTCTGTTTTGCAAAGTTTGGATGCAGGGGACACCCATATTCATCCCATACCTACACCAAATCATTCCAATGCCAACCAAGCAATTTTATATATGATTTTCAACCAATTTCATCATAACATAACCATATTCTTTCATGCATGTTTGATACCAACTTCCCTCATAACCATATATGTATAATCCATCAATTTTAAACCCCTTTATCATACATGTTATACATATCATTTATTTCATAAATATACTAAAATCAAGTTAACCTTAGCCATACCAATGACTAAGTTTACATCCATCCATTTTAAGACTCAAAGTATTATATTTAGCCTATACATGCCATTATCACAAAATAGAGCATTTTCTTATACCAAAATATTTGAGTTGATAGTGTAATGTGGCTCCGACATATCTCCGACCCTCCAAGCTTCCGAGCACTATAAAACAAGGGAAAAGAAACGGGGTAAGCACATAGTGCTTAGTATGTCCATGTAATAAGAAATAATCTTACCACTCATGTATCCATTATTTCAATCAATCATACAAATCATTACATAATTACACAATTAATTTACATGAAATTACCTCGACAATGTTCGTGAACTTGTATGTTACTAATTCATTACTTTTTTAACTCGATCTAGCTCTATATTTGGTCTATCTGGATCTATACGAGTAAATTTATCATCAATTTAATGCAATTCATATTCAATTCAATTCACATCTTAGGCAAAATTATTATTTTGCCCCTATACTTTTAATTAATGATGATTTCGTCCCTAGGCTTGGAAAATGGAATTCATGCAATTTAATCCTTATTCCAAGCCTAGCCAAATTTTACATGTATCAATAACAACCCATGTATTTCACAAAAATTAGAATTTTTCCGTGAATTTTACATTTTTTACAATTTAGCCCCTAAACCGCATTTTCATCAAAATTCCTTTAACAAAAGTTGTTTACCTATCAACAACCTTTCTTTTTCTACCATGAAACTTCATAATTCATGCATACTCATTCATGGAAAAACCCTAGTACTTTGATAACTTTGCAAATTAATCCCCGAGATAGCTAGATTAAGCTATTATGATTTCGAAAATAAAAAAAATTACTATAAACGGGACAAGATTACTTGCCCAATTAAACCAAATAAGCTTGCTTGAATGCTTTTCTCTTTCTAGGGTTTCCATGTAGTTTAGTTGGGAAAGATGATGAAAATGATGATATTTTTGTTATTTAACTAAAATATCATCTTTTATTATTCATCTTTCCAATTTTAGTCCTTTTCTTTATGTAATTTTCCATGGATGACTAAGCATGCTTATATACGAACTCCTCTTACTGGTTTATTTGCCATATAAGGACCTCAAATTTTGAATTCCATAGCTATTTGATCCTTTTAGCTACTAGAATTCAACTTTTGCACAAAGTGCAATTTGGTCTTTCCATTAAATTAAACATGAAATTAGGAAAATTTCTACGATATTTCTATCAACATGCAGACCATGAAATAATATTAAAATAATTTTCTTTTCAGACTCGGATTTGTGGTCCCGAAACCACTGTTCCAATTTCACTAAAAACAGGTTATTACAGAGCACGCGACCTGGGATATGGGTTGTTACACAGCCTAGCTACACGGCCGTGTGTCAGTTATTATT
Source organism: Gossypium stocksii (assembly GCA_020496765.1). Taxonomy (NCBI): domain Eukaryota; kingdom Viridiplantae; phylum Streptophyta; class Magnoliopsida; order Malvales; family Malvaceae; genus Gossypium; species Gossypium stocksii. Next base: position 96,695,731 of record CM035632.1, on the reverse strand, counting down.
TCAAGATAATGAATTATACGGAATGGTTTAAGACATGCACTGGGACACGGCCGTGTATCCCTTTTTTCGAACACCACACGATCTGGGCTATGTCACATGGCCTAGCCACAAAACGGTGTCACCCCTGTTTTCAAAGTTGTCAACTCTTTCCCAATTTTCTGAATTCTTTCAAATTTGTCTCGAATTGTTTCTAAATTATTTCTTAGGGCCTCAAAGGCTTGGTTTAAGGCCCAAATGTATATGTTTGTTAAGTTTATAATGAGTTCTATGTAATTATCGTTAAATGACATTATTTTTCTAATTGTAAGATAATGCTCCGTAACTCTAATCGGACGATGGAGACAAGTTAGGGGTGTTATATGAAAATCGAGCCTCAAATTTTCCCAAACCTGGCCTGAATAAAAATGCTAAAATTCAGGTCCGACCCTATAACATCCCTAACTCGTCTCAATCGTCGAATTAGGGTTACAGAGCATTACCAAACAGTCAAAACAACATTTAACATCCTATCATTAAATAAAATAAACTCCTTAAAATCTATTACATATGCATTTGGTCACTGAATCGAGCCTTCGAGACCCTAAAAATATCTTAAAAGCAATTCAAGACTAATTTGAAATAAAATAGAAGATTCGGGAAAAAGTTGACAAATTTGAAAGCAGTGGTCACAAGGCTATGTGGCTAGGCCGTGTGACATAGCCCAGGTCGTGTAATAATCAAAATTTGACTAGCTAGGACCACACGCCCGTATGCTCTGGCCGTGTGGAATAACCTAGGCCTTGTAAGGGTCAAAACGCGCGTGTAGAGGGTAGCACATGACCGTGTGACAAATGCACACGCCTGTGTAGACCAGGGACATGGCCGTGTGAATAGGCCGTGCAACTCATTGTCCAATTGCTAAAAAGACTGCAGGGCGGACATGGCTGTGTGAGGGTCTCACACGCACGTGTGTCCACCACACACGCCCGTGTGGAATCCCTAAATCCCCAAACCAGTCACATGGCCGTGTGGCACCAAATCACCAAATCCCTAATTCCCAAACCCAGACACCCGTGTACCCAAGGGACACGGTCATGTGAGAAACGATAAAAATCCCCAAATCGGCCACACGATCGTGTGACTCCCAAATTGGCCGGAACCCTAATACCCAAATTCACACGACCGTGTGAGTCGACACACGCCGGTGCAACTGGCGGAGTGGTCACAAAACCACCCTTAGATAGCCCCGAAATCATCGTTGTAGCCACCAAAACCTTTTCCAACCTTAGTATTATCAAGAATATATTAGAAAGTGGAGTTTTACACTCACTTCCAGCAATAAAAAATCTAGCCTAGAGAGTTACCGCACTCTCACGAAAAGCTGAAACAAAAGTTCACAAAAAGTAAATAGAAGAATAAAAGTCAGGGTTCGAATCCCACACTTGATTTGCGATCGAAGATGATGATAGATAAGCGAGCTTTCTAGAATCCACAAGCCAAAAACCACTTTTCCCAAAGCAAAAAGAAGAAAACAAAAAGAATACCCTAAGAGGAAAAAGAAGTAGAAAACATGCCAAAAGTAGACAAAAAACCCAAAAATAAAAACCACAATAAAAATAAAAGTAAATAGAATAAATCAAATTAACTGATTATAAAAACTATCTTAAAATAAAACAAAATAAAGTTTCTCTCCAAAACACTCACACCAAGACTCGAACCCAGATCCCAGAAGTAAGCTAAGACTTGTAGGCCCATTCTGATATTAAAATGTATGACTTAACTCCTATGTGCAACCTCCTCACTGTCCCTAACCACAAAACCTATAAACTTTTAAGCTCAAATTTCGAGGTGTTACAACTTACCCCCTTAAAGAAATTTCACCCCCGAAATTTCCAACTAACAGAACAATCATAAATCACAAACTATACCACTACGCTCCTGCTACGCACTCTAAACCCAAAACACTATCACACTTAATCTTGAACCCAAGACCTTTCACACACTTCCAAAACACTCACCACTGAAGCAGACAGATATTACACAACACACACATAATTAGTATACTCTAATCAACACATCCAAATGTTTCCAATCATACCTGACTCAAAATCATCGAGGACATTCTCGAATCTGATGCCCTTTAGACTTGCATCTAAGACACGCTCCCCCTTCTTCCAACAGTCGCCCGAATGTTCCTTCTTGCAATACTCCAACACGGAACGCTCGTATCACTACTAGCACTACATTTACTGTAACTCAGATGCGTTCTACCATGCTTTGCAGAACGAGGCTCCAACCTAGGAGAATCGCAACCTCGCTTCTTCCTACAGTCTACACACCTAGCCTGAAGTGTCTCACTAATTTCTCTTATCTTACCCTCAAACACTTCTTCTAGCACTTTCTTTACTACCCGAGTCAGTGCCTCAAAACCAAGCTCTGGGTTATCGCTACCCGAAGTTGGTGGACTCATATTGAACTCCAACTCCTGAATAATCATACATTCTGAAGAAATAGACGATTCTCGCCATCTTGCTTACCTTCAGAATTCATATCTATCATTTAGTTAACTTAGAATGCCTATATTTTTAGAACACAGACACAATTGTAATACCAGAATTTACATTTCTAATTTTACAGTTTTGAATTTTACCTGGACCAGCATTAGAGTCTCAGACAGTTCATTTTTGTAAAACATTTCCAAAACACAAACCATTTCAAATTTATGTGGTACAGTTCTTCAAATATTTTTCAAAAATAATTACTTGCGCACACATTCACGTAGAAATACAGGCCGAGTTTTTGCAAACCTGGCTCTGATACCACTAAATGTAACACCTTAAACCCGGTCTAGAAGTTTAGACCGAATCTAGGACGCTACATTGACCACCGAAGTGATCATGAGAAAATTTCACAATACAAGTCGACCTTAATTCCATTTCCGAAACCATTCATCACTTTACAAACCAAACACATTTAGTCGTTTAAAACCCATTCAATAAAGTTACAGTTAAGTATGATAAATAACCCGAATAAATGTATGAATGAAAATTTAAAACAAAAATTGTACCATAGTCTTATAAAACCTTACAGCTCAAAACAGTATAATCAGTATATAATTTAGAAAGTAGAGCCGAAATAATCTTTTGAAACCGTGACCGTCCGAGAGCTTCACTACTGAGTCTAGCATTGGAATCCAGAGAAGTACCTAAAAGGGAAACAGAAGGGGGTGAGCTATACGAGCTCAGTGTGAGATCAAAACCAGCTAACTATAGAATGAAAAATAGAAAGCCGAATAGCAGTTTAAAAGCAGGATGTACTTATAGAGTTATTCAAACTAGATGATAAACTCGGAACAGACATCCCGACAGATAAAAACGATTCACACGTATCAAATCACAATCAGTCACAAGTACTATTCAGTCAGTTAGAACAGCCAGAGTTTACAAAGTTTACACAGTCAAACAGAATAATCAGATACATATGAATGAAGTTAAGTTGTAAAACCCACCCATCCAGCCGACACACCTCTCCGTCCCTTGATCACACCATATAAGAGCTATTAAGCTCATCCAACCAATCACACCATATAGGTCATCGAAAAGCCCATCCAACCCTACACACCATATGATGTCATCCAGGGTTGCTTGGCAACGATGGCTATCAGATTAGTCCACGTCCCTCAAAGTATTGGGACTACCCACGACCCCTCTGGGTATTGGGGCTAACAATAAGCAATTAAACTGCCAAACCATATATTACACAACTGAGCTGGCATATATGCTGTACAGTGCCATGCGGTAAACCACGGTATAGACATGCAGTATAACTGTCAGATTAGATAGTGATGATACGCAGCAAGGTTGACGTATGTGTTGTACGGTGCAGTGCAGTAATCCACAGTACAGACAAATTGCAGTAAAACTACCAGTTCAGTTCAGATTCAATCTCCCTTCTCTTTAAAATCCCACCCAAAATACTTTATGCATATGTTTGTATATAGTCAAACGTACAAAATCAGAACATCGATTCCAGATTGTCATTTAATGATAGACACTCACATCCAGTCAATTAGCTATCGTATTCTAGAGTAGTCACAGAATACACACAACACACAAGTACTCACAGACCAATCACATAGAAACAGACTTGTGTGTTTTCACTTAGTTGGATTCAGTATCGATTGTAGGGTAACCAACAAACAATCTGCATAAACAGGGGTATATCTATACGAACACCTTAATCTAAGCCATAACAAAGTCCCAATCACCATTGCTAAGAACTCGCTAGGAGTTGAAATGCATAGAAACACGAACAAGCTTTAAAAATAACACAAATCAAAATTTGACTAGCTAGGACCACATGCCCATGTGCTCCAGCTGTGTGGAATAACCTAGGCCGTGTGAGGGTCAAAACGCATGTGTGGAGGGTGGTACACTACCGTGTAGTAGAGGCATACACCCATGTAGACTAGGGACACGGCCGTGTGAATAGACCTTGTAACTCACTGTCCAATTGCTAAAAAGAGTGAAAGGTGGACACGGTCGTGTGAGGGTCTCACACGCCTGTGTGCCCATCAGACACGGCCGTGTGTCTTAAAACACACGCTCGTGTAGAATCCCCAAATCATCAAACCAATCATACGGCTGTGTGACACCAAATCACCAAATCTCTAATTCCCAAACTCATACGCCTATGTACCCAAAGGACACAGCCATATAAGAAATGATAAAAATCCCTAAATCGTCTACACGGTAATGTAGCTCCTAAATTAGGCCGAAACCCTAATACCCAAATTTACATGGCCGTGTAAGTCGACACACGCCCGTGTGGCCGGCAGAGTGGTCACAAAACCACCATTAAACAGTCTTGAAATCATCATTGTAGCCACTACAACCCTCTTCAACTTTAGTATTATCAAGAATATATCAAAAAATAGCGTTTTACACTCACTTCTAGCGACCAAAAATCAAGACCAAAGAATTAATACACTCTCACAAAAAGCTGAAACAAAAGTTTGCAAAAAGTAAATAGAAGAAGAAAAGTCAAGGTTCAAATCCCATACTTGATTTGCAATTGAAGATGACGATAGATGAGCGAGCTTTCCAGAAGCCACAAGCCAAAAACCATTTTTCCCAAAGCAAAAAGAAGAAAACAAAAAGAAAACCTCAAGAGGAATAAGAAGCAGGGAACATGCCAAAAGCAAACAGAAAACCCAAAAATAAAAACCACAATAAAAATAAAAGTAAATAGAATAAATCAAATTAATTGATTATAAAAATTATCTTAAAATAAAACAAAATAAAGTCTCTCTCCAAAACACTCACACCAAGACTCAAACCTAAATCCCAGAAGTGAGCTAACACTCGTCAAACCACTAGGCCAGCAGGCCCATTTTGACATTAAAATACAAGACTTAACTCCTATGTGCAATCTCCTCACTATCCCTAACCACAAAACCCATAAACTTCTAGGTCCAAAATTCAGGGTGTTGCATGAAACATGAAATCCCTAATGACATGTCATTCGTACCCTAAGAATTCTTAAGGTTCAAACAAGATTATTTATCCGTCAATTACTCAAAGCATCAATATATATGCATTTTAAAATCCGTTTATATTAACACAATATAGTAGCTAATCAATTTAGCTATCATTAATACGATTACAATTCATACGAACTTACCTCGATAACTATGGTCGTAGAAGTAGAATTTGAAACTAATCTGAAGCTTTCGCATTTCCTGGTTTAAGTGCGGTTGTGGTTTATCTTGATTTAAATAGATAATTTCCTTCAATAAGTACTTTAAGTATCCAGTTCAATCAATAATTCATATTTATGTAAAATTATGAAATTACCCTTAATATTTTAACTTTTCACTATTTAGTCATTAAGCTCATAACTTGAATATTAATAATTTTAACCTAAATCCATATTAACCAATGCTACAAGGGACCTTGGAACAACCCATAATTACCAACAATTCCCAATAAAACTCATGGATTGACACTTTCAACGATTTAATCCCTATTTCAAAATTCATCAAAAATCACTTAACAAAACAAGTTTATTTAACAACCAAGATTAATAATCTACCAAATAACTTCAAAACATATTCAAAAACAACCATGAAAAGTCCCTCAACCTTTAACAGTTTTACAAATTAACCCCCGGGTTAGCTAGATTAAGCTAAAACAAGTTCAAAAACATAAAAATCATTAAAAATGAGACAAATTTACATACCATGCAATGAATTAAACACTAGCCAAACTTCAAGCTTCTCCTTTCAAGGAGATTTTAGTTGAAACAAAAAATAAAAGAAAGAAGATGATAGTCTTTTGTTATTTGTTTTGTATTTATTTAACTAATTACTAATTTAACTTTAAATTTCACTATAACCTTGTCCAGTAACAATGTATGGCATATTCACCAAATAAGCCCATTGATTTAAAATTCTAAGGCCATTTAATCCATTTCACTATTAGAAGCTCACTTTTGCATCTTTCACAATTTGATCATTTTTACCTAATTAACCATTTAAACTTCAAAATTTCTTAACAAAACTTTAATACAACCTTAATATCATCCTATAGACTTTAAATAAATATTAAAATCATAACTCACTCATTGGAGTTGTGGTCTCGAAACCACTGTTTCCAACACCACTGAAATTAGGCTGTTACAGACCCACCCATATTAAATTTTTATATAATTTTTAAAATATAATACATAAAAAATACTAAAAAAATTAAAATAAATATTCCCAAAAAATTTAAAATAAATTTAAAAAAATCTTTATACTCCACTAACATAGGTGCAACTTAACAAGCAAATATCTTTAAAATAGTAGCAAAATTAACAATAAAATAAGAGTTATAAATATCCAAACAATAACAACAAAATAGTAGCAACATAATAGTGAAATGATAACAAAACAATTAGAAAACATCAGGAAAACAACAAGAAAACAACATATTTCTTTTTTCTTTTTTGTAAATTCGGGTTGGGCTAAGCTGAGCCAAAAAAGCCTTATATGGGGCCCGACTTGTTTTCTAAACGAGTATTATTTTTTTGCCTAAGCCTATTTTTCGGATCTATATTTTTACTTAAATTCTTTCACTTTTCAGGTGGACCTTTGGGCCAGGCTAACAAGTCTAATTTGCCCTAATGTTTGATAGTGACATTTCTTTTTCTTTTATACTTTGGGAGTATGGGACGTGGGTGATTGGGAGTGAACAAAAGAAATAAAGAAAGAAGGAAAAAATAGGAAAGAAGGAAAAGAAAGTAAATAAAAACAACATGATATGTTTTATATATATATATATATATATATATTCATATATTAATAATTTTTTATATATTTTTACCGTATTCTGATAGCAAGTTAATTTTATGCTTTTAATGTATCTATTTTTGGCTAATTTTTTAATAAAATGTTACTAAACTTATGAATTCTTGCTTAAATCTTATCAGGGATGAGTTTGGAGTGCCAAAAATGGAAAATCAAGCGAAATGGGTTAAATTGGAACAAGATGCAAGAAATGGGACTGAATTAAAAAGATCACAGAATTAGTGGCTGAGTAAATCAGATTTTTTGAAATTGTCAAATTCTATAAATAGGAAAAATCTTATTTTAGTTGACATAATCTTAGAGGAATCATGCTAATTTTAGTTGGTTGATTCATGCTAAATAGAACACTTGAAAAGTGTATAAATACTTGTATTAGTGGCAAAGACACACTTGTATTAGTATATAAATACTTGTATTAGTTGGTAAGGGTTGGTTTGCAGGTCGTACCAGAACTAACTACACAATGACAAGTTGGCGGTTGAGGTGTCGTTGATCGCTATAAACAACTTATCATTTTGAAAGGAAAATCTACTTTCAAGGATCGATTCGATTTCAAAGTGTACCGAGGTAAAGGCAAAGCATTAATATATTTGATTCACCGATTTAATTTAATTTCGTTACTTTTATTTTGCAATAATAATTCTGTTATTTTTATTTTATATTTTTTTGTTTATTTATTTTCTTAATTAAGTAAAATCCCCCTTTTATTTTTTTGCAGCTCTATAATGTATAGGTCGTGGACACGACAGCTACCTAGACTTAGGAATTTGGTTGCGTAAACAGGAAAATTAGGAGTCTCAGTTCCTGTGGGATTGACCCTACTACTTTGTACTACAATTTAATTAAGTTAGAGTGTAGGAAATTATATTTGGTGGTTTCGACGCCTATCATATTCAGATTCATATTAGTTTTTCATTTTAGGTGGCTTTTGTGTTTTGTCTTAATTTACATTATTTTGTTTTATAAGACATCAAATTATAAAAAAAATTTAATTTTAGTTTATTTTAGGCTAAAATGTTAAATAAACTCTAGGAAAAAAATTAGAAAAAACCAATTAAGTATCTTGTCAAAAATTGTATTCTATTGAGCATTTTGAATAATGATTTGTACTCAATTAAACCCTTTGAATGCATTTTTCCGTCAAAATCTTAATGGTCGTTAAGTGCCAATATGACAGGCTAACATGGCAATTGACATGAAAAATAATGATGTGGTGGCAGGAGTTAGGGGTGAGCAAAACTCGATTCGACTCAAAAAAATCGAAAAAAATTCGAATTTCGAGTTAAATGAATCGAGTTGTTCGAGTTAATCGAGTTATTCGAGTCAACTCGAATTTTTTTTCGAATTTGGAGTTCGAATCGAGTTGAGTTTTCGAATTCGAATAACTCGAATAATTCGAATAATTCGAATATCAAACTATAGTATTTTACATTTTTACCCCAAGCTCCCAAACCTTTTTACTTTTCCCTCAAAACTTTTACTCCTTTCCACTTTTCCCCCAAAACTTTTACTCTCCTCCCATCCAAACCCCCCAATCTACTCAAAATCCCTTTCCCACCAAAATTTTACTCTCTCATTTACTATTTCTCAAAAATTTACTCCCCAAAACCCTTAAAACTTTTTATTTTCCCCCCAAATTTTTATTCCCTCCCATTTTCCTCCTAAAACTTTTACTCTCTTCCCATCCCACCTCCCATCTACCCCAAGCCCACCCCCCTCCAATTTTTTTAATATTTTCCCTCTAAAATTTTACTCTCCCTATTTACTTTCCCTCAAACTTTTATTCCCAAAAACTTTTTATTTTCCCCCTAAACTTTTACTTCTCACCCTTTACTCCCAAATAAAAAATCAAAATTATCCAAAAAAAAATCACTAAACATAAATAGTAATAATTTTATTTATATCTACTATTTATATTATTAAATTAAATTTCACATTTATATTATTTATATTATTGAATTGTTTAGTCATATTGAATATTTATATTAAAATTGAATTATTAATTATGCCATAAAATATTCGTGTTAAAATTTTATATGGGTATCAATTCCACATTTTATCTTTAAAATAAATTTTATTAAAAAATCTCATTTTTACATTTAGTATATTTTTTAATTTCAAAATATATAGTGACAAAAATCTGAATATAATTGAAACAACCAAGCAAGCAAAGAAGCTAACTCGTATATAAAAGATTAATAAATAAATTATAAGGTGATGAAAGTTAATAAAAAATTGATTAATGTGGACACATTTTATTACGATAGGTAACAGTGATTATAAGGATCCAAAATTATTTTTTAAAATTTAACTCGAACAAATATATTCGATTCGACTCGATTCAAATTCCATCTCACTTGACTCGATTCGAGAAAATTTCAAATCAAATTAGGATGATAAAGTATGATTCGTCAACTCGATTAACTCGAAATTTTTTCATTCGATTTGATCGAATGCTCACCCCTAGCAGGAGTAAAAAAATATGAATTGAAGACTTAATTGGTTCTTTTATTATTTTATGAAAGTTTAGTTAATTTTTAATTATATTGCTGGACTTAACTGATCATTTAATTTTAAATTTTTTTAAAATATTAAAATATTATAAAAGATTGAAGCATAATTAAATATTCTAAATTATAATGAAAATATAAAAAATAAAAAAATATTAAAAACTACGAATAAGTTATAGAAAATTATTAAATTCACAAAAATTAATAAAAAATTATAAAATAAAAACTTTCTTTACAGCGTATTAAAAATATTTAAAGAATTATAAAAAGTTGTTATTTTATTGGTTTAGAATCTCAAGTTTCAATACCAATAAAATGGATAGATTCGTGTGTGATCACCATCAAATTTGTGTAGGTATCGAATAAGTAGTTTAAGTGACGTTAAATTCGGTGCTTAACGGCTTAATGTGAGTAATGAGTAAAGATATTCATGGAGCCATCTAAATTATTATTAAAAAAATATAAAATATATAAGAATAATTTTATATATTTTATAATTAAATTTAAATAAAAATATTTTTATTATTTTAAAATAATGAAATGAATTATTGCAGCGAGCCAAGTCTAGTCGGGTTTGAGCTTAGAATTTTTTTTTGAAATCTTGTCTAAATTTAACTCTCTAAATCATGATTACTACTCAATTAATTCTATTGAATTCATTTTTCCGTTAAAACCAAAATGGTCGTGGCAAGTAACATGGTAAAAAATGATGTAACAATCAACATGGCAAATAATAATGCGATGGTTCAGTTGATTTTTTTTTACGAGAACTTAATTGATTATTTAAATAAAATTATTAAAATTTTAAAATATATAATTTTTTAAAAATATAAATTATAAAATTCATAAAAGAATTATTAGAAATTTATAAATAATTATAAAATTTATTAAAAACTATAAAAATATATAGAAAAATTTTAAATGTTATATATGCAGTGATATTTTTCCAGTTGAAATTCAAAAATTAGCTCGATGAATTATTAATAAATTTTCAATTTAAAGAAAACAAAAGATTTTATTGAAAAAACAAAAAGTCCTCATTAATTTTAATTAGCTAGGCGTGGTTGTCACGGGCCACGGATCAATTTTAGCCCTGAGACACAATCAGCCACTTATAAAACCATATTTTAAAATTTTTTAGAAAATGTAATTTTAAGTGAATGTTAAAATCCAAAAAAATTAATAGGTCCACACTAAAGTTCAGAGAAAAAATAAATTCGAGAGTCAGCTATATGTGAAGAAAATTTTAACACTCTTTATAACGCCTAAAATTAGTACCTTATTAAATATGTATTGTATAAATTTTAAAAATATAAATTTAATTTTAGTAATTAAATGTGATCACATAAAATAAAAATTATTTATTTGCACATATTTAAAGGGGTCATTTACTAAAAAAGTCCATTTTAAACAAAATTCACAGAAATGGCCTAACTTTTCTATTAATTACGGGAATAGGCTGAATACCCCAAAAACGCGTCCACATCAGCATGTTTTCAGAGTAAAAATCAATAAAACGCTTCCTTGAGGAAGCGTTTTGCCCATGTTTTTTTAGGGTTAGGGTTAGGGTTAGGGCTAGGGTTGTATTGTTTTTTTTTGTTTTAGGGTTAGGGTTTAGTATTAGTGGTTTTAAGGTTAGGGTTTAGGATTAATGGTTTAGGGTTTAGGGTTTATGATTTTTAAGTTTTTTATTTTTTTAAAATCAAATAAATTAGGGATTATGGTTAATTAATTAAATTAATTAGTAATTAAAAATTATATATTTTAAAATTGTGTTTCTGATTTTAGGGTTTAAAGATTTAATTATGGATTAATTTTTTAAGTAGTTTTGTGTTTAGGGTTATGAAAAAATATATATTAGCAATATAAATTTTTTTTGTTTTTTTAATTGATTTGGTTTCTGAAGAAATTATTTTGAGAAGACGTTTCTGAACAAACAGTGTCAACAGAAGTGATGAAAAAAGCTCCCACGTGGACGCGCTTTTGTTACAGTACTTTCTGAAAAAATTATTTTGAGAAGACGTTTCTGAACGAACAGTGTTTTTAGGGCTGTAGTGGTTTAATGGTTTTAGGGTCAAGCTTTTTAGGGTCAGGCTTTTTAGGTGTTTTAAGGTTTTAGGGCTTTTTTAAGTCAAAAAAATTAGGGATTATAGTTTAAATTAAATTAATTAGTAATTAAAAAGTATATATTTTAAATTTGTGTTTTTGATTTTAGGGTTTAAAGATTTAATTATGGATTAATTTTTAAGTAGTTTTGTGTTTAGGGTTATGAAAAAATATATATTAGCAATATAATTTTTTTTAATTTTTTTAATTGATTTGGTTTCTGAAGAAATTATTTTGAGAAGACGTTTCTGAACAAACAGTGTCAAAAACGCTTCAAGCAGGATGCACCGTCAGCAGAAGTGATGAAAAAAGCTCCCACGTGGATGCGCTTTTGCTACAGTACTTCCTGAAAAAATTATTTTGAGAAGACATTTCTGAACAAATAGTGTTAGAAACGCTTCAAGTAGGATGCACTGTCAGTAAAAGCAATGAAAAAAGCTCCTTAGTGGACACGCTTTTGCTACAATATTTTCTATTTGGCCTGAGGCTATAAATAAGCCAAATTTCATTCTCAAGTTGCATAACTCACAACAAAGAAAAAAAAATAGAGGTTAAGAAGAACATATATTAAAAATGAGTGAACGTATTAGTGCTTTTATTTATTATGATGGTGAGGTTCGTCACACCGAGAACGGTATTGTTTTTTTATCAGAGAATACGGCGCGACTGGTTTTTAACCAGAATATTGATTTGACAGAACTTCGCAAAAGAATTAGGCATAAAATCTTCAGAACGACGCCAATGAAAGCTTTGTCTATTAAGTATTGATTTCATGCTTCTGTTGATTTGGTGACATACGACTCGTTCGGCATCAAAGGTGCTCGTGGCTTGGAGGCAATGGTGCAGACTCATCTCGCTAGTGGAGCACCATATCTTAAGTTATATGTACAATTTTCATCCCCAAATGATGCATTTGTGGCTTCAACATCTACTGCTGTTCGAGAGAAGTACACGACCCCTGCCCGACACTCCGTTAGTGGGTGGCAAAACACAGAAGCTCCTGTGTTTGGTAGCAGTACAGAATACACAACCCCTGCACGACACTCCGTTAGTGGATGGGATATGCAGCTCAGTGAGTCGATATCTGATTCTGGGAATATGTACTGGGCAACATCAACTTCTACTGGTTGGTAAGCCACATCTGATTTGGGACGTTATGAAACGTCTAGAAGAAGGGATGATGTACTCCCTACGACATCCACCGGCGAGGGGACCTCGTACGTTGCAGCTGATGGTAGGTCAGATGATAAGTCCGATGTGGATCCACCTTGAGAGACTGGGCCTGATAGTGCAGAAGTTGCATTATTTTTTGAACCGAAGCCTGTGCCAACCGAACCTGAAGGGGGTTCAGATGAAGAAGAAGAAGATCCGCGATTTAAGGCGTACTCACCTCTAACCCACATACATAATGTCGATCTATCTGAAGATGATACGTTGGAGTTTCTAGATCTACCACATAGAAGGCGTGACCGTGCAAGTTCGTCATTGGATTCGGGTGAATTGAAAGTTGGCAAGGAGTTTTCCAATAAGGATAGTTTTCTTGGTGCATTGAAATAACATAGCATCATGAACGGGGTTAACTACAATATGGTTAAATCCAAATCTGATAAGTTTGAGGCCAAGTGTGCGGTGAAAGACGGTACATGCTCATAGAAAATCATGGCCTCGTTGAGGAAAAGGACATGGTTGTGGGAGATAAAAACTACAAAGGTCCACATACATGTATTGGAGGTACAGTATTTAGGGTTATTTAATACGTAATGTTACATTATTTAATACGTAATGTTACATTATTTAACGTACTTCGTTGACAGGTGTTTCACAAGATCATTCTAAGATGGATTTAAGTATGTTAGCTAGCTTAATATTACCGATGGTGAAGGAGGATCCCAAGACTTCAGTGCCAGTCTTAATTTCCTATATTCGTAGCCAATTGAGGTACACACCCTCTTACCGCAAGGCTTGGATAGCTAAGCAGAAGTCATTGGAGAAGATGCATAATGAGTGGGACACTTCATATAATGAAGTGTGGCAGTGGTGTCAGGTGCTGGAGAGATACGTCCTAGGTTGCATAACAGACCTTGAAACGGCACTTGCATACTACAATGACCAACTGCTCGGTGGATGCCAAGTGTTCAAACACCTTTTCTGGACCTCTAAGCAATGCCGAGACGTATTTCTATACTGCAAGTCATTGGTACAAATTGATGGTACCTTTATGTATGGTAGATATACCCATCGGCTATTGCTAGCTGTGGTAGAGGATGGTAGTGGGAGAATCTTTCCAATTGAATTTGCAATAACACCGGGGGAGTCAGTTGATGACTGGGATTTTTTTCTTTCTAGGTTGAGGAGGCATGTTTGCCCCTAACCTGATATCTGCGTTATATCTGATTGCGGCACTGGAATATTATCTGCAATTGAGCGACAGGGAAGCCTATGGCAGCGCACACACCATTGGTATTACCTACGGTACATTGTGTCCAACTACTACGGGCAATATCGATCTACAACTGAATGACGGCAAGTGACGAACATGGGTAAAAAACTTATTCTCTATTAATTAATTTCATTTGTAATATTCAATTTATTATGAATGGAAGAGTGTTATGTAATTTTCGCTATGAACTTATATTGGTAGGGTATGAGATAAGTAAGGACTGTTTTCATGAGATACTGGCGATTTTGCGTTCAGTTAACGAAGAAGGCACAGACTACCTCTGTAACATACCTTTTGAACAGTGGACACAAGCATATGACGGCGGCCTACGATATGGTTATATGACCACAAACCTAGCCGAATGCATAAACTCTGTTTTAAAAGGAACGTGTCATTTGCCTATAACATCAGTTGTACGAGAGACATATTTTCATTTAGCTACATTATTTCTAAAGTGAGCAGCGAGTTATAAAGGCCAAATGGAGGGAGGCCATGTATGGTGCCAGAAGGTGTTGCAAGCAATTAAAAAATCTAAAGCACGGGCGAACCCCATGTACACAGTGTGTCACGATCGCGACAACCTATGGTTTCGTGTGACAGAGTTTGACATACCAAACCAAGGTATTGCCAGCAGGCATTATCATGTACATTTGCGAAATAGGACTTGCAATTGTGGGAGATTTGTCGCACTCTGTTATCCATGCGTTCATGCAATTGTAGCTTTTCAAAATCTCCGTTTGGATCCCATGAGCTATGTGGATGATGTGTATAAAATAGAATACATGTACAATGTATAGAGACACATATTCCCACCGGTCCCAGATGAACGTAAGTGGTCGTCTGTATCACTTGCTTCATTTAAGTTGTTACCGGATAGAGAACTATGTCGCAAACCAAAGGGTCGACCTTGCTCAAGTAGAATACGTAACAATATGGATATCCGAGAAATAACCAACCAACAAAAATTGTGTGGATGGTGTAGGAACCCAAGCCATACAAGTCGATCATATCCCAATCGGAATGGCTAATAGTTGTTGTAACATATTAAAAACAACTTTTATTTTATTAAATAAAAATGTATAAAAAATGTTTATACAAATATATTACAAAAAATCAATGTTGGTGGCGGTCGGAATTAGTGCCACATCGGGGTCGTCGATGGTTACGCGCCGGATTCCTCATTGGTTCAGCTTTTGGCGGGTGTTGTGGTTCCTCGGGTGGGGATTGTGATTCCTCCAGTAGGGGATCTGGTTGTGAGTGTTGGGAGGATGACCCACCTTGATAAAATAATGAACCTGGAGGTGTTAGCATCAACCATGGCGAAGGTGGTTGAATCCCATAAGGTGATGGGGATTGGTAAAAAGAAAAACTCCCCGACGGCGCCTCGTGCGATCCCTCATGCGACGGCAGCCTATAGATTGGCAGTTGAGCAAGAGTAATCAAAAACGGAGATGAACCGGGCGATGCATTCCAACCTACCATGGGATTGGAAAAAGGAAACATATAAGGGTTAGGATACATAAAAGGGCTAGGGTACATACCTGGCATAATCTGAAAAAGCTATGATGTGGGTGTCGTTTGTTGAACTGTTGGGCCCGGTGATTGTGGGGGTGCTATTGTTGGGCCCGGTAACTGTGGGGGTGCTGTTGATGGGCCCGATGACTGTGTGGTCGCTATTGATTAGCTCGCGTGGTCATCCATTCTTCTTGGATTTAAAGGGCCCCGTCGTTCGCTTTGGACGTGAATTTGTCGCCGCCTCTCTTCTTCCGATAATAAATATGGCTTGCCATGAATTCTAAACCATGGCATGTATTTCGGCACGCACGGCAACTCTGGAACGATGATCGGTTCCCGAGTAGGTATATAATCATACCGATTTTCCCACATTTCGATATAATCTGACCAGTATCTTAGCCAATCTGTATTCAATTATCGTAAGTCGGTTTCGTGCTCATCATCTAGCTTCTCAGATGCTACAAGAATCAGTTGTCGGAATCTAAATTGCCGCAATACTTTATCTGACTGGTGCATCTCCACGATAGCATATGTGACCATTGGACCTTCACATGCCAAATGTTCGGATTTTGGAAGAATTCATCTGAATTACAGCCCGAATTGCCGGATCCTCGTATGGTGTCCATTGAAACTATATGACATGATAAAAATAACTATCTATGAAATGACTATTTTATTATATATACATATTTCGATATAATACTTACTTGTGCTTCCGACCGTTGGTCTAATAGAAGTTGTATATCTTCTAGAGAGGTCGGTATTCCAACATAACTCATCAAATGGTTCCACCTAATTAAATAAATTTTTAGCATACAATTATATTTTAAATCTGCCTAATTGTAGTGACGAAAAATTTTAGCTCGATCGCTAATTATGGCGATTTAAAATCTTGGAAACCGAATTTTGGTTTTATTAAAGCAAAAGGAGTCGCCACCGATCCTTTTTCCTAGGTGTGATCGGACACCTAATAAAACCTCTTTCTGGCATAAAAATTCGTTTTTGCGTAAAAGGAAGGCTCAGTTTAGGTCTACGTTGAAATTCAGAGAGAAATAGGGTTCGGGAGTCGGTTACGCGCGGGGAAGGTATTAGCACCCCCGCGACGCCCAAAATTGGTATCTTTCAAACATGCGTTGTCTTAATTTTCAAAAATACGAGTTCAATTTAAAATTTAGTTGTGATCCGATCAAGATACGAGCATTTCAAGGTTTTTTTTATTTTTGAGAAGGATATCCCGCTTTTAACACGAGCCATCCGTGATTCACCCACTATAGCGATGAAATCACTGGCTTAATGTTAGAGTCGGTACATTGCCTTGTTTATTAAAATATAAAAAGATTATAGATAAGTAATATTGACGAAGAAATCAAAATGTGAACTAATGTGCTAAATTAGAAGCAAATAATGATAAAAGGTGGAGAATATACGAGACAAAACATAAAAAATATTAACGACGCATGCATGGTTATAATAATTAGAATAATGCATATAGTATTTAACATGATAATAATAATAACACAAAAACAAAATAATAGTAAACGTACATAAAACGTACAATACTAGGTTTAAGAAGAAATATATACACATAATAAGTATTATTAAAAGTAATATAAAAGTAACTAACAATAGCGGTATGTACAAATATACATAATATATAGAAAAGAAATAATACACGTATGTAAAAATATAACATTAAAAATGTAATACAAGGATATATATATATATATATATATATATAATAGTATTAAGAATAAACACATAAAATAATATATACAAAAAATAAGTAATGAAATAATATGTGCATATATATATATATAAAATATAACGATAATAGTAATAAAGTACATACATGAGTGTGTATATATATATATATATATAAGAAAATATAATAATAAAACTACGCAAAATAAAACATTTATAAAAAATATACACGATAATAATATCGAAACTACAGGTAAAAACATATATACTATAATGCTGGTGTTAAACCTAATATTAAAGACATAATATATATATTACAAAAAAAATAGTAATACTAAAAAACAACTATAAATATATATAAACACATACCTATATATATTTAAGAAACAAATAAATAATAATAATATTAAAAACAGGTACGTAAAATATATATACATATGTATATGAATTAATAATGATAATAATAAAATTAATAATAAAATAGTAATAATAAATAATAATTATGTATAATAATAATAAGACAATAAACAAAATAGTAGTATTAATAATATAAACAGTATATATGTATATATATGATAATAACATTAAATAAAAAGGAAACAAAAATAACTAAATAAACTAACAAAATAATAAATAAGGATTTGATTAGAAACAAAATGAAATAATCGGTCCAGATTTAAAAATATAAGCATGCGAATGGGACCTATTAGAACACGCTAGGAATCTAAAGGGATCAAAAACGCAATTTTCCAGTGATCTTTAAAACGCACAGCAGCAAGAGGAGTTAATTAAAAAGCAGAATAACTTTCTGGGTCAATTTGCAAGAAAATAAGACCTGATTGTAAATTATTAAAAATGCGGAAGGGCCAGAATTGCAAATCGCCCCCATGACGTCATAACACGCGGGTCTGAGGTGGGGTCGGGTCGGATCGACCCGACCCAGGTCGGTTGGTATAAAAGGTGGGTTTTTTCTATTTTTTTGCTCATTTGTCACCCGAAGAAGAAAAAAAAAGAGGGGAGAGAAGAGAGAGGGGAGAGGGGAAGAAGAGAGGGAGGGTTCCGGGGCTCCGGTCACCGGACCGGTCAACATCTGGCCACCGGCCGTTCACCGGCCGATGATCGGACCATCATCCGCTGCCATTCGCCACCGTTCCGGTGGCCGGAAAAAGGTAAAATTTTTAGATTTTTTTGTATTTTTTTATTTCTTATTATTTTTGTTATTTTTTTAAACATATACACATATAAGATAAAAAGAAGTCACCTTCGAGCTTTCGGTTTCGATTTTGATATGGTTCCAAGTTGAGGGGTATCCCTTCGCTGTGTTAGTGTTAGAACTCTTATTTACTGCCTGGAATTTGCTGTCTTTATTTTGGAGAAAAGGAATTTCAGTATATTGCTTCTATTTTGATAGAAATCCGAACCCCTTACATTGTGATTTGAATCGGCTTATATAGCCATACATTTTATTTTTTTACTATTACTTTCTGTCTCTTCTTATTTATTGTTTGCAGGTACCAATTGGCAAGGGCGGTAGATCGATGTGACTATGGCGGTGGAGCAGAGGGCTGAGTCAGAGGCGGTCGAATGGCAAGTGGGAGAAGGTTCGGGCTAGGGTGGCACGAGTGGGGCTAGGGTTTTCTGGGCCTTGGGCTTCGTAGTGTGTTGGGTTAAGGTTAATGGGCCAGTGGGTAGTTGTTAAGTGTTTGGATTATTATGAAAATGGGTTGTTTGTAATTGGGTTAATTGGGTTTGGATTTGTAAATGGGGTTTTGGGTTAATTTTAGGGTTTAATATGTTATGGTTTATTTTTGTAAAGGGTAATTTAGGTTTACTTTAACAGGCCAAAATTGGCCTATGACAGCTGCCCCTCTTTGCTCATTGTCGTGTAACGGCAATAGAGCAAAGACATAGAGAAAGGCCAATTTTGCCTGATCTTGCCAACCCTCGACCTTTTTGACACTCCTCCTCTTTAGGTAGCTTCATTCCAGTCCACTGCCTCTTATGGCTTTGTTTCAATCCATCGTGACTTCAGAGACGAGGTCTTGATATCTTCAAATTGTTCTGCTACAACTTCAGGAGGATGAAACTTGTGACTTCAATTCGTTCCACTGTGACTTCACTGGGGATGCAAGGTATATATCTTTGATTAGCTCCCTTGCAACTTTCAAGAGACAAAATCTGGTATCTCCAATCGGCTTCAATCTTTATCCTTTATCGAGACGAAGTCAAAAATTGCTCGACCTGCGCATTCTCGCAATATGGGTTAGTTTTTGAAACATAAATTGCAAGTACCTCAGTGTGCAAACTGAGGCTCAACTCACTTCTCGTAATATGAGTTGACTTTAAAAAATAGATTTTGAAAATATCTGGACATGAGGCCCGAGGCTTAACTCACCTCTCATGATATGAGTTAACCTTTGAGGAATAGAAATAAAAACAGAAATTGAAGAGTCTCAACTCATTTCTCAACATGAATTGACTTTGAATCATAAATTAAAAACTGAAATTAAAAGAGCTCAACTCACCTCTCGCAATATGAGTTGATTTTGAAAAAGAAACTAAAAGTACCTCAACGTGTCTTGAGGCTCAGCTCACCTCTCGCAATATGAGCTGATTTTTGAAACATAAATTAAAAGTACTTCAACGTGTCTTGAGGCTCAGCTCACCTCTCGCCATATGAGCCGATTTTGAAAACATAAAAGCAAGATTCGAAAGTACCTCGGCATGACCTGAGGTTTAACTCACCTCTCGCAATATGAGTCAAATAACAGAAATTAAAAATACCTCAACGTGTCTTGAGGCTCAACTCACCTCTCGCAATATGAGTTGATTTTGAAGGACAGAAATTGAAAATACCTCAACGTGTCTTGAGGCTCAGCTCACCTCTTGCAATATGAGCTAATTTTGAAGAACGGAAACTAAGACAGAATTTGAAAATACCTCAGCGTGTCCTAAGGCTCAACTCACCTCTCGCAATATGAGTTGATTTTCGAAAACATAAATTAAAATCACCCAAAATTTCTCACATTGTGGAATTCAAGTGTCTTCTTCTTTGATTTGGATAGCTTTCTTCAAAACCTTTTGCTCTGTTTGAAATACTTGTATATGTTATGCATGATATTGTCATGATATGCACCTGTTTGCCTTAAATGCATTCATGTCTATATGAACATGTTATGTGCCTTGCACTTGCTTATCGTGATCTCTTTTCATCACGACTCTTGTAGTGATCTGCTCTCGTTATTTCTTGACCTTTTCCTTTAAACTTCGTACTCGTTTCCCAATTTCACAAGTAATCTTTGTTTTTTGGATAACACTCTTTTGCCCCATCTGAGCTTTTGTTCTTGTTTCCAGGCTCCTGTTTTGTCTGTCGTGGTCCCTTTTTATCACGACCTTTGTGATAATCTGCTTCCATTGCTTGGATTATTAAGTTTCTCTTCAGGCTTTGTATCCATCTCTTAGGCTTTACAAGCAGTCTGTGTTTCTCAGATATCACTTGCCTGGTATATGTTGAACTTTTGTTCCTGCTTTGACACTCTTGTGCCTCTCAAGTTTTCTATCTGAGTAATACTCAACATTTCTTTTGTTCAGAGCATGTCATACTACTATTTACCAATTAAATAGACAACATAATGAGATGCATGCAAATGGTCAGGTAGGTACAAGAAAGAGACTTCATATTAATTTCAAAGGTAACAAACAAAGAAAGTTCACCAAAAATAATTAAAAGTATCATAATAAGGAAATATATCTAGTGGGTGCAAATGTTCTAGATATTTAACACATGAACTCTGCCACGTTCCTCAATCAAAAATCTTCCCGAGCAGGACTTCTTGTATAGAAGATCTCAAGTGCTTAGAAATGCTTCACACTACAGTCTTGTCACTTGACCCACTGTTCAAATCACTTTTGCTCTTTGGGCCCAGATTTGCTTCATTAGGACGCCCTTTCGGGTTTTCATCCTAATATTTTTTTGTGTCAATCAAGGCGGCCTTTTCGGGTTTTCACCTTGATCTCTCTTTTTTTTATTTTTTTATTTTATTTTATTATTTTTTTAGGCATAATATTTCTTTACAGCATCGGAGTTTACTGGATTTGGTAATTCCTTCCCATCCATTTCTGTGAGAATCAAGGCCCCACCAGAGAATACCTTCTTTACGACGTATGGTCCTTCCCAATTAGGTGCCCATTTCCCTCGCAGATCTTTTTGTATTGGGAGGATCTTTCTCAACACGAGTTCTCCTTCATGGAATTCTCTTGGCCGTACCTTCTTGTCATGGGCCGCGATCATTCTCTTCTGGTACATCTGTCCATGATAGATTGCTTTTAAGCGTTTTTTTCGATGAGATTCAACTGATCATATCGAGCTTGGACCCATTCTGCCTCCTCGAGTTTCGATTCCATTAAGACTCGTAGGGACGGTATATCAACTTCGATAGGTAGCACGGCTTCCATCCCATAGACTAAAGAGAAATGAGTTGCCCCTGTAGATGTTCGTACGGATGTGCGATATGCATACAGAGCGAATGGTAGCTTTTCGTGCCAGTTCTTGTAGGTCTCTATCATTTTGCCGATAATCTTCTTTATGTTCTTGTTCGCCGCTTCAACAGCTCCGTTCATCTTCGGTCGATAAGGCGAAGAATTATAATGCTTTACTTGAAATTGCTTGCACACTTCTGTCATCATTTTATTGTTCAAATTCAAGGCGTTATCTGAGATGATTCTTTCAGGCAAACCATATCGACAAATGATTTCCTTTTTCAAGAATCTACAGACAGCGGTCTTTGTCACATTAGCAAATGAGGCAGCTTCTATCCATTTCGTGAAATAATCTATGACCACAAAGATGAATCGGTGTCCATTGGAAGCTTTGGGAGAAATCGGCCCTATAACATCCATGCCCCACATTGAAAAAGGCCACGGGGACGTCATAACATGAAGAGGCGAAGGGGCTACATAAATTTTGTCGCCATAAATTTGACATTTGTGGCACTTTCTTGCATAGCTAATGCAATCGCTTTCCATCGTCGACCAGTAGTACCCGAGTCTCATAATTTTTCTGGCCATAGTGAAACCATTAGAATGGGTCCCACATATTCCTTCATGGACGTCTTCAAGTATTTTCTTGGCTTCAGTGGTGTCAACGCATCTCAGAAGCACCTGATCTTTCCCTCTCTTGTACAAGATGTCCCCATCAAGAACAAATCCCACTGACATTTTTCTAATTGTTCTTTTGTCATTCTCGTTTGCTTGTTCAGGGTATTTTTGGTTCTTGATATATTCTAAGATATCGTAGTACCATGGTCGTCCATCAACCTCTTTCTCAATACTATAACAGTGTGCAGGGACCTCGTATATGTTTATCCTGAGGGGCATTATTTCTATTTCTCTATTTGTTTTGAACATTGAAGCCAAAGTGGCCAAGGCATCAGCCAATTGGTTATCTTCTCGTGGGAAGTAATTAAAAATTATTTCTTTGAAATCTTTGATCAATTCAGCCACCAGATAGCTGTAGTTAATCAACTTTGGATCTCTCACTTCCCAATCTCCACGGATTTGGTAGATCACTAAAGCTGAATCCCCGTATACCTCTAGGATCTCAATGTTTCGTTCAATGGCTGCCCAGAGTCCCATGATACAAGCCTCATATTCTGCTATGTTATTAGTACAGAAGAAATTGAGCCTAGCAGTGAAAGGATAATAATCTTCTTCCGGTGATACTAAGACTGCTCCAATCCCATACCCCAAGGCATTCGATGCGCCATCGAAGCTCATCTTCCAGGGCTTCCCTTTTAATGACTCATATTCTTTTTTCGTGATGCACATTAAATCTTCATCCGGGAAATCAAATCTCAGGGGCTCATACTCCTTTGTTGTTCGAGCCGCCAAGAAGTCAGCTATTGCGCTTCCTTTCACTGACTTTTGGTTTACGTAGACGATGTCATATTCTGATAACAGGATCTGCCATCGTGCCATTCTTCCCGAGAGTACGGGTGATTCCATCATATACTTTATCGGGTCCAGCTTTGAGATTAACCATGTCGTGTGATATAACATGTATTGCCTGAGCCTCCGAGCCGCCTAAACCAAAGCACAACAGAATTTTTCGATTGACGAATACTTTACCTCGTATTCTGTGAACTTTTTATTGAGGTAGTATATCACCTTTTCTTTCTTTCCCGATTCGTCGTGTTGCCCCAGTACGCAACCCATTGAGTTTTCAAACACAGTTAGATATAAAATTAAAGGCCTCTCTAGAGTCGGTGGCACTAGCACTGGGGGGCTAGACAAATATTGTTTTATTTTGTCAAAGGCCTCCTGGCATTCTTCCCATTCTCCAGGGTTGTGCTTTCGAAGGAGTCAAAAGATGGGGTCACACTGATTGGTGAGTTGAGAAATGAATCGGGCAATGTAGTTTAGCCTTCCCAGAAATCCTCTGACCTCTTTCGGTGTGCGCGGAGGTGGTAATTCTTTGAATGGCTTTTATCTTTTCCGGATCCACCTCGATGCCTCTTTCACTGACGATGAAGCCTAGCAATTTTCCCGAGGTAACCCCGAATGTACATTTAACTAGATTAAGCCTCAGCTTAAACTTTCTCAATCTTTCAAACAACTTTTTGAGGTTCAGAATATGTTCTTCTTCTCCTCGGGATTTAGCAATCATGTCGTCAACATAAACTTCTATTTCTTTATGCATCATATCGTGAAATAACGTCACCATGGCCCTCTGATATGTGGCTCCAGCATTCTTTAGTCCGAATGGCATCACCTTATAGCAAAATATTCCCCACATCATTATAAAGGTGGTTTTCTCCATATCCTCGGGAGCCATTTTGATTTGGTTATACCCCGAGAATCCGTCCATGAAAGAAAATAATGAATGCTTTGTCGTATTGTCCACCAATGTGTCGATATGTGGTAAAGGAAAATTATCTTTAGGACTTGCTCGATTCAGGTCGCGATAATCCACGCACATTCGCACTTTACCGTCCTTCTTTGGCACTGGAATAATATTAGCCACCCATTCTGGATATTTGGAGGCTTGTAAAAAGCCCGCATCAAATTGCCTCTTGACTTCTTCTTTTATCTTCAACAACATTTCAGGCCTCATTCGTCTTAGTTTTTGTTGAATGGGTTTGCATTCTGGTCTCAGTGGGAGCTTATGGACCACTATATCCTCATCCAATCCCGGCATGTCCTGATACGACCATGCGAATACATCTTTGTACTCATTGAGCAAAGCGATCAAATTATGCCTGGTGTCCTCTGAGATAGAGGTCCCAATCTTCACTTCTTGCTTATTTTCATCAGTCTCCAGGTTTATGGTTTCAACAGATTCTTGATGAGGTAAAATCTGTTTGTCTTCTTGTTCCACCAACCTTAGCAAGTCAGGAGACGAGACATAGTCTTCGGTATTTTTCTCATCCTCGAATTCTCCTAAACAAACAGTCCTCTCAAAATCAATTTCAAGATTGGTAACGGGCTCGTTCATGTCATTGGTATCTGAACACCTAAAAATTGAATGGAAAAAGGAAAACTATAGAGGGACATCCAAGTATTGGCAACAACAAACAAAATGTTATGGCATGGTGTGAGGTAAGTGTAAGGACAGGTCATGAAATGAAAGAATAATTATGGAGTAAATGCGAATGCAAAAGGTTATGACAAAATGCCTCTCCATTAATATTCATTTAATAGATAAGGAGTGGATGACATCTCTTACAAAAGAATCCCATTATATTTAGGGACACAAAAAGTGAATATCGGACATTACTCTGAGGAAGACTTGTAAACCACAGGAAGGTCCTCAGCGGTCCAATTGTTCAACATGTAACCCAGGGGACAATGGCGTATCCTCGAAACATTCTTACTTGTATCAGCTTCTTCATCAACGACATTTATACAAATATTCTAGAAATCCTTCTCGATAAGTAGCAGCGGGCTGTGTACGTTATCTTGCCCTGGGTATATTATTCCAGCAGATGTGAATGTCCTTGACAGATGGGGGTACTCAATGGGTTCCCATTCCAACTCTCGTCCCAGAGTCCTCGCAACCCTTCTTTCCTGCTCCTTCTTCCACTGTTTCTTTAAGTGATGCGTATTCGGTTGGAATCCTAGCCCAAAACGAGCCTTGTGGGGAATTGGCTTTAAAGCCCTGACTATCCCTTGATGATGCTTTCCTAACCCTTTCTTTGCTCGGGCCCCTCTTCCAACCGTCAGCTCGATTCCCATTTTAGTATTCTTTGACAGCCTAGGTACAAGAATTCTGTTTCCTTCAGCCACAAATATGGCATTGACGAATTCAAAGGATCGAAAGGAACATTTCACAGCATCTTTGTTCGCTTCAAGGTAAGGTGTGTCTGCAGAGATAGACGCAACAATATCTTCTTCACCTTCGACAGTGACCAAATAGCCATCCATGATAAACTTTATTTACTGATGAAGGGATGATGGCACTGCCCCAGCCGAATGGATCCATGGCCTCCCCAAAAGGTAATTATATGAAGGGGTGATGTCCATAACTTGGAATTTGACGTCATAGGTATAAGGACCCACTTCTAGAGGGATCTCAATTTTTCCTATAACTTCTCATCTCGTTCCATCAAATGCCCTTACTGTGGAATGACAAGGCCTCAAGTAGGACAAGTCTATTGGGATTCTGGAAAGTGTGGCCAGAGGCATAACATTAAGTGCTGACCCATTATCAATGAGCACGTTTGGTATTATATAACCCTTGCAGCGGGTTGTTATATGCAGCGCCTTCACGGAGCCTCTACCGTTTGGTGGTATTTCATCGTCACTAAAAGAAATGAAATTATCTGCGTTCAAGTTATTTATCCACCTATCAAGCTTTTCGACCGATATCTTGTTTGCTACGTAGGCTTGATTTAATACTTTCAACAGGGCATTTCGGTGTGGCTCTGAATTCAATAACAGGGATAATACCGAAATACGTGCAGGTTGTTTACTTAATTGTTCCACCACGTTGTATTCACTGTGTTTGATGAATTTCAAAAATTCCTGTGCTTCTTCCTCATTCACAGGTTTTTTAGTCTCTTGCTGTTCAGGTGGATTTTCAGATTCAATTTCAGCCTCGAACATTGGTGCCTTCCCTTTTTGCTTTAAATCATTATTCCTCCTCACTGGTTCAACCTCTTTGGAATAGCACCTTCCACTCCGGGTAAAGTGACCAACTTCTCCGACATTTTCAGCCGCGTCTTGGGATTTTTCACTTTCAGGCGTGACGATATTAACATCGTATTTCCAAGGTACTGCCTTGCTATTCTTGTACGGGAAAGGCGATGGTACCTCAATCACCATTTTCGGTTTCACCGGTTCTCTCCTTGCATCATAATAAATTATCAGTGGTCGTTCAGCACTGTAAGGAAGATCCGATGATTGACTATCAGAGGCGCATACTTCTTCTTCATTGGCCTCTTTTCCTCCGTTGAAAATCTCAATTTCTTTGTTACTCATCATGTCTTGCAGTAATTCTTTAAATTGCTCGCAAGACTGATATTATGCCCTTCGATTTCATGGAAGTCACAAAAATTTTGACTTCTTGTATTTCTTTTTCCGGTTACCCCTTTAGGATGACGGAGTAACCCTTTTTCAACCAGCACCTCCCAGATTTTCTGCAGAGGTGAGCTTATTTCTGAAACAACTCTTTCGGTTTTCCGTTCACTTATCTCCTCCACCACACTTACGTTTCTTTCAGTATGGTTTGGGAACGGATCCCCGGTCGCACCACCAGTGCCATCAAAGTGCAGAACACCCGCATCAATCAATCCCTGAACTCTTCTTTTAAAGGCAATGCAGTTTTCCGTAGAGTGCCCTTGGTTCCCTGCGTGGTATGCACAACTAGCATTTGGGTCGTACCACTTTGGGTACGGGGGCTTCAACGGTGCCATATAATGGGGAGATATCAACTGTTTCTCCAAAAGCTTGGGGTATAGTTCCCCATAGGATACAGGAATAGGAGTGAATTTGGGTCTCTCGTGGTTAGGCCTCATTGGCCTTGGCTCGTTTCTGGGTTGGCCTTGGGTGGACCCGACATTTTGAAGGGACGTGGCAGCTGGCCTCTGGTTGTTGGTTGCATAAACAGGATAAGAAGGGTAGGGAGATGGTGTTTGGTAGTAAGGGGTTTGTGGATGATAAAAATTTGGTGGCGGGTAATTTTGAGGTCGGGGTTGGTTAGGATACGGCCAGGGGTATAACGGCTTCCCGTTCCCACCATGTGGGCTTCCGGCTCCTTCTTTCTCATGGGCACTACCTTCCTCGAACTTTTTTTTTCCATTTTTCCACTCTTAACGGCGTTTTCTATAAGTTCACCGGATATAACAATATCCGAAAAGTCCTTCGTGGCACTTCCCACCAATTTATCATAAAATGGTGCCTTCAAGGTATTGATAAAAAGGACTGCTATCTCGGTCTTGGTTAGTGGAGGCTCTACCTGGGCTGAGATGTCCCTCCATCTCTGCGCGTATTGTCTGAAAGTTTCTGATGACTTTTTCTCCATCATTTGTAATGTCATGCGATCGGGTACCATATCGGAGACATGTATGTACTGCTTGCAAAATGCCACTGCTAGATCCTTTCAGGTTCGGATCTTTTCTCTACTAAGCTGGTTGTACCAGCGAAGGGTTGATCCGGTCAAACTATCCTGAAAACAGTGTATAAGCAGCTTGTCTTCATTTACGTAGCCGGTTATTTTTCGACAAAACATAACGAGATGTGCCTTCGGGCATCTCGAGCTATCGTATTTTTCAAAATCCGGTGCTTTGAACTTTGGAGGTAGGACCAAGTCAGGTACCAGACTAAGTTCTTTAGCATTTAATGCCGAGAAGACTTCCGTGCCTTCTATTGCTTTAAGTCTTTCTTCCAGGCTTCTGTATTTTTCTTGAACTTCGTGATCCTCTATCCTCAACCTAGTAATTTCTACGGGATCATCTAGATCTGGGACAGGTGGATCAACCGGAGTAGTTCCTGGGTTTGCCACAAATATTCCCTGTCCTACAGGAGGAGGTGTTACAGGCCGTTGTTCCAGGCCCGCGGGTCCCCCTTGCGTGTATCCTCTATGCGTCACGTGGGGCGGAGTAAACCCTGGAGGATAAGGCAGATCCTGATCAAGATTCACAACCTCAGGGTTTTGTAGAGGTCCCTTTCCTTTGACTAGGGCCGACATCATCTCCATCATCTTAGCCATTTGATCTTTCTGTTCAATGGATTCTTCCCGAGACCTTATCATCAACTCTCTCGTCTCCTGTTGCGACCTGGCTAACTGTTCCTGTAATTCTTTCTGAATTTTCTCCATCCTTTCAATTCTTTCGTTAAACTCAGCCTCCATTGCTCTGGCTTGTCGACGTGTTCTATACGTATGGTGTGATTCCAGGTTTACAACGTCGCAACTGCGCATTATATGATTTTCCTCTTTAGCGAATGATCATGAGATATGCAATGAATGAATGAATGAATGAATGGATGTTAGTTATGAATGCATATGCAAAATCGGTGTTGATTCCAGACAGCCCCTATTTAGGCATTTCATTAATCAACGAGTCTATTTACAAAACGTTTTTCCATCATTTGATTCAGCTTTCATACAAACTTCCTCGCTATATTGCCATAATTTTTCACTCGTTCCAAGAATTCTGATATGCTTGATCTCTGTCTAGGCGAAAATTGGCAACTAAGAGCCTCGGCTTCATCCGCTACTTGTGCTATGTGCATAGCTGCCGCACGAATCTCGTTGATCAAATATTTGAGATTCTCATCCTTTTCACAGAGGGCTCTCTCGTAGGCGCGGGTATCTCTGTCATACTGACCCTTCTTCTCTTCCAAAGCTTCCAAGAGAGCATCTGATTGTTGTTGTCGAGCTTGTAGTGTGTCTTCTAAATCCCGTATCATTTCTTTTAATTCTTGACGCTTAGCTCGACTAGTCATCAGTTCAACAGACGTAACTTCATACTCAGCAGACTTCTTTCTTAACTCTATTACAGCCCGTACAGCCTTTCCTTCTTCTTTCTTTGCTTTTCCTTTCCAAAATTCCATCACACCTTTGACATTACTCAATTATTCTCTCCATTCTGCTGACGACTTGCCCAGCCCACTATTCTTTATAGTGCCTCTTAACTTTTTATTTTCCAGATGGAGATCTCTTAAGTCGTTTCTTACGACCTCGGCTTCTTTTTGCACCTTCTCGGTCCTAGATCTTTCAATCTGAACATCGATCTTCAGCTGATAGTTTTCTTTCTGAAGGGCACTAATGTCTCGTAACATCTTTTTCTTTTCGCGTTCAAATTCTTGTCTCGCCATCTCTAGCTCGGATGGAATTTCTTTCGAAAAAGGATCCTAAAAGGCGTAATCTGCCGATGAGACTTGCAAACTATTCACCCGTTGCTTTCTCCATGCATCGTAGTCCTAGGTGATAGTATCAGTGTATAAAGCCAACTCCATCAAATGGATTCTTTTCCAAGCCTTTGCAGTGTCTCGGACTTTCTTCATATAATCTTCACCCGCAAAAGTAAACTCTGACTGTGCTAGACCACTGGTGGCGGGTATAAACTGTCGTGAAGAGAACTGTCTTTGGACCAAAAGAGGGG
This sequence comes from Gossypium stocksii, assembly GCA_020496765.1. Taxonomy (NCBI): domain Eukaryota; kingdom Viridiplantae; phylum Streptophyta; class Magnoliopsida; order Malvales; family Malvaceae; genus Gossypium; species Gossypium stocksii. The sequence continues at coordinate 96,665,530 of CM035632.1, read as the reverse complement.
CATAACTAACTCCTCCCCACAATCCAAGTAGTGGTACCCAATCTTGGTTTCCGACCTTGTATAACAGAAGCGAAGAGCGTATCCACGGTGCTCTCCAAGTTATGTCCTCGGCATGCAGGTTCTGAAACACTGAGACCCAATGTTGTTCAGTAACCTCTTTCGGCCATTCTTTCTTAAGGTGAGCTTCCAATAGGGAAAATGTCTTCGAGAACATATGGAACGATGTACGCTTTACCTTCCAAAAGTGACTCAGAATCCAAACGTTGAGTAACTGCGTGCATCTGATGAACCGTCCTTCCCCTCTCCTTCTACAACTGTTCAAAGATCTGAAAGTCTCGGCCAGGATGGTTGGGGCGGGATTGATACCTTGCTTTAGCCTCTCAAAAAAATCCACTACCGCGACTTCTATATGTCCGAGAATCTTCGGAAAGACAACCAAACCATAGATAGCCAGAGCGAATAGATTTATCCTTTTCAGCATGTCGGGATGATTTAGAACCAGATCTCGTAGGGAAAACCATGGGACACAGCTGATTTCATTCTTCTTCTTTATTTGCTTTTCGGCCCATGCATCGGTCATATCCGTCAGCCTTACTAACTTTTTCTTGAATGTCATTGGCTTGGGCTCTTTGACATATATTTTGTAGGTTTGCATGTTTTCGACATGCAGCAGAGCAGCATACTCCTCTATCATAGGGGTCATATCTTCTTGGTTGAATGTGAAACACTGGTAACCCGGATCCCAAAATCTGATCATAGCTTGAATCAATCTTTCGTCTACCTTGATAGCGATCAGATGGGCTATGTCCCCGTATCTTTTGGTGAAAATGCCCCTAGTATCTGAATCCCACTGATTCCAGATCCAAACCAAATCTTCAAGATTGTTTTGACGGACATTCACAGTCACCCGCTCGGGTAGATTGACAATGCATCCTTCCACCAGGCTGTTTCCCTTTTCTCTTTGGGTCCTCAGAGACCAATCCCGAACCACGGTGTTTGTCTCGGTCGTTTGTACAATCAGCTCTTCCATCTGAAACTCGTTTTTGGCAACTGATTTTTAGTCAACACCATCCTATTATGATGCCTACGATGCATGATGGGGGATAAAACAAAGACAATCAAACACGGTTAGTGATCAAGTATAAGCAAAAATAAATTAAAGCAATTAAGCTACCCGATCCAAATAGATCCAAAAGCGAAAGTACAACAAGTAAGAGGCGTTTCTCCCGTATGCCTATTTTGGTGTTTACTAAACGGACAGAGGTTCAGCATGGCTCTAGTTGGGTGGCTCGTACAATTCACTATATGTGGTTTTAGGTTCTAGAAAGGTACCCGAATTGTCTGTACTGTCATCTACTAAGATTAGTACAGAACCTCGGTCATAGCCCATCACAAGCTTACGAGATCAATTCGAGGGATTACATTTACTTATGCCTATGCGGAGGGGCGAGTTATCTCACGAAAGCATAAGTCATATGTAACCCAAAAGTATTCACTAGCCTGTGCGGAGGGACGAGTTAACTCACGAAGGCGTAGCGTTTACTTTCACTTAAAAGGGACAGAGCCCGGGTATAGAGCTCATGTTATGCAAGAATGCACGTGAACGGTGTGTGGAGAGAAACTCACAAACCTTTAGTTTGAAAACTAGACTGAAAGAAACAAAGCTTAGAAATTTAAAGCTTCAAAACAAGAGAATAGGTTAGAAAAAGATTGATAATACGATGCTAGTGCATGATTTTTCAAAAATTTGAGGGTCACGACTAAACATTAATTTTGAAAGAGGCATTTCGAAAATTTCGACAACGCACTTGATTTGATTCGACTCTCGAAAGCTGGTCCCCAGTGGAGTCGCCAGCTGTAGCGATAAAAAATTTTAGCTCGATCGCTAATTGTGGCGATTTAAAATCTTGGAAACCGAATTTTGGTTTTATTAAAGCAAATGAGTCGCCACCGATCCTTTTTCCTAGGTGTGATCGGACACCTAATAAAACCTCTTTCTGGCAGAAAAATTCGTTTTTGCGTAAAAGGAAGGCTCAGTTTAGGTCTACGTTGAAATTTAGAGAGAAATAGGGTTCGAGAGTCGGTTACACGCGGGGAAGGTATTAGCACCCCCGCGACGCCCAAAATTGGTATCTTTCAAACATGCGTTGTCTTAATTTTCAAAAATACGAGTTCAATTTAAAATTTAGTTGTGATCCGATCAAGATACGAGCATTTCAAGGTTTTTATTTTTATTTTTGAGAAGGATATCCCGCTTTTAACACGAGCCATCCGTGATTCACCCAACATAGCGATGAAATCACTGGCTTAATGTTAGAGTCGGTACATTGCCTTGTTTATTAAAATATAAAAAGATTATAGATAGGTAATATTGACGAAGAAATCAAAATGTGAACTAATGTGCTAAATTAGAAGCAAATAATGATAAAAGGTGGAGAATATACGAGACAAAACATATAAAATATTAACGACGCATGCATGGTTATAATAATTAGAATAATGCATATAGTATTTAACATGATAATAATAATAACACAAAAACAAAATAATAGTAAACGTACATAAAACGTACAATACTAGGTTTAAGAAGAAATATATACACATAATAAGTATTATTAAAAGTAATATAAAAGTAACTAACAATAGCGGTATGTACAAATATACATAATATATAGAAAAGAAATAATACACGTATGTAAAAATATAACATTAAAAATGTAATACAAGGATATATATATATATATATATAATAGTATTAAGAATAAACACATAAAATAATATATACAAAAAATAAGTAATGAAATAATATGTGCATATATATATATAAAAAATATAACGATAATAGTAATAAAGTACATACATGAGTGTATATATATACATATATATATATATATATATATATATAAGAAAATATAATAATAAAACTATGTAAAATAAAACATTTATAAAAAATATACATGAAAATAATATCGAAACTACAGGTAAAAACATATATACTATAATGCTGGTGTTAAACCTAATATTAAAGACATAATATATATATTACAAAAAAAATAGTAATACTAAAAAACAACTATAAATATATATAAACACATACCTATACATATTTAAGAAACAAATAAATAATAATAATATTAAAAACAGGTACGTAAAATATATATACATATGTATATGAATTAATAATGATAATAATAAAATTAATAATAAAATAGTAATAATAAATAATAATTATGTATAATAATAATAAGACAATAAACAAAATAGTAGTATTAATAATATAAACAGTATATATATATATATATATATATATATATGATAATAACATTAAATAAAAAGGAAACAAAAATAACTAAATAAACTAACAAAATAATAAATAAGGATTTGATTAGAAACAAAATGAAATAATCGGGCCAGATTTAAAAATATAAGCATGCGAATGGGACCTATTAGAACACGCTAGGAATCTAAAGGGATCAAAAACGTAATTTTTCCAGTGATCTTTAAAACGCACAGCAGCAAGAGGAGTTAATTAAAAAGCGGAATAACTTTCTGGGTCAATTTGCAAGAAAATAAGACCTGATTGTAAATTATTAAAAATGCGGAAGGGCCAGAATTGCAAATCACCCCCATGACGTCATAACACGTGGGTCTGAGGTGGGGTTGGGTCGGATCGACCCGACCCAGGTCGGTTGGTATAAAAGGTGGGTTTTTTCTATTTTTTGCTCATTTGTCACCCGGGGAGGAAAAAAAAAGAGGGGAGAGAAGAGAGAGGGGAGAGGGGAAGGAGAGAGGGAGGGTTCCGGGGCTCCGGTCACCGGACCGGTCAACATCCGACCACCGGCCGTTCACCGGCCGATGATCGGACCATCATCCGCCGCCGTTCGCCGCAGTTTCGGTGGCCGGAAAAAGGTAAAATTTTTAGATTTTTTTGTATTTTTTTTATTTCTTATTATTTTTGTTATTTTTTTAAACATATACACATAAAAGATAAAAAGAAGTCACCTTCGAGCTTTCGGTTTCGATTCTGATGTGGTTCCAAGTTGGGGGGGTATCCCTTCGCTGTGTTAGTGTTAGAGCTCTTATTTACTGCTTGGAATTTGCTGTCTTTATTTTGGAGAAAAGGAATTTCAGTATATTGCTTCTATTTTGATAGAAATCCGAACCCCTTACATTGTGATTTGAATCGGCTTATATAGCCATACATTTTATTTTTTTACTATTACTTTCTGTCTCCTCTTATTTATTGTTTGCAGGTACCAATTGGCAAGGGCGGTAGATCGATGTGACTATGGCGGTGGAGCAGAGGGCTGAGTCAGAGGCGGTCGAATGGCAAGTGGGAGAAGGTTCGGGCTAGGGTGGCACGAGTGGGGCTAGGGTTTTCTGGGTCTTGGGCTTCGTGGGGTGTTGGGTTAAGGTTAATGGGCCAGTGGGTAGTTGTTAAGTGTTTGGGTTATTATGAAAATGGGTTGTTTGTAATTGGGTTAATTGGGTTTGGATTTGTAAATGGGGTTTTGGGTTAATTCTGGGGTTTAATATGTTATGGTTTATTTTTGTAAAGGGTAATTTAGGTTTACTTTAACAGGCCAAAATTGGCCTATGACACTAATAATTGTAAAATCTATTATAAAATTTACCTCGTTATGAGTGGAAATGTATGTGGGTGGTTCACTCAAGGACATAAAAATGGAAGCCGATATCATGCCCATGATTGAAGTAGTGATAGGCAACCTCCAATTTTGGCTTTATTCGGTACCGTCGCCCTGCACATCTCTAGGTATAATGTTGCCAACACGGCAAACCCCCAACTAAGTTCACCGGCTGCCCTAAAATCAACGAGTTTTAACAGCCACCTCAAATGTACGAGGTTTCGGGACAAGTCCGGCATCAGATAACCTCCAATAATCTGAAGAATATATGCCCGAGCATATCGTATTCTTTCTAGTTCGGTAGAACAATCATTCGGCTCCGGGAATGTGTCTCGTAATCAGCCCATCTCGATCCGGCCTCCCTTAATTTTATCTGGAATAGCACCCAAAAGCTCGTAGCATATGGCACTCCAATCAGTAGATTGAGTGGACCCGGTCACTGCGTACCCATCCACCGGCAATTCCAATTGCAACTGCACATCTTTTAGAGTGATAGTCCATTCTCCGCATGGAAGATGGAATGTGTGCATCTCGGGTCTCCACCTCTCTATCAACGCACTGATAAGTTTCGGGTCCAACTTGCATCCTCGGCCTATTGTGGCCACGTGCCAAAAACCCACTTCACGCCAGGTAATTCTCTATCAACGGCGATAGAGGAGTAGACATATTACGGATATAGCATTGCAACACCCGATCTACAGGCTGTTATAAAAATATATAAAATAAAAATTAATTAAAATTGCATAAATGAAAAAAATATTAAATAATATTGAAAAATTAAAATAAACACTTACCATTCTCATTTGTTCAACAGAGATGTGTGTAGGATCGAGACGAATTAATTCGAAAGCCATTGCTAACACGATCGAAATTTTTAAAATTTTAGAAAATAATTTCAAAAAAATTGTAAAGAGAGCTTTTTTGCAAAAATTAAAGACAAATTTGAGAGAATTTGAGCAAATTATTGAAAATTTGAGAGAAATTTTAGAGAAATTTGAGAGAAATTTGAGAGAATTTAGAGAAATTTTAGAGATGATTTGGAGAGGATTTGTGTGTGAAAAAAATTAAAGGGAAGGGGGGTTTTTATAGGTTTTCTTTTTTTTACCGTTGGGGGCCAAACGGTCAAAAAAATTTGACCGTTGGGGGTTTAAAAAACACGGGCAAAATGCTTCCTCAAGGAAGCGTTTTGCTGATTTTAACCCTGAAAACGCGCTGACATGAACGCGTTTTGGGGGTATTCGGCCTATTCCCGTAATTAATAAAAAAATCGGGCTATTTCCATAAATTTTTTTAAAAATGGGCTTTTTTTAGTAATTGGCCCTATTTAAAGTAAATCATATTTTATTTAAAAACAAAAATACCTGCCAAATTTTATTTTGCTCTATTTATTTAAAAAAACACATCTCATTTGTAATAAAAATTAATAAAATTTACCCTCATGATTGATATTAAATCGAGATGTTGTGTTATACACTTAAAATTTATTTAAAAATTAGTTTCACGAGTAGAGAGCAAAGTATGATAAAAACTGCGTGAACTCAAGTTAATTGGTTTTAAAATAGAAAAGTGAGATTTACCCAAGCCCAAAATTATGGGCTAAAATCCTCTCTAAGACACCAAAGTTGGGCCGGTTACTAGGCTTCTTTCCACCGGTTTGGGTCGGATCCCATTTTTTTAATGATAAATTAAAAAAAAAAATCAATTGCTTTATGAAATACAAATTTTAAATTTAGAAAATCTAATCCTCCAAAGATCAATTGGAGAGAGGAAATCAATTTGGTATTCTACGTTGACTTTGGGTGCATTCTCTTTCAAACTACTCACTCCACTATTTGTTATTTATATTATATCTACATTTATTTTAACATTAACTCACTCCCTCCATTTGCAAATGTGTCCAGATTACTCTTCAACCTTTCATCATTTAATATTTTAAATGTATTTTGTAATTATTTTAATTTTTACTTAATATAAATTTTTAAAAAAATGTTGATTACTTAATATAAAAAACTATTAAGTTTATTATAAATCTGAATAGGTGCTTTAAGAAAAAAAAATTCTAATAGATAACTTCAACGTTATTTTTTAATTTGAAAATGACATCGGAAATTTTAATATAAAGATTTTAATAATAACTGATTTTTTATATTAAAGATATTAAATTCTTGATAAATAAAAAATAAAAAAACTAAATTTTAAATGTGAAAAATGTATTTTAATTTGCAATAATCAACTCTCTGCTTTGTTGGATTGATGAAACGGTGGCGGCTTTCAATAAATACTTGTGTTTTAAAACATATAACACAAATCTCAAAGAGTCAAAGTTGATACGCAGACAACCAAAACAATATTGTAATTTGAAGCCTTACATCAATACAAAATAAATTGGTTTAAATTTAATCCCATTCAATCACTCACTCAATTAATTAAAATTAATTTATTTTTTAATAGATCAATTACAATAATTATTGATCATATCGGTTTTTATAATTGTATGTTGTCTAATATTAAATTAATATATCCTTTTTTACTTTAAAATATAACTAAATTAATTAATCTCTTAAACTAAAAGAATAACGCATATTAGTGTAAATTTTTTTACAATTTTGAGTCTCATTATTTAAACATCTAATAAAAAATTAATCTAAACCTTGATAAAACACTGAGAAGTTTTATTAGAATAAAAATAAAAAAAGGTTGAGACAATCTATAACGACCAAAATGCAAAACTCACAGCATTTGATGTGCTATAATATAGTATGTAATGAACACCATCTCTCTCAGAAGCGAGATAGGCTTTCCATTCAAAACTACAATAATGGCAAGTCCATTGAATGTAGAGGGTGCTAATGGCTGTAGACCAGAAGGAACCGATGGAGGGTGTTGGAAAAAAGCCATGGATTTAGGAGAGGCCAAGACTCAAATATGTTTGTAGTGCCAATGGTGTTATCCAATGTTTTTTACTTCTCAATTCCTATGGTTTCTGTCATGTTTGCTGGCCACCTTGGTGAGGTCGAGCTTGCTGGTTCAACGCTTGCCAATTCGTGGGCCACTGTTACTGGTTTTGCTTTCATGGTAAACCTTAATATGCTTTTTCATGTTCTCGTCTCAAAATTTTTGTGAAATCAGACAGGCTTAAGTGGAGCATTGGAGACCCTTTGTGGTCAAGGATTTGGTGCAAAAATGGACAAAATGTTGGGGATTTACCTTCAAGCTTCTTGCATTATTTCCTTCTTTTTCGCGATTATTATATCGGTTTTATGGTCCTTCACTGAGCCAATCCTTGTTTTGCTTCATCAAGATCCTGAAATCTCGAGAGCTGCCGCTGTTTACATCAAGTACTTGATTCCTGGTTTTTTTGCTTATGGTTTTCTGCAAAACATATTGAGGTTTCTTCAAACACAAAGCGTCGTTATACCTTTGGTCGTGTTTTCTGTCGTTCCATTGGGTATCCATTTCGGGATTGTTTACAGTTTGGTAAACAAGACAAGTGTTGGTTGCAGAGGTGCTCCCATGGCGGCTTCAATTTCAATATGGATATCATTTCTTTTATTAGCTCTATATGTTCTTTCGCCAACAAATTTCAGAACACATGGACCGGATTCTCTTTAGAATCATTTCGTTATATCATACGGAACTCCAAATTAGCCCTTCCATCTGCAGCAATGGTTTGGTGAGTATTTATTTAACCCTTCATTTTCCTTATAACTATTAGTATGAGTTTAACACTAATGTTGATCATATGTTGTGCTAGTTTGGAGTTCTGGGCATTTGAGATTCTTGTGTTCTTAGCTGGTCTGATGCCCAATTCAAAAATAACAACTTCATTGATTGCAATAAGGTAGCCTTTTTCTTATCTCTTTTTTTTTTTTTATCATATATTTTCTTATCCATTTTTACCGAGCTTTAGATTTGTTTTTGTATCATCTCCTCCAGTGTGAACACAGAAAACATTGCCTACATGATCACATACGGCCTTAGTGCTGCTGGAAGGTTAGCTTTTTCACCAATTTTCATCTCTGTTATTCGAATTTGGATAGAAATATATACCTGGCATAATTATATTTAACTGGTTTGAATTTTGTTTTTAGTCCTTATACTTTATAAAAATTGTGGATTTAATCCTTATATTTTAATTTATTCAGTTTTAGTCTCTGTTCTTTTCAGATGTTAAAATTTCAACTCTCCCCAAATGATAATTGTTAAAATCATTAAGTGAAGTGCTGCCATTTCCAAAATCTGACGTAGCAAACATATGTATAATGCTATGCTAGCTTATTATTTTAGCATATTATTCATTAAAACTCCAGTTAATAGATTAATAAATGTCATTTACATTAAAACTGAAATTTCGAAATTAAAAAATTATAGGAACTTAAATTGATTTTATTAGAGAATATAGACTAGATCTACAACTGAGACCAAAATTGGTCAATTCAAAAAGTATAGAAACTAAATTTGATCAAATTAAAGTGTAACATTATCCACAATACTCGTAAAATATAGACTAATAGTAGAGTTTAACCTATTTAATTTTATTTTCAAAATTTTCATTTACTTTGAAAATCAATAAGATTTGATTCATGTGTCTATATCAAAATATTTAGTATTCCCAACAAATTAATTGGAATAGTAGACATATTGTATTTTTATGGAGAGATACAAATTCAAACTTTTAAGATGATATTATAAAACATATATTGAGATAAGGTTGTGCTTTTCCCAGCACAAGAGTGTCGAATGAATTGGGGGCAGGAAATCCAAACCGGGCAAAACATGCCATGACAGTCACTCTCAAGCTCTCCATCCTTCTTGCGCTCGTAGTTGTTCTAACCTTAGCCTTGGGACATAATATCTGGGCTGGTTTCTTCAGTGATAGCCATTCCATTATAAAAAAATTTGCACAGTTGACACCGTTGCTCATTGTTTCTATAGTGATTGATGCCATACACGGCGTATTATCAGGTTTGGATTATGTTCGACAATTCATATTTACATATTGAAATGATCGATTCTAACTTAAAACCATCCATCATGTGGTGTTGCAGGGGTTGCTAGGGGATGTGGTTGGCAATGCTTGGCAGTATTGGTGAATTTGGGCGCTTTCTATTTCATTGGCATGCCAATTGCGAGTGTTCTTGGTTTCAAATTTAAGCTGTATGTTAAGGTGAGGAAATTATGAATCTATACGGAAAACCCTTTTTTGATAAATGATTGACAAACCATTTTTCTCCATTAACATTTAAAATTGCAATTAAATAATTTTTTATCCGATCAAATGAATAAAAATACATAATTATTTTTTATAATAAAATGCTGTTTGATAAATTGAAAATTGAAGTGTTGAAAAAATAAATATTAGATATAAAATTTAAAATTTGTTTGGTATATTAATTAAAATTATTGGATTTGAAATATATATTATTATTTTTTAAAAATATGTTATTTTATAAAAGAAATAGAATAAAATAAAAATAATTGAAAGAATTCCATGCAATTTTTTAATAAACAGTCATTTTTACGTTTTATTTCTTCAATAATTTCATTTTCTTTAAAATTATTAATTAAATAAAATTGTTATATATAAAGTAAAAATAATAATGTCTATTGTTTTAATAATGTTAGTGGAGTTTTATAAAAAAAAATTAATTTGTTGCCCAGTAATTATTATTTTTTCTTTGTGATTAGGGTTTATGGATAGGCTTAATTTGTGGTCTATCTTGTCAAGCTTGCACCCTTGTGTTGATTACATTTTATAGAAAATGGACAAAATATGAGGTTTCAGAAGAGAATATCAAAGAAACTCAAGTTTCTGTTTAGTTTCTCCAAAAAACAAATTCTTGCTACGATTTCGTTAGTGGATAAAATACCATCAATTAGTGGATCAAAAGTTCGATACCACCAATAATATGATACTACAAGTGGTTTGCTACAACGAAGTTTAAGCATGATAATGAGAAAAATTAGCATGGCAGTTTCTTATTTGATGTTGGATTCTTAAAGATGAAGTCACTCAAACAAATTAGATCATGGAACCAAAGTGGTGAAAGAAAAATTACAAAATAAAAGATTTTATTTATTTATTTATTTATGTATTTGGGTAGTTGCTCAGAGAAATTATTTTATAGAACTTTCCCATTATATTATTTATACTCTATTTTTAATTATTTAATTACATTTTAGTATTTTTTTAATATTTTTAACATATAATGTTGGTAGTTTTTTACATTGAATCTCAAATCTAGAACCATGAATCTTGAACTTAAATCCTGGACCGTAAACCCAGACATAAACCTTAAACCTTTTCAAGGTTCAAGATTTAAGATTCAAGGTTTGAGTTTAGTATTTGGGGTTTGAGGTTTAAGTTTGGGGTTTTGGTTCAAGGTTCAGGGTTCATGATTTGGGTTTGGGGTTCAAGGTTCAAGGTTTGAAGATTAGGGTTCGGGTTCAGGTTTAGAGTAAGAAACTTACCAAAATGTGGCAATGACATGGAAAATATTGCTGAAATATCATTAAATAATTGGAAAGGGACCATGAATGATGTGGTGGGAAGGGTCCATAAAATAATTTCTCATTTTCAATGACCATCCATCGTACCAACATTTCCGCTCTAGCAAAATTATTTTCAGTTTTGCTTCTCAGGGCATGATTTGCTAAACTGGTTTTTCCACTCTAGTTGAATCATTTCAATTTTTTTTTTTTTTTTTTTTTTGCTTTTCAAGACTTGCTCCTTGTATCGGTCTTTTTAAGGTTAGCCAAATTCGATTTGTTTCGAAAAAAATTGACAAATTTGAATTTCGAGTTAATTGAATTGAGTTATTCGAGTCAACTTGAATAAGTAATTCAAGTTTTGAGTTCGAGTTGAGTTGAATTTTATAATGCGAATAACTCAAATAATTTGAATAAAAAATTGGTGTAAATACCCTTTTGGTCCCTATCAATTTTGAAAATGAACAAATTGGCCTCTCTTAACAAAAATTAAAAAAAATTCAAAATATTTTCAGAAAGTTTAAATAATTTTTAAAATTTAAAATATGTATAAAAATTTTAAAATTTATATTTTTAGAAAATTATAGAAAACTTTAAAAAATTCTAATAAATATATAAAGAAGTTAAAATTTTAAAAATTTTCAGCAATTAATGCAAAAACAGCCAATTGGAAAGCAATAGTCATGTTTCTAATCCTCCAAGCTACCAACAAAAGAACTATACCATTTGATCCCTCTATGATATTGACCAAAAAAAAATTAATAAAATGCAAGGTAGAGGGATTTTACCATGAATCGATTGATTCTATATGACTTATTTCCAACCCTTTAACCGCTTTTATTCGGACATGGGGTCGAGGGTGATTTTTTTATTTCACGTTCACAAATAGGCATGCTAGATTATGCATTTCATCTATCTATATATACAGATAAATAGATTGACCTATAGGTTCACACACGATATCTTTCTATACATAGTGATGGTATCAACTCATATGGCCATGTTCGATTCGGTGGAATAAAAATAAAATAGAAATTAGCTTTCGGAGAGATGGCTGAGTGGTTGATAGCTCCGGTCTTGAAAACCGGTATAGTTCGAAACAAAGAACTATCGAGGGTTCGAATCCCTCTCTCTCCTTTTGCTCGATGAATCGATTTCTTTCTTTATTGCTTTTTCCTGGCTTCTTAATTAAGAATCTTAATATTAATAAAAGGTAATGGCTCGGCTGGGTGGAATAGCCGAGCCAGAAAAAAATATTTTAGATAGAAAATGAGTTGAAACGAAAGGAAAACAAAATAGAATAATAATTTTAGGAACTAAATAAGTTAAATAATGATTCAAGTTTATTATATTAAAGTATCTAACTTTTTTATTATTTTGCTTTGAATTTTTTTCAAATATATATAGTTTTAAATTTATGCGCTCTACCATAAAATTAGTTATACAGTAACAAAATTTTAATTTGACATGTTCAATTTTTTAATTTAACTCGAATAATTTCACTCGATTCGATTCAACTCGAATTTTATTACTCAATTTGAAAAAAAATCAAATTAAGTTAGAATGATAAAATAAGTCTCATTAACTAGAAACTTTTTTACTCAATTTGATTCGATCCAACGCTCACTCAAATTCTTTTTACTCTAATAGAATTCTCTTTGATTTTTGTGCTTTTTAAATATGTCTTTTCGTTGTTGTGATGTTGATATTTTAAATTATTGGCAAAATAAGATCTCTACTTTAATGGTGATGACATTTTGATTATATTTTTTATTAAATTTTTAATTGAATTTGTATTTATTAAGTTAGGTTGGTAGGCTTTTTGGAAAAGATATCATAGTTGTTTTAATAGGCATTAATTTTTCACAAGTTTTAAATGAGTCAAAATTCAATTATTTTTATTAATTTTAATTTAAATGATAATTTTCATAATCATAAGTTTCAAATTATTATATAAAAAAAATTAAAATCACAATTTAAATTATTTAGAAGTCAAAGAGGACTAACAAAACAGCTTTTCTAACAATATTTTAAATAAATAATAAAAAATCCATCATCCGAAGAAAGTTTTAATTTTATATAAACACACAAATTTATTTATCCTTTTCAATTAAATTGAAAGAAAATTTTGGAAAAAAATATTAAGGTTTGTCCCCTCTACTAAAAATTGTCAAATTAATCTTTGTATTTTTTTAAAAAAAGTATAAACTAACATTTCCATTAAAAATTTCATTCATTTGTATTATTAAGTGATGATTTGACTTTTTTAAAAAAATATGCAAGTGATATGGAATTAAATGATTAGTAGGATTAGGTAAAAGTATTACGGAGACCCTTGTATAAAGAGTCAGATTACATTTTGCCCCCTCTATTGAAAAAAGTGTAAACTAATCCATGTAAGTTAGTTGAAAGAGCAAACTGGTCTTTCAGTAAAATATCTATTTTTTCTATTAAGTGATAACATGGTTGATGAAGCAATTAAACAACATCATGTGGTGTGCCATATATACGTCATACTAGTGGGGATTTTAAGTGTTAGCAAGTATTTAAAAATTAAAAAATATCCTAGGTTCATTCTATATGGTTTTTAAAATAATTCTAAAATTATAGATAATTATTTAAAATTTTTATTTTATACATAAAAGTTATTTAAAAAATTATGTTTTTTTATTATAAAACTAAAAGAAGATGTAACACCCCTAACCCGGTTTGGTTGCCGGACTCGAGCTATAGGATGCTACAACAATTAACAGAGTATATCACCTACAAATCTGGTTTTAAAATTCAATTAAAAAATAAAAACATTTCATAATCCATGCATAATATGATTTACAAACTAATCTGAGTCTCAATCGACCTTACGAAATCTCTTAAGTTGACTCGAGAATAAAATATGGACCAAATTGAAACTTTTCAAAAAGTAGAGCAAATTTTCAAAACAGGGGTCATACAGCCGTGTACCTAAGCCGTGTAACAGATTATGATCGTGTGGAACTGGAGTCACATGGTCGTGTGTCTATATCGTGTAACTCACTAAACCGTGTGGATCAAATTGCAAAAAACCTTCAAAAGTTACACGGTCATGCGGCTGGGCCGTGTAACAAACTGAGGCCATGTGAAAACTAAACGACCAAATCTACAATACTCATACAGGTATGTGGCTAGCCCGTGTGACAATCGAGAATTGTGTGCTTCTAACACTTCCTATTATCCAGTAGACACACAGCCGTGTCACTAGCCCATGTGTAACACATGGCCGTGTGATACAAATTATACTTTACAGTACATGATTCAATTTTTAACCTAAAAAGACATTTCATATCACAAGTTGACCAATGGTAAACATATTCAAAACAATTCAAAAGCATACCATATCAACCCCTAATTATCTAACCAATATGCTTAATGGCACCATCATAACAAGATTTAAGAAACTCTCAAACCATTCATTCAATTCAAACATGCATATAAACCTATGTTACAAATTCACATATTGTCAAAATAACTTGCCAAATTCTCACTTCATTAACCTGACCTTTACACAGACTAAAACTTGACCATTTATGCATTCACATAGTGACTACAAACTAGCATATATACCTTAAAATTTATATCCAATCATCATCAAAACCACCATCTTTCTTGATTCAAAAACATGAACACCTCAACTAAACATACACATTAAATTCAAATATTATAGGCATACCATATAAACTTTCAAAGCCGACATTACGTATAAACCATTTCAGCATCTTTCTAAAATTATCACTTAAACACAAAAACACTTATTCACAACCAAGCCTATACACATGTCACATAATCAAGTTTAGAATAATTAACAAGTCTACCAAGACTGAAGCTGGATAGTGTGAGCTCTAGAGATGATCCAATAGACACATTTTGCAAAATGCCAACTATATAAAACAAAAAACTAAACAGAGTAAGCTTTAAGTAAGCTTAGTAACTTTATATGTTTAAAATATAAGTAAACTTACCTTGAATAAAAAATATGCAATAAAACAATTAACATAATATTAATAACCTGACTTCATAGTTCACAAGGAATAGGTGAGTTTGTCATAATATCGAATCACAAAATATTTCCACATTTGACATAATATTCAATATAGTCAATTCACATAGATTCAACATATTCCATCACATATTACATCATTTAAACTCAGATCAGATTAGCCCGATGAACTATAGCAAGAAGATTTGGATACTTGAGTACCTATACCACATCAAAAAGCATCATAGTGTTATACAGAGGTATTGAACTACAAATAGAGGCACCAAAGTGCAATCCCATACAAGCACGCAATTAACCTTATTGATATGCCAATTGTATTCTAATCGTTTACTAAGTTCAAACGAGCATTTATACAAAATTCATAACATTTACATTGTCGTAGTATTTCCATGAATCAAATTATATTTTATAACCATATCATATAACGCCCTGAATTTTTTATTCTTTTTTTTGGTTATATCTAACACAACTATGTATCTACTTTAGTGGTTAAGTGTTCTGGGTGTGTGTGGGAGGTCCCAAGTTCAAGCTTTATCTTTAGCAAATTTTGTTATTTTTCTAACCTAAGCCTTACATTTGAGGAATGGGCTTATAATAAATTGTATGTAAAACCACATCAGAATGAGCCTGCTGGTTCAAGTGGTAAGAGTGGTTGGTGTGTTGGAGGTCTTGTATTTGAATCCCCATACGAGCGGCGGATGTAATTTTTGCTTCTGTATGCATCAATCGTGTGAGGGAATTTGGATGGAGTTGAAATTTTGGTAATTCAGTTTTCTCTTTCTCTTTGAAGCTTTTGACGTCAATATCTGTCTCTTCTCCTTTGTTCTGCCATTGTTATCTTGTTAATTCTTCTCTGCATTTCATATTCCTTTTTTTCCATTTTTCTTCGATTTTCTTTATCTTTTCCTATTCTTTGAGCGATTTCAGAGAAGGCCATGAGCAGCGAGTTTCCCCCCTTTTATTTTAACGATGTAACGGAGGTTTTCGTTGGCGGTTTCAGAAGGCTCAGAAGTGTTTTCGCTGCAAAATAGTACCAAATGTGTACCCAAAAATGTAAAAAATGAGGCTTCAAAAAAAGTTAAAAAATGAATCTATCGATGCCACACGAGTGTGTAATCACCCATGTAGATAGCTGTGTATGATGACATGGTTGTTTGGTTGATGAAAGCATGGTCGTACTCAAGAAATGACAGTGTGGTGGCCAGAGTGTGGCCGTGAGCCATTCGGGCTAGGCCAAGTTGGGAGTGTGGGCTACACGGGTGTGTGGGTTTCTGGGCCAGGCCGTGTAGACCATATAGGCAAGATCAATCTGGGCGTATGGACTACACAGTTGTGTGGGCTAACGAAACCCTAGAGACATATAATTTGTTAGTATGGTATTTTGGTATAAACTTAACATTGTTATGCATGTCTGATTTATCTGATGTATGTAGTATATGCATCTGTATTCTGATATTTGTAATTATATATGCATGTGAGCACGTTTATCTGAATATTCTGTATCTGTTATTGGGGTGGGATTAGTATATGGAGGAAGTGTTCTGAAAGGTAAACTTTGTCTCTATTCTGGTAGTTAGACTGCACTTTATCTATTATGTGTTGTAACAGCACAATATGGTGTGTAGGCTTGGGTGGGTATTTTTAACCTCACATGATGTATTGGGATGGTTGGAGATGGTGTATAGAAGATAGAGGTAGGATTCTATTAACTGTTCTGCATATCTGTATCTAATTCTGATTCTAGAATGGGTTTAGGCCCAAATCTATATCTTTCTTTGATGTGATATTCTGTTTGTGTGCATGCTTAATTCTACTGGGTTACACACTAAGTTTATGTAAACTTACCCCTTTCTGTCTGTTCTGTATAGCACAAACTTAGGCAGATCAGTGCGACGGAGCCTTTTGGTGACCTCGAATTCATAGATTGTTTTTGTTTATGGTTTTTATTTTAAGTTAAGGGTTATTTCTGAATTTTTTTGTAAAATTGGACTCTCCAGACTCTTTTGCTGATATTTTTAATTGTGGTTTTTACTAAAACCAAGTTTTCTAAAAAAATGGACCGTTTTCACTAAACAGAACGTTTTTCGTATGTTTTTGCTATTAAACACGTTTTAAGGCAAAGTAATTAACTAAATAAATAATGTTTTGACAAGAACATGAGCAAATAAGAATTGAAAACTGAAATAGTTTATCACATTGACTTCGTTTTTAAAACCAATTCCTTGCGACACCTATGGATTCAGCCATAACATCTAGGTTGAGTTTGGGGTATTACATTTAGTGGTATTAGAGCTAGGTTACAAAACTCGGCTATAAATTTTAGGTTCTAAAATATGTCTTAAAGAATTGGTTTTTAAATGGTTTAAACCACTCTGATTAAGTATATGGTACACCGAGTCTCCGGCATCGATCTTGTAAATACTTCTAAAACTGAGATAGTTTATTCTAGAAACACTGTAGATAGTATATTTTGAAACACTATAGTTAGTACTCTCTAAAACTATAGTGAAACAGATAGGGACTGAAATATTTGAAAACATTTCTAAATTTCTAATACTTTATGCATAAAATATCTGTTAATAAATATTGAAACTGATGCATAAAACTTTATAATGTAGATAAAATTTGAATTACACCATGAGTGCACGTGGTACTCGCGGACGTGGTATTCGAGGCCGTGGTAAAGGCAATAGGGGGCTCGAGCTGAGTCTTCTTCTTTGGGTAGTATGCCAAATTTAGACACTAGTGAGACACTGGTTTCGCCTGCTACTGAGATTGGGTCTCAAAACCATGTGGCTGGGGATGACGCATTGTCCTAGGCCATGTTGAAGATTTTGGAAAGGGTCGCTAGACCCTATATTGGATCTGGAGGCCGTGGGTCAGTAACTGAATGACTCCAGTCTAATGGTACTGAGTTATTTAAGGGTGTCACTGGAGTCTCCCCTAATGTGGCCGAGTATTGGCTAGAGGCCACGAAAAGGATTATGAATGACATTGACTATACACCCAAGCAGAAACTTAAGGGTGCAGTCTCATTGCTCCTCGACGAGGCATACCAGTGGTGGTTAACAATAGAGGAGAGTAATCAGCCGGATCACCTAAGTTGGGACTTCTTCAAGACTGCTTTCCAGATGAAATATATAGGTGTGAGTTATATCAATGCTTGTAGGTATGCATTCATGAATCTCACGCAGGGTGACAGGTCTGTGGCCAAGTATGAGGCCGTATTTTTGAGGTTGAGCCACTATGCTTGAGGCATGGTGGTTTCTAAATATGAAAAGTGTGTCAAATTTGAGGATGGTTTAAAGGACAATCTGAATGTACTGATCACTCAACAGAGGGAGTGCGAGTTTTCTGTTTTGTTTAAGAAGGAAAAGATCGCCGAAGATGTTAAGCACATAAAGCACCAGAATAGGGGCAGGAAGCGAGGTAAGAATAAGTGGGATTCAGAGCCTTCGAGTTCTGTTCAGAAGCTTAAGAAAAAGGCCAAATCTGATGGGCTGATTAGAGTGGAAGCTCCTGCTATTTCTACTGGGTTACACTATGCAGTAATTATGGTAGGTGCCATTCAGATGAGTGTTGGATGAGGATTGGGGCTTGTTTGAGATGTGAGTCATTAGAGCACCGTATCCGAGAGTGTCCACTAAAGGCTTATTATGTGTAAGCTTCAGGGCCAGGTGTTGTACAGCCTCATAGGGTAGTTTAGTAGTGACCTAAGGGCCATGGACAGGCTAGGGCTGGTAATGGTATCGGTCGTAGGCAGAGGACATCGGGAAGAGGTGCTGGTCAGACAGAGGTGAGACAGCCTACATTGGTTTATGCTGTACGACGCCGAGAGGATAAGGATGCTCCTAATGTCATCACTGGTACGTTTCTTATTTTCGATATACCTTATACTACACTGATAGACATAGGTTCTACTCACTCCTATGTAGCTAGCTAGCTATCTAAAAAGTTGGGGATATCGGTTAAGAGCACTTCTAATGAGATCGCTGTATTAAGTCCATTGAGACAATCTGTTCGAGTTAGTAAACTGTATAGAGATGTACCATTAGTGGTGCAATGGGTGGTATTTCTAGCAGATCTGATGGAGCTTCCGTTTAGGGGGTTTGACTTGATCTTAGGTATGGACTAGTTAGTTAAGCACTAAGTTAGTTTGAATTGTGTGACTAAAAGGGTTATTTTGAGAACTGAGGATAGTAATGAGGTGGTTGTGATTGGCGAGCATCGGGATTATCTGTCAAATGTGATTTTCGCGCTTATGGCTAAGAAATTGGTTCAGAAAGTATATGAAGCGTATTTGGCTTACATTAATGTTTCTGCTTCTAAGGAATCTTCTTTTAGGGATATCAGAACTGTGAGGGACTTTCTAGATATATTTCCTGAGGAGTTTTCGGGATTACCTCCGAATCGAGAAGTTGAGTTTGGGATTAAGCTTCTTCTGGGCACAACTCTGGCATCCATCACTCCTTATCATATGGCGTTAAAAGAGCTTACAGAGCTTAAGGCTCAACTTCAAGAGCTATTGGATCATGGTTTCATCCATCCTAGTGTGTCTCCTTGGGGAGCACAAGTTCTTTTTGCTAAGAAAAAGGATGGCACCATGCAGATGTGCATTAATTATCGGTAGTTGAACAAGTTGATCGTTAAGAATAAGTATCCACTTCTGAGGATCGATGATTTATTTGATCAGTTTCGAGGGCCTTTTATGTTTTCAAAGCATGATCTTCGCTATGGGTATCATCAGTTAAGGGTTAAGGAGGTGGATGTGCATAAGACTGCATTTAGGATCCGTTATGGACGTTATAAGTTCCTAGTTATGCCTTTTGGTCTGACGAATGCTTCAGTTGCATTTATGGATCTGATGAACCGAGTTTTCCAGCCTTATCTAGATCTGTTCATCATGGTCTTCATCGACGATATTCTGGTTTATTTTAGGACTGAGGATGAACATGATGAACATCTTAGGGTGGTATTGCAGGCTTTACTTGAAAAATAGCTCTACGCTAAATTCAGTAAGTGTGAATTCTTGTTGCATGAGGTAACTTTTCTGGGGCATGTAGTTTATGCTGAGGGGATCCAAGTAGATCCTAAAAAGATAGAGGCTGTGCTAGATTGGAAACAGCCTAAGAATATATCTGAATCCATAATTTTCTTGGTCTAGCAGGGTATTATTCGTGTTTTATTGAGGGATTCTCTATGATTGCAGCTCCGTTAACTAAACTTCTACGTAAGGGGGTTTTGTTTGTCTAGACTGACGAGCAAAAATTGAGTTTTGAGAAGTTCAAATCTGTTTTAACTCAGGCTCCTATTTTGATATAGCCTAAACCCGGTAAAGAGTTTGTGGCATACAACGATGCATCGCATGTCAGTTTGGGATGTGTATTGATGTAATATAAGAAAGTTGTGACTTATGCGTCCCATCAGCTTAAGACACATGAGGGAAACTATCTGATGCATGATCTCGAACTAGTTGTAGTAGTTTTTGCATTGAAAATCTAGAGGTATTATTTATGTGGCGAAAGGTGTATCATTTACACTAATCACAAGAGCCTAAAGTATCTTCTTACTTAGAAGGAGTTGAATCTTAGGCAGTGTCGTTGGATTGAGCTGCTCAAATATTATGACTATGCAATCGAGTATCATCCTAGTAGGGCCAATGTGGTGGCTGTTGCTTTGAGTAGAAGAGCGATGACTGATTTGAGGGTGATGTTTGCCCGTCTTAGTTTGTTTGATGATGGGAGTTTGTTGGCCGAGTTGTAAGTCAAGCCAACTTGGATTGATCAGATTCGTGATAAACAGTTGGGGGATAAGTCTCTGGGTTCACGGTTCCGTCAGGTTAAGTGTGGCAGTACATTAAATTTTGGGCTAAATAATAATGGTGTGTTGTGTTTTTGTGGTTAGATTTGTGTGTCGAATAATTCAGATAGGAGATAATCGATTCTAAAAAAGGTGCATAGTAGCCATTATGCTATGCATCTAGG
Organism: Gossypium stocksii; assembly: GCA_020496765.1. Taxonomy (NCBI): domain Eukaryota; kingdom Viridiplantae; phylum Streptophyta; class Magnoliopsida; order Malvales; family Malvaceae; genus Gossypium; species Gossypium stocksii. Next base: position 96,644,378 of record CM035632.1, on the reverse strand, counting down.
TGGTAATAAAATGTATCACAATCTCCATGAGTTGTATTGGTGGCTAGGACTAAATCGTGAAGTTACTGATTTTGTTGCTTGATGTTTGACGTGCCAGCAGGTTAAGGCTGAGCACCATTTACCTTTGGGTTTGCTACAATTCGTTAAGATTCCCTTATAGAAATAGGAACGAGTGACGATGGATTTTGTTAGCGGGTTTCCTTTGACACTCACTAAGAAGGATTCTGTTTGGGTCATCATGGATCGATTGACCAAATCTGTTTACTTCATTCCAATTCAGACGGATTATTCTCTACAAAAGTTGGCGAAGCTCTACATTTCTGAGATTGTAAGACTGCATGGGGTTTCTATCTCGATTATTTCTTAGAGAGATACTCGCTTTAGTTCTCAATTCTGGAAGAAATTGCACGAGGCTTTAGGTTGAGGTTTGGACTTAGTACTGTGTTCTATCCTCAGACTGATGGTCAACTTGAGAGGGTGATTCAAATACTGGAGGATATGCTTTGGAGTTATGTGATTGATTTTCGAGGTAGTTGAGAGGATTATCTGCCGTTAGTTGAGTTCGCTTACAATAACAGTTTCCAAGCTAGCATCCAGATAGGACCTTACGGGCTTTGAATGACCGTAAGTGTCGTGCCCCACTATGTTGGGTTGACTTGGGTAAACATCGGGTTTTGGGTCCTAAGTTAGTTTCTAAGACCGATGATAAGGTTAGACTGATTCGGGATCTTTTGAAAGCTGCTTTTGATAGGCAAAAATCTTATGCGTATTTGAAGAGGAAGGATATCAGTATTTTGTGGGGGATTTTGTGTTTCTTAAGGCTTCTCCGTGGAAGAAGGTTTTGAGGTTCGGTCGTAAGGCCAAGTTAAGCCCTAAATTTATTGAACCATATAGGATTTGGAAGCGAGTAGAGCCGGTTGCTTATCAGTTAGAGGTACCTCCAGAGTTAGACCGTATTCACGATGTGTTTCACGTCTCAATGTTAAGGCGGTATCGATCTGACCCATTTCATGTGGTCTCTCTTGAAGAGATCGAGGTTCGGCCGTAATTAACTTTTGAGGAAGAGCCGATTCAGATACTTGATCGAGATGTTAAGATTCTGAGGAGGAAATCCATTCCGTTGGTAAAGGTTCTATGGCAGAATCATGGCACTGAGGAGGCCACGTAGGAACCTGAGGACTCGATGCATCAGCAGTATCCTCATCTATTCTGATCAGGTAAATTTTGAGGTCGAAATTTCATTTATGGGGTAGAGTTGTAACACCTTGAATTTTTTATTCTTGTTTTCAGTCATATCTGACACAATTGTGTATCTACTTTAGTGGTTAAGCGTTCTGGGTGTGTGGGGGAGGTCTCAAGTTCAAGCCCTACCTTTAGTAAATTTTTGTTATTTTTCTGACCTAAGTCTTACATTTGAGGAGTAAGCTTATAATAAATTGTCTATAAAACTACATTAGAATGAGCCTGCTGGTTCAAGTGGTAAGGGGGGTTGGTGTGTTGGAGGTCCTGTGTTTGAATCCCGTGCGAGCAGAGGATGTAATTTGTAACAACCTTTTTTTCTATAAATTGAAACAATGGTTTTGGAACCATAAATTTGAGGTTGAAAAATTATTTTAATATTAGTTTATGAGGTCTAATTTGATAAAAGGACTAAATCGCATAGAGTGTAAAATTGATGTTCTATATGAATAAGTGCTTAATTGTTATGCATTATTAATCTGACGGTCCTTATGATGATATTAGACCTTGGTAAAGGTTATTGGACAATAATGGACATTAAATGGATGGTTTTATAATGTTTTATAAAAGGTTAATATAGTAATTTGTGAAATAAGGTTAATTTAATAAAACAAAAACCACAAATTTGATTCATTCATCTTCCTTAGCCAAATTAAGCAAGAAGAAAAGCCATTTTTAGGGCTTTATAATCAGTCAAGCTTCCTAGCTCAATTGTAAGTCCATTTTTGTCCAATTTTTAATAATTTCTATGTTTTTGAAATCGTTGCAACTATGTCTAGCTAGACTAGGGACTATTTTGTAAAATTGTTAAAGATTTAGAAAGTTTCCATTGATGAATATTGATGTGTTTTGATCTTTTATGATGAAATATGAAATTTTGATGTTAGATTTTCATGTTTTATAAAGTGATTTTGAGTAAAAATGCAATTTGTGGATTAAATTGAGAAATATTAGAATTTTGTGGTTAAAAGTGTGATTAGATGAAAAATATGGACTGCTAGAGGTATTATGGCAATTCAGCTAAGCATGGGTATATTGAAATTTGTATGAATTTGTGTTTTATGAATTAAGGACTAAATTGATAAAATATGAAAGTGTAGGGGCTAATGTGTAAAAATGCCCAAATATGTATTTTTGGATTAAATTGAATAAGTAGATGAATAAATAAGTTAATTTTGATTATATATAAATCAAGAAAAGAGGGACCCGGACTTAGATCAAGGCAAGAACAAAGTACTCGACTAATTGACTAGTTTCGTCGTTTTCACGTCCGAGGTAAGTTCGTATACTAATAAACATTGTTAAATTGTGTTATAAATGCTTTATTATTGTTGAATTGAATTAAAATTTTGAATGGTTATGAGTACGAGCCAAAATCGACAGAGTTACGACGATCGAAAGTCCCGTACGAACCTTAGGAATAGTATAGGACACAAATGTTATGACATTAGGGTTACCGAGATGAGATTACGTGTAAGACTATGTCTGGGACATGGCATCGTTACGAGAGTTCATGTAAGACCATAGCTGGGCTATTAGCATCGATATGAGATTACATGTAAGACCATATTTGGGATATGGCATTGTACGACTTATATGTAATTCCCGAGTATCCTTAATGATTCCGAATGGTTCAACAGGCATAGCTACGACAAGAATGAAAGTACGATCGAACTAAGTGATACAGGTACATACGGAACATATATGTGAATGGAAATGAGGTAAGTTGAGTAATTCATGCATTGCCATGTTATAAATATGAGAAATGCTTGTATTTGTTAAGTGATATGTAATAATATTGCTAATTTGATTGAAATCCATTTATTTGATATGTTGAGTTTATTACATATGAGTTTACTAGGCTATAATCTTACTGTGTTTTACTTTCTATGTCTTATAGTGAATCGAAGCTAGCTCGGATCCGGAGATCGTCGGGAACATCATCACACTATCGGACATCTATTTGGTACTTTTAAAGTTGTGTATATATGGTATATGGCATGTATAGGCTTTATAGTATTTTGGTATGTTTTAGAGTATAAAATTGTAGCCATGAGATTTGGTTAGTAAGTAATGTATAGGCTTGATGTCATTTTGTTAAGTGTTTTGGTAGTGTATTTAGCTTTATGAAATGACATGTTTGGTTTGGTTGCTCAAATAGTTAGTTGAATGGTGGTGTATGAATGCTTGAGAAATGCCTTATTGTGGCATGATTTTAGATGCCAAATTGGTTAGCTATATGGTATGAATTTGAGGTACGGGATATATGTGAAATATAGTTATTGAGTCATTTTGAATTGACATGTTTTTAACTAGGTAAATAGTTGTGTTATGAGATTGGAAATGGTTGGTGTTGAAATGGTATAAAATGTGATGATTTGAAATTTTTTTGGCTGTATTTATATGTCTAGTTATAGTACAAATTTTCCTTCTGTACATATAGTTGAATTAGGGTGGCAAAATGGCCTTGTAAATGGCCTATTTTTGTCCACACGGGCAGAAACATGAGCTTGTGTCTCAGCTGTGTGTGACACACGGTCATGGTACAGGGCGGTGTGTTCACTGGTGTTGCATTTCAAATTGAGTTAGTATGTACCATACGACTTCTCATACAAGTGTGTGATTGGCCGTGTGACATAAGTCAATATTCCCTACAAGTTTGACACGGCCTAGCACACGGCCTAGCACATGGCCTAGACATGGGCGTGTGAGGTCATTTCGAATAGGCACACAGGCTAGAGATACGGGCGTGTGACTGGTCATGTGACCCAAGTCAGTATACCCTCCAGTTTTCACATGGCCAAGCACACGGACGTGCGGTCAGCTATGTGATACAAGTCAATATGTATGCCCTGTTTCCACACGGCCTGCGACATAGGTGTGTCTGTGGCTGTGTGAGACACACGACCTGGTCACACGGCATGTGACCCCTGTTTGAATGAAAAATTTTCTAAGTTTCTGAAATTGTTTTGAGTTATCAGTTTAGTCCCGAACCACCTCTAAAGCATGTTTCAAGCCTCGTAGGCTTTATTAAGGGACATTGTGATGGTGAATGAGTGAAGTCTGCATATGTATGATGAATTATGTTATGCTATTGTATAATTGTGTTATAAGTTTATAATGCCTCTTAACCCTATTTCGGCGACGGTTGCAGTTAGGGGTGTTAGATAATTTTTGCTTCTGTGTGCATCGGTCGTGTAAGGGAATCTGGATGGAGTTGAAATTCTAATAGTGGATGAGGATAGTGGTCGATTTTTGAGGGATTTAGTGGTTTGGGGTGTTACATATCATATTTATTCATCATTCCACATGAATTATAATTATCACATGCGTGCAACTTTACAATTAAGTCCTTAGGTTCATTTCTCACATTTTGTACTAATTTGTAAATGTAAAATACATTCAAATAATATAAATTCACAATTCAACTCCAATTGTCACGCCCTAATCTAGGGGCTAAAATTTTTTTCGATTTAGATAGTTGTGTTGGAAATCTATTTGTTGTTATTTAGGCCTCTATTTGAAGTCGGGTTCGCTTAGTATTTTTGGAAATTTTAAAGTAAACAAACCTTAAAGCGTGGAGTAGTTGGTTAAAAGACTCTTAATGCTACAAGAGGTCATGAGTTCAATTCCTACTAGTGTCGCACATCTTATTAATTTTATTCTTTTGATCATATTCAATTTGTTCACATCCTGACTTATATTTATTTTTTGTGAGCACTTAGATAATAAAATTAGCATTATCCTAGTTGTTGAGAACAAGCATAACTACCCAAAAGGCACAAGTTTGATTCCCTTTCTCCTATTTTATTTTTTTCAACATTAATAGCTTGGTCAAATCCCTTTTGCCGCCCAAAATTTGTTACCATGCAAGGGAAATTCTTTCCTCCCTTACCTTTTTTATCCCCTTTTTCTCTCCCTTTGTTCCCCTTCCTTTCCTTTCCTTTCCCATATCTCACTCATTACCTTTTTCCCTTCCCCTTTAACTTGCTAGCCATCCCATGTAGCTTAGGAAAATGATTCATTTTTTTCTCACCTCCTCCATTTGAACCACCATAGTTCTTTATTGCCGCCACCTTAATCACTTTTAGCCACCACTGCTTTCCCAATCAACCACCACCATACCACTGTCTCTTCCCTTTCTTCTTTTCTTCCCCATTGCTGGACCTCCACCGCACGACTTCATAACACCACCATGTTGTCACAACTCATTATTGTTATTTTTCTCTCCTCTTATTTTTTTTTCTTTTAGATCTTCCCAAATCCTCACCCTAGTATAGATTCATCAGAATCGATTGATATTGGTAAAGAGTTAGTGTATTCTTTTTAGGTTTGAAATAGTTATCTTTCAAAGCTTTGGTCGAACCTATCAATGGTGTTAGTTAGTCTTAATATGTATGTCATGTGTGTTATTATTTAAGGTATGGTCTTAGAAAGAGATCAACTCGGATTTGAATGATAGGGGTGTTATTAGTTTAGGTCTGTTGATTGATGATTGAGGTAAGTGATTATTTCAGAATAGGAAATCTGATTATTTTCTTTGCCTTTGGTCGAATCTAACATGGTGATTTTGTGTGCTTCATTTGTTTAAGTTTAGATCAGAATATTGCGGACTAGATCTATTATTAATTGAACGTGCAAAATAAGGTATGGGTCCTAACCAATAATGTTTGTGTGATTTATTTGAAATGGAAAATTATATTCCTATATTTTATCAATTCGACCAAATGTGGAAAGTGTTGCTGTGATTGATCGATTGCACTCATGATTCAAGTGATGGTCACACATGACCATGTTACCTTAATGTGGTCGAGTGTGCCAATAATTTGTTATCATTACCGATGCTCTGAAAGCATGATTACATATGCTTATTGTTTCCATCACACTAAACATGTGCTATATATGCTAATATTGTTATTGAATTGCTTTTGATACTGTTATTGAATTGATTGATATTGTTACCATACTGATTTGATACTATTACCAAACTAATTTTGATATTGTTACCGAACTAATTTTCATACTTCAATGCATGAAATGCCTTTTTGCATTGAAGGGGGATTTGGTATGATTGAAGGAGGAAGATCTGGCAGTTTACTTGCAATTCTGGTGGTTTAACTACATAATTCTGGAAGTTATCTGCAATTCTAGTGGCATGACCACATTTCTAGTAGCTTGTCTGCAATTTTGGCAGTTTATCTACGATTCTGGTGGCTTTCCCACAAAATGGTGTGTTTTTGGATGGAACGAGCTCTGAGGAACTCTTATGGTGTGTAGCGGAGTATGGGTAGGAATTTTTCCTTAAATGCATAAATACAATGTTTACTGAAAATCATAAGCATACATTTGAGATTTATCAACTCTATTTTTTTATGGCACTATTGACTTCGACCCACACTGAGCTTTATAGCTCACCCCCTTTTAGTTTTCTAATTTTACAAATAACCCTCGAGTTTAGGACATGGACGCGATTATTGGATGAGCCTCTCAGATGATTTTAAGTTTAAATACTTAAATCTTTATTATATGTTTATTTTTAGGACTATAATAATTTTCTTAATGGACTGTGACATGAGACTTTATTTTGGGGATTATTATTTTGAGTTGCATGACATTAAGTTTTGAAAACTGCATAAATTGGTATTTGATAAGATTACGCATGAAACTTGGTTTTTAATAAAATCTGACAAAATCACTCTTTTTCATTGTGATAATGAAAATAAGTTTTAAATAATAATACAACTTAGTTTTCTGAAATATGTGATCTTTACAAATGAATTTCTAAAATTTTTAAAATAAACATGTTTTTCCCAAAACAAAGAAAAATAATCAAGCTCACAAGTTTTGAATTAAAAAGGCAAATAGTTTTAAAAAACGGAAGTTTTCTGCACTATTCTAGCGGCCAATGTAGTCTTTGAAATTTGACCATAACATCTAGGTTGGGTTTGAGAGGTTACAAAAATCAATACATATAAGTACATAACTATACACTATGAACTTACCAGGCAAAATCAACTAACAAGTTGATTTGTAGGGACTATTCAACAAATTTTCCTTTTTCCCAATTATCTTCAACTTGCTTCAAATCTTTATTTATATAATATTAATTCCAAATTATTAATTTCAAATACCTTATAATGTCTAAATATATGCATATGACCTTTTAATATCATAATACAAAATTTCTCATAACTTTTATATTTTATTCAATTTAGTCCCTAAAACCACATTTATCATATCATTCATATTTAAACCCCGTTTTACAATTCGATTTCAATTACATCCTTCTACATCCCTTTAATTCCCATATTTATGAAACACTAATGATAGTTTCATCAACTTTTTATTTTAGTCCTTAAATACAAAACAAGCATTCAAACTTTACAAATTAGCCCTACATAACATCTAAGCTTAACATAAAACCATTTAACACCAAAAAGTTCAAAAATAGTCAATGGAAACATTTCAAAATTTTAATGTAATGTTTGGTTGGAGGGTGTAGGAATAGGTTACAGCCCAAATCAACGGGCCCACTACTAAACCATGTTTGGTTGGCTGTAAAGGTTTATTATGTCTGCTTTGAAAACAACTTTAGTCTATGAAAACGTTGCATCCCTAAACCCTTCCCTCACCACTAAATAGCAATTCAATGCAAGTGAAACTTTCCCTTTTTCCCCGTTTCCAATTTTTACCCCTTACTTTTCTAAAACCATCATCCCTATTCCCTTGTTTGCTTTCTTCTTTTGCTTTTCCCTTTCATTAGAATCCCATCATTTTGTGGGTTCCAAGTTTACTGCAACTGAAAGCTAAATCAAGGTTTCTAACTCTCTTTTGCTCTCATATTACTTTAATGTTTGCAAAAATTATCGTTGATTTGTCCCTGTTGACTTGTAGTTTTTTCTTCTTTAGATTTGATTTTGAGCGGTTATTTTCATTCTTTACCATATTAGTTTGGTTGCTTTACTTTGATGGGTTTGTGTTGTTGGATTAATTTTTATAGATTTCTGTATTTTAATTAGCTTAAGAGTTCCGAGTAGAATTCTATTTCTTGTCCATGTTAGAATTTTTAAAGCTTTATGTGGCTGCAACTTTGCTTTGTTTTTTTATAATTTCTTGTTTTTATACTTTTTTAGGAAAGTTAACTATGATGAATAGTTTTTTTTTCTTTTTTTATAGGTTGTTATTATCTAATTGATGCTGGTTACACAAACTGTGAAGGATTTCTTGTGCCTTTTAAAGGACAAATATATCATTTGTTAGGTTGTTATTATATAATTGATGAGCGGCGTCAGGGTTACTAGCCAAGTGCTCCAGAAGAAATTTTCAATATGAAACATGCTTTAGCACACAATGTTATTGAAAGATGCTTTGGGTTATTAACTTCAATTTATTTTCTTTTGATTCATCATGTGTTATAATTTTATAAAATGTCAGCCTTCTGATTCATAATATTGAACTTAATTCTAATTTGTGTTTTTTCTTAAGATAGTTATGTTAGGCTTTTCACAATCAAGTGCTTCTTCCGAAAATTCTCGAGGAACCAAAAGGAAATAGGTTCCAAAAAAAGATGTTGCGTGTAACAGCCCGGTTTAGACCCTAGTCGGAACAGGTGGTTTCAAGACCACTTAATCGAGTCCAAATATTTTATTATTTTATTAATGCTTATAGCATGATAGAATTACCGTGTGAAAATTTCGTAAAGAAATTTTACCGTTTGAATAATTAATTCGATAAAAAGGACTAAATAGCGTAGAGCGAAAAACATGAGTTCTATAAGTGAAATGACTCAATTGGCTTTGGAATTAATGGTGGAAGTCCTTAAGTTGATAATATACCTTTTTTTAAGTTAGTGGACATTTATGTCCATATTATACATGATTTTTATATGGTTTAATAAAGGTTAAATTAGTAAATGATTTATTAATATTTGTTAAATTAAAACAAAACATGAATTAGTGGGATGTTCATCTTATATTGCCGAAATTGAAGAAAGAAATAAGGGTTTTATGCTTCAAACATTCGGCCAAGCTTAGATCTTCAATTAAGGTATGATCTTTACTTTATTTTTAATGATTTTTACATTTTTGAGCTTGTTGTAGCTCGATATAGCTAGCCCGTACCTCAATTTCTGAAATTATTAAAGATTTTGAAATATTCCATTGTTGAATACATGTATATTTTGATGTTTCTTGATAGATTATTGATGGTTGTTAATAGATATACAAGTTTTATAAAGTGATTTTTGATAAAAATGAGTATTAGGGATTAAATTGAAAAAGATAGAAATATTGTGGTTAGAAGTGTGAAGTAAATGAACATATGGGGTGATTAGAGGCTATATAAAATTCGGCTAAGGTGGGCTTTGGCTTAATTGTGCAAATTTGCTATTTTAGTTAAAAAGGACTAAATTGAGTAGTCAAATGTATAGAGGCAAATGTGTAAATTTCCATACATGTGAATTGAACTAAATTGAAGTGAACAGTTACTGAAAATATTGAATTTGAGTTAATATAGATCAAGATAAACAAATACCGGAACTTGATCAGGAGAAACTGTAACAGCCCGATTTAACCCAAATCGGAACAGTGGTTTTGGAACCATGAAACCGAGTTAGAAAAAAAATATTTTGGATTTTAATTTTGTGTTTATTCTATGTGAATTTATGTGCATTAAAGTTTCATGTTTAAATTTTGAGGTTTGAGTGCTTAAGTATTAAAAGGGATTAAATTGCATCAAGAAATTATTAAGCATGCTATTTTTAGAAATGTTAATTTGCAATGTCTTTTTAATGTTGGGGTTTTAAATGGCAATTATGCCAATTTTAACATAAGTGGACGGCAAAAGCTTATTTCATAATGTTTTGTTTTATAATATAAAGTTATTTTAATATTATAATAAAATATATGTGAGTAATAAAACTAATAAAAAAAAAAAGAAAACATGCAAATAGTGCATGTTCTTGGCCGATTGAATTAGCAAAATAAAAGAAAAAGACTTGGGAATTTCGGCATCTTGAATCTCAATTAAAGGTATGTTTGAGTTTAGTTTTGAATAAATTTTACATATTTGAGATGGCTGTTAAGTTGTTTATATAGCCCATGTGTCAATTTTTGGAAATTTATAAGGTTGTGGTATGCGACCATGAGAGAATTCTTGAATATTTTGGGATAAATCATGTACAAAGCAAATGAAGATTTCATGAGTATTTGGTGTGTACATTCAGCTTGTAAATGAACAATTTGAGTGTCTTTGAAATGCTTGTTAAATAGGTGTATAAGTGAATGGGTTTATTCGGCCGATTGGTAATGTATATACATATATACATATATGCATGAGGTTAAATTATAATGCTTGAATGTGTGAAAATGAGTAGATAGATGTACAACTATTTTGACTACTTAAATTTGAAGTAGAATAATGATATTATAGGGCTGTATAGTACACAGCCTAAATGGATTAATTAGAAGTTATGGATATTTGGTGTTTTGGTATATTGGATTTAATTTTAAGATTGTACAAAGTAGAGGGTGAATGGGAAATTGAATAAGATTTATGCATTTGGTTGTAAAGAAATGCTTGATGTTCTTTGTTGTTTATGTTAAAAGTAGAAAATATAAGTGATGGATGAATTAGAAAAACTCTATTGATGGAGAAGTACATTCGGCCTAGGTGTTTCATAGTAAATTCATTTTTTTTCTTATTGTTTTATGGATTTAGGACCGAGTTGTTAATGTGTAATTATAAGTGGCTATTGTGTAAATTTTATATTTATTTGATGATTGAGTGAAATAAGTTGATTAATTAATTAAATAAGTTTAATTTACTTTCAAATTAGTTTAAGATCAAAAGAGGTCGGATCAAGATCGAGGGAAAGCAAAGCTAGTTGAGTAGTCGATAAAATCGTACGAAAATACCTGAGGTAAGTTTTAAGCAATTGAATTGATTGAATTTAAGTGTAATGTTGTTCATGAGCTTAATGGGAATATATATATGTATGGCTTGTTATAATTGAATGTGTATATTCATGTATGGATTGATATAGCCGAATATATATATATATATATATATGAGGTTGGATATTGCCAATTATTATTTATATATACATTTGTTTGATATAGTCGAATGAAGTATATGTGAGCATAATTAATTAAATGAGCAATAAACTTGAGAGATATATTAAGTGTGTAGATTGAATTTGGTACCGAGCACTAAGTGTGCGAAATCGGTCATTGAGCACTAAGTGTGCGAATTGAATTGATACCGAGTGCTAAGTGCACGAGATCGGTTAATGAGCACTAAGTGTGTGAGTGAACGTTAAAGTTAAAAAGGGAGTTCGGTAAGTCTTGATGGTAAGAGATGTTTATATGTTAAATTTAATGTATGCATTTGTTGGTGGATTAAATGAAACGTTACATGTAAAGTGGCTATTTTGGACTTGAGCATAAGATGCATAATTATACAGCTTTGTGCTGGAAACTGTGGATATACATGAGGGTAAAATTACCTATAAGATTCGACAATTAGTTTGAAAAAAAGAAATATATTATTTTTGATGAATCTTCGTCTTTAAAAAGTTTGAAATTTCTTTTTAGTTATTTGGCAATGAAATGTCTGAAGCATTCTATTTGTGAATGGAAGTAAGAAATAAGCTTTGATGGTTGATATGTATATATGTATTTATATAGCCAAATGGAAATATGAAATGAAATTTTGGTAGTGATAGATATACATATGTATTTGAATGATGCTATGGTTTAATGATGTGTTTATGTTACATGGAAATTAGAAGTATTTGATTCAATCTGTGTGAAACCTTATGAATTGATTTTTTTTTACATGGTATTATTCGGGCCTTAGGCCTAGCAAGCTTTAAGCTGGTGATTTTGAATCGGCCTGTAACACCCCAAACCCGGCCCAGACGTTATGGCCAGATCCGTTGTGTCACGCTGAGATGATTAAGAAACCCCATATTTTATCCAAAGTCTTTCTTAGTGTTTTAAAAGGTTGTCCTTGCCAAGTTAATAAAGTGAATGGAAGCTGTACACCAGGTAGGTATCCGAAACAGAGGAGGTGAGCCATGGAGGATGCTTAAGTACCAAGCTCTTGATTGGATCCAATCCTAGACATGCCCACAACCATTGCCACACTTTAGTTTAGTGATAGGTTTCAAAAAACAAGTTGTGTTGGAATTTATTTAAGTAGATATATAAAATCATTTTATTGTATCATTGCGTTATTTGAAAACAAGTGTCATTTCGAAAATGCGTCCTAAGTCTAGCCCATTTTAAAACCAAATCCTTCAAGTAAAATAAAAAGTATAAAATAAAATAATCTCAGAAAGTAATTAAAATGGCCTTATTACAACCCAAAACCAAATAGTAATAACATTTAAAATATAAATTTTTAAACCAGGTACTTTATGAAAATAGTCCAAAAGCGATCACTATGGCCACTCTGAATCCCCTCTGGCTCCAAGTCTTCACATTAATGCTCACCTGCAAGGTTAAGGAAAGGGGTGAGTTTGGGAACTCAGTGTGCAACAAGCCCTTTCAGAGCCCAAATCAATATCAGCATACCGGGCCTAAGCCCCAATTCAATCTCAACAACCACTAGGCCGAAGCCTTTCGTTTAATAGTTACCGGGCCGAAGCCTTTCTTATAAATCATATCACTGGGCCGAAGCCTTTTCTGTAAACGGTATGGCCCATAGGCCCATTTCAATACCACATGTAATATCAATAAATGTATGCAAGCCCATTTGGGGAGACTACTCAACCCACCATCCGCTATTCTCCACCCGTACCAACCAAGCTCTCCATGTGAGGAATAACTCAACCGACCCAACCAAACTCTCCACTGGCAGCATAGCTGCTTTATCATATAACTGGAGGCCTAACCTCTTTTAGTAATTAGGGCAAAGCCCTTTTTCGGTATCTGTGGCATTGCCACTTACACTTCCTCCACCAATAAACCCAACTCATGCATATAATGAGTATATCATGGCATATCATGTGCATATCATAGCCTATCATGTGCATATCATGACATATCATGTATAATAACAATATCACATGCATCATAATCATAATAAAACCCTAGGGGTATAATGGTCATTTTCACCTAGGGGCAAAATCGTCATTTTCATATTATAAGGGTAATTTCATTATATTATCAATTATTAGGGTTTTCATGCTCATCATCAATTATCAACAATTCCAAGTGTTTGAACGATAATTTTAATCCATTTTAACCAATTACGGCTTTTGGCCCAATAACCCCTAATGGGCCCTACGTAGCCAATTTAGTCATCTAAGCCGATTTAGCCTATACTCCATAACGGTATTAACGATCTTGACATGCAGTTTAACCAAATTCTATTTTCTACCAATTTTACCCAAATGGGCCCGAAAACCCATTGGGCCCAATTTCAGCCCATCGAGGCCCAACTTACCATCGTGCGCATAATTGTGCCCTTACCTGTTCCATTGATCCAATCACCAGTTCTATCGCATTTATCACGTCTATAACCATTCGTAAAACCAAAAATTCCCAAAATACCGATATTTTGGCATTTCGGCTTTTAGCATATACTAATTTAAGCCATTACGAGGGTTCGTTACACACCTGTTTCACGACGATTGATTCCTCAAAATCTACCACGTACTTATCCTACAATTGATACCTACAACATTAGATCCAAACCATATGATCTTTCAAGATATTTCACCTACCCACAATCGGCCAACACACTTACTTGCCATAGATTGCTTACCTTGCCGAATCTGATGATCAGATCCAAGTTTAGCCCCACCAATTCACCAAGCCTTTGATGCTCCTTCAAAGATCGTCTATTCCACTACATAAGACCATAAAACCCGAATAATAATATAAAAAAAGAGGCCAACAAGACCTTAAGCCTAAAACGACAACTTCCTTAGGAATCTAGAGGTTTTCGGCTTTCCATAACTCATAAGATATGAATGGAAAACTACGAATACTTACCGAATGATCTACTGTTGCAAACGTTCTCGGGACCCTCATTGCTTTAGAACAACCCCCTAACACGAACCACGAATGAATCCCAGAAGTCTAATGATATCCGGCTTCCAAACTACTTACTAATGGTGATTTCGGCTTTTACATAACAAGGTAGAAAGAAAGTAGAACTTTATGAGAAGAGGGTGTTGATGATGGAGTTTAGAGGTTTTTGGGAGTGTAAGATTCGGCTAAATGGAGAAAAGAACAAGGGTGTACCCTTAAAGAGAAATCGGCTCAATCTAAAACCCTTCAAGGTTTCGGCATTTATGACTATTTGACAAAAGTGATGAAGAAAGGGAATGGTAGCTTGGGTTCAGCCAAAGAAAAGAATAAGATGAACAAAGGGAATGGTGATTTCGACTGGAGAAAAGAAGAAAAGAAGAAAAGAAACAAACCTATGACACTATGAGCAAAAGAAATCGACATCAACTATACCCCAAAAGCCGAAATACCAACACAAAAACCCCTAGCTGATTTTTGCCTCCTAAACCCCTACATTCGGCCAACTCTTAGCTCTCATTCAAATCCCAAAAATCTCTCCCCTTATCACACTTGATCTCATCTCATGACCAATTCAAACCCCTCCAACAGAATCCACTTGGGTTCCAACACTCACCCTTCCTGAACATAAAAATAAATAGCCTTATTTGCTTTCGGTGCAACTTGAACCTTGGCCCTTGTTCACCCCTCCACATGCCACTTTTTTAGCAACTAACTGGCGCCATCATGCCACTTTGCTAAGGGCTCCCTTGTGATACATTTTACCCACATCTTTTAATAAGACCACCTATCTAATACCCCTAACTCTTTAAGTCCAAAACTCAAAAATTCTACCGGGTTTTAGCCAACATATGGGCCTTCCATAGGCCCATTTACACCCTTCAAACATGAATTGCACGACCACATACCAAAATTTAAATTTTTACCTAAAATCACACAAAAATCACAAAATCCCAAAAATTAGGGTGTTACACGGGCTACGTGCCTAGCAGGCGTATTGCCAGTGAATGAATAACAGACTTTAAGTCTAGCAGGCCTTATGCCAGTGATGAATTCAGGCTCTTGCCTAGCAGGTTTTATACCGGTGAATTATCTCTAAATTAGTAATTATACGGGATCAATTCATTACAAGTAAGGAACAACAGTATTGGAACTATGTGACATTTTATAATCGGCCACATAAGTGAATATATATATATATATATTGCGTTTTCAAGTGTGACTATGAACGATTGGTATTAGCTTGTGCAATTGATATTTTCAAAGTTACCTTGAATAAATGAATTGAGTAAATATGATATTAAGTTGAAGTTGAAGTTAATTATAGTGTTGTTCACGAATTTAATAAAGTGTATATATGTATGACTTGATATAATCGAAAGTGTACATATGGTGTGGGTTGATATTGCCGAATGTGAATCAAAGTGCTGAATGGTTTTATTTGTAGTTATATTAAGGTAGTTGAAAGTGATTTATAAAGTGAATTATTATGACCTTATGTTTTAAGGATTTCATTCAAATGTAATGTCAATTGTGGATAAGAGTTTAAGCGACCAGGTATGTGATAATTTATTTACCTATTCGAAATTAAAGTAAGTTGATTGTGTGACATATGATGTAAGTTATAAATGATGTTAATGGTAGTGATTGTGTATATGAAAACCTATATGTGGATTATTGTATAAATAAATGATATTAATGTTTGATATTGATCTTATATTTGGCCTAATGTTGCATGAGGAATAATTGAAATGTGAAATTCATATCGTTATTAAAGGATTTATATACATCCGATTAGTAGTTATTTAAAAGGTGAGTTTTGAATGTGTTTATAGGAAAGTATATCTATATTCGGTCAAGTATGGCCTATGTGATACAGAACAAGTCAATAAGTTAATGTGTGACTGAAAATGTTAAAACCCTTGTTTAGATAAATGTTTGGTATTAAATTTTATAAGTATGGCTTAATTATGCCTTAACAAATTATCAATGCCATTGAAATGCTAGGTATGGGGTTAAATGTGGAAATGAAATTATCGTCTGGTCAAATTTATTTGAGTGACTATATTAATAATTTATTAATTGCTTATGACTTACTAAGCTTATCACACTATCGACCACCTCCGGTACTTTATGAAGTTACATTTCGAAACTATGGCATGTATAGGCTAGTTTTGATATACTTAGCTTTGTAATTTTTTATGTACATAGCCATGCGAAAATGGCTTGATCGTAATGCTAATGTCGATAGTTATATTCGGTCATGTTATAAGCTTAATTTGGGAGGTAAGTTTTATGGTAAATAATTTGCGATGTTGGTTACATGATTCGATAATGAGGAATGGTAAGTAGAGTTTATATTTGGTTTATTAGTTAGCTTATTTTGGAAGTATGAAAAGTGATAAAATATGGCTCGATAAAATAGTAAAATGAGTGATTATGAAATGTGCTATATATATGTAGTAGTAATTCGGCTTTAGTATGTGGTTTATTTGATTAACTTGTAAACTTTAAAAATGTTATGATTTATGTATTATTAAATTGAAGTATGAGTTATAATTTTGATCGGTAATACTCGTAATCCCTGTTCCGGTGACGGACGTGGGTTAAGGGTGTTACAGAAACAAAAGATAAACAGGTAGACAAAAATTATCCGAGCAAATACAAGGTAAGTTCGTATAATTAGAATTGAACTTATATTTATAATTAAAATTGTTATTTTGAATATTGTATGAATCTATAAATGAATTATTGAATTTAAATGCCTATTGGTTACATGCTCAAATTGATTACCAAGTCCCGTTTGAACCATAGAAAGTCGTAGGATACAAGTGACGTGTCACTAGGGTTACCATTTGGTCGAGCTCCGGCATTTGTTGCGAACTCACCAGAGCTCGTATGAGCTTACCGTTTCAGCTCTTATGAGCTTACCATTTCAATCCTTCGGGGCTTACCGTTTCAGCTCTACGGAGCTTACCGTTCAGCTCATTTGAGCTTACAGTTTATCAACTCAGGAGGAGCATACTGATTATGGCTCGAAAAAGCGTATATGATGATGAATTGAGGGACTACCGATTTATACACTTAGTGTATATCACCCGAGTATCCCTTGATGTTTCCGTAGGTTCAATGGGCATTGTATCGATATGAAATATAAAAATTACATGCTACAAGAGTTACATAGTTTACATGAATTATATGGTATATGAACTATATGGTTACATGAAATATATGTTACATGAATAGATGTGATATGAATGAATTAGTGCATGAATAAATGTGTGATAAGATGAAATGCTACATGAGATGTATGATGTGTGTATGTAAAATGGTACATGGTTCATATGGATTATAGAAATGGAAAATGATATATGATATGGTATACGCAAAAGATAGATGAATTAATACATGTATTGAAATGTTATATGGAAAGAATGTTGATTTATCCTTGTAAATGGTTGGATATGTTATTGATAAGGGACTAACTTGTGGATGAATGTTGTGAATAGGAAATGTGGGCAAATGCGTTGGTTTTGTATTGCTTTAATGCTTAATATCACGTTGGTAAGTTTAATTCTATATTAGACGGGCTTACTAAGCTTTTAAGCTTACTCTGTTTATTTTTCCATGTTTTATAGATTTCGGAAGCTAGCTCGATTCGGACGAGATCGGAGATTGCTATCACACTATCCAGACAATCTTTTGGTACTTTTGGAACTAATGTCAATGATGTAAATATGGCATGTATAGGCTAGTTTATAGGTTGAATCATATGGTCACTTATGCTAATGAATGTGGTATGATTTTGGTACTTGAATAAGCTATGTGATATGGCTTGAGTTGGAAATAGTTGGTTTGGTATGAAAGTCTTATATGATATACTTATAATATGATAAATGTGATGAATGATGCTTGAATATTAAAAGGTATTGGCATGAATGATGTTGAGTTGAATGGTATGCTTGAGTTGAATGTGGGCAAATGATTTTGGTATGTTTTGGAGAAAATGAAATGGTAAGTTTCATGATTGAATTGGTAAGATCTTGTTATGTTTGAGTTGAATTATGAATGGAATTGATTAATGAAATGGTAGCATGATTGATACATGCTTTAGTAACATTTTGGTTGAGTAAATGATATATGAATTGGTTGGTTATGAAATGGTTTGAATGTGCATTGTTTTTACTAAAATTGGTTGCCTATTTGTATGTGATTCTTGTACAAATTTGAGGCTTGTAGGTACGAGGATTTTGGGTGTGAGAAGTGGCTTAAACCAAGCCTATTTTCGTGCCACATGGCTGAGCACACGGGCTTGTGACTCAATCGTGTGACCCCTATACCTTAGATAATTAAATCAGTATACCCTACAGGATTGGCATGGCCTAGACATACGGGCATGTCTACTGGCCGTGTGTGGCACACGGACTGGCACACAGGCATGTGGTCGACCGTGTGACCCAAGTCAGTAGCCTCCCTAATTTTCACACAGCCTGGTACACAGACGTGTCATTGGCCGTGTGGTGCAAGTTAGTAAGTATGCCCTGTTTTTATATGGCCTGGACACATGGGCGTGTTTGGTGACCATGTGAGGCACACAGCCTGTTCACACGGGCATGTGACCCTTATTCAAAAAATTTTCTAAGTTTTCCTATCTTTTTCATATGTTATCAAATCAGTCTTGAATACATGTAATAGACATTGTATGCTTGAATTAAGCATGTTATGAGTGTGAATGAATGGAAATTATTGTAATAAGATGATATTTGTTAAATGTTTTGATGATTTACTGTTCCGAATTGGGTTATATGTCCGGTAATTCCCCTTTACCTATTCTGGCGACAGTTACGGGATAGGGGTGTTACATTGCTTTGGTTGCATGTATGGTTGAATTGTACAATGTTGAAACCTATTACGTAGATATGGGATTCAATGCCAGTTATTTAAATGAGATGGAAAGAATGTTAGAAAATTTTTTACCACTTGTTATGTTGAAGGCTAAACCTAATCTTGAATCGAGGATTAGGACATTGAAAATGGATTGGGCAACCGTTTACGAATTGCTTAGTGGAATAGACAATAGCGACTTTGGTTGGGACGAGCATAGGCAGATGGTTGTTGCTAAAGATGCTATGTGGAACTCATATATAAGTCTAAGAATTATTTTCTATTTTTTATTATATTGTTTTGACCAAACTTATATCAAATGTGAATTCTTTCTTTTTTTATAGAGTCATAAAGCAGCTGGTCAATTTAGACATCGTAGTTTCCCTTATTATGACTAACTTACTTCCATATATGCAAAAGATTGAGCCACTAGGAAAAATACTCAAACAGCTGCAGATATTGTTGAGGAAATAGATGCTGACGACGTAGTTACTACCAATAATCTTGAAGAATGAAACAATTACCACGGATGCGAAGATGATGTTTCCTTGGATGAGATGGATATCTCGCCTACACAACTGTAACCGTCGAAGCCAAACCAAGATGGTTCCACATCTTCAAAGAAGAAAAAAAAAAGATTTCTGATGGAAGTGAACAAATTTTTACTTCAATTACTGATGCTGCCATATTTTTGGGGGAAAGCATAGAACTGTTGGCCTTGAATTAAGTAGGAGCATTTCCTCCAAGAAAGTGATTCAAGAAAGTGCTTAAAAAAATATTCGGCCTTATGTAAAGTAGAAGGACTAACGGAGGATAAGCGCTATCATGCGTTGAGCAAAATCTCAGACCATCCAACGTAAATGCTAATTTTCTTTAGTCTACCTTCTTCTGTACGATTGCAATGGGTAAAAAGATTTCTTTTTGACCATTAAAAATCATGGTTGTGTTGGTGATACTTTGGTAATTTGTTGTATATGTAATATTTGGATGGTAAGATGTCATTAGTAGAATGCCACATACTGTTATAACTTTTTGATGCTGTACAGTTTAACATATAGATTATGGCATATAAGTTAATGATATCATGTAACTTTTTGTTAATGTATGAATATTATGTTTGGATGTAAAATATAATTCTCAAGCTATTTATTACTTCTAATCTTTTACTTTTTAGTTTAGAAGATAATTAAATTATTTGTTTCGCTAATCATATTTTAGTACATTAAATATGTATTACAGTTTAAAAATAATAAATTAGGTTATTTATTATTTTCTAACATTATATATCATGATTTTTATTAATTCATATTTTAATAATAATTATATTAAAAATTATTAAATTATATGTTATTTTATTAAATTTTATTTAATAATAATTATGTTAAAATATAATTAAATTATTTATTATTTATTATTAAATTATATTTAATAATAATATTATTAAAATTTAATATTAATATTAATAATCATCTACCTAAAAAATTCTACTAAGGGTACTTTGATCATTCAAACCTTTTTCCTTATGCCATTACAACATCTATTCCATTTAACCAAACACAAAAATACTATTACAACTTTATTCCATTTCATTCAATCAAACAACTGAGTTACTGATTAGAGCTCTCTTCCATTACAATCCTATTCCATTCCCCTCAACCAAACGTGGTGTAACAGTTTTACAATCGAACCCTTGGGTTAGTTAAATCAAGCTTTCAAGATTCCAAAAACATAAAAATTATAAGAAACAAATTAAAAACGGCTTACCAATTGAAGCTTAAGCTTAGACAAAAGTTAAGGGTTTCTCTTCAATGGTGAGAATGGTAGAGGAGGGTCGAAAAGATGATGAAAGTGGCCATTACCTTTTTCTTTTTCTTTTGTGTATTTTAATTTAATTATAACATTAATATTAACATATATTTTCTTAATATATCAAGCATTAACCGTTCACTAGGGTTCATAATGGCCTAATTGCCATTTTGACCTTTGCAATAATGCTATTTAATCTATTTAATTAATAAAAATCAATAGCGATTAAGTTTTATGATTTCTACGGTTTAGTCTTTATATCTTGCTTAACCATTCAATCACTAAAATTATCGAACCAAAATTTAATATAACCTTATGATAGACTCATAAATATTAATAAATAATGTTTATTGACTCGATCATTGGAAAACAAGGTTACAAAACCACTGTTTCCGATACCACTAAGAAATGGGTTGTTACAAAAGAATACAAAGATTAAAAGAAAAAGGAAAGATAAAGAAATGAAAGGATGATTCAACTTTCAATTAGAAAACAATAGGCTTGTACATGCCCTCTATTTATAGGGCTTCAAGTACCATAAGTTATAAAGCATAAAAGACCAACATTAAGGTATCCTATAAATGATTTATGGGTTACAAGATAATGAATTTAGGGGTTATGTACATTCATTTTTTAAAGGTTACAATAGGATAAATATATGGACATCCATTTATTAATGGATTTATAACACTCCCCCTTGAATGTCCATCAATGAAAATATCTCGTAAAAAAAACTTTATTAGGAAAATTCCTATGGGATAAAAACTTAATTAAGGAAAAGAGTACATAATTTATTATTACAAGTTGCCTCATTAAAAACATTTACCAGGAAAACCCAGTGGGATAAAACCTTAGTTCAAGGAAAATATTACAACGTGCTTTTGGCTTCCCTTAATGGCAACATCACATTACATCTTTGAGTTGAAGCATTCCAATCTTGTGTAATAGTCTTTCAAACGTTGAAGTTGACAATGCATTGGCAAAAGGATCTACTAAATTATCAGTAGAATGAATTTGTTGAACTTCTATATCACCTTTCTTCTCAAGATCATGATTGAATTATTTTGGTGAAATATTTTTCGTTCTATCACCTTTGATGTAACCACCCTTTAATTTAGCTATACATGCTGCATTATCTTCATATAAGATAGTTGACATCTTTTCCTGTAAAGTCAAATTATTTATCTTCTGGATATGTTGGGTCAATATCCTTAACCAAAACACACTCTCAGCTTACCTTTTACATTGTAATTATTTTTGCATAATTTGAAGAGGCGACAACTAATGACTGTTTTGTTGAACATCATGATATGGTAGTGCCTCTACATGTAAATAAATATCTTATTTTAGATTGACATTTATATGGATCCGATAAATATTCAGCATCAACATAACCAACTAATAGGGATTTTGAATTATTTGAATAAAATAACCCCATCACAATGGTCTATCTGAGATATCTAAATACATGTTTAATACCATTCTAATGTCTACGTGTTGGAGAAGAACTAAATCTTACTAACAATTTTACAACGAAAGCTATATCAGGTCTTGTGTTATTTGCAAGATACATTAATGCCCCTATGACACTTAGATATGATACTTTAAGACCAAGAAATTCTTCATCATTCTCACAAGAACGGAATTGATCTTTATTCACATCATCGATCATACAACCATAGGGGCACTCAATGAATTTAGCTTATCCAAGTAAAATTTCTTTAAGATCTTTTCCGTATAAGTTGATTGATGGACATCAATTTCATCTTTTAAATGCTCGATCTCTAGGCCAAGACAAAACTTTGTTTTTCCAATTAGAGGTGATCATGGGCCGGGCCGGGCCAGGTTTCGGCTGGGCTGAACCAAAAATTTAAGCCCATTCGTCGGGCTCGGGTTGGGCCGGGCCCAAAAAATGGGCCTAAAATTTTTTCCAAGCCCGACCCATATAAAAATGCTAAAACCCGAGCCCGGCCCGCCTGTATTAATTTTTATATTATTTTATATAATTTTTAAATATATATAATACATAAAAAATACTAAAAAATCAAAATAAATATTTCCTAACAAATTAAAAATAAATTTTAAAAAAAATATGTAGACTTAAATAATACTAAGATAGATGCAAATTAACAAGCAAAAACCTCTAAAATAATAACAAAATTAACAAATGCCTTTAAAATAATAACAAAATTAATAATAAAATAAGTTTTATACAATATCCAAACAATAACAACATAATAGTAATATGGTAGCAAAATAGGGAGAAAACAACAAGAAAATAATATTCAAAAACAAAAAAAAAAAAGCAGATTCTTGTTGTCCTTTAGTGAATTAGGGCCGGGCTGGGCCTGGGCCAAAAATACCTTACCTGAGCTCGGCCCAATTTTTAAACGTGCCTTATTTTTTGTCCAAGCCCATTTTTCGAGCCTATATTTTTGCCCAAACCCTCCCATATTTCGGGCGGGCCTTCGGCTCAGGCCGAGCCGCCTGGCCCATGCACACCTTTATTTCCAATATCTTTGATTTCAAATTCATTTTTTAAACAATTTACTGCATTTTGAAGCTCATTAGGAGTTCCAATAATATTTAGATCATCAACATAAACAACAATTATCACAAAATCTGATCCAGACCTTTTTATAAAGTCATATGGACAAATTGGATCATTTTTATAACGTTCTTTTAACAAATATTCACTAAGATGATTGTACCACATACATCTAGATTGTTTTAATCCAAATAAACTTTTCTCTAATCTGATCTAGCAATTTTCCTGAGAAACTCTATATCCTTTTGGGATTTTAAATCCTTTTGGGATTTTAAATCCTTTAGGTTTTTTCATATAAATTTCACTATCAAGTGTATGATGCAAATAGGTTGTAATAACATCCATTAGATGCATCTCAAGTTTTTCACATATTGCCAGACTTATAAGATATCTAAACATGATTGTATACACCACAGAAGAATGCCTTTTCGTAACCAATGTCAGGCTTTTGTGAAAATTCGTATGCTATAGGTTGTGCTTTATATCTTACTACTTTA
This sequence comes from Gossypium stocksii, assembly GCA_020496765.1. Classification (NCBI taxonomy): domain Eukaryota; kingdom Viridiplantae; phylum Streptophyta; class Magnoliopsida; order Malvales; family Malvaceae; genus Gossypium; species Gossypium stocksii. The sequence goes on along the minus strand of CM035632.1, from coordinate 96,620,367 downwards.
TTTTTCTCATTTGGTTTTCACTTAAATACCCATTTATATCCTACTGGCTTTACAGTTTTAGGTGTTTGGACTACAGGTCCAAAAACCTTACTTTTAAAAAGTGAATTCAATTATACTTGAATTGTGTCTTTCTATTTTGGTCAATCTTTTCTATTTCTACATTCCTGAATAGATTTAGGATCAAGATTCTCTCTTCTTTTTTTTTTCTTTTTTTACTTATTTCAATAACAACATTATAATAAAAATTGTTATTGATAACTATATTTTTTGGTTCCATCTTTTTCTTAATGTAACATAACTTATCAAAATCTCTTCGTTATCATCATTTTCAAGTAGCAAGACCTTTTTCTAGGGTTTTTTTTATTAGTTACATGTTTGGCCTCTTCTTAGGCACTTGCCTCCGCAATATGACCATGAATATTTGCTCATTTCTTTTTACGAAGATTTTTATCTTTGGAACTGATGAATCTTTCAAGCTTCATACATGGATTATTTTATTTTGTACTAACAATTTGCCCTATTGGGACATCAATTCGTATTGGAGCATTTTCATTTGGTATGTGAGATTTTGTAATTCTCTTTAGGTTATCAAATGAATCTGACAATTGATTGTCAATGTTTTGGAAATGTATTATCCTTTGAATTTCTTATTAACATTGACTTGTACGAGGATGTAATTGAGATAATGATCACCTAATCTATGTAATTTTTTTACCAATTGTATTTTCTCTCTAACCTAATGTTGGGAATGTCGTTTCATCAAAGTGACATTCAACAAATCGTGCAGTAAATAAATCTCCAGTTAATGGTTCAACATATTTACTTATAGAAGGAGATTCATAACCAACATATATTCCTAACATCTTTTGGGAACCCATCTTTGTAAGTTGTGGTGAAACAATTGGAACATATAATGCACATCCAAAATTCTAAGATAGGAAATATTTGGCTCCCAACCAAAAGTCAATTGTAATAGGGAGTATTTATTATAACTTGTTGGCCTGATGCCCACAAGTGCTTTTGCATGTAAAATAGCATATCCCCAAGCTGTAACAGGGAGTTTTGTTCTCATAAGCAATGACCTAGCTATTAGTTGGAGCCGTTTGATAAATGATTCAGCTAAATCATTTTGTGTGTGAATATGGGCTAAATGATGCTAAATTTTTATCCCATTGACATACAATAATCATTGAAAACTTGGGATGTAAACTCACCAGCATAATCAAAACACTTAAGTGAATTATTTGAGTAAGAAGTCTCTCAAATGCTAGGTTGCGAGCCGATAATAAACATACATGTGACCACCTACTAGATGCATCTATCAATACCATAAAATATCTAAATGGTCCACATGGTGGATGAATAGACGCACACATATCACCTTGAATACGTTCAAGAAATGCAAGAGACTTAATCCCAACTTTAGCTGGTGATGGTCTAACACTCAATTTACCTTGAAAATAAGCAACAAAAGAGAAATCCTTGAATTTAAGAATCTCCTGGTTCTTTAAAGGGTGCCCAATTGAATTCTTGATTATTTTTTGCATCATAATTGATTTGGGATGGCCTAATTGATCATGTCAAAGAGTAAAAATATGTGGCTCTACAAACTTCTAGTAACATGTGTCTCAATTGCACTAATATGTGTATAATATAAACCTGATGAAAAAATAGGTAGTCTTTCCAAAATATTTTTTTTTCCACATTCAACATTTGTAATTTATAGATATTCAATATTTCGCTCATTCATAGTCTCAATATGATACCCATAAAGACAAATATCTTTAAAACTCAATAAATTTTTTTTGAGGCTTAGCGGAAAATAAAGCATTATTAATGAAAAATTTTGTCCCTTTATGTAATAATATAATAGCTTTTCCACAACCTTCAATAAGTTTTGAACTACCCGATATTGTATTAACATGGGCATCACTTATTGTCAAATGAGAAAAATATTTTTATATCTTTAAGTATCGTGTGTGTTGTAGCACTATCTACAAGACACATGTTTCCATTGATCTTGGGTCCAACGAAATTTTTTTGAATATTCATATTCATCCTAAAAATAAACAAAATATAACATAAGAAACATTGCAAATATTTATTGAATGTATATAATTTATTCTTTATGCAAGAAAATAAAACATACATAAAAAAAACATAAAAATGTCAAAATAACATAAACTTCTGATGATTGTCAAAAAAATCTTCCATATCTAGGTGAGTTATAGCGTTAAGGCCATGAAATTCATCATCCTTGTAAGCATGGTTAGTTTTTGTATCATAGTGAATATCTTCATATTTTGCCTCTATTTCATCATTTTGGGATATAAAATTTGTCTCGATATTCTTTTCCTTCATTTTAATGGATACTTGATAAAGTTTTACTAAATGCTCAGACATGCAACAGGTACGTGACTAATGTCTCTTCATACCACATCAATAGCATAAATTCTCAACAATCTTTAAAGGATTATTTTGATCACCTTTTTTTGTCCTTTGTTTTTATTCCTTTTCTGATGGTTAGAAGTACCACTATTATGACCACCATGGTAACTGTTACTAATACGTCCTCAACCACGTCCCCCACTATGTCCACAACCACGGCTACAACCACGACCTCTATATTTTCCATTTTCATAATTATTGCGTACTATTACATTCACTTCAGAGAATGATATAGAACCAGTGGGACAAATTTCATGGTTTTTCATGAACTCATTATTTTGTTCAGCCACCAAATGGCATGAAATTATTTTAGAATACATTTTAAAACCTTTTTCAAGGTATTGTTGCTACAGGAGCACATTAGTAGCATGAAAGGTTAAAAAGGTTTTCTCTAATAAGTCCTCATCAGTTATGTTTTCTCCAATAATTTCAGTTGAGAACTAATTTTGAAAAGTTCTGAATTGTATTCACTTACAGTCTTAAAAATCCTACAACCGTAAGTGCATCCAATCATAACGAGCTTTAGGGAGTATACCATTTTCTGATGGCCAAATCGTTCTTTTATATTATTTCACAATTCAAGAAGGTCTTTCACAATAAGATATTCCACTTTTAATCTTTCATGTAGATGATAATGGATGAAAATCATTACTTTTGCCTTATCTTGATTAGATGCTTCTTCATCTACTAATATAGTATTCCCTAAACCTTTAGCATCTAGGTGAATTTTAGCATCTAACATCCATGACAAATAATTCTTGCTTGAGATATCTAGGGTCGTATATTCAAGTTTGGCAAGATTTGACATTATAATCACTAAAAAAATTAGTAAAATAATAAGCATTCTCAATAGTAAAACAATCCAAATATATATACCAAATTTGCGGAATAAGAATATGTATGTCAAATATCGGCATAGAGAGGAATAGTCATAACAATAACGTAAAACAAATTGAAATAATCAAAATTTCTTTTAGTAACCTTAAAAAATGTATATATAATTATCATTATAATATGTATATAAAATTGATTTGTATGTTTTGAATATTTCTCTTTTTATATAAATATGATTAACAAATTAAAATAATGATGAAACTACATATACCGTATATAGTTTAACGGGAGCTTTACAGGAAAGTTATATATAGTCACAATGACATGAACTTCACTATGAACTTGTAGAGGCACATGTTGATAACGTATTATAAAACTAAAAGAAGAATACAAAGATTAAGAGAGAAAGAAAGATAAAGAAATGAAAGGTCACTTATAAATGATTTATGGGTTACAAAATAATGAATTTAGGGGTTATTAACATTCATTCTCTAGGGGTTACATGGATTTATAACAGTTTTAAATAATTTTTTTATAATTATTTAAGAAACAAATCCAAAATGAACTTGGACAAATAGTTTTTTTAATACTTTTCTATAACTTATTTATAGTTTTTATAATTTTTTTTAATTATATGGATTGGTTTATACTTTAAAATATATTTAAAATTATAAATTATAAATATATTTATAAATTTAAATTAATATATTTAAAAATGAAAATTTGAAGAATCTTTCATTACTCGATTAATATGTTATTAATCCAAAAATTATATGGATTGATTCTATTAAATATATTAAAAAGCATGGTTTATTTTAATATGTTATTAAATTAAAGAAAGAACTTTAAATCCGTGCAAATTGATTGTTGTAATTTCTAGCATATTAATGTATTTATTTTATTTAACATGGGTTGATCCTCTAAAAGAAAACTCTCTTCTTCTTCTTCTTTTTCTTTTTCAAATTAATTCTTCACTTCGTCAATGATAGTGTCCACTTTTAGGATGGTTAAGTTTTTTTTTCTTCTTTTGAATTTCAGTCCATATTATCATGATTTTATCCACAATTTCGTGGTTTTATTTTGTCTACTCTATTTTCTTGTGATTTTATTATTACTTTTAATTTTTAGTAATACTCTAATGTATATATAAGATTTCCCAATATAAGGGTACTTCAAGATCTATTAGGAACTATTCTCGAATGACTTTATCATGAAAGATCATAAAGACAGTAATAGATATGAGATGAGGAGGAGAAGGATAGGCCATTTGAGACTTGGACTTTTGTGCATCACTATGTGATGGGTCTCTTAGTTAATCAATATTCATCGTCTTTGATTATTTTTTCTTAGTTAATCAATGTTAATTGTCAAGTTGATTTGATGATTGTGAGGTTAGGATGTCAATTTCAGTGATTTGGTCAAGTTGATGCATCTATTTTTAAATTATTCTAATATTGCAGTTGTAACAACCCGTTTTTGGTAAAATTGGAATAGTAGTTTCGGGACCACAAATCTGATTTCGGAAGGAAAATTTATTTTAATATTATTTTATAGTCTATAGTATGATGGAAATGTCATATGAAAATTTCGTAAAGAAATTTTACCGGTTACATGTCTAATTTGATAAAGGACCAAATTGCACAAAGTGCAAAAGTTGAGTTCTAATAGCTGAAGGGATTAAATAGCTATAAAACTTTAAAGTAGAGGTCCTTATATGGAAAATAGACTATTTAAAAATGCTTAGTAGTTAAGGATGATGATTCATCCATGGAAAATAAAATAAAGAAAAGGACGAAATTGAAAAATGAAAAAAATAAAAGATGATAATTAATTAAATAATGGAAATATCATCTTTTTCACCATCTTTCCCAAAATATTTCCATGAAAACCCTAGCTAAGAGAAAGTAGCTCAAGCAAGCTTACTTTGATCAATTAGGTATGTTTTATTATCCCGTTTTTAATGATTTTTATATGTAATTTAGCTATAACATGGATTAATTTGTAAAGATATCAAAGTAATAGGGTTTTTCCATGGATGAGTATAGTTGAATTATGAAGTTTTATGGTAGAAAATGAAAGGTTATTGAAAGATAAACAACTTTTGCAAAGTGAATTTTGATGAAATTGTGATTTAAGGACTAAATTGTAAAGATGTGAAATCTATGGAAAAATTCTGAATTTTATGAAATACATGGGCTATAAATGTTACATGTAAAGTTTGGCTAGGCTTGGAATAAGGATTAAATTGCATGAATTTCATTTTCCGAGCCTAGAGACAAAATCGTCATTAATTAAAAGTATAGGGGAAAAACGGTTATTTTGCCTAAGATGTAAATTGGACTGAATTGAGTATGAATTTATGTTAAATTTACTCATATAGACCTGGATAGACCAAATTCAAAGTTAGAACAAGGAAAACAGAAAAATGTCAGATTAGTAGATTTTACGTACACGAATATTTGTCGAGGTAAGTTCATGTAATTAAATTGTGTATATTTATATGTTTAAATTGACTATGTTTATGTGAATTTTATAAATGTCATAAATATATGAAATGATCACATATCCGATAATGCTTGAAAAATGGCAAGTCTCGTTTGAATAAATGAAAGTCGATGGATACAGGATTTCTCGTATTGGTTGTGGTCCAGCATATGTTGCGGATATACCATAGCTCTTATGAGCGTCCCGTTGTAAGCCCTCTCGAGCTTCCTGTTATACGGTTCTTGCAAGCTTCCCATTATAGCTCTTCGGAGCGTCCCGATAGGTTGTGATCCTACATGTGTTGTGGACACACATTAGCTCTTATGAGCATCCTGATGTATGGCTCTTTGTAAGCTTCCCGATATAACTCCCTTGAACTTCCCAAGACATGGTTATCCGGAACTCCCATTATATGGCTCTTTGTGAGCTCCCCAATAGGCTCTTTGTGAGCTTCTAGATATGGTTCTTTGTGAACTTCCTGAGTATGGCTCTTATGAGCTTCCTGTTATATAGCCCGGATAAGCTTTCTGATAGGCTCTTTGTGAGCTTCCCGAGAGAGAATTTCCCGATTATGTGCTTTAGATAGCACTTCTGAATATAAATTGATAGATTCTGATTTGTACACTTCGAGTGTACTACCTATGTATCCATCGATGTTTTTAATGATTCAACGGGCAAAATCCTAACATGAGAAGATATAAACATGAAATGAATTATTACACGTATCTACCTGAAATATATGAAAATGATGATACATGATATATAGAAGCATGAAATAATACTATATGAACATGAAATTGACTTGATGAATGTGTTCATCTATAAATATAGATTTGTACACCTTGAGTGTACTACCATGTAGCTACCGATATTTCAAATGAATCAATGGACAAAGTTTCGACATGAAATAATCTGAACTCGAGATGAATTATTATGAAAATGTACCTGAAATACATGAATATGATTTGTATGTGTTATATGAATACATGATGTAGAAAGCATATGAAAATGGAAATTTGGTTATTGTTGAGCCCATACATGTTTCTTGATATTTGTATGAAATATATGACTAACAAGGGTGATGAGGATATGTGTTAGGACTCGTGACTAAATTGATTGAATGTGCCTTGCATGTTTATCTTGAATATAAATGAATGGTAAGTTAATTACCATGTTATACAAACTTACTAAGCATTATATGCTTACTCTGTTTTATTTTCCCCTATTTTATAATAATTTGAAAGCTCGTTGGATTGGAAGCTTGGTGGAGATCACTTACACTATCCATCGACCCATTTTGGTATATATGGTAAATCAATTATGGTTATAATGACATGTGTAGGTTAATTAGCCAATGTTGGCATGTAAATGTTTTGGTTATAACTAGCCAAAGGAATGGCTTGTGATGAACATGTTTTGATATGTATAAATGAGGCTATAACATGTTTGGTGTGTGCTTAAATGGTTGATTGATAGATATCATGTTGGCATATTGATAATTAATTTTAGCATATTTGGTAAAATATGCATATAGGTGAATTTGATAAGTTAAGTAAGTTTATATATTTGGTTACATGATGGTAAAGTGTCATCTGAGGTGCTTAAGAGCACATTGGTTGTATGTGACGATATGTCATGCAAGAGACTTGGTTTTGACTTGAGTTAATTGTTTTAAAATGGTTTGTGGATATGTTACAGTATTGGTGTAGGAGGAAGACAAAATGGGCGAGAAATGTGGCTTTAAAAAATAGCTTATTTTTGTTCACACAGGCAGAGACACGAGCGTGTGTCTCAACCGTGTGTGACACACATCCTAGCACATGGGCGTGTGACTTGGCCTTGTGTCCCCTACATCTATAAAATATCAAAATAGAATGCTCAAAATTGATCATACAGCTTGGCACACGGGCGTTTGACTTGACCGTGTGACCCCTAAACCTACACACGGCATAGCATACGAGTGTGTGACTTGGCCGAATGACCCAAGTCAGAGAGTTAGACAGCCTGAGATATGGGTGTGTCCCTAGCCGTGTGAGCCACAGAGCCTAACCACACGGGCGTGTTTCCTGTACATCTATAAAAAAATTTTGAATTTTACGAATAATTCTCTGAGTACCCAATTTAGTCCCAACCTGATTTTAATGCTTGTTTTAGGCCTCGAGGGCTCATGTAAAGGACTACACGTATGATTTTGATTAATTTCTGATATGAATGAGAAACGATATAAAATATTTGTATTTGATCTGTAAATTCTACTAATACTCCGTAACCCTGTTTCGGTGACGGATTTGGATTAGGGGTGTTACAGCAGTTACTATCAATTTGTGTTTTTTTTTAGATTATTCTGTAGACAGGACATTTGTGCATTAGTTTGTAATAATTTATTTATCGTTTGTACCATACGATATGTCTTTGTATTATTATTGTTCATAATTCCTATTAATAATACTATTTTGGCATAATGGTGTAAGAAGCCCTCAAACTTTTTTTTAAAAGCAATTAAGCCCTTATTCTTTTTTTTTTTTTTTTTGCACTCACTTGGGTACTTAAACTTTCAAAATGCAGAAAAAAAGGTCCTCAAATTTTTTCAAAAAAAGCAATTAAACCCTTGCTTTTTTTAGCACTCAATTAGATATTTAAACTTTTAAAATGCATAAAAAAACCCTCAAATTAAAAAATATTAATTAAACTCCTATTTTTTCCCCTCAATTGAGTAATTATGAGAAGTTATCTAGAACTCCATGTTTTCTAAAATTGCTTCGTTACCAAATTTTAATTGTATATATAAATTAAAATTTACTCAAATTATTTTAATAATAAAAACAATAATGGCTGTGCGCCACTTTTTGGCCCCCTCTTATCTTTCTAAATTATCTATATATAATCAATATATTAACCCTAAAACTAAAAAGGAGGAGGGCTCTAAGTGCCGCCCCCTACTCCCTAAATATATAATAATAATTAAAATAAAATATGATAAAAATATAAAATTTCTTAATAGAAATAACAATAAAATAATCCTAAAATTTTCATTTTGTGAGCCAATTCGAACTCCCGTACTAAATCTTTCACTTATTCATTCGATTCTTAACACATTAGATAATAATTATACCTACATACAAATTCAACGATTAAATATTAAATTAAGTAAAAATAAATACTCAAAATTAATTAAAATAAATAATCAAGGTATATCGATTAAACGCAATAGAATAATCATCTTAATATTAGTTACACTAAATATAAAGGAAAAAAAATTCATAAACAAGGTTGATAGGTTAAATTATGAATACATGCCATTTTTTTAATATTTATGATTTTAAGCCCTTTTTTTTATATTTATTATTATAAATTGTTTTTGGAAAGATAGAGTGAAATCGTGGTTTACAAGACACATTTTCACTAAAAATTAATAATTTAGTTTTTTAATCAGATGGTTAAATATTAATATTTTTTACCTTTAATTTTGGGTTCGATTCTTCTCCTACTCATGTTTGTTTTTTCAATTTCATGTTATTTCAACCTTTTTGTTTTTAAATTAATATTTTTAACATATTAACACTTTTAGTTAGATAGTTAGATAATTGTCATTTCATTCTTCAGCTTGAAGTTCAATTTCTCTTATAAGCATTTTAATATGTATAGTTTTTTTATGTTGTCTCAAGTTTTTAACTAATTTTTATAATTAATAAATATATTGTTTTTAATTTTTTTAATTTTTAATTCATCTTTTAATTAATAAATATTTTATTTATAAAATCAAATATTACTTTTTAAAAACTATCAACTATTTCTTTTGATATATATTTCTTTAGATATAATATTTATATGTCAAATATTTATTTTCTCCACCTATATTGTGGGTATCAAATATTATAAAATTAAATAATTATTTCAAATATCATTATTATTTTAAATATGTAAAATATTTCAAATATCATTGTTTTTCATCTACATTTTGGGTATAATATTTCAAATATTTTTATATGTGAAATGTTTCAATTAATTATTTCAAATACACATAAAAAAATACATAATACTGAAATTTACTACACATATAAAAATAAATATTACACAAATAAAAATTATTTGCAATAATAATGCACATATATTTACTAAAAATAATGATATTTGTAATAATTATTTGATTTATAAATAAAAGATTTATTAATTAAAAAAGATGAAGTAAAAATAAAAAAGCTTGAAACAACCTGAAAAATAGATATTAAAGTGTTTATAAGAGGAATTTAACTTAGGACATGAAATCAGAATTATCTAACCATTTAATCAAAACAGCTAATGTATTAAAAGTATTACCTAAAAATTTTAAAAAAAGTTCAAAAAAATAAAATAAAAAATATAAATGTGAGTAAGAAAGGAATCGAACTTGAGACTCAATGACAAAAGCACTAACATTTAACCATATAACCAAAAAAAAAATTAAATTAATAATTTTCAGTGAATGCACTTTCACTTTCTCTCCAAAAATGATTTAAACTAATAAATATAAAAAAACCTGAAATCGTAAATATAAAAAAAAAAACCGCGTATACTTCTTGATTTTTAGAAATTTTTGTTGTATTTGAATTTTTTCAAGAGGAAAAAGTTAAAAATTTAGAGAAAAAATTTGATTTGTCATTCTCCTATTAAAAAATGATAAAGATGAAATAAAATCACAGTTTCAAACAATCTTTTTATCTTTAACCAGATATGATCCGGTTTCTTCTTTACTTATTTTTACAGTTTTTAAAGACTTATGTCATCATAGTAACTTGTGGATTTTTTTCTGGGTATCAAATAATAATAATCTTAGAAGTAAGCTCTTTGAACTCCCAGAAATACTTATAATTTGTCATTTTATTTCTTTATTTTAATATGGTGCAACATAAAAGTATAATCATATAAATGCAATGAATTCAATGCAGTAAAATGAAAATATTATATTCTATAAGGACCACAATGCAAAACTCACAACACCTGATGTTCTATAATATAGTATGTAATGGACACCATCCATCTCAGAAGCGAGATAATCTTTCCTTTAAAACTACAACAATGGAAAGTCCATTGAATGTAGAAGGTGCTAATGGCTGTAGACCAGAAGGAACCAATGGAAGGTGTTGGAAAAAAGTCATGGATTTGGGAGAGGCTAAGACTCAAATAATGTTTGCAGTGCCAATGGTGTTATCCAATGTTTTTTACTTCTCAATTACTATGGTTTCTGTCATGTTTGCTGGCCACCTTGGTGAGGTCGAGCTTGCTGGTTCAACGCTTGCCAATTCATGGGCCACTGTTACTGGTTTTGCTTTCATGGTAACCTCTTAGTTTAAACCTTAATCTGTTTTTTCATGTTCTCGTCTGAAAATTTGTGTGAATTCAGACAGGTTTAAGTGGAGCTTTGGAGACCCTTTGTGGTCAAGGATTTGGTGCAAAAATGTACAAAATGTTGGGGATTTACCTTCAAGCTTCTTGCATTATTTCCTTCTTTTTCTCGATTATCATATCAGTTTTATGGTCCTTCACTGAGCCAATCCTTGTTTTGCTTCACCAAGATCCTGAAATCTCGAAAGCTGCTGCTGTTTACATGAAGTATTTGATTCCTGGTTTATTTGCTTATGGTTTTCTTCAAAACATATTGAGGTTTCTTCAGACACAAAGCATTGTTATACCTTTGGTCGTGTTTTCTGTCGTTCCATTGGGTATCCATTTCGGGATCGTTTACAGTTTGGTAAACAAGACAAGTCTTGGTTACAAAGGTGCTCCCATGGCGGCTTCAGTTTCAATATGGATATCATTTCTTTTATTAGCTCTATATGTTCTTTTCGCCAACAAATTTCAGAACACATGGACCGGATTCTCTTTTGATTCATGTCGTTATATCATACGGAACTCCAAATTAGCCCTTCCTTCTGCAGCAATGATTTGGTGAGCATCCAACCCTTTATTTTCCTTAAACTATTTATATTCGATATCCATGTTGATCCAAATGCATGAATATTTGAAAAAAAGAATTTGAACATCATGTTATACACATATTTATATTTAACACTCACACTCAAATCTTAGTAACATGTGAACCATAAATTTTTTTTAATGTTTGAACTGATCTTCTGCTAGTTTGGAGGTCTGGGCTTTTGAGATTCTTGTGGTCTTAGCTGGTTTGATGCCAAATTCAGAAATATCAACTTCATTGGTTGCAATATGGTAAGCTTTTCTCTTCTTTTCTTCTTTCATCAAATATTTTTCTTATCCAGTAGTTTTACTAGGCTTAAACATGGTGGATTTCTTTTGTTTTTCTTGATATCATCTCCTCTAGTGTGAATACCGAAGCCATTGCCTTTATGATCACAATCGGCCTCAGTGCTGCAACAAGGTTAGTTTTTTCAATTGATTTCCATCTATGTTACTCTGTAAGTATCAGTATATACCTATAAAAAAATTGAAAATGTAAAATAATTATGGTAATAATGTATTTGTAACTTGTTATACCTCTACCTCAATTTAGATTGATTGGATCTTCCATTAAGACAAGAAAACCACTGAGTGACATAATTGGATAAAAATCATTATTCTCCTATAAAGATTCAAATGTATAAGGGAACTCTCTCTACTCAAAACCCTAATATAGTAAGCTTTTACCACATTTACCAGAACCTTTCAACATTTTCGACTCTCAATCCTAAAATGGATGAACTGGCGTTCCTTGTCACCGTCCTCTCTCCGCCTCTATTTGTGTATCAACACCACCATTTTTTAAATCTTGGGATGAGAGTATAAAACATATACTAATGAGATAATGGAAAATTTTTGTTTGTTTCCCAGCACAAGAGTGTCAAATGAACTAGGGGCAGGAAATCCAAACCAAGCAAAGCATGCCATGATAGTGACTCTCAAGCTCTCCTTCCTTCTTGCAGTAGCAGTTGTTGTATCGCTAGCCGTGGGACATGATATTTGGGCTGGTTTCTTTAGTGATAGCCATTCCATAAACAAAAAATTTGCAGAGATGACACCGTTGCTCATCCCCTCAATAGCGGTTGATGCCATACAAGGTGTCTTATCAGGTTCGAAATACATCCAACAATTCACATGTACATGTTCACGTATCGTGTTTGAAATTATGAGTCTAATTTAAAACCATCGATCTTGTGAGGTTGCAGGGGCTGTAAGGGGATGTGGTTGGCAACACGTGACAGTATTGGCTAATTTGGGGGCTTTCTACTTCATTGGCATGCCAATTGCGATTGTTCTTGGATTCAAGTTTCATCTATATGTTAAGGTAAGGAAATTATGAATCCCAATAGAGAAATCTCATGCAATTTTTTTATAAACAGTTTTATTTCTTCATTCATATTCATTAGTATTTTTTAAATCATTAGTTAATAAAAATGACGGACTTATGATGTTAATCAAGTTTTCTTTATTATATTTTTGAAATTTTGGCCTACTAATTATTTTCTTTGTGATTTATTCAGGGTTTATGGATAGGCTTAATATGTGGTTTATGCTGTCAAGCTTGCACCCTTATGTTAATTACATTTTATAAAAAATGGGCAAAAATTGATCTTTTAGAAAAGAATAATAGTGAAACTCAACTTGCTGTTTAATTTCCCTTAATATGTTTTCTATTTAAATTTGAATATGTATTTACTTAACTCGCTTGAAGAAATTAACGATTGCATGCAAGTCATTATGTAACATGAGTGTTTTTTTCCCTCATTTTAGAAAAAATAATTATGAATTTCTCATTTGATAAGTCATTATGTTAATATTTAACATAGTTTACCAACATATTTATAATTTTTTATTGTTATTTTTTAAATCAAACAACAAAGTTACATCAAATTAAATTATTCAAAAGTACCACCAGCTTCATCTTGTTACAATACTTCTAAAATACAATATATGCCTTAATTAAAATGTCTTTTTTTGACTTATAATGTAGGCCATAATTAACATGAGAAATTAATTTAGCTTTTAATATATAATTTCAATAAATTTTTTGATAGGAAACGAAATCATAGCATTATTAAAAGATATGTCTATTAGATAATTAATGCATAATGAAGATTTTGTATTTTTAATTTTTTTAAATAATTAATAATTACTTGACAATTTTATTATATAGTTATAATTTTGCATATCATAATTTAAGGGAATTTTACTCATATTAAGAAGGTTTTAAAATAAAAAATTAGAAAGTCTTTCATTAATAAGAAAATGGATGTATAAATCAATAAATATACTATAACGTATTTTGCTGTTAAAGTGTTGCGTGTTTGGAATGAGAATTGAATCTTGGGGTTGAATCACTATTTGGTGAAATGAATAATTTTTCATGCATGATTTTGGTTCCGGTTTTGAACTAATCTTGGATAATGAGTTTTCCACTCCAACTGATAAGTCAGTTATAATGACTGAGGGTGTCTTAGACCATAGGACGCCAGCCCTTCCTTCAGTAAATTAGTTGCGGGAACACCCAATAGCTAACCTATGATTTAGCTCCTTTGTAGCTTTGCAAACTAGGACCTAACTCGAATCAACGACCCTAATTTGTCACGCCAATTTGTTCTTTGATAAATCGATTACGATAATTACGAATCGTATTGATTCTTCCAATTGAATATCACATAACAATGAATCAACGAACCCTTTTTTACTTGATACTGTTATGATTTTGTGAGATAATTGAGCCTATCTCCTAAACCAAAAGAATAACAAATACCAAAGTAAAAATTTTTACATACAATCTCGAGTGTCAGGATTTAAACACTAGATCAAAAATAAACCAATCAAACTATATCAAACTAATTCATAAAATGAAGAATAAAAAGAAAAAGATAAGAAACTAATTAAGAGAGAAGTTTTATTAGAATAAAATAATGGTTGTGCGTCACTTTTTGGCCCTCTATCAACTCTCCAAATTATCTATATATAATAATAAATTTATTAAACCCTAAAACTAAAAAGGAGGGGGTCTCTAACTGCCCCCTACTATTGCTCCCTAAATAATAATAATAATCTAAATTAATAACATTTTAAAACAAAATAAGATAAACTTAAAAATAAAAAAGTCTTAATAGAAATGATAATAAAATAATATAAAAATTTTCATTTTGTGATCAACTCGAGCTCTCATGTTAAATTTTCCGCATATTCACTCGTTTCTCGACACATTAAAATAATTGTATTTACATAAAAATGGAATGATAAAGTATTAAATTAAGTAAAATTAATATCCAAAAGTAATTAACATAAATAATAAAGATATATCATCAACAAACATCTTAATATTATTTGTGAAATTTGATTATATAAAATTATATTAGATATGTTTAGATAAAATTTAAATAAAATTAAAAAATATATAATTGAAGTTAAATCAACATTTATAATTAAATAATAAACTTAAATTAGTCCCCGGTAAATAAACTAAATTATTCTGTAATTGACAACGTAGAATAAAGAATTAAGATAAAATTTAAATTATTAATTTGATTATATGATTATAAAAAATTAATTTGATTATATGAATCATATAAGGTATGTTTACATAAATTTTAAATAAATTTCAAAACTAAAATATTGCACTTCTATAAAATCAGGAATTTGAAATTGAAATATATTAAACTTTTTTAATTTATCTCATAAAAATTAAATAAAAAAAGGGTAGAGTCTGTCACTTGTATTAATATAATATTTGTGTACCTTATTATATTATATATACTAGTTTTTTATTTCGTGTGGTCCATGGATTTGTTATATATATTTATTTATTTAATATAAAACTTAAGACTTCAAACGTTTAAAAAACAATATGATTAAAAGTAATATAAATATAAATGTTTGATTTTTTAGTCTTTATATTGAATATTATAATCATCGTAAAAAATATATATGAGATTAAATTAAAAAACATAAAAATTAGTTTATATTTATTTCACAATTTTTAATGTAATCCCATATAAAGTAAGACTAATATAAATCAAATATAAATTCGTGTTAAAAATTATTATTATAACACCTCAAAATATATAAAATTAGATAAAATAAATAATTAAATAAGCTTGATGATTAAGTTGTTAGTACACTTCTAAAGTTTTTAGGTTTTATCTACTATTCTATTTCTTTCCTTTTAAGAGCAAGGATAAAAATCATATTAAAATAAATACCATTTGGGTTGAAAACTTAACAAGTGGGTAGTAGTTAAGCATTTAATTCCTTTCTCTTGCACACCCAAGTTTAAACCACCCTATCCTTAAATTATCTCTTTTATTTTTTTTCTAAAATTTCCTTTAAATTTCAGACTTCAAACTTTGGGAAAACTGCTCTTGACACCCTAGGGTTCCCAAACCCTAGATTTTTAATCCAACGATTACTAATTGAACTAGGATTATGTTTTCTCTTCAAAACCAAATAGAATTTCTTTCACCTTCCTATTTATTCTTTTCTTTCATCTCTTTTACATCAAAATTTACATATTTTTGTTTTTAAATTATTATTGTTTTTCCCAAATCAAAGTCAATCCTCATTAACTCGTTTTTTTACCAGAAATGAAATTTTTAATAGAAACATTCCAAATCCTAGCCAAGAATTGGTAAGCACGCCTTAATCTCGATGTTTAGATCTCAAATCACTATAGAACTTCCATCTAACGATAATCTTGTGATCAATTAAACGATATTCTCGATTCTTGACAAATCTTTCGTTAATGTCATTCAATCTTGATAAATCTTGAAAATCGTTTTTCATTCTTGCATAAATGTCATTTGAAGGACTCGATTTAGGTACTCCGATCAAATTGGAACATGAGTAATGTTGCTTGAGATCCCAGAGACAGGTGTGTGTGTTCTTTTACAAGCGAATCAAGGCTACATGATCAACCACATAGACATGTGGGCCACCCATATGGACCACACGACCCTTTACATGACCATGTTCCCCTGAAATCCTAGGTTTTTTTATTATCACACGGCCTTAGTCTATTACACAACCTAGCCACACAACCATTTTCAAACCGGTCCAAGGCTTTCAAAATTTTAACTTTTCACTGTGCAAGAAAATCGTTTTCAAACTGGAATTTTTTTCAATAGTGCAAGCATCATTATGGGGGTGTTATGTATCACCCCCAAGGAAATTTTTTATTTACCGCATTTAACAATTGAACTCAAAATTTAAAAATAATTGAATTATTGAGCATAAACTTCACATCCTTTCTGCATTTAGATTAGGATTTTAATTTGTGTTAATTTAATTTCAGACTTGGTAGGGTAGAATTTTGAGGGTTGAAAGAAAATTTGATGACTTCGTAAGTGTTTTGGGGTCTTATGCAGTGAAATCGTGATACCCAAAGGGGGATACCGCGATTTCATGGAAAGTTTCATAAAGGGGCCAAAAATCAACTGGGTATCGCAATATCAAACCCCTGATATCGTGATACCCCTGGAATTTCAAAAGTCAAGATTTTAGTTTTTAATTAGTGGTATCACGATACCCAGCCCTCGGTATCACAATACCTCAAGAACAATAAGACTTTGAAGGATTAAAAAATAGGGAATATCGCAATACCCACCCCCGGGTACCATGATATCCAAGTCGGGTCAGGCAATACCCGGTTAGGGCATCGCGATCCACGTGTTTTGAAGGTAGGGTTGTAAATGAACCGAGCTTGAATGAACAAACCTTTGTTCATGTTGGTTTGTTTATTTTTAAGCTTGTTCGTGTTCAGTTTGTGTTTGTTAAGAATTTCAATTTTTTTTCATGTTTGTTTATTCAAAATTATATGTGTTCATGTTCGTTTATTTAAATATATACACACATATTTTTTAGCTATAAAATAATAAATAAATATAATTGAACATGTTCACAAACAATATTAATAAATAATAAACAAATAAATAATAAATAAATATATACATACATATATTGTTTAGATATAAAATAGTCAAATATAAATATTAATAATTATATTATAAATGAAAAAAATTCAAACCAAGATAATTTTATTAATATATACTAATGGAACAATAAACGAGTTTTAAGATAGTTTTATTAATATATACTAATGGAAATTTTTATAAGAAAATATCATTAATAAATAAACGAGCCAATAAACAAGCTTATAAATGAACTTATTTGTGAACATAAACAAACCGAACACACCTCTATTCGTGTTCGATCGTTTATTAAACGAACATAAAAAAATTTGTTCATACACATTTGTTTAGCTTAATAAATGAACATAAACGAACATTATATGAATGGTTCACGAACAGTTTATCAAATATTTTGTTCATTTACACCCTTATTTGGAGGCTATTTAAGCCTTCAAACATGCCAAGCCCTCCATTCCCACTCAAATCTTTCAATTTTCAAAGACCTAAAACCTCAAAACACTCTCTCCTTTTCTTATTTCACTCAATTTCTCTTCAAATCCTCACGTATTTTCACTTCGATTTCAATTCATTTTTGCTTGTTTTTGTCATTCTTTCTTTTTTCGCAAGTATCCTTCACTTGTTGCTTAGGAAACACGGAGCTTCATCTTTTCACACAACAAATCCATTGCAAACAAAATGGTTCAAGTTTCCTTATCTTTCTTTTAGCTGCATTTGTTATTTTTATTATTTTTACTAGTTTATTTTAGTTTAGTGTTGATTTGTTGTGGTTAGTATATATTTGATAATTAGCTTAGTTTAAAAGATATTAATCATGCCTCCTGGAACAAAAAAAAAAAAAATGATCAATATCCCAACCTGAACCACCTCTGGCACCGGCGTACAATTCGGTTAAGTTCAAATCGAAAGAAGCCAAAGCATTTTTCTTATCCCTTTAAGGACGTTCATTTATCCCTGAAAAGGCTTCGACCCCTTTGCCTCGCATTTATCTTGAGACCCAAATTGACCAATAGTGTTATTGGGGGGACCTAACACGTGATTGAGTGTTGTAGGGATGCGTTAGAGGATAAATGACCAAGAACGACACCAAAGGAGAGGGTATTGCGATACCCAAACCTTGATATCATGATACCTCTAACAAACCTAAGAATAAAGACCACCCTTCAGTGGTATCGCAATATCCACTTTGGGTATTATGATATCCACCTGCCAAGAAGCTCCCCAAGTTCAAGACAGGCCTAGGTATCCTGCTACCGACATCGTGAGGGGACAAAAAAATGACATAAAGGTTAGTCTTTGTCCAACTGAAGTACCAATCATTGAAAGCCTGTTCAAAGGTATTTTGGGCAACAAAAGAGGGTCAGAATAATTGGTTATATCAGCAAAAATTTGGCTAAGTGAAAACGATGCCACATTAGCTTAGTTTAGCCTTAGTTTTCTCTACGTTCTCTTTATTTTTCTGCACTTTTTCTAGGGTTTAGATTTTATCTTCTTCTTTCTTAGTTTTATAGTTTATTTTACTGCAGTTTCTTCTTGTTCTCAGTGTTCCTATAGTTAGTTAAGTTAGTTATCACTGTAGCTTAGGTTTATTTGCACTTTCAATCCTTGTACCTTAGTTGTAATGACATTTTTAGCTTTATTTTAATGCATTTTAGTTTCCTTTACTTTAAATCTGTTAAAGTTTTTTTATTTTTTTTATGTTTCTTGCTTTAGATTTTCTTGGTGAATGCTTTTTTTTTACATGTCTTTTACGTTTTCTTGCATAAAAATCCTAACTTTTACCTTTCTTTGAAGTTTTTTTAATAGCTTCCATGCTTTTCATTTTCATGTTTATTAGCTTTATTTTCAGCATGAGTAACTAAACCTTTTAAGGGGTTGGTTGATGGAAATGTGGTGAGCTGATTTTTGGATGAGGGACCAAATCATAACAAATGGACTAATTTGAACGAACTTAAAAACTTAGGATTGATGACCCTAAGGGAATACCTAGGCAAGTGAGACTGAGAGAAAATCTTGTTAAGCACTAATTCATTAGTCCCAAGTTGACCAGTGAGATCAAGAGACAATTTGGATTAATTTTTTTAACTTGATAAAATTAAGATCGAGAGGTAAAATGAAGTCATTTTGGGAGTTTAAGTGATTTTTATCCCTAATTCAAATATTAGGAACCAAATCAAGATCAATCAACAACGATTTGTTAGTTATTTTTTAATTTCGTAATTTCACACGTTTTAAAATTTAGTCATTGTTAGCTAGGTCATAGATTAGTTTAATTTCTCTTGACTTTATGATTTTCCATAATATAATTCTACAATTAGTTGGTTAGACTCTTTATTTCACACGCACATTACATAGAAATTATTCAGTCCATGATTATCTTGGATTCGATCCTTGGAATACTTCAGTGTTCTATTGTAACACTATAAACATTACAACTGACCTGTCACACTTGCAGTAAAGCCACAACATTTATATCCAATGTTGTATTATTGTAGATTTCAAGATTAATGATGTGAAATGATTATTTTACTGTGAATTTGTTAGTAGTTGCTCCGAAAACAAATGTGGTATCTAGTTGCTCGAACCCGACGATCGAGTCGGGTAAGGGGTGTTACAGTATGCTTCCTATTTATAGTGGTTTGGAAATTTTATTTATGGAAACTTTTGTAATATTTAACAAAAAAAATATGTAATGATTGTAGCGACGTAAATTTTGCTTGGGCGCTAATTAAGGTGATTTATTGAAAATTTGGGAATCGAATTTTGATTTTATTAAAAGAAGGGAGTCGCCACCGATCCTTTTTCCTAGGTGTGATCAGACACCTAATAAATCCTCTTTTTCAAAAGAAAATTTATTTTTGAATAAAAAAGAAGGCCAAGTCAAAATCCAGAGAAAAATAGGGTTCGGGAGTCGATTACACACGAGGAAGGTAGTAGCACCCTCGCGACGCCCAAAATTGGTATCTCATTAAGCGCGCGTTGTCTTAATTTTCAAAAATACGATTTCAATTTAATATTTAATCGTGATCCGATTGAAACACAATAATTTAAAAATTTTTTAGATTTTTTTTAGAAGGACGTCTCATTTTTAACACGAGCTAGTGATATTCACCCATCATAGCGATGAAATCACCGACTTAATGTTAAAATCGGTACGTTGCCTTATTTATTGAAATTAATTAAAAAATGCGAATAAAAATGTTTCTAAAATAATAAAAAACTAATAATATTATTGCAATAAGAATTTATAAATAAATAAATAATACAAATAATGATGCTATTAATGAAAAATATGAAAATATAATATTAGAATATTAAAATAATAATAACAATAGTATTTACAATAGAAGAAAATAACAAAAATAATGTACTAATAATATAATAAGAAAAATAATATATTTATAACAATAATAGAAAAAAACAATATGTACATAAAAATATATATATGTTAATAATGATACCAATAATAATAATACTAGCAATAATAATAATGAAATACAAAAGCAAATATGATGAAATAATAATATTAAAAACAAAGTAATAAATAATAATGGTGAACATATTAAAAATAATAAATATAGTAGTAAATATAATAGTAAAAATGTAATATTAGAGGTAATACTAAATATAATATAATAATATAAAATAATAATAATAATAACACTAAAACTAATTAATAAAACAATGATACAAGGATTAAAATTAAAGACTAGATAGATTTCGGGAGTAGAAGTGCAAATAAAATAAAAATGGGGGACCAGGATGAATGCGCGAAAAACAGAGAAGGACCAGAAGGACAATTATTCCCCCTTCCAAAACGGTATCGTTACAAAAGGGACGAAACTGAAAACTAAAACAAATTGTAGGACAAAATTATAAAATATAAAGACTTAATTACAATTCAATAAAAAAGCAGAAGGACCCAGTTGGCAATAAGACCGTTACACAAGAAGGCGCGGATCCTAAGGCGGGTTCGGGTCGGACCGGGTCGGACCTGGGGCTAAACGGCGTCGTTTTGGGGCTTATGGACGCTGGCCAAAACAGCGTCATTTTGCAACGCCTATATAAGTTAAATTTTTTTTTTAAAAAATCATTTGCAATCAGTTTTTTTTTTTAAAAAATTTTTTTCTTTATTTTTTTCTCTGCAAGTCTCCAAGTTCCGGCACTACTCCGGTCAGTCATCTGCCGCACGTCGCCATTGCCGGCCACCGTGGAAAGGTAAAAATTTCCCTTTTCTTTCTTTTTTTTTACTCTTAATATATGTATATTAGTAGTTAAAAAAAGAGTAAAATAAAAGAAAATGTAGATATATACGAAAAGGAAAAGTAAAGGAAAAAAAAAGATGATAACCTTCCGATTTCGAATCAGTCTCTTCGTTTTCTGTTTTTATGTTGATCTGATTTTTGTTTTGGTGTTTGAGTACCCTGATTTGGAGTGATTTGCTGCTTTGGTATTATTAGAAAACACTGTTTTTGCTTGAATCTATGATTTGTATTCAAAAAAATGTCGAATCCCCTTTTACATTGGTTTTGATTTGGCTTTTATAGCCGTTTTTACAAGCATTTTTCTCTATATTTTTTGCTGTCCTTTCTCCTTTATTTCCTTGCAGGTGCAGATGCAAGTGGATGGCGGTGGCGACAGTGGATGGGACGTGGGCGGTGGCCACAGGCAGTAATGCCAGAAGACAGAGGTGACAGTACTAGGTTTAGGGAAAATTAGGGTTTTGGTTTTGATTTTGATTTCGGGCTAGGGTCTGCTGGGCCATTCGGGTTTGGGTTTCAATTGGACCATCTGACATTGGTTTGGGTTAAGATTAGTTGGGTTTTAGTTTAGGTTGGGTTAGGTGATTTGGGCTATAAAGGGTTTAAGTCATTTGGGTTGTGGGTCTTTGTTGGGTTTTGATGTAATGTTTATAGGCTGTGTTGGGGGTGGTAATTGGGTTATTTGGGTAATTGTTTTGAAATTTGGTTTAATGCCAGGGCAAAATTGGGCTATGACAAATATATGTAATGATATAATCTTTAATTTACAGTTACAATGATATTATGAGAAACATTGTGTAATTTAGTCAATAAAATCAATTGATAGTCAGTAATTTTTTTAATATTATATCAGATATGATTACTAAACACAATAAAATAAAATAACAACAAAACTAAACACAACACGTTTATCTTAGTCTATAATTTCTTGCACTATTGTTCTATTTTCTTCCTTCTCTTGAGATCTTCTTGACGATGATATTCTGTTGAGAAAACTTGTAGCATAATTGGTAGATGTTAGATGGAAGAAAAGTCAGCTAATCTTAATATTGATGAAATTGAAGACATACCTGTCAGATCTGTTGAAAAGGAAGTAGGGTTTGATGAAGACTAAAACTTATGTTTGGTGGGAAGAGTATTAATAGAAAGTGTTGTGCACTTTCCATCGCTGAGGAACACGTTGGCGAACCTATATCATCCTTTGGGGGGAATTTTGCTAACAGATATAGGTGAAAAAAGGATGTTGTTCTGATCCTATTATATGATTAATTTGAAGCGGGTGATGGATGGATGCGATGGTTTTTTAATAGGCACCTTATAATTTTCCATAAAATGGAAAAGGGGGAGGATCCAATACAGGTCCTATTGTTTTATGCCTTGTTTTGGGTTCAAATTCATAACCTGCCTTTCAGGTTTTGGTTGAAGGGGATGGCACAACAATTTGGAAACTTTCTAGGTCAATTTGTAGAATATGATGCGACGTTAGTCACAAAGGGGGTGAGAAAATTCATGCAAATTAAGGTAAAATTGGATGTTTTAGAATTCCTTTGGAAGGAAAGAAAAAAGTTATTCTTGACCAAAAAAATTCAATATATGTCTAATTTCAATATGAGAAGATTACAATGTTCTATTTTTTATGTGAGAGGCTAGGTCATGGAAAGGGTTTTTGACCTATTCATTTAACATTAGGAGATCAGGTGGTGGAATTTGATAAGATGTCTCCTTAAGGGTGCGACCAAGAATGACACAAACTACTACTCCGTGGTTACAAGATGATCCAAGAGAAGAAATTAGAATAAGAGAAAAGATAGGAATAGAGCGTAATGAAGGAACGGTGGAACACAACCATTCGAAAAAATCTAATGGAGTCAATGGAGGAAGAATAGGAGGATATCATACACAATATGGTATGGGTACAGTACATTCTAGGGCTAGTTATTTTAATGCGCTTATTGATGAAAGAGGTTTATTCAAAAGTAAAGAAGTGGTGCAGGAAATTGAGAACAGACCCATCGCTTACATGGATAGTTAAAAGAGGCAAAGAACATAAAGTGAGGGGCAAAAAGTCTTGAATTGAGCAGAAGTAATGAGTTTGAATGAGAATAATAAAATTGTGTCGGCTGCCATAAAGTAGATTGGTCAGTAACAATGAAAACTCTATGTTAGAATATCCGTGGATTAGGGTAACTGCGAGTGGTTCGTCGTCTTAAAAATAGTCTGAGACATCGTTAGCCCTAAGTTTTATATCTAATCGAAACAAAAGTTGATACAAGAAAAATGGAAAAAAATAGGAGAAGTTGAAGTTTCATGTATGAGATTGATGTTAGTACAAATAGATTAAAAAGGGGCTTGTCTTTAGGTTGGAATAAGGAGATTGATGTAATAATTAAAGAAAAGAATGAAGTAATTGTTTGAAGGTTTACCAGATTTTATAGAGCACTAATAGAAGGATTAAGGAAGGATTCTTAGAACCTCTTATGACAGTTAGAAAAAGAGTATAACTTTCATGGGTAGTAATGGGGGATTTCAATGAGGTAATGTTTTCTTTTGAAGAGAAAAGAGGGCGTATATGAGAATAGAGGAAAATGAGTGCTTTTCAATATGTGTTAAAGAACTGTGACTTTAGTGATTTATGGTCTTCGGGACAATGGTTTACATGGGAAATGGGAAGGTTACCTGGTAATAATATAAGGGAAAGACTTCATAGAAGAGTTTTAAATTCTAGGTGGTGGGAGATTTTTCCAAGCTACTCTTTCAAACATTTACAACACAGCATGTCAGATCACTGCCCGATTATGCTAAATAAGGTTAGAAGAATCAGATGTAAAACATTGGCAAGACTGTTTTGCTTTCGTTTCAACGTAGACTGGTACTGAATGAGAACTTTAATAAACAAGTAGTAGAAAGTTAAGGGTCGAGTAGGGGAAATGTTCCAGAAAAATTAATAATGCTTGGATCAAAGCGAAGTAGGTGGGCTAGCATGAACAATTCAATGAGAAAAGGTAGAAAGCAAAGCCTACACTCTAAACTAAAATAATTATCAGAAGAGGAAGCTAATGATGACGTTTGAGCATAAATAACTAACATAAAACTAGCGCTAAACTTGGAAGCAGATAAAGAAGAGATTTTCTGAGAACAGAGAGCAAGGGTGAACTGGCTTAAGCTGAGGGATCAAAATACGTCTTTCTTTCATAAGGCTATATGTGGTCAAAAGAGGAAGAATATAATTCGCGATTTAAATGACGGGAATGAAAGATAGGTTGAATGAGATAATGAACTTATTGAACTTATTGAAAGATGGGTCAAAAGATGAATTTTTGAAAGCATTCAGCCTTGTATTTCATATAGGACGAATAAAGAGTTAACATCTGATTTTCAAAAAGAAGAAGTTGTTGAAGTAGTTAAATCGATGGCACCATTAAAAGCTTTAGGAAAGATGGTTTTCCAGCCTTATTCTATAAAAGTATTGGCACGTAATCGAAGAAAATGTTACTTGATACTGCCTTGATGCGCTAAAAGGAAAAAAGGGACTTAAAAGATATCAATGACACCAACATTATGTTAATCCCCAAAATTAATTCACTAAACAATGTGGGCTAGTTTCGTCCGATAAGCCTATGTAATGTAATTTATAAAATAATCTCCAAAGTGTTGGTAAACAGGTTCATAAGAGTGTTAGACTTTTGTATCGATGAGAATCAAGGCGCTTTTGTTCCAAGTAGATAGATTATCGACAAAATCTTAGTGGCTTACGAGATTTTGCATTCATTTAAAAAGAAGAAAGAGGCATTGGTTGGTTCTTTCGCCTTAAAAATCAATATGAGTAAGGCCTATGATATGATGAAATGGAGCTTTATTGAAAAGATGATGCGAAAATTAGGCTTTTGCAATGATTGGATTAATTTAATTATAAAATATGTAACCACAATGTCCTATTTAGTAGTGCTTAACGGGATTCAAGGAGGAGAATTTAGGCCTGGTAAGGATTGGGACAAGGTGATCCTCTAAGCCCTTATCTTTTTATTATTTGTGTTGAAGGATTCTTTAAATTAATTACAAGGGAAAAGAACGAAAGATAGGTCAAGGGTGTTAAAGTGGGTAGGGATGGACTGACAATAATGCATCTATTTTTTCACTGATGATAGTATATTGTTTGGTGAAGCAATAGAGGAGGGTGCAAAAGCGATGAAAGAGGTGGTGGCTGATTTCAAAAAAAGTACCAGGTCAGTTAGTTAATTTTGACAAATATTTAATTTATTAAAGTAGTAACACCAATATTGAACAATAGAAGCAAGTAGGGGAATTTTTGGGGTAAGTATAGTAAATAACCCTGAGAAATATTTTGGGTTGCCTACAATGCTGGGGCGACGTAAAAAATACACGTTTTTATTGATATAAAAAAAAGAATAACAAGAAAGTTTTAGAAAATTGGAGCATGAGATTCCTTTTAGTAGGAGGAAAAAAATGTTGATTAAGTCAATTTTACATGCTATCCCGATTTAGGCTATGCAGTGTTTTATGTTGCAAGTTTCTTTTTGCCATGAATCAGAAAATATATTTAACAGATTTTGGTGGCAAAATTCAACAACAAATAGGGCATACAATGGTGCAATTGGTCAGCCATGTGTACAGCAAAATCGCATGGGGGTATGGGATTTAGGGACTTTTCCAAATTTAACATTGCCTTGTTAGCAAAACAAAGATAATAGTTAATTATGAAACCAATAGTTTACTAGCACAAGTTATGAAAGCCAAGTATTACCCAAGAGGAGCATCTTTAAGTGCAAAGTTGGGATTTTACCCTTCATACACTTGGTGAAGTATCTTGAATGCCTGACAACATCTGGAACAAGGGATAGGCTGGAAAGTGGGGAATGGGTGCCTCTATAAATATTTGGAATGATGCATGGCTTTTTGGACCTAGAGAAGGAAGAATACGTAGTCAGAATATCAATGTGAATTTTTCGAAAGTTATGGACTTAATAGAGATGGAATCATTTACTTGAGTATTGATGTTCTCAAGTTGCGAATTAGCGAAGAACAAATCAAATAGATTCTGGAGATTCCTCTGGTTGATCGGAGTAAGCCAGATGTATTGTAAGGCCCCTCACCTGTAACTATCGACGGACACTGTACGAGGCATTACCAAACAACACTCGCACGATCGTTTGATTTTGACAAATAATTTCCATAAAAAATTTTAAACTTTTTCATTCATATAGTTCACACCCTCATTGTAGGCCTACGAGGCCCAAACGATACATTGAGTATGATCCGACACTAAACTGGAATTTTTCAAACACTACTAAAATTTTCACTCAAAATGGTGTCACACACCTGTGTGACTAGGAACACGCCCGTGTGGCCAACACTTGGGCTATTTTCCAAGCCCTTTTTGATGCTTTTAACTCTTTACACTCATATAAATTTCATGGACCCATATTATGCCTTTAATTAATCCTTACTTAACCATCAAACACATGTAGTATACTTATCTACATCAAAACATTTCCACAACACATGCATAAAATAGAATTTGTTTACCTATAACTATCATGGCCACATTTCTTGGCTATATACAACGTAACGATATAAGCCAATACATTTGGCCAATACCTACTATCTATGACTAATACTTTATACATGCCACTCACTTGTAAGCAATAAGAATCTTTATTGAGCCATCTTAACAAAACTATAGTGTGATGCTGCCTCCGACGATCTCCAACCCCGAGCCAACCTGACAAAACTAAGAGGAATGGAAGAGAGAGTGTAAGCTTTTAAAGCTTAGTAAGTTGGCATATAATAATAAAAAAATTAAATTGACAAAATTTTTCAATTTTTCAAAAGGTATTCATAAGAAATAAAATCATTGAATACATGTTTCCACTTTTTACACATGTTCAGCTTAGGTTGTTTCCTAAGCCACAACCGCTAAATTAATTATATCTTAAGCTACAAAACTCAAAATTAAGTTTCATCAATTTTCCATGAAACTAAACTCATATATCTTCTTTTCATAAAATTTCCAGAATTTTTGGTTGGGCCAATTAGTACAGTTATTCATTAAAGCTTCCCCTATTTTGCTACTTGACAGTCCTAACCACTCTTCATTATCATTTCGATTTCTCTTTATACAGAATTCAAAAGATGTTATCGTTTGTTTCCTATAAAAATATACTCAATAATGAATCTAACCATATAAATTATGTTCCATAACTATTTTTTTACAAATTTTAATGATTTTTCCAAATCAAAATAGGGGATCACGAAATCAATCTAAATCAGTCTTACAGAAATATAATTAGCTCAAAATACAGAATTCCTTTGCTTTCTATGTTTCTTTTACATGAAAATAGACTAAATAATTTTTAATTCCATATCTCTTTCAACCTATAATTCAATTTATACCATTTTTGGTGATTTTTCAAAGTTACCTAACTGCTGCTGCTAAAAACTGTTATATTTCAAGTTTCACTTTTTCATAAATTTCCTTGTATCAATTTTTCATAGTAACACTTAACTATATCAAACTTACCAAAGTTCAATTACTTATCGAGCACATTGCTCACAACACATATATTCATATCCTTATACTTCACACCATATTTTTATATGAATTTGCAATTAATAGGTTTTCCCGTTGAACACATCAGAATAGTAACAGATATTCGGTGGCCTGCACATTGTACCACCCTTGTAGCCGAAGCTAATTGGTACACATAGTAGCCTGCACTTAGTACTACACATGTGACCAAAACCATTTCTTACACATAGTGGCCTGCACTTAGCACCACACATGTGATCGAAATAATCAAGTACGCATAGTAGCCTGCACATAGTACTAACATGCGACCCAACCATTTGGTACACGTAGTAGCCTGCACTTAGTACTACGCACGTGACCTAAACTATCTTGAACACATAGTAGCCTGTACATAGTACTACACATGTGTTCCCACAATGGATCATTCATATCTTTTCTATTCCGAAGGTTCAACTAGGAAATTCTTCACTTTTCAACATTTCACCAATTCATCCATACTCAATTTCAATTCATAATTTACCTCAAGTAAGCATTCAATATGCAACCACGACTTATATAATAACAAAATATTATAACATAAGCAAAAACAATATATTATTTACATACCAACTTTCAATTTCACATAGTCACCATAATCATAGAAAGCACTTTTAACCACAACATATTAATTCATTTCCATGTTATCTATTTCACA
This sequence comes from Gossypium stocksii, assembly GCA_020496765.1. Classification (NCBI taxonomy): domain Eukaryota; kingdom Viridiplantae; phylum Streptophyta; class Magnoliopsida; order Malvales; family Malvaceae; genus Gossypium; species Gossypium stocksii. The sequence goes on along the minus strand of CM035632.1, from coordinate 96,591,207 downwards.
TTGTATCATAGGCATTATTAAATCAAATCACTAACGTCATAATATCATAATCATATAATTCAACAAAATCAAATCTAATATTACAATTTAGGCTTCAAACAGACATTATGACATTACTGCATTATTATTATACCAACTTACCTCAAATGCAAAAACGGCTAACCTTTTCGACTTAGCTCATAACCTCGTTCTAAGCCTGAATTTTTGTGTTTTCTTAATCTAACACATCAAATAACACTCATTTAATGACCAAATTATTCAAATTAGTCCAAAAATCACACTTTTAAAATTTTACATTTTTGCCCCTAAAGTTTGTCAAAATTTTGTTTTTGCCCCTAGGCTCGTAAATAAATTTTTATTCAATTTCTTTGCATTTTAAACATAACCGAACCATTTCATAAATATATCAGCCCACAATTCTCATTATAACACACACTTGTGACCAATTTTATAACTTTTATGATTTAGTCCTTTCGGACTTTTTTGTTGAAAATCACTTGGTAAAAACCATTTCTCTAACCTTAAACATGCATAATCTACCATAATTCATCAAAAAGCACAATTATTCAACATGGTTCAATTTTTAAAACCAAACCCTAGCTCAAAATAATGGTAGAAATAGAGAAATCATGTTACTAGGATTTCAAAAACGTAAAAATCATTAAAAACAGGGCTAGAATGGACTTACAATCGAGCTTGGAAGCTTGAAAAATCATATCCATGGTTTCTCCATGCTATATTCAGCCTTGAGGAAGAAGATGAGCAAAAATTAACTTTTAATTTGATTTTTAATTCATTTAATCACTAAATGACCAAAATGCCCGTAACTTAAAAATATTCTTTTTCACCCATTTCATGTCCATTTTTGTCCAATAAATTAACCAATGGTCTAATTACCATTTAAGGACCTCCAATTTAAAATTTCATAGCAATTGGACACCTCTAACATGTAGAACTCAACTTTTACACTTTTACAATTTAGTCCTTTTGACTAAATTGAGTGCCCAAACGTCGAAATTTTTACAAAATAATTTCATAAAAATGTAAACCATGAAAATATAAATAAAACACATTTCAATTAAACACCTTTACCTTCCAGAATGCACATTTTACTACTTTTGCAATTTAGTCTAATTTATCAAATTGGACACAAACAATAAAATTTTATAACAAAAATTTCACAAAATATTGCAAACACAAAATAAATTTTAAAACTCAATCGGAATAAATATTTTGACCTCGAATTTGTGGTTTCGTAACCACTATTCCGTTTAGGCCCTGTATTGGGTTATTACAATTCTCCCCTCCTTTAGTGATTTTTGTCCCCGAAAATCTTATTGGTAAAGAGATTCAATATCTGTTCTCAAAATTTCTTAAACATTCACAACCAATCCTCTTCCAAATAATACTTTCAGAAACACTCTGTCATCAAACTAAAATCCAGTATAACTAAGTATCAATTCTGTATACTTCTATGTCAGTCGAAAACTATTTCCAATTTTCACAATTGCTTTCACTTTTTATGATAATCACAATTCGACTCAGTCTCGTACACAAAGTTTCCTGTAGCTGCTTCCATAATCAATAATATGATCCTCAAATTCTGAAATAATCATAAGAATTTTCATCATCGATCAATCACAATCCAAATAACAGCTTTCGTTTTCCAGGAATAAGAGAAATTCTGATACGGAACTCATATTATCTTTGTTTCAATATCACACCCGACTCATCATTGACTATAACAGTCCAAATTGCATTTTGTCATTCAATTTAACTCTGATAATAAAATGACATCTGAACTCAAAAATCAGAAATATCAAATTTCATATCTGTATAGTCGAACATTTACTTCAAATCACTCTACTTTTTATTTCTTTTTTAAATGAATAGATAAAATACTACTGTGAGCTCTAGACGAAAACTTTCTGCATACCCTGTGTTTCTCAATACACCAATTCTGTCTTAGAATAATAATATCAGTAATTAGATCTAATTTAAAATTCAGAATCAAAAGTCAGCTCACGCTGCGTTCATTTAACTTAACACTTACCACTCCAATTCTGAGCTTCTCCAATTTATAACAGAAACGTCGGTTTAATTAGAATCAAAACTCCATCAACAAGGTAAATCATTGAAAGTAATACTCACAAGGTAAGCAAAAATTTTCATTCAAGCACCTGCATTATTTTAACCTTTCCTATAGATTTGTTGGTATTCACACACATTCTTCCAGTTAAGGAAAAACCCAATCGATATGTCTCCATGTCATACTTTCAGAAATATAAATTCTTCTTTCAAACTGTTCGTCTATAAATATATGTATGCACAACATCATCTTCGGACCAGAGGATGCACATAAATACACATAGTTTAATTTATCTTCTAACTGAACAGCTCACTCTGATTGAAATTGCTGAGTTGATCCTAACTATTTATTAGCATTGCACAGTGATCACTTCTTCATATCGTTAGAACATATCAAACATACAATTTTTCATATTTCTTTCAACATACCAGTCACAAATACTTACTAACTGTATTAACTCAGATGAAACATAACATCTTGTTCGAAGTCATTGATAATAGCCAATATTACCTGGGGAAAGGAAATCAATATACAATCTGAACTTGAACTGTCATAATCCTCACCTTTGTCAATATTTGCCTTAAAGATATGTCATACATGATAAATTAACCCATAAGAATGATAAGAAAACCGAGATAAGGAAATTCAAGATACAAAACCATACAGTATATTCAGAAACACCATTCGTACGAAATAATAAAGAACCTAACAACTCTTCAGAAAAACCAGAAGAAAATATGCACTGTTCATTCATTCTATAGTCAATTGTAACAGAGATAATACATTTTCCATGTAGATGTAAACAGGACAACAGCCAGAAGAAATAGAAGAGTAATTTCATATGAATTCACTGTCAGCTTCTTATCTCTGATGTAACAGAATAGAATACCAATGAAAAGTAAAAGAACAATAATCATAAATCAATCAGATCAACAATACTTTCATCAGAAAACAAGCAACCACATTTACTTCTGATAATGTCTAGATACATAAAATGCCCCGAAAAATTTTCATAGATTACTCAACTATAACTGTCATGTTTAAACATCTTTCTGTAATAACTGTATCATTAGTATAGCTATCAATTATCAATACCGAAGCTTTAAAATTTTCGAAATTGTAACCATCATACTAATTGAAACCATAGTACCATAATAAGATCAGCGTCTCAACCTTATAAATAAAATAATACTTCAATATCAATAATACTTCCCAAACAAAAGAGAAATCACTAAAAATAGTCCCAATAACAACCAGTCTAATAACATGATATCCACCATCTATGATTCATATTACTAAACTCCCATATTCGAATCAGGAGTTATAACGGTAAATATAATGGTCTCCGACTAATGAATATCTTTCTCTCAAGCATAATTCCATTATCACTAATATTACAATATTTCATTTATCAACAAAATCAATCTCAGAAAAGTTCTCAGTATATACCGTCTTTAGACATCGTGTACGAATCTAAGTCGATTTAACCGAAATTAACTCTTTCCCTAACCATGGCATTGCACATTCCAAAAAATCTTTAGAATAATTTTAATATTTCTCTCATAACCGTCTTTATTCATTAAGCTATTTCCCATCTCTAATTACATCATTAATTATTCCGCCACTGAACTTTTTGATTTCACACTTAAAAACTTAATCATCATAATTTTCATGAATTTTCGTTATAAACACCTTATCGGTAAGGGGGTGAGGTCGTATGGCCTCTAACTCGATTCTCACATATATACTCATATAACTTAGTGTTCATTAGCGTCATATACCATCGCAAATCTTACTATTCACTTAAGACAACTTAACATTCATATCTGTGGTACACAAAATTTCCGATTACCTCATTCAAACAAATGTACTTATTCATACATTTTATTCATTTCATATACCCTTACTTATCACATTTACTAAATCATCTTAGTCAAGCATGCAACATCATATGAAGGCCAAACAAATATGTACGAGCATATCACTATATGAACTTTCATATCACACATTATCACATATAATTTACGAATTTTTATTCATACCTTTCCGAATTTTGACTCATTATAACTGTACATTACTAAAATAATTTAGTATCACTATCAAATGGTCGGATGTAGCTTGGTTGGAGAGTACCTCTGTCTAAACAAGATGGTCCTCATATGCATCGGAGACATCACACTATCACATAATTGTGGCATGTATTACTAGACTCTTACACTCGCTATGGTAGTCTGAGAACCGACTAAACCATAGCTCTAATACCACTAAATTTAATACCCCTCACCCGTAACCGTCGTCGGACACCGTACGAGGCATTACCAAACAACACTCGCACGATTGTTTATTTTGACAAATAATTTCCATGAAAAATTTTAAACTTTTTCATTCATATAGTTCACACACTCATTGTAGGCCTACGAGGCCCAAACGATACATTGAATATGATCCGGTACTAAATTGGAATTTTTCGAACACTACTAAAGTTTTCACTCAAAATTGTGTCACACGCCTGTGTGACTCGGAACACGCCCGTGTGGATAACACTTGGGCTATTTTCCAAGCCCTTTTTGTTGCTCTTAACTCTTTACACTCATATAAATTTCATGGACCCATATTATGCCTTTAATTAATCCTCACTTAACCATCAAACACATGTAGTATACTTATCTACATCAAAACATTTCCACAACACATGCATAAAATAGAATTTGTTTACCTATAACTATCATGGCCACATTTCTTGGCTATATACAACGTAACGATATAAGCCAATACATTTGGCCAATACCTACTATCTATGACTAATACTTTATACATTCTACTCACTTGTAAGCAATAAGAATCTTTATTGAGCCATCTTGACAAAACGATCGTGTGATGCCGCCTCCGACGATCTCCAACCCCGAGCCAACCTTAAAAAACTAAGAGAAATGGAAGAGAGAGTGTAAGCTTTTAAAGCTTAGTAAGTTGCATATAAAAATAAAAAATTCAATTAACAAAATGTTTCAAATTCTCAAAAGGTATTCTTAAGAAATAAAATCATTGAATACATGTTTCCACTTTTTACACATGTTCACCTTAGGCTCTTTCCTAAGTCATAGCCGCTAAATTAATTATATCTTAAGCTACAGAACTCGAAATTAAGTTCCGTCAATTTTCTCTGAAACTAGACTCATATATCTTCTTGCCACAAAATTTTCAGAATTTTTGGTTGGGCCAATTAGTACAGTTTATTCATTAAATCTTCCCCTATTTCTCTACTTGACAGTCCTGACCACTCTTCATTAACATTTCAATTTCTCTTTATACAGAATTCAAAAGATGTTATCGTTTGTTTCCTCTAAAAATATACTCAATAATGAATCTAAAATATAAATTATGTTCCATAACTATTTTTTTTTACAAATTTTAATGATTTTTCCAAATCAGAATAGGGGATCACAAAATCAATCTGAACCAGTCTTACAAAAATATAAATATCTCAAGATACAGAATTTCTTTGCTTTTTAAGTTTCTTTTATATGAAAATAGACTAAATAAGCTTTAATTCCATATCTCATTCAACCTCTAATTCAATTTATACCATTTTTGGTGATTTTTCAAAGTTACCTAACTGCTGCTGCCAAAAACTATTATATTTCAAGTTTCACTTTTTCATAAATTTCCTTGTATCAAATTTTCATAGTAACACTTAACTATATCAAACTTACCAAAGTTCGATTACTTATCGAGCACATTGCTCACAACACATATATTCATATCCCTATACTTAACACCATATTTTCATAAGAATTTCCAATTAATAGGTTTTTCCGTTGAACCCATTGGAATAGTAATAGATATTCGGTGGCTTGCGCATAGTACCACCCTTGCAGCCGAAGCTAATTGGTACACATAGTAGCCTGCACTTAGTACTACACATGTGACCAAAATCATTTCTTACACATAGTGGCTTGCACTTAGTACCACACTTGTGATCGAAATAATCGAGTAGCATAGTAGCCTGCACATAGTACTACACATGCGACCCAACCATTTGGTACACGTAGTAGCCTGCACTTAGTACCACACACGTAACCTAAACCATCTTGAACACATAGTAGCCTGCACATAGTACTACACATGTGTTCCCACAACGGATCACTCATATCTTTTCTATTCTGAAGGTTCAACTGGGAATTTTTTCACTTTTCAACATTTTACCAATTCATCCATACTCAATTTCAATTCATAATTTACCTCAAGTAAGCATTCAATATGCAACCACAACTTATATAATAACAAAATATTATAACATAAGCTAAAACGATATATTATTTACATATAAACTTACAATTCATTTACATGTCATCTATGTCACCTTGTATCATAGGCATTATTAAATCAAATCACTACCATAATAATATCATAATCATATAATTCAACAAAATCAAATCTAATATTACAATTTAGGCTTCAAATAGACATTATGACATTACTGCATTATTATTATTATACCAACTTACCTCGAATGCAAAAACGGCCAACTTTTTCGACTTAGCTCATAACCTCGCTCTAAGTCTACATTTTGTGTTTTCTTGATCTAACACATCATATAACACTATTTTAATAACCACATTATTCAAGTTAGTCTAAAAATCATACTTTTAAAATTTTACATTTTTGCCCCTAAAGTTTGTCAAAATTACGTTTCGCCCTTAGGCTCGTAAATAATTTTTTATTCAATTTCTTTGCATTTTAGACCTAACTGAACCATTTCATAAATATATCAGCCCACAATTCTAATTATAACACACACTTGTGACCAATTTTATAACTTTTACGATTTAGTCCTTTCGGACGTTTTTATCAGAAATCACTCAGTAAAAACCATTTCTCTAACCTTAAACATGCATAATCTACCATATTTCATCAAAAAGCACAATTATTTAACATGATTCAATTTTTAAAATCAAACCCTAGCTCAAAATAATGGTAGACGTACTTATAATCGAGCCTAAAAGCTTGAAACACCCTAGCCATGGTTTCTCCATGCTATATTCGGCCTTGAGGAAGAAGATGAGCAAAAATTGGCTTTTAATTTGATTTTTAATTCATTTAATCACTAAATGACCAAAATGCCTGTAACTTAAAAATATTCTTTTTCACCCATTTCATGTCCATTTTTGTCTAATAAATTAACCAATGGTCTAATTACCATTTAAGGACCTCCAATTTAAAATTTCATAACAATTGGACACCTCTAACATGTAGAAATCAACTTTTGCACTTTTTACAATTTAGTCCTTTTGACTGAATTGAGTGCCCAAACGTTGAAAGTTTCGTAAGAAATTTTTCAAAAATAACTTCATAAAAATTTAAACCATAAAAATATAAATGAAACACATCTCAATTAAACACATTTTACTACTTTTGCAGTTTAGTCCAATTTATCAAATTGGACACACAAACAATAAAATTTTGTAACAAAAATTTCACAAAATATTGCAAACACAAAATAAATTTTAAAACTCAATCGGAATAAATATTTTGACCTCGAATTTGTTGTTTCGTAACCACTATTCCATTTTGGCCCTATATCAGGCTATTACATATATTGGTGTAGAGAGGTGATGATTTAGGTGAGTAAACAATTAAAAACGAATACAAATGGCTTATTACAAGTTACATAATTAATACAAAAGCCAACCTTACAATACACCAAGTAGAATCAAATACCTATTATACACAATTGTGGAAACTAAAGTTGCCTAACAAAATAAAAAAAGATATGTGGAAGCTATTTAAAGAATTCATGCCTATGCTCCACAATTTGAAGAAGAGAGGGCTGGTAAGAGATGATCGGTGCCCATTATGTAAGTTGGATATGGAGTTAGTGACCCACTTGTTTCGAGACTATAACTTCACAATTAAGGTCCTGCAAGGATTAGGAGTGGCAAACTCTAGCATTAACAGAAATCAGAGTTGGCATAATTGGTTAGTGGAAAAGTTCTTGAGTTATGATTTACTGAAATTCAAAACGTAGCAATTGTCTACTAGCGATATGGTACAATAGGAACAAAGTGCATCATAAAGGTTTAAAACCAAATGTGTGTGAGGTGGTCTCTTTTATTAAAGCTTACATGATGGAAAATGAGTTAACGAAAAGTGTTCTGGTGCCAACAACAATATTGAATGTTATGGAATAAGCAATGGTTCTTAGTATTTTCATATTTTCATTATTGTTGTTTTGTTCTTTTGTTCGAAGGCTGTGTTTTATTTTTGTTATGTTGTTGTTTACACTTTAGTACTAGTGAAATGATTCGTTTTGATGGAAACGTTATTATCAAAATAGAACGTTGGAATTTACTATTACCATTGAGATAGTCTGTTATTTGGCTACCTTTTATACCTATAACTAAGAATGAAGCGGTTATGAATAGAGATTTTTGAATTTCAGTATTCTCTCTTCTTTTTTCTCTCTTCTTCAATCTTTCGTTCTTTTTTCTATCTTCTTAATCTTCTATTGTTTTGATTTGTACCTTAACAAAGGTATCAGAGTCTGTTCGATTCATATGGTGGGGGAAGGTGTGACTACGAGGATGCAGAAAGAACTTGGAACGTTGCAAGGTAAACTTACGCAGCTTCAAGTTGAGTTTACTCAGTTAGATGCAAGGATTGACACACAGTTGAAGGAATTTCAAGAGGGTATTAAGTCAGAGGTACGTTCTGAACTTAGATCTGAGCTTCATTGTTTATTTGAGTAATATTTCAAGCAGAGTCCTCATGTTCCAACAGTTAGAGTGAAGACGGGAAAAGGAAAAGGTATTTTGGGATCTCTTCTTAGGTTCCTTACTAAGAAACATCTAGTGGTGTCGCCCTTACCTGATTTAGGACATTCAAGTATGTCTTCAATAGTAGGTACAGTGGAGACTAGATTTACTCATTTTCAAGTAAATTGTCCGTATTTTGATAGTGACAATTTCAGAGGGTGTTGGTCTAAGTTAGAGCAATATTTGGAGGCTGAAAGAGTAGGTGACATGTTAAAGTTAGGATAGTGATGTTGCATCTAGAAGGGAAAGCACTTGATTGGCATCATTTTTTTGTACATAGGCATGGGGGGGTTACATCATTTGACGTGGGAAATGTATGCTAAAGGAATTATGGAGCGTTTTGGTTCTGATTCCTTTATTGATCCCATGACTGAGTTAGTGACTCATAAATAACACGGATCTGTTGATCAGTATCACGATAGTTTTTTGAGTTTTTTGAATCGGTTGAGTTTACCTGAAACGTATGCTTTGAGCATATTTGTGAGTAATTTGAAATCGGAGATTGGATAGTACCTTAGGTTGTTTAAACCTAACTCATTAGTAGAGGGTTATCATTTGGCTAGGTAGGTAGAGAATATTGTGTTTGGATCTGCCCAAAAAGAAGTCATGGTTGGTAATGGTTCTACTTTCTCGAAACCTTTACTTATAAGTTCACGGGCGCCACAAGGATCAGGGAGTTCAACTTTGGCTGAGGGTTCATTGCAGGGTCAATCAGGATCAAGGGTTCCATCTAAGTCTTTATCTCAAGCTGAATTTGAAGATAGAAGAAAGAAGGGTTTGTGTTTTTGGTGTAGATTAAAGTATTCTCCTAGTCATAAGTGTTCTAAGTCCCAGTTATACCAATTGATTATTGAACCTACCTAGGAGCAGGTTTCTAAGCTAAATTGTTTGTCTTCTGATGATTAACAGAATTTTTTCGAGCAATTAGAATTAACGGATCAGGTTCTAGAGAGCCTAATATTGTCATTACATGCTTTACAAGGATTGCAAGGGCATTACACCATGAGGTTCACAGCTGTTATTGGTCATTCAGAAGTGGTTGTGTTGGTGGATTCGGGCAGTACTCACAACTTCATGGACTTCAATGTAGCAAAAAAGTTGAATTTAATAGTAGAGCCTAGTACTGCATTGCGTGTTATGGTGGCAAATAGAGTTCGATTATCTACTCATGCATTATGTCGAGTAGTGAACTGGGAAGCACAAGGATATAAATTTACCACTGGTTTCTTACTTTTATCTATGAGGGGTTTCATTTTGGTGCTTGGTATTCATTGGTTGTTGTCTCTTGGACCAATTGTATGGAATTTTGCCAATTTGACAATGCAGTTTACATACATGGACCAGAATTGTGTGTTGCAAGGCATAGTGCCGAGTTCACTTCAGATTGTTCCTAGTGGACAATTTGCTAAATGTTTGAGTCTGGTAGGAAATGGTCCAAGTCCCATGTTTTTAACTTTAGGTGCTTAGGCTAAACTTACAGTACAACTAGGGCCGATTGCACCAGAATTGCTAGGACTTCTTGATGAATTTCAGGATAATTTTCAAACTCCTACAGACTTAGCACCGCCTCATTTACACAACCATAGGATCCCTTTAGTGGACGAGTCTAAGGTCGTTAAGGTGAGACCTTATCATTATCCAGCCATTCAAAAGACTGAGATCGAGAAATTAGTAAACGAAATCCTGGAAGCTGGGATCATTCGCGATAACAACAGCCCATTCACATCGCCTGTAGTGATGGTTAAAAAAAAAGATGGTAGTTGAAGGTTCTATGTGGATTATAGACAACTCAATCAATTAACTGTCAAGGATCGTTTTCCCATTCCTATTATTGAAGAGCTCTTGGACGAATTGGGGAATGCATATTTTTTTCTAAGCTAGATTTATGCTCGGGCTATCACCAGATTCGGATGTAGGAACCGGGTGTGTATAAACCTACTTTTAGAACTCATGCTGGACATTGTGAATTCTTGGTCATGCCATTCGGCTTAACCAACGCTACATCCAGTTTTCAATCTCTAATGAATTCAGTCTTTCGATCCTTTTTAAAAAGGCCAGTTTTGGTTTTCTTTGATGATATACTTGTGTACTATAGGAAAAATGGACTGAGCATCTACTTCGCTTGTGAAAGGTACTCCAAGTGCTTTGATCTAACCAGTTGTATACTAAACGCTCTAAATGTAAGTTTGGGGATACCCAAGTAAAGTATCTTGGTCATGTGATTTCTCAAGGAACAGTTAGTATGAATCGAGCTAAGGTGGAGGGTGTTCTCAAATGGTCGTCTCCCAAGTCAGTCAAGGAATTGAGAGGGTTTCTTGGGTTGTCGGGGTACTATAGGAGGTTTATCAAGGGGTATGAGTTGGCTAAGCCTCTTACTACGTTACTGAAGAAGGATGTTCCTTAGCAATGAACAGATTTGGAGCAACTTGCTTTTGATCAACTTAAGGTTGCGGTGTGTCAGGCTCCAGTTCTAGTCTTACCAAATTTTCAAGAATCATTTTGCGTTGAGACAGATGCTAGTGGCCAAGGGGTAGAAGTGGTGTTGTAACAAAATGGTCGACCAGTAACCTACTTTAGCAAGGCGTTAAGGGTTAAATATCAGCCTTTGTCTATATATGACAAAGAAATATTGGCAGTTTTGTTGGCCATTAAGAAATGGCATCCGTATTTAGTTAGTCGCCATTTCTTTATTGAAATTGATCATCAAAGTCTAAAGTTCTTGTCTGAACAATAGGCTATTGCACCCTACTAGCAGAAGTGGGTTGCTAAGATGTTGGGGTATGATTACTCCATTTCATATCGGAAGGGCTCCCAAAATACGGTGGCTGATGCTTTGTCTAGGAAATCATCTGATGCTACTTCTCAACTGTTCTAGTGCACAGGCAGCTTGCCTTTTTTATGGTCAACAATTTGGGATAGTATCCTAGCTTCATATTTGACCGATATAAAGTTTTCTACGTTGTGCCAAGAAGTCGAACAACAGCCTAGGTTGCATTCTAAATATTCATGCCATGGAAATTTTTTGCGCAGGAAGGGTAAGGTAGTGGTGGGTCATGATATCTCTCTTCGCAAACAAATTTTTGCTCTCTTTCATGACAGTGCGGTAGGAGGCCATTCTGGTATTCATGCCACTCGACATTGAATTTTTGCTTTGCTCTACTGGAAGGGTCTCGTGAAAGATGTTAAGCAGTTGGTAAAGAAGTGTGTTGTGTGCCAATGATGTAAAATTGATACATCTACTTCAAATGGTCTACTACAGCCTTTGCCTATACCCGATCGTGCTTAGGCTGTCATCAGTATAGATTTTATCGAAGGCTTACCTTTGTCTCAGGGCAAATCCACCATTCTTAGTGTGATCGATCGTTTGACTAAGTACAATCATTTCATAGCTTTAGCTCACCCTTTTACGCTTTGACCGTTGCTCAAGAGTTTCTTCAACATGTTTATAAGTTACATGGTGCCCTTGAGGCAATAATATCTGACAGAGATAAGGTTTTCTTAAGCCACTTTTGGCAGGAGCTGTTCGGCATCTTGCCACCAAATTGAAGATGTCCACTGCTTATCATCCGCAAACAGATGGGCAGACTGAGATCCTTAACAAATGCCTGGAAGGTTATCTACGCTGCAAGGTTGGTGAAAAACCTTCATCTTGGTTGTCATGGCTTCCGTTGGCAGAGTGGTGGTATAATACTACATACCAATCAGCTATTCAAACTACTCCTTATGTGGCTCTTTATGGCTAGGACCCGCCTCTTCATTTACCTTATTTGGCAAGTGCTTCTCCAGTTGCTAACGTTGACCGTACTTTTACAACACCGAAAAGCTTTGCATAAAGTTTTGAAGTTTCACCTCTCGCGTGCTCAGGATCGAATGAAACAAATGGCAGACAAACATCGATTAGAGAGGGAGTTCCATGTGGGTGATCTCGTGTACTTGAAGTTGTAGCCTTATCGCCAGCATTCCTTACGTAAGTTCAGAAACCAGAAGTTGTCACCTCGTTATTTTGGTCCCTTTCCAGTGGAAGCTCGCGTTGGTCAAGTTGCTTATAGACTTTCACTACTAACTTCCGCTCGCATCCATCCCACCTTTCATGTGTCTCAACTGAAGAAGCATATTGGGTCAGCAGTAAGTGCTTCTTCTTTGCCACTAGTGGGTTCCGATGGCGCTCTCCTCAAAACACCAATCCGTATCTTAGATAGACGCATGGTGAAACAAGGTAATCAAGCTGCTGTCGAGATTCTAGTTGAATGGGCTGACACTTTTCTAGAAGACTCTACTTAGGAGAATTTATCGGTGTTTCAACGACGTTTCCCTACATTTGATCCTTAAGGATAAGGATCCATTTTAGGGAAAGGGTGTTTGTTAGGGAATAAGCGATGGTTCTTAGTATTTTCATATTTTCGTTATTGCTGTTATGTTCTTTTGTTCGAAGGCTGCGTTTTATTTTTGTTATGTTGTTGTTTACACTTTAGAATTAGTAAAAAGGTTCGTTTTGCTGGAAACATTATTATCAAAACAGAACGGTGGAATTTACTGTTATCGTTGTGATAGTCTGTTATTTGGTCACCTTTTATACCTGTAACCAAGGGGGAAGCGGTTATGAATAGAGATTTTTGAATTTCAGTATTCTCTCTTCTTTTTTCTCTCTTCTTCAATCTTTCGCTCTCTTTTCTATCTTCTTAATCTTCTACTGTTTCGATCTATCCCTTAACACTGAAAATGTTAAATGGGAACCACCTGATGAAGACACGATTAAGATTAATTTTGATGCCTCTTTTCATCAGGAATCAAACACTTCAAGAGCAGGTATTATTGCTAGAAATAAAGAGGGATTTTTAATGGTAGCATGTATTTACTTGAGTAAAAATATAGCGACGCCTGTAATGGCCGAAGCCTGGGCGTGTTTGCATGCTGTCAAATTTGGGGAATATATGGGCTTTCGAGATATCTGTGTGGAAAGAGACTCCCTGTTAGTAATCAAAGGGATTAACGATGCAAAAGATGACAAATTTCAAATCAGTAATGTCCTCAAGGCAGTCCAAAACAAAATCAACAATTTCACACAAATAAAGTTTCAATTTGTACCTCGTCTGGCTAATAGCGATGCGCATACTTTGGCCAAAGCAGGATGGCACCACGAATAACCGGAATACTGGATACAGGAAGCCCTAACTTTTACCTTTGGTGCTGATGCAGTTTAGGGGCTCATAGGTTAAGGAAATTGATCGAATGTGTCTTTTTTTAATTCAGTTTAGGGTTTCTTTTCTTGCTTTTTGGATTAAGTATTTGACTGTTTTGTTTTTTCTTTTATTTGATGGTTTTAATGGTGCGCCGTTTGGGTGCCTAATTGAAGGTGAACAAGTACTCTGTGTTAGGTGATAGGAATAAGGCTGTTTTTATTCCTTTAATTTTGATTTCTTAGTAATAAAATCATGCCTTATATACATATTAATTTAAAAAAAAAAAAACACTCTCAGTCAATTTATATAAATGTTTACTTATTGTAACATTAATATACGAACACATTTTCCGTATAGAAAAACTCAATTACCTAAAGATTAATTTACCAAATCAAATATTCATATTAATTTTCGGTATTGAAAGTATAATTTAGTAAAATTATAAGGAATAACGATTTTTTTCGCGCTTCAAGTTTATAAAAAAAAAATAATTGTATTTTAGCTCTTCATTTAATTTTCTATCTATTTTAACCTTTAAACTTGTAATTTTTTGTCAAATCTCTCCAAAATAGATGAAAAAAATTAATGTTCTTAACTTTGTTTATGTGGTATACACGTGGATTGCCACGAATATGGCACGTCGACATTTAATTAATTTTTAAATTTAAAAATATTACAAAAATATATTTTTTATAGCTTTTAAATAATTTTGAAGATTTTTAATTTTTAAAAATAGTTTTTATAATTTTATTAATTTTAAAAATATTTAAATGCTGACGTGTCATCCACGTGTATTCAATGTCAATAAAGTTAAAAAAATATTATCTTTTTCATCTATTTTAAAGTGATTTGATAAAAAAACACAAGTTTAAAAATTAAAAGAGACGAAACTTAATATGAAAGTTTAAAATAATTTTTTTTAAAGGTTAGAGGGCCAATAAATCATTATGTCAAATTATAACTCTACATAATTATATATGATGGAATAATTTTATAATGTTATCTTTTAAAATTACGATTTTTCTATTTTGGTTAAATATATATATTGAGTATTAAAATTTTAAAATAATATGAAATTTTAAAATTTTAAATTAATATTTAGATAACCATAATTATTTTTTTAAAAGATACTTTTAATATATATATATATATATATTTAAATTTGGAAATCGTTATAAAAATAAAGTATGGGTGTTTGTTTCTTAAATAATATTATATTAGGCATGCTTTTAAATTATTATGCATCTTTTAACTTTATGATCTTTTTAAAAATTGATATAAATCTTCAACTTTTTTTTTTAATCGGTTTGGTATTAAAGGAATGGACCTAAAAAAACAGCCAAGTCCAGAAAACAAACAACCAATCGGACCCCAAAGACAAGAGCCCTAGTCCAAAACTAAACACAGCCAAATAAAATCGAAAAACAAAAAAAACAACAACAAAATATCTGCAAAAAACCTTAAATCAGTAAAGTACTCTAGAAGTTTCCCTAAACAGACTTGTTTCACATACCCACAGAGAAGAACTAAACTACAATAAGATCTTCCCCATTAACAGAAAATATCGGGAAGGAGACTGAGGCATGCATTACCAGACGAAACAAACATCCTCAATCTAAAAAAACATGAAGTAAATTTGATGTCTATGGTGGCCAGTGGGAGCGATGATTGGAGGCTGCTAAATTAAAATCTTTCATCAGAGTATCCGCGACCCAAAAACAGTCTTCTAACCTTCGCAAACCCTCTGCCGCCATTGCATGAACGATGGATTTTCCCTTGCGCGCAACGAAATGGAAATCACACTCCGAGAAGTTCCTAGTAGAAGCTTTCAAATCCCAGGTAACCAGTCGAGTTTTTAAGTAGTCTTCCTCATTTGAGTTGATGTTGTTAGTGACTATTCTGGAGTCACTTTCAGCAATAACGTATCTGAAGCCCATCCCCGACGCAAACTGGACACCGTGTAACAGTGCGGTTGTTTTAGCCAAAGCTACGGTCCTTACGAGGTGATGGACTCGAAAACCTGAACCCAATTTCTCATTCATATGCAAGCCCAATTTAGCAATATTAATGGTTTAGTGGCCACTGGAATAGTTGACTTTCCTTTTATTGATTCTTGGATTTTGTGAAGCAATCCCAGATTATTCCCTTGAATTAAGGAAATAAATTGAGATTCCCTTATATTCCTCATCTCATGCCTGTTATGAACGTGAGGAATAAGATGCCAAAAGATTTAGAGGAGGAGAAGAGAGAGTTTTAGTAATGAGAAAATTTCACAATAGGTTTTTGCATGCCCATGAAACCCGTTTCACTTTCCTTTTAATAGTTCACTAACAGAAATCAATAACCAACCAATAATAAATTCATTTTTAAGCTATCGCATAATTATCTAGATCACGTGGTGCTTTCCTCATCCTAGTGCCTCTGCGTGGCTCGGCAACACCTTCAATGTTGGCATCCTCCACGTTGGACCCTGGAATCGTAACAAGACCCCCTTCGGCAGAAGAAACCTTATCTTCAAGGTTTGTGGCAGACTCAGGCTGGCCTCCCAAGAATAATGGCAAAGGAGTGAACTGATGGCTAGGCTGGCCGCGGCAGGGTTTTAGCTGCGATACGTGGAACACTGGGTGAATTCGGGTGGAGTCGAACAGCTCCAATCTGTAAGCTACAGAACCAATGCGTTGAACCACATTATAAGGACTGAAGAAACGTGGACTCAACTTTTGATGACGGTGCAAACGAAGCGAGAGGTGACGATAAGGTTGAAGATGAACAAATGCCCAATCGCTAACCGCTAATTCCACCTCGCTTCGCTTCTTATCAGCTTAAGTCTTCATGTGCAATTGAGCCTGCTGTAAATTGTGTTTTAGCTAGCGTAAAATCTCATCCCTGTCTTGTAGAATAGAGTCGACCTGAGGGTTTCCGGAACCGCCTTCCACATAAGAAACCAGTATGGAAAGATCTTTTCCATACAATGCTCGAAAAGGAGTCATGCCGGCGGATGCCTGAAACACCGTATTGTACCAAAACTCAGCCCAAGCAAGATAGTCTTTCCATTTCTTTGGTTCATCCCCAGTCATACAGTGAAGATACATTTTAAGACAGCAGTTCAGCGCTTCGGTTTGTCCATCCGTTTACAGATGATACGCGGAGCTGAGGCAAAGGTCAGACCCTTGGAGCTTGGCTAGTTCCGTCACACCGTGCTAAGAAAAATAGGATCCCGATCACTCACAATCGTACGAGAAATCCCATGCAACTTGATAACGCCTTGAACCATTACTTTAGCGATACATAAGGCATCGTAATTGCGCAGAAGGGCAAAGAAGTGACCGTACTCAGTAAGCAATCGACCACAACCAAAATTGCCTCCTTACCATTAGACTTAGGCAAGCCCGTGATAAAATCTAATGAAATATCATCGAACACTTGTGCCGGAATCGGAAGAGGTTGTAGTAGCCCTACCAGTGTACGACTGTCACTCTTCATACGCTGGCAGGTTTGGCAAGTTGCCACAAATTATCGAACATTGTGTCTCATCCCCTGCCAATAGAAATTGCTGGATAAGCGCTGGAAAGTCCTTGTAATGCCGGCATGTCTGCCCATTATAAAACTGTGAAACTCACGTAACAACCGAGAACGCAAAGCAACCTCATGTGGAATGACGTGTCTATGAAATAACAGTAGCCCTTGGTGTGCCGTGTAACCTGGAGAAACTTGATTGCCGTTTTGAACGTCAAGAAGCAGAACTGAAAGTACAAAATCGATCCGAGTAGCTATGCGACTATCATCCAAGATACCAAAGGTAGATTGAGTAAAATCGAGCAACTGAGCATCCACTTTACGAGATAAAGCATCAGCGATAGTATTCAATTTACCCAGACGATACTTAATTTTGAAGTCAAAGCCAATCAATTTGATAAGCCATTATTGTTTTGGGGTTTAGATTGTTTGCTGAGTCAACTCTCGCAATGCCTTTTGGTCAGTAAGAATCACAAAACGGCGACCCAACAAATACTGACGCCACTTGCCCACTACTTGTGTTGTAGCGAACATTTCCCTATGATAAGTCAAAGAAGCCTGCATCCGTGGACTAAGTTTCTAACTAAAGAAAGCCAAAGGTCGATTGTCTTGTGTTAAACCGGCACCACTTCCCACTCTGAACGTGTCGGTTTCAACCACTATTCAAAAAATGTAATATCGATGCGGAACATAAAGCAGCCTTGAGTTGTACAAAAGCTAGCTAAGTGGCTTCGGACCATACAAAGACGTCACATTTCTTCAACAAGTCAAAAATAGGTGCAGCGATAGTGGCATAGCCACGGATAAATCGGTGATAATATCTGGATAGTCCTAAGAAAGCACGGACTTTGCGGACAGAAGAAGGCACCGGCCACCTTTGTATGGCAGCAACTTTGGTTGGGTCCATTGCAAGTCCCGCCTGGGAGACTATATGGCCTAAATACTCAACAAATTGTTGGCCGAAGGAACACTTGGACATCTTAGCCACAAATCCATGGGATTACAAGACTTGAAGAACCACACGCAAATGCTGCATATGATTGGACCATGTTGCACTGAAAACCAAAATGTCATCCAAAAACATAAGCATGAACGTCCGAAGATAAGGGCGAAAGATCTCATTCATTGTAGCTTGAAACGTCGAGGGAGTATTCGTTAAGTCGAAGGGCATAACGAGAAATTTATAATGGCCCTCGTGCTTACGGAATACCGTTTTGTGGATATCTTCGGAGCGCACCCGAATTTGATGATAGCCGGCTAACAAATCAAGCTTCGAAAAATAAGAAGAATTGCCCAATTCATCAAACAATTCATCAGCTGTAGGGATAGAAAACTTATTGCAGATAGTAATCGCATTCAAAGCATGGTAGTCCACACAAAATCGCCATGTACCATCCTTCTTACGGACCAACAACACTAGAGATAAAAAGGGACTTGTACTTGGGCGAATCTGGCCCATCTCGAGCATATGTCGAACTTGATTCTCAATCTTGGTTTTTTGAAAATGAGGGTACCGATAAGGTCGCACATTGACCGATTTGCTCGCGGGATCCGAATGAATAGCATGGTCCATCTTGCGTAGGGGTGGTAGAGTAGGAGCTGATTAGAAAATAGGAGCAAACTCATGAAGGGACCTAGTCATTGGGAATCCGAGGTCTCGACCAACTGAAGGTTAAAAAACTCAGCAATAGCACCAGTATGTGACATCCGACGAAGAGCATAGAGATGAACTAGTTGCGGAGGAAGGCCAGATTCGCCCTGCCAACAATTCTGAGAGTTGTCACAAGTAAATTCGAATATCAACTGAGAGAAATCCATAGTGACTGGCCCAAGAGTAGCCATCCAAGCCACCCCCAACACAACATCGGCATCTGCCAACGGTAAAATATAGAAATCCGTAATCAACTTGGTACCTTAAACGGAGACGTAAACATTACGAGCACAACCTTTATTTTGTAAACGTTGGCCATTACTAACCAGCACAGTAAAATGAGTAGCCGTCATGGGTAAAGCCAAATGCTTTGCGACTCGAAATTGAATGAAATTATACGTACTCCCGCCATCAATGAGAATACGAACCTGCTTGCCTTGAATTGTTCCCAGCACACGAATCATGGTTGGAGTATGATAACTCGCCAGTGCATGAAAGGAAATAGTAGAATGCTCTGAGGGAAGAGTGTTCTCAATATCACTGGTGTCCGAAGTTGGGGGTGGCGAATCTAATAGAGTATCCGGAAGTATTTCATCATCAAGCAGAAATGGTTGGTGAGTCTTACATTTGTGGCCCGGAGTATAACGGTCATCACAATAGTAATACAACCCTTTCAACCGTCGCTCGTGTGCTTCAACCGAGGAAATACGTCGAGCAGCTAGTGGGGAAATTAGAAGCTGGTCTAAGGGTAGAGGTCTACCTGGCTGGCCCTTCGAATCATGTGGCAGGGACAAGGGAGTCGGCAACAAGGGCGGTAATTTCAAACTAGGAACTCTACCAGGCGGGCGATGATCCTGTAATCGAGCTTCATGAAATCTAGCGAACGCTTGAACCTCAATCATGGAATAAGGACAATGAGCCAATACTTCATTCTTTATATCTGCACGAAGGCTGGACGTGAAACAATCCAATAAGAATTCGTCGAATAAATTAGATGTATGCAGAGCCAACTCAAAACGGGTTTGATAATCCGCAACTGTAGTGGTCTGCATGAACTTGGACAACTAGCCCGCAGGAGACTAGATTTCCACGATCGTAAATCATTTACAGATTGCGTCCACAAGATGATTCCACCCAGCAAGTTATTTCTGCCGTTGCATCCACCTGAACCATTTCTTTGCTATCCCGGACATCCGAAATGAAGCCATCGTAACACGATAATGATCCTCGGTACCGTAGAACTTGAAAATTTTTTGAGCCGAGGCGATCCACTCCTCGAAATCATTACCGGTGAAGAGAGGCAGCTCAATCTGAACTGGTTTAGGCGAAAAAGGAAAGCTGTCCTTGGTGTGTGGACGCAGTTTCGCCTTGCCCTTCTACATGGAACTATCAGCAATAAGATCTCCGGAAGCAGAAAGTGGCAGAGACATCCCCAACTGAGAGGCTATAATCAGTGTTGTTCACCATGATCGGAGACTCAATGAAAGCACCAAAAATGTTATGAACGTGAGGAATAAGACGCCAGAAGATTTAGAGAAGGAGGAGAAGAGAGAATTTTAGTAATGAGAATTTCACAATAGGTTTTTGCATGCTCGTGAAACCCATTTCCCTTCCCTTTTAACAGTTCACTAACAGAAATCAATAACCAACCAATAACAAATTCATTCTTAAGCTATCACATAATCATCTAGACCACGTGGCGCCTTCTTTATCCTAGTGCCTCTGCGTGGCTCGACAACACCCTCAATGCTGGCATCCTCCACGTTGGACCCCGGAATCGTAACAATGCCTATCTTTGGGATTTTCATAACTGGAATTTTTTCCATCATTATCCTTTACCAACCACCTACTCTTCCATGCCATACTTATTATTTGTGCTTGAAGGGATATATGCCACTGAAAAATAAACTCATGTTGGGGATTAAGGGCTTGAATCGGGCTGTAGCTTTTGCAATTTCTTAATTTGCCACATAGAAAGCAAAAAAGAGTTAATTTTTCATAAGCAAAATTGATATAAACTGATGTACTGTTAGGGAGTGTAAGTCTTTTTTTTCTCTTCAATGGTTGGCTAACATCAACTCGAACTCGTACTCGCATTTTTCCTTTGTATTCCATTTGGACAGTCGAGGTATCATACTCCAAAGACCCCAATAAAATTCTCCAACTGTCTTGAAACTGTTTTTTACATAAAACCATGAGGAAGGTCATTTATAAGAACCCAAAAATCAATCGATGATAAATGAATAGAGGATTTTCCCCTTTCACCAATTAGTGCAATATCAACAGATGAGAATTAAAATTCCATGATCCTTTCTTCATAGCTCGAACCACATTTACTTCGAAATAAAATCAGAACATGAATCTACCATTTTCCAGATCTGAGATGGATACTCCACCAACAAGATGCCAAACTTTTGCCAGAGTCAACCTTATTGCTTGGAAATGCACTACACTTGAAGTGAGGAAAGTTCCCACCAAATAGTGTGCATAGGATGTGACATTATTCGCAGTTTCAACCCTAGCTGAATAGATTCTTCCTATGCATCTTCTAAAGATAAGCTTGCTATTGAATTCTCCATTTTCTAAGACTATTGAAGAAAACGTGATCATAAAAATTGGGAAAAAAAGAAAAAAGCAAGATAAAAAAAAAATGCTAACAAGCAGAAAAGCTTGTCAAAAGACAGAGAGAAGAGTGTGTCAAAAGACAGAAAAAATATTACTAAAGTTTCATATTTAAATTCTATACCTTACGTATAAATCTTCAACTTTTAACTTTTAAAATATAATATAGGCTTTAATTAAAATGCCTTTTTAAATTATAATGTAGGTCATAGTTAACAATTAACAGTATATTAAAAGTAGAAATAAAAGATTATAAATATGTGATTTTAAAAAAAAAAGAAGATTTTAAATATCTTCATAAACTATATTAAATATTAATAGAATGTATACCATTAATAATTAATTTTGTAATAATTTGATTATAATACTGTATTTAAGTACTGGATATTTAAAACAATGAATATTTTTAAAACATTGATTATTTTAAAATGTTTGAAACTATGTGTCTAAACTATCTACAAAATAATGATAAGCTACAAATTAAAATAAAAGAATGTTGAAACTGAAATGCAAAATAAATAAAGAGATATTTAAGATTTTTTTTTTCACTCAATTGGGTACTTGAATTGTTAAAATGTATAAAAAAAAAAGGGGCTAGGGTGGATCTAGAGGGGCAAGCAAGGGCCCTACCTCTTAAAATAGAAAATTTTTCATTAGGCTCTTTATAATTTATAAAATTTTAAATTAGTAATGGTAAAATTGTACATTGAACCCTTAAAAAATGATAATTTTGATTTAATCCTTTAAAAATTATAAAGATATAAACTATTAAAATAATGAAATTGTATTTTTATTATCATAAAATATATAATGTAATTTCGCCTCTCCCCTCAAAAATTTTTTTTTGACTTCTCCCCTACCTCCTCAAGTCATTTCTACATCCACCATTGAAAAAGGCCCCTTGACTGTAAATTGTAACATTTGACCATCAAAGTTATGGAAAAAATTATAAAATATTTTTTTGGTATGATAATTTTTATAATTTTTTTACGAATTATATATGTCTTTACATTTTTTATAATTTTTTTTATGATTTTATAAATTTTTATATTTTTTTTCTATATTTTATTATTTTTTATAATTTTTATGATTTTTATAATATTTAATAATTTTTATATTATTTATTAAAACTTAATAATTTTTATAAATTTTATTTTTTTTACTCTTTTTTGCTACATGTCATATTATGGTTGTGACACGTGGTGGATTTAACTGAAAAAATAAAGGACAGTGACTATTTCTGGACGTACTAACATCTAGAGTATGAATATTGCAATAAAAGATAAAGAATTGAGATATGTCTACAAGTATATGGGTCAGGTTGTAATATAGTTTTTACAATGAAGTAGGTGTAACAACTCAATATTTAGTGGACTCGAAAATAGTGGTTCGGGACCATTAAATTCGGCGACTGAGTTTAAAATTTATTATTTATTATTTATGAGTTAAGTGTGATTTTAGAAAGATTTTTAAATTAATGATTTGTGTTCTAAAAAAAATTATTAGGTTAAGTGGTACCGAAAACGAGGTGTTGAGACCTTGATTTCATAAATTGAGCCGTAAATATTTTTATAAATATTTACGGAGTGTCATTAAGATAGTATTAAAGTTTTGTTAAAAAATTTTAACATTTTGATAATTAATTAAGTAAAAATGACTAAATTAAAAAAAGTGTAAAAATGCTAATTAAAAGAAATAGTGATTAAATAGCTTAAATGGTAAATAAGAGAGGATTTAAGAAACAATTTGGCATAAAGATATGGCTGAGGCGGCATAAGAGTGCGAAAAACAATAAACTAATGTGAACTAATGGTAAAATTGTAAATTTAGTGAAATTAAATTTAAATATATTGAAATCTAAAGAATTCTAGGCAATTCTTCTTTAATTCCCATCCAAAAACAGTCGTTAGAGAGCTTCTCAAGTTAGTTTTTTATATTTTTATATTTTTATTTCATTTAAGTTTAATTCTTGTTTTTTTTTTTGAAATTTTTATATTTTTGAGACTTTTATAATTAGATCCAACTATATAATTTATTAGTTTTTGATTTTATGGGCGGTTGTAAAAGTTACCATTGATGAGTGTTGGATGTTTATGATGAATTAACATGGATTTAAAGATTTAATTCTGTTATATGATGATTTTATCAAGTAATTTTATGGGAAATTAATTTTAGAACTAAATTGTGAAAAAGATTAAATCTTGGGGGTTGGTATTAAATTTTGTTTATCAAAAGCTTTGTAATAGTTTAGAATATTTAGGTAAAGTGCTACTTGAGAAAAATTAGCTTATTTGATGGGCTAATTAGTGAGGGATTAAAATGTAAAAACTATAAAATTAGGGTAATTGTGTAATTTTAAAATTTAAAGGGTATAAATTGTGAAGTGGACTGAAATTGAAATATATGTTAATGAATAAAAAATTTTATGTTTTAGATCAAGAGCCTGTAGATCAATGAGAAAAAGGGAATTTAACTGAATAGTTCTTGAACTATTGCTAATTTTACAACTCAATCTCGGTAAGTTCGTACAGTTAAACTTTAATTTTTATTTATTATCTTGATGAATGTTATGATTTATTTAGCTATATTTATTGTTGAAAATAAATTATTGTTAAATTATGAAATTGAATTAAATGATCAAAATGAGTGGAATGCAGGATTGAATACAATCGGATTGCGACAAAGGATGAATTGACGGTAAACGCCAAGGATGAATTGACGGATAAGATAATGGTTAAACCATGGCAATGCTTATTTGTAAGACCATAGATGAGCTATGGCATTTTAATGAAAAAATCAAACCTGGGTTATGACACTTTGAATATAAAATCATGGTTAGAACATGGCAGTATTTATAAGTAAAGACCATAGTTGGGTTATGGCATTCTAATGATAAGACCATAACTAGGTTATGACACTACGAATGTAAGACTATGGTTGGGACATGGCAATACATGTGTAAGACTGTAGTTGGATTATAGCATAAATAAAATAATGTATTTATATCCGTAAGTTGTTCCTTGATCCAGTAAGAGTTGGTAAAAGGCCTATGTGAATGAATTGAACGATATATTTATTTTTAATGATATTAATATGAAAAAATGTGTTCATTGACTTATATTGTATTTGACATGGAGAATGATTTATTTACAAATTAGTTTATTGTATTAAGTTTTGTAAGATCAATGTTTAACCTATTAAACTTACTAAGCTTCATTAAGCTTACTCGTGTTGTTTTACGTTCTTGTAGATAATGAGTAATTGGGAGATCGAATCAATACATCAAGTCACACTGTCCAGTTTAATCTGGTAGTTTTTGAAATGTAAATTTTTATTTATATGACATGTATAGGGTTGGTTTGGCGATGAAATAGTTTGAATTATGGTTGTCAATCTTAAATGTTTATGTGTGTAATTAGTAGTAGAATTTGATAAATCAATGAAATGAGTTAAATTAGTAAGTATAAGTAATTGATGTATATTTAATGTTATATAATGTTTAGAATATGTATTGGTTTGTTTTAATTGTTTGATTGGGATATATTAGTGTATTTAAATGTTGTGTGTAGGTTGATATAAAAAAGGGTGAGAAAAGTGGGGCTTATTTTCATCCACATGGACAGAGGGATGGGCATGTGTCTTAGCCGTATGTGAGCCACACGGTCTGATCACACGGGCGTGTGCCTCTTGCACTTAGAAAAAATTTTAAAGTTTTGCGAAAATTTCCTGACTATCTGGTTTAGTCTCGATTCACTTCTAAGGTGTACACTAGGCTTCGAGGGTCCATCTAAGGGATACTATGAGTGTTTTATAATTGATTCTTAATAAAATTAACAAAAGTTGTGATATATTCGTATTAAATCTGTAAAGTTTGGTAATGCTTTATAACCCTGTCCCGGCTACGGATAAGGATTAGGGGTGTTACAGTAGATAAGTACTCCAAGGATCATAACCATGGGAGGCTAGTACTAAATTAATGTTAACCTAAATGTAAATAAAATTAATTAGTAGTTTAAATAAATTATAGTATAATGAAACATAAAGAATTTTTTTTGAATTTTTATAAATGAAGAAATAAAATATGCATTAAAAAAGTATATTTCAAAAAACTTAATTTATAAAATTAATTAAATTTATAAATGAAGAAATAAATGAAGAAATAAAATAAAAACTTAATTTATAAATGAAGAAATAAAATATGCATTAAAAAAGTATATTTCAAAAAACTTAATTTATAAAATTAATTAAATCTAGACATGGGTGATTAGCTTGCTTTTGTGATTATAACTAATTCCTATTTTAGGTTTTTATTTAATCAACTAGTCGTTACCCTAGCAGAATCTCTCGATCTTCCACTAAACTAACGAGTCGACAAGAACTATTTATCTCTCAACCACAATCTAGGCTCGTTCAAGCTTATGGTGTTAATGGATAGGCCATGCTAATTTTGGGTTAATTTCAACCTAAATGACTTTCGAGGGTCTTCAAGTCTAGGATTTAAGTTCTTTCTTTTCCAAATAACTGATCTGTTAAGAAAACTCTATATAACGATTAGTTAATCACACCCCCACTTGCTAATCCCCTATAAGAAGATTAGTTCCTCATGGAATTTATAAACTTCATAAACTCGACAATAAAGATAGGCATAAAGAATAAATCAAGATTAGAGTTTAGAGAATCATGTTTGTATAAATTGATAAAGTCTAATAATCCTCAAATGTTTGATTGTGTTTACAACGCAAGT
This sequence comes from Gossypium stocksii, assembly GCA_020496765.1. Lineage (NCBI taxonomy): Eukaryota > Viridiplantae > Streptophyta > Magnoliopsida > Malvales > Malvaceae > Gossypium > Gossypium stocksii. Next base: position 96,564,593 of record CM035632.1, on the reverse strand, counting down.
TCTCCAAAGAACACGAACCAAACAGAACTAAAAAGAAATCTAAATTGGGAAAAAATTGAGAATATGATAGTTGTCCCCCAATGAGTGTTTTAAGAGCCTATTTATAGAGTTAGAGTTGCCATCGTCCTCAACCTTAGGTCAGCTAACGCTCTCGTGTTTAACTTTTGATTGTGCAGACCAAAATGCCCTTGACTCGTAAGTGCTTCTCGTACAGGACCCATGTCACAACACCTTAGTGTCTGTGTCGCTACATCAAAAACAGTATGCTCAGATTCAGGGTGGCTTCAGGGGTGTGTCACGACATCCCTTGTCTATATTGTGACACCAAGGGTAGTCTTGAAATTCTTGTATTCTGCTCCCTATGTTGCGACATCAAACTCCCCATGTTGCAACACAGGGACCATTATTGAGTTTTATGCCCTTGGATGGTCTCTTGCACACTCACTAAGTAGATTAGCTCACCTTTAGGCCTCAGTCGACCTTTAAGGTCAATAAAAGACTCAAATTACACTTTTTATTGAATTCAAAATAAACTACAAAAACATAACTAGAACATAATGAAAATGTTTGTATTCAAGCTCTCAAAGTGCGAAAACTAGTTTAATCCGTTACATCGAATTACGGCAGATCAGGCGGTTAACTTTAATAGTCAATTGTTAAAGTTAACTGTCAAATGGTCTTTTTCAGTGGCGGATCCGAAAATACGACTTAGGGGGTAGAGGCGAAGTCAAAAATTTTTTGGGGGGTAGAATTAAATTATATATTTTTATGATAGTAAAAATGCAATTTCACCATTTTTATAGCCTATATCTTTATAATTTTTATAGGATTAAATCAAATTTTTATATTTTGGGGGCCAAAGTGCAATTTTACCATTACTAGTTTAAAATTTTATAAATTATAAAGAGCCTAAATGGAAACTTTTCATTTTAGGGGGGTTGAGTCCCTTGCCATTCGACCTTGGCCTTTTTTACGCTTTTTTACAGTTTAAGTATCCAATTGAGTGTTAAAAAAAAAAAAAAAAAAAGACAATGGCTTAATTTTTTTTTTTTTAAGTTTAAGGGCCTTTTTGATGCATTTTAGCGGTTCAAGTACAAAACTGAGTTCCAAAAAAGCAGGGGCTTAATTTTATTTTTTTTAAGTTTGAGAGTCTTTTTATGTATTTTGGCAGTTCAAGTACCTAATTGAGTGCAAAAAAAAGTAGGGGCTTAATTGCTTTTTTTTGAAAAAGTTTGAGGGCCTTTTTGCTGCATTTCGAAAGTTCAAGTACCTAATTGAGTAAAAAAAAATGCAAGAATTTAACTACTTTTTTAAAAAAAGTTTGAAAACCTTTTACACTTTTAAGCCATTTTTTTAAATTAACTTTTATAAAATAAAAAATCAATAATAATAATAATAAAACACTAATAAGAAGGAATGATACTTTAATCCAAAAAAAATTATTTTACTTAACTAGTGCATGTCTATAAACTCAAGCCATTATTGTTCTCTCCAGAAATTTTTTCTCAGATCTCACGTCAAAGAAATTATATTGTAATTTCATTAATCTTTTAATCTTTTGGATTGAGAAAATTTTATTCAAAATTGTTTTCCTGTGATAAATAATTAATATTTATGGTTGAAAAGTGATGGACTGATATATATATATATATATATATATATATAATTATTATAGTTAAGCTACTTTATTTTGAGTTTAAACTTTTCGAATTTTAATCTTCAACTTTCAGTTTCACATCAGATTTATAAAAAAGTATTAATCTTAAGAAGAAAAAATAATTAGATGTACTAATTTTTTAAAAATGGTTACATGAAATAAATCTATCTAAGAATATTAGATCATTGAACATAGATTACATGAATTTGGATAGATTCAAACTCAACTCTGGGCTTGTAATGATCTAGTTTTTAGTAATATCTAAAAAACGGTTGTGAGATCTCGTTTCCATAAATCAAGTTCGTAAATATTTAAGAAGAGTATTTATGAAGTTAAAGTATAGATAAATTGTAATTTGAATAGTCAATTTAGCTAAAATTATGGTTAATTAAGGCCTAGGGATTAAGTTATAAAAGTCTAATCCCTAAAAATTTTTAATTTGAAAAACACTTGAGGACCTAAATTACAATTACATAAAGGGGTCAAAATGTTTAATAAACCATTCTTAACCAAATATTACTGGACGGTGATATTGGTTTTTCATTAAATATGATTAGTAATTAAAATTATTATAATTCGACCTAATAAAATTGATTAAATAAATAAATTACTTAATATATATAGTTTGGTGAAAAGAAAGATGAACATTAATTCATCTTCTTCCACCGTCGAAACCAAATAAAAAGAAAGAAGAAAACCTTAAGTACAATCAAGTCCTTTTGTTGTAATTTTTGTAGATTTAGGGTTATGAGAGCTTGATTTATCTAACTCATGTACCAATTTCTAAAACTGTTAAAAATTATTGACAATTGAATGAAATTCGTGTGAAATTGTTAAAAGTTAAGCTTAGTATATGAAAAATACTAAATTGTAAAACTTAATTGTTAGTTTCATACATTAGGGACCAAATTGAATAAAATGTAAATTTTTTATGAATTTTTGGTAGGGATAGAAAATAGAGGGTCCCTAATGAGTTTTGGTGAAATCAGATTCTAATTCAAGGCCCTAAATTGGAAGTTATGCTTGTCCAATTTTAGGAACTAAATTGAATAAAATATAAAATATGTGAAATTTGGTATTTGATTTTAATTTAGTTGGAAATTGATAATTTGATATGTTTTTTTAATTATTCATAGCTAGCGACAACACTGAATCATTGACAAGGAAAAGAAAAGCGAAAATTCTTGTAATGGCCAATTTTGGGCCCGTATAAATTAAACCAAAATGAATGTCCATTTTACAACTCTTGAACCCAAAATTAAAATCCATTTACAACCCAATACCCGGATGGCCCAAATGCCTAATTAGCTAACCCAAGTCTAAAGCCCGATTACCCTAAACCCAATTACAGAAACTGACCCCTACCCATTACAACCAAACCCGATTACAGCCCAAAACCCCAAACAGACCCTAACTAAACCTAAACTAGAAACCCTAACCCGATCCAGTTACTGCCCACTTGCACTGCTGCCACTGCCCTCTGTTGCACCGCCCCGGTCACGTCGTTCTGCTCTCAGCACCGCCCAAATCCCTGCAAAGAATTAAAACGAGACAGGACAGAAAGTAGAAAGCAAAAAAGCAATTTGTAAAAGTAGAGGCTATATAAGCTGATTAAGAACAGATTGTAAGGGGTCGATTTTCCAGATCCAAAAAAAAAGAGAGGAAATAAACTCAAAACAGAAAATAAAAACGCCAGAACATTCAAAAGCAAAATAGCAGTGTTTAGCAGTAACAGCGAAGGGAACACCCCCGAATCAAGACACACACCAGAGCAGAATCGATAGTAAGGTGATTCATTTTACAGTTTTATATATATTTTCACGCATGTATTTTGAAAATAACAAAAGTAATAATAAGATATAAAAGAATAAAAAAAATGAAATTTACCTTTTTCCGGCCACCGTTCCGGTGGCCGGAACATCGGCAGACGGCGGCGCACACGGCGGTCCGATCATCGGCCGGTGACCGGACGTTGACCGGTCCGGCGACCGGAGCCCGGAGACCCCCCCTCCTTCCTTCCCCTCTCCTCTCTTCCCTTTCTCTTTTTTTTTTTCTTCCCCGGGTACCAAATGACCCAAAAACAAAAAAACTCGTCTTTTATACTAACCGACCTGGGTCGGGTCGACCCGACCCAGGTCCGCTTAGGATCCGCGCGTTGTGACGTCACTGGGGTTATTTTCAACCCCAGTCCTTCCGCTTTTCAGAGGTTTTGAAATCAAGTCTTAAATTTTTGCAATCTGGCCCGGGAAGTTGATCCGTGCTTCAATTTGGTCCCCCTGCCACGACACCGTTTTAAAAGCACGGAAAAATTGCTATTTCAGCCCTCCCAGGTTTAACCCGTGTTCAAATAAGCCCTCCTCTTTTCGTTTTTATTCTGAATTCGCCCCGAAACTTTTGACTTTAATTCAATTTCGTCCTCTTATTTCCTTTTTCGTGCTATTTTCTTTAAATTCTAGTATTATTATTATTATATTATTGTTATTTAATATTTATGTATATATTATTTACAAATACATTCTTTATTATTATTACTATTATAATTGTTATTTATTATCTCTTTGTCAATATTATTACAATATTATTTTTATTAATATTATTTGCTATATTATTGTAATTTACTATGTATGTATATATTATTAGTACATTTTGTGCTACCATTGTATTCATTTATTTTAGTATTAGTATGTGTTACATTATAAGTACATATCTCTAACATGTATATTTATTATTAGTATTTTATTTTAACCTAATTGTTAATTGTAGTATGTATATATATATTATGTATATCTTTAATATACCATAATTATTTTCTTATGCATTATATTATTTATGCTAACTTATATTTTTTTAATACTTTATTGTATATATTATGTGTATCCTCTTCATTCTATTACGTATGCATGTTTCATATTTATTTTTATTAATATATATATGTCGTACCTATCATTTTCATTATTATTATTATTATTATTATTATTATTATTATTACTATTATATCTATGTACATACTCTTTTATTACTATTATTATAGTCTTTTTATGTTATTACTATTGACTAGCTTTTTAATATGATTACGATATTATTATTATTATTTTCGTTCTTATTATTAAAGTTATTGTTTATTAATATTAGTATTTGCATTACCTATTTTGCTTAATATTTGCATATGTTTATGGTTTCTTTAATACCATCACATATAAGTTTATGTATATATCTTTCAACATTAAGCATAAGTAAAGTATTAGTATATTAATAGTCGTTTTTTTTATCTAATATGTATATATTAAATATGTTTTTAATATTCCTTTTATATATTATATATTATACTGTTAATATGTTTCGTATATATTCCCAACGTTTGGTTTATATATTTCTTATATTATATTACGCACGTATTTCTAATACCATTATTATACCTTTCTAAAACCCAGAGTTATATATTTTATATATATTTACACGTTTACCATCTTGTATTTGTATTATTCTTATCGCACTGTATACATCATTATAATTATTATTTGCATGTATTGTCATATGCTTCATATATTATTTATTTCGTATACTTTTCATCTTTATCATTACTTGTTTTTAAGGTAGCATATTAGTTCATATCTTTATTTCTACATCAATATCACTCATCTATAATCTTTTCACATTTCAGTAAATAAGGCAATATGCCGATTTTAGCATTATGCCAGTGATTTCATTGCTATTGTTGGGTGAATCACAATTGGCTTGTGTTAGAACGGGATATCCTTTTTCAAAAGAAATCAAAATTCCAAAAATGCTCGTATTCTCGATCGGATCACAACTAAGTTTTAAATTGAGATCGTGTTTTTTGAAAATTTAGACAATTCGCGTTTAAAAAGATACCAATTTTTGGGCGTCGCGGGGGTGCTAATACCTTCCCCGCGCGTAACTGACTCCCGAACCCTCTTTTTCTCTGAATTTCAACGTAGACCTAAATTGAGTGTTTCTTTTACACAAAAACGAATTTTCTTATTAGGTGCCCGATCACACCTAAGAAAAAGGATCGGTGGCGACTCCTTTGGTTTCATGAAATTAAAATTCGTTTTCAAGATTTTAAATCGCCACAATTAGCGACCTAAGCTAAAAAATTTTCGTCGCTACAGCTGGCGACTCCACTGGGGACCAGCTTTCGAGAGTCGAATCGAATCAAATGCGTTGTCAAAATTTTCGAAATGCCTTTTTCAAATTAATATTTAGTTGTGATCCTCAAAATTTTGCAAAAATCATGTACTTGCATTTCATTGTAAATATTTTCTAACTTCTTGTCTACTTGTTTTGAAGCTCTAAATTTCTAAGCTTCGGTTCTCTAAGTCTAGTTTTTAAGATAAAACGAAAGGTTTGTGAGTTTCTCCCCACACACTGTTCACGTGCATTGTTGCATAACATGAGCGCCATACCCGGGCTCCGTCCCTCTTAAGTGAAAGTAAACGCTACGCCTTCGTGAGTTAACTCGTCCCTCCGCACAGGCTAGTGAATACTTTCGGGTTACATACGACTTATGCTTTCGTGAGATAACTCATCCCTCCGCATAGGCATAAGTAAATGTAATCCCTCGAATTGATCTCGTAAGCCTGTGATGGGCTATGACCGAGGTTCTGTACTAATCTTAGTAGATGACAGTACGGACAATTCGGGTACCTTTCTAGAACCTAAAACCACATATAATGAACTGTACGAGCCACCCAATTAGAGCCATGCCGAACCTCTGTCCGTTTAGCAAACACCAAAATAGGCACACGGGAGAAATGCCTTTTACCTTTTGTACTTTTACTTTGTATAAGGGGAAGGGATTTATCTGTTAAATTGAATCGGGTAGTTTAAAATTGCTTTAATTTATTTCATTTATATCTGATCACTAACCAAGTTTGATTGTCTTTGTTTTATTCCTCATCGTGCATCATAGGCATCATAATAGGACGGTGTTGACTAAAGATTAGTTGCCAAAAACGGGTTTCAAATGGAAGAGTCAATTGTACAAACGACCGAGACAAACACCGTGGTTCGGGACTGGTCTTTGAGGACTCAAAGAGAAAAGAGAGACAGCCTGGTAGAAGGATGCATTGTCAATCTACCCGAGCGGGTGACTGTGAATGTCCGTCAAAACAACCTTGAAGACTTGGTTGGGATCTGGAATCAGTGGGATTCAGATACTCGAGGTATTTTCACCGAAAGGTACGGGGACATAGCCCATCTGATTGCTGTCAAAGTAGACGAAAGATTGATTCAAGCTATGATCAGATTTTGGGATCTGGGTTATCAGTGTTTCACATTCAACCAAGAAGATATGACCCCTACGATAGAGGAGTATGCTGCTCTGCTGCATGTCGAAAACATGCAAACCTACAAAATATATGTCAAAGAGCCCAAGCCGATGACATTCAGGAAAAAGTTAGTAAGGCTGACGGATATGACCGATGCATGGGCCGAAAAGCAAATAAAGAAAAAGAATGAAATCAGCTGCGTCCCATGGTTTTCCCTACGAGACCTAGTTTTAAACCATCCTGACATGTTGAAACGGATAAATTTGTTTGCTTTGGCTATCTATGGTTTAGTTGTCTTTCCGAAGATTCTCGGACATATAGAAGTAGCGGTAGTGGATTTCTTTGAAAAGTTGAAGCAAGGTAGCAACCCTGCCCCAACCATCCTAGCAGAGACCTTCAGATCTTTGAGCAGTTGCAGGAAAAGAGGGGAAGGACGATTCATCGGATGCGCGCAGCTACTTAACGTTTGGATTTTGAGTCACTTTTGGAAGGTAGAGCGCACACCGTTCCACATGTTTTCGAAGACATTTGCTCCGTTGGAAGCTCACCTTAAGAAAGAGTGGCCGAAGGAGGTTACTGAGCAGCATTGGGTCTCAGTGTTTCAGAACTTGCGTGCCGAGGACATAGTATGGAGAGTGCCATGGATACGCCCTTCGCTTCTGTTATACAAGGTCGGAAACCAAGATTGGATACCACTACTTGGATTGTGGGGAGGGATTGGTCGCGCTCCTCTTTTGGTTCAAAGACAGTTCTCTTCACGACAGTTTATACCCGCCACCAGTGGTCTGGCTCAGTCAGAGTTTGTTTTTGCGGGCGAAGGTTATATGAAGAAAGTCCGAGACACTGCAAAGGCTTGGAAAAGAGTTCATCTGATGAAGTTGGCTTTATATGCTGACACTATCACCCAGGACTACGATGCATGGAGAAAGCAACGGATGAGTAGTTTGCAAGTCTCATCGACAGATTACGCCTTTCAGAATCCTTTTTCGAACGAAATTCCATCCGAGCTAGAGACGGCGAGACGAGAATTCGAACGTGAAAAGACAAAAATGTTACGAGACCTTAGTGCCCTTCAAGAAGAAAACTATCAGCTGAAGATCGATGTTCAAATTGAAAGATCCAGGGCCGAGAAGGTACAAAAAGAAGCCGAGGTCGTTAGAAACGACTTAAGAGATCTTCATCTGGAAAATAAAAAGTTGAGAGGCACCATAAAGAACAGCGGGCTGGGCAAGTCGTCAGCGGAATGGAAGGAGGAATTGAGTAATGTCAAAAGTGGGATGGAATTTTGGAAAGGAAAAGCAAAGAAAGAAGAAGGAAAGGCTGCACGGGCTGTAATAGAGTTAAGAAAGAAGTCTGCCGAGCATCAAGCTACATCTGTTGAACTGATGACTAGTCGAGCTAAGCGTCAACAATTGAAAGAAATGATACGGGATTTAGAAGACACACTACAAGCTCGACAACAACAACTGGATACTCTCTTGGAAGCTTTGGAAGAAAGGAAGGGTCAGTATGATAGAGATACCCACGCGTACGAAAGAGCCCTCTGCGAAAAGGATGAAAATCTCAAATACTTGATCAACGAGATTCGTACGGCAGCCATGCACATAATGCAAATAGCGGATGAAGCCGAGAGTCTTAGTTGCCAATTCCCGCCTAGACAGAGATCGAGCATATCAGAATTCTTGGAACGGGTGAAGAATTACGGCAATGTAGCAAGGAAGTTTGTATGAAAGCTGAATCAAATGATGAAAAAATGTTTTGTAAATAGACTCTTTTGATTAATGAAATGCCTAGATAGGGGCTGTCTGGAATCAACACCGATTTTTGCATGTGCATTCATAACTAACATTTGACGTGCATTCATAATTAACATTCATTCATTCATTCATTCATCCATTCACTGCATATCCCACGATCGTTTGCTAAGAGTAGAATCATATGATGCGCAGTTGTGACATTGTAAACCTGGAATCACACCATACGTATAGAACACGTCGACAGGCTAGAGCAATGGAGGCTGAGTTTAACGAAAGAATTGAAAGGATGGAGAGAATTCAGAAAGAATTACAGGAACAGTTAGCCAGGTCGCAACAGGAGACGAGAGAGTTGATGATAAGGTCTCGGGAAGAATCCACTAAACAGAAGGACCAATTAGCTAAAATGATGGAAATGATGTCGGCCCTAGTCAAAGGGAAAGGACCTCTACAAAACCCTGAAGTTGTGAATCTTGATCAAGAACCGCCCTATCCTCCAGGGTTTACTCCACCCCACGTGACATATAGAGGATACACGCAAGGGGGACCCGCGGGCCTGGAACAACGGCCTATAACACCTCCTCCTGTAGGACAGGGAGTATTTGTGGCAAACCCAGGAACTGCTCCGGTTGATCCACCTGTCCCAGACCTAGACGACCCTGCAGAAATCGCTAGGCTAAGGATAGAGGATCATGAAGTCCAAGAAAAATATAGAAGTCTGGAGGAAAGACTTAGAGCGATAGAAGGCATTGAAGTCTTCTCGGCGCTAAACGCTAAAGAACTTAGTCTGGTACCTGATTTGGTCCTCCCTCCAAAATTCAAAGCACCGGATTTTGAAAAGTATGATGGCTCGAGATGCCCGAAGGCACATCTCGTTATGTTCTGCCGAAAAATGACTGGTTATGTCAGTGAAGACAAGCTGCTTATACATTATTTTCAGGACAGTTTGACCGGATCAGCTCTCCGCTGGTACAACCAACTCAGTAGAGAAAAGATCCGAACCTGGAAGGATCTAGCCGCAGCATTCTGTGAGCAGTACAAACACGTCTCCGATATGGTACCCGACCGCATGACAATACAAATGATGGAGAAAAAGCCATCAGAAACTTTTAGACAATATGCGCAGAGGTGGAGAGATATCTCGGCTCAGGTGGAACCTCCATTAACCAAGACCGAGATAGCAGTCCTGTTCATCAATACCCTGAAGACGCCATTCTATGATAAATTAGTGGGAAGTGCCACAAAGGACTTCTCGGATATTGTCATATCCGGTGAACTAATAGAAAATGCGGTTAAAAGTGGAAGAATGGAAGGAGAAGGTTCGAAGAAGGCAGTGCCTATGAGAAAAAAGGAGCCGGAAGCCCACATGGTGGGAACCAAAAACCGTTATGCTCCTAGTCCATATCCTAATCAATTTCGACCCCGAAATTACCCGCCACCAAACTTCTATCAACCATAAGCTCCCTATTACCAACCACCACCTCCCTATCCTTCTTACCCTGTCTATGCAACCAATAACCCGAGGCCAGCCGCCACGTTTTCTCAAAATACCGGCTCTACCCAAGGCCAACCTAGAGGAGAACCAAGGCCAGCAAGGCCTAACCCCGAGAGACCCCAATTCACTCCTATTCCTATATCTTACGGGGAACTGTACCCTAAGCTTTTGGAAAAACAGTTGATATCTCCTCATTACATGGCACCGTTGAAACCCCCGTACCCAAAGTGGTACGACCCTAATGCTAGCTGTGCATACCACGCGGGGAACCAGGGGCACTCTACGGAAAACTGCATTGCCTTTAAACGAAGAGTCCAAGGACTAATCGATGCGGGTGTCTTACGCTTCGACGGTACTAGTGGTGCGACCGAAGACCCGTTCCCAAATCATGCTGAAAGAAATGTAAGTGCAGTGGAGGAAATAAGTGAATTGCAAACCAGAAGAGTCGTTTCGGAAATAAGCACACCTTTGCAAAGAATCTGGGAGGTGTTGCTCGAAAAAGGGTTACTCTGTCGTCTTAGAGGAGTAACCGAGAAAAGAAATCTGAAAAGTCAAAATTTTTGTGACTTTCATGAAGTCATAGGACACAATATCCAATCTTGTGAGCAATTTAAAGAACTACTCCAAGGCATGATGGATAGCAAAGAGATTGAAATCTTCAACGGAAAAAGAGAGGCCGATGAAGGAGAAATATGTGCCTCTGATGGTCAATCATCGGATCTCCCTTACACTGCTGAACGACCATTGATAATATATTATGATGCGAGGAGAGAACCAGTAAAACCAAAAATGGTAATTGAGGCGCCATCGCCTTTTCCGTACCAGGATAGTAAGGCAATACCTTGGAAGTACGATGTTAATATCGTCACTCCTGAAAGTGAAAAAGCCCAAGGCACGGCTAAAAATATCGGAGAAGTTGGTCACTTTACCCGGAGTGGAAGATGCTATTCCAAAGAAGTTGAACCAGCAAAGAGGAATAATGATGCCAAACAAAAGGGAAAGGCACCCATGTTTGGGGCTGAAGTTGAATCGGAAAGTCCGCCCGAGCGACAAGAGACTAAAAGGCCTGTGAACGAAGAAGAAGCACAGGAATTCTTGAAATTCATTAAATACAGTGAGTACAACGTGGTTGAACAATTAAGTAAACAACCTGCACGTATTTCGGTATTATCCCTGTTATTGAACTCGGAGCCGCATCGAAATGCCTTGTTGAAGGTATTGAATCAAGCCTATGTAGCAAACAATATATCAGTCGAAAAGCTTGATAGGTGGATCAATAACTTGAACGCTGATAATTTCATCTCCTTCAGTGATGATGAAATACCACCGAACGGTAGAGGCTCTGTGAAGGCACTGCACATAACAACCCGCTGTAAGGGATATATAATACCAAACGTGCTTATTGATAATGGATCAGCACTTAATGTTATGCCCCTGGCCACACTTTCCAGAATTCCGATAGATTTGTCCTATTTGAGGCCGTGTCATTCCACGGTGAGAGCATTTGATGGAACGAGACGAGAAGTTGTAGGGAAAATTGAGATCCCTCTAGAAGTGGGTCCTTATGTCTATGACGTCGAGTTCCAAGTTATGGACATCACCCCTTCATATAATTGCCTCCTGGGGAGGCCATGGATCCATTCGGCTGGGGCAGTTCCATCATCCCTTCATCAGAAAATAAAGTTTATTATGGATGACTGCTTGGTTACCGTTGAGGGTGAAGAGGATATTGTTGCGTCTATCTCTGCAGACACACCTTACCTCGAAGCGAACAAAGACGCCGTGGAATGTTCCTTTAGATCCTTTGAGTTTGTCAACGCCACATTTGTGGCTGAAGGAAACAGAGTTCCCGTGCCTAGGCTGTCAAAGAATACTAAAATGGGAATCAAGCTGACGGTAGGGAGAGGGGCCCGAGCAAGGAAAGGTTTGGGAAGACATCATCAAGGGATAGTCAGGGCCTTAAAGCCAGTACCTCATAAGGCACGATTTGGTCTAGGATTCCAACCGAATGCACATCACTTGAAGAAATAGTGGAAGAAGGAGCAAGAAAGAAGGGTTGCGAGGACCCTAGGACGAGAACCGGAATGGGAACCCATTGAGTACCCCAATCTGTCAATGACATTTACATCTGCTGGAATAATATATCCTGGGCAAGATAGTGTGCACAGCCCATTGTCACTCATTGAGAAGGCTTTCCAGAACGTTTGCATAAATGTCATTGATGAAGAAGCTGGCACAAGTAAGAACGTTTCAAAGATACGCCCTTGTCCCCCGGGTTACATGTTGAACAATTGGACCGCTGAAGATCTCCTTGTGGTTTATAAGTCTTCCTCAGAGTAATATCCGATATTCACTTTTTGTGTCCCTAAATATAATGGGATTCTTTTGTAAGAGCTGTCGTTTGCTCTTTATCTATTAAATGGATATTAATGAAGAAGCATTTTGTCATAACCTTTTGCATTTGCATCTACTCCATAATTATTCTTTCATTTCATGGCATGTTCTTGCACTTACCTCATACCATGCCACAATGTTTTGTTTGTTGTTGCCAAACTTGGATGTCCCTCTATAGTGTTCTCTTTCCCATTCAATTTTCAGGTGTTCAGATGCCAATGACATGAACGAACCCGTTACCAATCTTGAAATCGATTTTGAAAGGACCGTTTGTTTAGGAGAATTCGAGGATGAGGGAAATGCCGAAGACTATGTCTCGTCTCCTGACTTGCTAAGGTTGGTGGAACAAGAGGACAAACAGATTCTACCTCATCAAGAATCTGTTGAAACAATAAACCTGGGTACTAATGGAAATAAGCAAGAAGTAAAGATTGGGACCTCACTCTCAGAGGACACCAGGCAGCATTTGATCGATTTGCTTCATGAGTACAAAGACGTGTTTGCATGGTCCTATCAGGATATGCCGGGATTGGACGGGGACATAATGGTTCATAAGCTCCCGCTGAGACCCGAATGTAAACTCATTCAACAAAAATTAAGGCGGATGAGGCCCGAAATGCTACTGAAGATAAAAGAGGAAGTCAAGAGGCAGTTCAATGCAGGCTTCCTACAAGCTTCCAGATATCCAGAATGGGTGGCTAATATTGTCCCAGTGCCAAAGAAGGATGGTAAAGTGCGAATGTGCGTGGATTATCGTGACCTGAACCGCGCAAGTCCTAAGGATAATTTTCCCCTACCACATATCGACACATTGGTGGACAATACGGCGAAGCATTCATTATTTTCTTTCATGGATGGATTTTCGGGGTATAATCAGATCAAAATGGCTCCCGAGGATATGGAGAAAACCACCTTTATAACGATGTGGGGAACGTTCTGTTACAAGGTGATGCCATTCGGGCTCAAGAATGCCGGGGCCACGTATCAGAGGGCCATGGTGACATTATTTCACGATATGATGCATAAAGAGATAGAAGTCTATGTTGACGACATGATTGCTAAATCCCGAGGAGAAGAAGAACATATTGTGAACCTCAAAAAGTTATTTGAAAGACTGAGAAAGTTTCAGCTGAGACTTAATCCAGTCAAATATACATTTGGGGTTACTTCGGGAAAATTACTGGGCTTCATCGTCAGTAAAAAAGGCATAGAGGTAGATCCGGAAAAGATAAAAGCCATTCAAGAATTACCACTTCCGCGTACACAGAAAGAGGTCAGAGGATTCTTGGGAAGGCTAAACTACATTTCCCGATTTATCGCTCAACTCACCAATCAGTGTGACCCCATCTTTCGACTCCTTCGAAAGCACAACCCTGGGGCATGGGACGAAGAATGCCAGGAGGCCTTTGACAAAATAAAACAATATTTGTCTAGCCCCCCAGTGCTAGTGCCACCAACTCCAGGAAGGCCTTTGATTTTGTATTTAACGGTGTTTGAAAACTCAATGGGTTGTGTACTCGGGCAACATGATGAGTCGGGAAAGAAAGAAAAGGCGATATACTACCTCAGCAAAAAGTTCACAGAATACGAGGCAAGGTATTCGTCGATCGAAAGATCCTGTTGTGCTTTGGTTTGGGCAGCTAGGAGGCTCAGGCAATACATGTTGTATCATACGACATGGTTGATCTCAAAGCTAGACCCGATAAAATATATGATGGAATCACCCGCACTCTCGGGGAGAATGGCCCGATGGCAGATCCTGTTATCAGAATATGATATCAGCTATGTGAACCAAAAATCGGTGAAAGGGAGTGCAATAGCTGATTTCTTGGCGGCTCGAACAACAGAAGAATATGAGCCCCTGAGATTTGATTTCCCGGATGAGGACTTAATGTGCATTACAGAAAGAGAGTGTGAGTCATCAAAAGGGACGCCCTGGAAGATGAGCTTTGATAGCGCGTCAAATGCCCTGGGGCACGGGATTGGGGCAGTTTTAGTATCACCGGAAGGAGATCATTATCCTTTCACTGCTAGACTCAATTTTTTCTGCACCAACAACATAGCAGAATACGAGGCTTGTATTATGGGACTTCGGGCAGCTATTGAACGAAATATCGATGCCTTAGAGGTATACGGGGATTCAGCTTTAGTGATCTACTAAATCCATGGAGATTGGGAAGTGAGAGACTCAAAGTTGATTAAGTACAGCTATCTGGTAGCTGAATTGATCAAAGATTTCAAAGAAATAACTTTTAATTACTTCCCACGAGAAGATAACCAATTGGCTGACGCCTTGGCCACCTTAGCCTCAATGTTCAAAGCAAATAAAGAAGCAGAGATAATGCCCCTCAAGATGAGCATATACGAGGTCCCTGCACATTGTTATAGCATTGAGAAAGAGGCTGATGAACGACCATGGTACCATGATATCTTAGAGTACATCAAGAATCAAACGTATCCTGAACAGGCCAACGAGAATGACAAAAGAACAATCAGAAGAATGTCAATGGGATTTGTTCTTGATGGAGACACCTTGTACAAGAGAGGCAAAGATCAGGTGCTTATGAGATGCGTTGACACCGCTGAAGCCAAGAAAATACTTGAAGAAGTTCACGAAGGAATATGTGGGACCCACTCCAACGGCTTCACTATGTCCAGAAAAATTATGAGACTCGGGTATTATTGGTCGACAATGAAAAGGGATTGCATTAGCTACGCAAGAAAGTGCCACAAATGTCAAGTTTATGGCGACAAAATTCATGTAGCTCCTTCTCCCCTTCATGTTATGACGTCTCCATGGCCCTTTTCAATGTGGGGCATGGACGTTATAGGGCCGATTTCTCCCAAAGCTTCTAATGGGCACCGGTTCATTTTCGTAGTCATCGACTATTTCACAAAATGGGTAGAAGCTGCCTCATTTGCTAATGTGACAAGGGCCGCTGTCTTTAGGTTCTTGAAAAAGGAAATCATTTGTCGATATGGTTTGCCTGAAAGAATCATCTCAGATAACGCTTTGAATTTAAACAATAAAATGATGACAGAGGTGTGCAAGCAATTTTAAATAAAACATCATAATTCCTCGCCTTATCGCCCGAAAATGAACGGAGCTGTTGAAGCGGCTAACAAGAACATAAAGAAGATCATCGGCAAAATGACAGAGACCTACAAGGACTGGCACGAAAAGCTGCCATTCGCTCTGTTCGCATACCGCACATCTGTGAGGACGTCCACAGGGGCAACTCCTTTCTCTCTAGTCTATGGGATGGAAGCCGTGCTGCCCATTGAAGTCGAGATACCGTCCCTACGAGTCTTAATGGAATCGAAACTCGAGGAGGCCGAATGGGTCCAAGCTCGATATGATCAGTTGAATCTCATCGAAGAAAAACGCCTAAAGGCAATCTGCCATGGACAGATGTACCAGAAACGGATGATCGCCGCCCATGACAGGAAAGTACGGCCAAGAGAATTCCACGAAGGAGAACTCGTTTTGAGAAAGATCCTCCCAACACAAAAAGATTTGCGAGGAAAATGGGCACCTAATTGGGAAGGACCATATGTCGTAAAGAAGGCATTCTCTGGCGGGGCCTTGATCCTTACAGAAATGGATGGGAAGGAGTTACCAAATCCAGTAAACTCCGATGTTGTGAAGAAATACTACACTTAAAAAAAAAAAAAGGGGGAGATCAAGGTGAAAACCCGAAAAGGGCGCCTTGGTCAAACACAGAACATTAGGATGAAAACCCGAAAGGGCGTCCTAATAAAGCAAATCTGGGCCCAAGGGGCAGAAGTAATTTTGAACAGTGGGTCAAGTGACCAGTCTATAGTATGAAGCATTTCTGAAATACTCGAGATCTTCTACACAAGAAGTCTTGCTCAGAAAGATTCTTGATTCAGAAACGTGGCAGAGTTCATGCATTGAATATCTAGAACATTTGTATCCACTAATATGGTTCCTTTTCTTCTATGGCACTTTCAATTATCCTTGGTTGACTTTGTTTGTTACCTTCGAAATTAATGTGAAGTCTCTTTCTTGTACCTACCTGACAACTTGCATGCATCTCATTATGTTGTTTATTTAATTGATAAATAGTAATATGACATGCTCTGAACAAAAGAAATGATGAATATTACTCGGATAGAAAACTTGATAGGCACAAGAGTCTCAAAGCAGGAACAAAAGTTCAACATATACCAGGCGAGTGATATCTGAGAAACGCAGATTACTTGCAAAGCTTAAAAGATGGATACAAAGCCTGAGGAGAAACTTAAGAATCCAAGCAATGAAAACAGATCATCATGATAAGTAAAGCAAGAGCTCGGAAGCAAGAACAAAAACTCAGATGGGGCAAGATCACTGCGAGAGTCGTGATGAAAAGAGATCGCGACAAACGAATACAAGGCACATAACATGTTCATGTAGGCATGAATGCATTTAAGGCAAATAGGTGCATATCACGATAACATCATGCATGACATATACAGGTATTCCAAACAGAGCAAAAGGTTTTGGGAAAGCTATCCAAATCAAAGAAAAGATACTTGAATTCCACCATAAATCAGCTCATATTGCGAGGAGTGAATTGAGCCTCAAGACACGTTGAGGTACTTTTAATTTCTGTTATTGACTCATATTGCGAGAGATGAGTCAAATCTCAAGTCACGGAAAGATGTTTTCAACATCTGTCTTTAATTCATGTTTCAAAAATCAGCTCATATTGCAAGGAGTGAGTCGAGCCTCAAGACACGTTAGGGTACTTTTAATTTCTGTTATTGACTCATATTGCGAGAGATGAGTCAAATCTCAAGTCACGGCAAGATGTTTTCAACATCTGTCTTTAATTCATGTTTCAAAAATCAGCTCATATTGCGAGAAGTGAGTTGAGCCTCAAGACACGTTGAGGTACTTTTAATTTCTGTTATTGACTCATATTGCGAGAGATGAGTCAAATCTCAAGTCACGGCAAGATGTTTTCAACATCTGTCTTTAATTTATGTCTCAAAATCAGCTCATATTGCGAGAGGTGAGCTGAGCCTCAAGACACGTTGAGGTATCTTTAATTTCAAAATCAACTCATATTGCGAGAGGTGAGTTGAGCCTCAGGACACGCTGAGGTATTTTCAATTTCTGTTTGCAGTTTCAGTTTTTAATCAACTCATATTGCGAGAGGTGGGTTGAGCTATTTTTTAATTTCAGTTTTTAAATTTCTGTTCATTCAACTCATATTGCGAGGGGTGAGTTGAGACTTTTCAATTTCCGTCTTAATTTCTGTTTCTCGGAGGTTAACTCATATCACGAGAAGTGAGTTAAGCCTTGGACCTCATGTTCAGATATTTTCAAATGCTATTCTTAACGTTTGCTTTTCAAAAATCAACTCATATCGCGAGAAGTGAGTTGAGCCTCAGTTTGCACACTGAGGTACTTGCAATTTATGTTTCAAAAATTAACCCATATTGCGAGAATGCGCAGGTCGAGCAATTTTTAACTTCGTCTCAATAAAGGATGAAGATTGGAGCTGATTAAAGACATCAGATTTTGCCTTTTCAAAGCCGCAATGGAGCCAGTTGAAGATACAAATTGTGCCGCTTTGAAGTTACAAGGGAGCTAATCAAAAATGTAGACCTTGCATCCCCAGTGAAGTCGCAGAGGCGCAGGTTGAAATCACAAGTTTCATCTTCCTGAAGTTGTAGCAGAACAAAGTGAAGATATCGAGACTTCGTCTCTGAAGTTGCAGAAGAGTAGATCATGACGAATTCCATATCCCCGAAGAGAAGACAGATCGAGGCTACAAGGCAGATCTCAGAAGTCGCGATGGATTGAACCTAAAGCTACGAGAGGCGATAGGTTACTTAAAGAGGGAAACCCCAAAGCAAGTCAGAGGCTAGCAAGACCAGGCAAAATTGGCCTTTCTTTATGTCTTTGCTCTATTCCCGTTACACGACAATGAGCAAAGAAGGGCAGCTGTAATGGCCAATTTTGGGCCCGTATAAATTAAACCAAAATGAATGTCCATTTTACAACTCTTGAACCCAAAATTAAAATCCATTTACAACCCAATACCCGGATGGCCCAAATGCCTAATTAGCTAACCCAAGTCTAAAGCCCGATTACCCTAAACCCAATTACAGAAACTGACCCCTACCCATTACAACCAAACCCGATTACAGCCCAAAACCCCAAACAGACCCTAACTAAACCTAAACTAGAAACCCTAACCCGATCCAGTTACTGCCCACTTGCACTGCTGCCACTGCCCTCTGTTGCACCGCCCCGGTCACGTCGTTCTGCTCTCAGCACCGTCCAAATACCTGCAAAGAATTAAAACGAGACAGGACAGAAAGTAGAAAGCAAAAAAGTAATTTGTAAAAGTAGAGGCTATATAAGCCGATTAAGAACAGATTGTAAGGGGTCGATTTTCCAGATCCAAAAAAAAAGAGAGGAAATAAACTCAAAACAGAAAATAAAAACGCCAGAACATTCAAAAGCAAAATAGCAGTGTTTAGCAGTAACAGCGAAGGGAACACCCCCGAATCAAGACACACACCAGAGCAGAATCGATAGTAAGGTGATTCATTTTACAGTTTTATATATATTTTCACGCATGTATTTTGAAAATAACAAAAGTAATAATAAGATATAAAAGAATAAAAAAAATGAAATTTACCTTTTTCCGGCCACCGTTCCGGTGGCCGGAACATCGGCAGACAGCGGCGCACACGGCGGTCCGATCATCGGCCGGTGACCGGACGTTGACCGGTCTGGCGACCGGAGCCCGGAGACCCCCCTCCTTCCTTCCCCTCTCCTCTCTTCCCTTTCTCTTTTTTTTTTCTTCCCCGGGTACCAAATGACCCAAAAACAAAAAAACTCGTCTTTTATACTAACCGACCTGGGTCGGGTCGACCCGACCCAGGTCCGCTTAGGATCCGCGCGTTGTGACGTCACTGGGGTTATTTTCAACCCCAGTCCTTTCGCTTTTCAGAGGTTTTGAAATCAAGTCTTAAATTTTTGCAATCTGGCCCGGGAAGTTGATCCGTGCTTCAATTTGGTCCCCCTGCCACGACACCGTTTTAAAAGCACGAAAAAATTGCTATTTCAGCCCTCCCAGGTTTAACCCGTGTTCAAATAAGCCCTCCTCTTTTCGTTTTTATTCTGAATTCGCCCCGAAACTTTTGACTTTAATTCAATTTCGTCCTCTTATTTCCTTTTTCGTGCTATTTTCTTTAAATTCTAGTATTATTATTATTATATTATTGTTATTTAATATTTATGTATATATTATTTACAAATACATTCTTTATTATTATTACTATTATAATTGTTATTTATTATCTCTTTGTCAATATTATTACAATATTATTTTTATTAATATTATTTGCTATATTATTGTAATTTACTATGTATGTATATATTATTAGTACATTTTGTGCTACCATTGTATTCATTTATTTTAGTATTAGTATGTGTTACATTATAAGTACATATCTCTAACATGTATATTTATTATTAGTATTTTATTTTAACCTAATTGTTAATTGTAGTATGTATATATATATTATGTATATCTTTAATATACCATAATTATTTTCTTATGCATTATATTATTTATGCTAACTTATATTTTTTTAATACTTTATTGTATATATTATGTGTATCCTCTTCATTCTATTACGTATGCATGTTTCATATTTATTTTTATTAATATATATATGTCGTACCTATCATTTTCATTATTATTATTATTATTATTATTATTATTACTATTATATCTATGTACATACTCTTTTATTACTATTATTATAGTCTTTTTATGTTATTACTATTGACTAGCTTTTTAATATGATTACGATATTATTATTATTATTTTCGTTCTTATTATTAAAGTTATTGTTTATTAATATTAGTATTTGCATTACCTATTTTGCTTAATATTTGCATATGTTTATGGTTTCTTTAATACCATCACATATAAGTTTATGTATATATCTTTCAACATTAAGCATAAGTAAAGTATTAGTATATTAATAGTCATTTTTTTTATCTAATATGTATATATTAAATATGTTTTTAATATTCCTTTTATATATTATATATTATACTGTTAATATGTTTCGTATATATTCCCAACGTTTGGTTTATATATTTCTTATATTATATTACGCACGTATTTCTAATACCATTATTATACCTTTCTAAAACCCAGAGTTATATATTTTATATATATTTACACGTTTACCATCTTGTATTTGTATTATTCTTATCGCACTGTATACATCATTATAATTATTATTTGCATGTATTGTCATATGCTTCATATATTATTTATTTCGTATACTTTTCATCTTTATCATTACTTGTTTTTAAGGTAGCATATTAGTTCATATCTTTATTTCTACATCAATATCACTCATCTATAATCTTTTCACATTTCAGTAAATAAGGCAATATGCCGATTTTAGCATTATGCCAGTGATTTCATTACTATTGTTGGGTGAATCACAATTGGCTTGTGTTAGAACGGGATATCCTTTTTCAAAAGAAATCAAAATTCCAAAAATGCTCGTATTCTCGATCGGATCACAACTAAGTTTTAAATTGAGATCGTGTTTTTTGAAAATTTAGACAATTTGCGTTTAAAAAGATACCAATTTTTGGGCGTCGCGGGGGTGCTAATACCTTCCCCGCGCGTAACTGACTCCCGAACCCTCTTTTTCTCTGAATTTCAACGTAGACCTAAATTGAGTGTTTCTTTTACACAAAAACGAATTTTCTTATTAGGTGCCCGATCACACCTAAGAAAAAGGATCGGTGGCGACTCCTTTGGTTTCATGAAATTAAAATTCGTTTTCAAGATTTTAAATCGCCACAATTAGCGACCTAAGCTAAAAAATTTTCGTCGCTACAATTCTCGATAAGTGACGCGCGAAACCTCAGTTTATACTTTTATGATCCGGGATAGAAATATTTGATTTTATATGCATGTTATTTGATTGTTGAATCATTAAGATGAGTCTATTATGATAATATGAAATATTTTGATTGAATTTAATATGGAACATCAAGATAGAGTAGTAAAATGAAAAAAATGGGAAATAATAGAAATATTTAAATGGTGATATGTGGTTTGAAAAATTATATTGAAATATATCATATAATATGCAATATGAGTGTTTGATGATGATATGGGGTTGTGATTATGAATTTGAATAAGAAACAATATATGTACTAAATTGCAAATAATTGTTATGCAATAGAATATATGCAGGGTATGAAATGCATACGTGACTGAATACAGGGAATTAGAGGTGATCATGGGTCGGGTTCAGGTCGAAACAAAATTTTAGGCCTATTTTCTAGGCCCCTGGGCTCGACCTAAAAAAATGGGTTTAAATTTGCCCAAACTAGGCCTGAATTATAATAGCTAAGCCCAAGCCCAACCCAGCCCATATCAAACTTTTCATTTCAATATAATCTATTCCTTCTCGTTGAGTGAATCCTTTTGCAACAAATCTATTCCTTCTTGTTGAGTGAATCCTTTCGCAACAAGTCTAGTTTTATATCTTTCTATGTTCCCCATTGAGTCTTTTTTTTTTTTGAAGACCCGTTTACATCCAGTGGTTTTTACCCATTCAGGTAATAGCACAATGTCCCAAACATTATTACTTTTCATGGAATTCATCTCTTCTTTCATAGCATTGTACCACAATTCTAACTTTTTGCAACTCATGACTTGTGAAAATGACTCAAGATCATTCTCAGCTTCAATATTATAGTCAAACTCTTGCAAATACACAATATAGTCACTAGAAATTGATGATTTCCTTTCTCTAGTAGATATCCTCTATGTTGAACCAACATTTTCTTATGGATCATGTTGTTCAGCTGGTTGTTCAATAATTTCCAAATTTTATTGAACAACTTGATCTATTGAAGTGTTTTTAGTAGCTTGTGGATTTTTATTGATTGGTTGTTCAACATTTGGTTAAGCTTGAGGGGTATTATGTATCATAACTAATCACTCACCTGAGGTGGAAGGTTAACCTACGGAAATCGTATCTTGAGATAGATCGCTCCTACTAATTGAGTCATTCTCAAGAATTTTGTATTTTCAGATTCCATAATTCTAGTGCTATGTGATGGACAATAGAATCTGTATCATTTGGACCTTTCGGCATATCCAATGAAATACTCACTAATGGTCCTTAGGTTTAGTTTCTTTTCTTGTTGGTTATAAATTCTTACTTTAAATAAGCATCCCCATATGTGTATATGCCACAAACTCAGTTTTCAACCTTTAAACGACTCAAAAGGTGTCTTTTGGACAGCCTTCGTTGGAACTCATTTTAAAATATACGTATTTTTTTTTAAAGCTTTAACCCATAAGAACTTAGGCAACTTAGAGATATTAAGCATACTTTGCACCATGTCCATTAAAGTTCGGTTTCTTCTTTCTGTAGCACCATTCTGATCAGGTGAGCCTAGCATGGTGTATTGGCCAACTATACCATTATATTAAAGAAACTTCACAAATGGATTAGGTGCTTGTTCATCGTCAGTGTATCTACCATAATACTCACCATCTCTATCGGTTCTCACAATATTGATTTGCTTACTGCATTGTTTCTTCACTTTAGCCTTGAAAACTTTAAATGCTTCCAATGTATCGCTTTTGTGATGAAGTATATAGAGATACATGTATCGTGAATAATCCTTTATGAAAGTGATAAAGTATTTTTGACCTTGCACATCCATATTTAGGCAACATATATCAGAATGAATGATTTCCAATATAGTCAAACTCTTGTTGGTACCTTTCTTGGACTTGTTAGTCTGCTTGCCCTTAATGCAGTCTATACAATATTGAAATAAGTAAAATCTAAAGTATTGAGTACCCTATTATTTACTAATCTCTTAATCCTTTCAATAGAGATGTGTCCTAATATCTAGTGTCATAAAATAAAAGAATCTTCATTTATAACACAACGTTTAGTAACAGTTTGAACGTGCATGACATCATGAGTGCATTATTTTGAAAGTTAAGAAAGTAAAGACCATTAGATAAAACATCACTTTCAACAAGTTCAAATTTATAAAATAAACTAAAACCAGTATTTGAAAAATTAAAACAATACCTAAAATGTGCAAGTCTTGAAATAGAAATTAAAGTTTTAGAAAAACTGGGAATTAAAGTCTTTTCTAAAATTTAAACAAACTCACTCCTAAGCACTAATTCGCATGGTCCAATTGCTTTCACATGCGACTCCATCTTATTTCTTGAATAGATGTGTCGCTTAGCTCCCAATGGTTACCTCGGGTTTTTTAATCCCTGTAAGGTATTTGATATATGGTTGCAGAACCAGAATCAATCTTTCATGTGTTATAATTAACATCAGCCATATTTGAATCAAAGCAAATAAGTGATATTGATTTAACTTTCTTTTCAAGCCAGCTCTTAAACTTGACACAGTTTTTCTTTAAGTGTCTTTTTTTTTTACAAAAGAAACACTTGTACTCTTTATTTACGTCAACTTGGGGTTGCATTCTAGCCTTCCCCTTTTGTTTAGCTTGGATCGTCTTCTTTCCTTAAGTAACTATTAATGCACTCTCTCCCATCTCCAGTATGAGTCTAGCCTTTTCTTGATCACACATGGTCAAAAGCTCATCGATAAACCATTTATCCTTATACGTGTTGTAGGAGATCTTAAATGGCTTATACTACGGTGAAAGAGTGTCCAATATAAAGTGCACTAGGAAAGATTCAGACATTTCAACCTCAAATGCTCTCAATCGAGTTACTAAATCTCTCATCTTATTGATGAGATCACGTACACCTTTCACGATAATGAGCTTCATTGATGTGAACTTCATGATTAGGGTGCTAGCTAATGACTTTTGAGAAGTTTTGAATTGTTTTTCAATAGTCGTTAATAATTCTTAAACATTCTCATAATGCTCAATTGAGTCTCGAACATCAACAGGAACCTTACTCTTTATGAACATGATACTTAAGCGATTAGATCAACCTAAGTGTTGGTTTCAGTAATATGTGGCTCAAATTTCCTTATCGTATAGTCGATATCCAAGTACCCTAATTAGAGAAGAATACTCTCCTTCCAGAACTTAAAGTTCTCACTAGTTAATTCAAGGATATCTACTTTATTATCAGACATATTCATAGGCTGTAAAAACTGCAAAATGAATGAACATACATGCTTAACAAAAATTTGAGGCAAACATAAATCATAATTTACCAATGCAAATTATGTAAATAAGGAATCTAGTGACATAAAAATTGCATGTGGGTTGAATTTTTAATTCAATTAGATCAATTTTATGATAGAATTATTTACTATCCTTTTGATAAAAATTATTAAATTCATTTTCATAATTCCTGTGGGTAACTATGAAAAGTCATCTAATAATTTTTTCTTAATAAATTATGCAATGGGATTTAATACCTATGCATTCCGTATGTGATTTTTAATTTTAATAATTTTATTTAACTAAAAATGTTGTTAGCGTCTTCAACTAAATAAAATTATGAAAATCATTTAGCAAGATATTAATCCTTACATTTTATTCAAGATTGTTGCTAAGTCATTATGCAACATCTAATGTCTATAAATCTTATGAGATCCTTAGTACAATAAATAGTTTCATTTAATTAAAATTGTTGTGGTTAATTTTTTAATTGACTAAAAATATTTGGATCTCTAGACATATATTGTCAAGTTTTATTGCTAAATACCTTATGCAGTAAGTCTAAAAACTTTTATGAACCTAAAAATTTATGTTACTAATAACCAAATAATTTAAATACAACCATTTACTTCAGGCACACAAAAAATATTCAAATAGCTAATTTCTTAAATTTTCACTAAATTATTTATAATATAATTAATTTTAAAATTTTTACTTTAACTACATTCAATGATTTTGCACAAAAGTTTACAATGAAAATTTTCAAAACATGTCGTTTTAAAAATAACTCAAAGAAACATAGCATAGTTATTTTAAAATATTTACAAACTTTTAAAATCAAACAAGGTAGAGATAAATCATGCTTTGATACTAAATGTAAGCATAAATAACAGTTTACAATATAAAACAGTGGAAAAGATCGAATATAAATACCTCCAGCCATTGTCTGAACCAATGTCAAAATCCAAATATTGTTACACCATTGTTGACCACGTCAAACCACTAATGAGGTCGTCAAATTTAACTTTACAAAAAATTAAAAACCATCAAAATCTTCTAAACTCTCGAAATCTCGATAGATAGAATATTTTTATAAATTTATTTATTGTGCTTAAGAACCTTTAAGCTAGTTAATATTTATGGTAATGATTCCATATAAAAAACCACCAATCCCACTATCACATATGTCGAAACCATTTTTAATTTTGAAAAACGAGAGTCGACTTTTAAAACGAAAATGGAGTCGCCAACAATCTTTTTCGAGGTGTGATCCGGTCATCTTGAGATTAATCATTTTAATAAAACATTTTGATTTACTAAAATAATGATTTTGATCCAAAAAATTTGAGAAAACAGGTTCGAGAGTAGGTTACGTATGAGGAAGGATTAGCACCCTCGTAACGCCCAAAATTGGTACCTAATTGATTAATTAATGTCTTAGTGTCGAAAATTTGAAAAGATTTTAAAATACGATCCTTTTATTTAAAAGAAAACTTGAGTAAATTGAATTCAAAATTAAGACCCTCTTATCTCGAAGACGTAAAATGTCACACCTAGTGAGTTAGGATACAACACTTCGAACATTTGAAACTAAGCTTGTCCTTTGATTTTTAAAACTCATGTATTAAAGTTAAAAAAAAGGGGTATTCAGTTATTTGGCCTTTATGAAAAAAAATTGCAACCCAGTAAGTTAGGGCACAATTCCTTAAAATTCTCAAATACCGAACATTGTCTTTGTTTTTAGAAATCCTTACCTCGAGATAACGAAATGTCACATCCAATGAGTTAGGATGCAACATCTCGAGTTCCCGAGAATAAGCTTTTATTTGAAACTTATGTGCTTTGATTTCAAAAGGGTACTCGGTTACTTAGATTCGACGAGAAAAATCAAAATCTAGTAAGTTAGGGCACAATTTTCTCGAAGTTACCAAATATCGAGTATTGTCTTATTTTGAAAAATCATTTTTATGAGTTTGAGTAAATATGTAACGTTTTAAAATGTGCGCGTAATAGAAATAAAATGGACATGCAAGCATGAATATTGACAGCAAGAGCTAAATAATCAAAAATAAATAAATAGAGGGCTAATAAAACAATAAGTGATAAAAGAAAGTTAAAAACCAAAATAAAATAAAGAGGAAGGTTGAAAAACAAAAAAAAATAAAACAAGGGAAGAAAATTAAATAAAAATAATAAATTAATAATAAATAAAAAAGTGATAATAATAATAATAATAAATTAATAAGGATAAGGATAATAAACTAATAATAATAATAATATGTTAGTAAAAATAATAATATTTAATAATAATAGTAATAATAATGTTTAGCTAATAATAATAAATAATAATGAAAAAAATAGCAGTAATAATAGTAGTATCTTAATACACTTGATAATATGCTAATAATAAAAACAAAAATGAAAATCTTAATAATGACGTTAATAATATAGAAAAAATAGTAATAATAATAATAATAATAATAATAATAGGAAATAATAACAAAAAGATGATAGTTATAATGAAAATAATAATACCAATAACAAATAATATAATAGTAAATGCAAAACTCAGATTAATTAATTGAATAGTAAAATAGCAAAAATAATCGAAAAGAGACTAATTTGAACTACAAAAGACATTTTGGGGCGAAATTAGAAACAAATTAAAGGGGAAGGATCGGATTGCAGTATGCGAATAAAGTAGAGGGACCAGGAAAGCAAATTTCCCCACCCTGCAAAGTGCAGTGTTTAACACGGGACCAAAATGTGACAAAATCAAAATTATCGGGTAAAATCATAAATAACAGAAACTTGATTGCGAAACCATAAAAAACGGAAGGGCTGAAAATGTAATTAGCCCTTTCGTCAAAAACACGCGGATCCTTCCTTTGGAGTAGGTCGGATCGAGTCAGGTAAGGGCAAAACGACGTCATTTTGGCCATGGGAGTTAAGGCTCAAAACGGCGATGTTTTGATCCTTTATAAAAACCGTAATTTTTTTAAAAAAAAATTCATTCCATCTCTTTCCTTCCCAAAAAAAATAACTCTCACTGCTCTCTCTGCAGGTCCTCGAGTCCGGTGGGATTCCGGTATCGACCGCTGCCGTCCGCCGTCGTCGGCTGCTATGTTTTTTTATTTTTTATTTTAAATAGATATATATAATGGACCCCCAAAAAAGAAAAAAAAAAGAAAATAAAATAAAAAGAAAGAAGAGAAAAAAATACCCTTAGCTTCTATAGATCCTGCTTTTGCTTACTATTTTTTCGATTATTTGGTGCATTTTGAATCTATTTTTGTATTGCTCTCTATTCGGGAAAAAGGATCCCTAATACATTGTTATTCATGGCTTTATATAGCCAAGTTACAACTCTTTGGCCACTGAATATTCGGCCACTTTTGCAGGTGCGTAAGCGGGCGTGCTTCTGATATGGCGTGGTGGAGCAGTGCACGTCGTGGAGAGGTGGCACACAAAGTGCGGCGCTTAGGGGCTGGTTTGGGGTGTGCGATGCTGGTCCTCCTAGGGCTTTCCCTCTCTTTTTTGTTTTGTTGGGCTTTGGGCTATTAGGGTTAGATTTGGGCTGAATTGGGTTTAGGGTAGTTGGGATGGTTTTGTAACTTGGGCCTGGGGTTATTTGAGCTAGGTCTTAATTTTGGGTTAACTTTGGGTTTTATTGGGCCCCAGACCAGAATAGGGCCCAACAGCTGCCCCTCTTTTCTCGTTGCCGTGTAACGGGAACAGAGCAAAGACTTTAAAATGGTCAATTTTGCCTGGTCTTGCAGAATACTGACTTCTTAACGCTTCTTTTCTTCAAGTAGCCTCGCTCTAACCCACTACATCTTTAGGGGTATAAGGTTGATGGCTTAAATCTGCTCTAATGCCAATACATGGAGATAAGATTCACCGTTTTCGATTTGCACTACTACTTCTTAGGGAGGTAAGATCTTTAAAAAATTTCAGGTTGCTCCACTACTGCTTAGAGAGATAAGACTTGTATCTTCAACCTGCTCCACTGCAACTTTAGGGAGATAAGGTTGGTGGCTTAAATTTGCTCCAGTGCCGATACATGAAGATAAGATTCATCGTCTTCAATCTGCACCACTACTTCTTAGGGAGATAAGATCTTTAAAAAATTTCACGCTACTCCACTACTGCTTAAGGAGATAAGACTTGCATCTTCAACCTGCTCCACTGCAACTTCAGGGAGATAAGGTTGGTAGCTAAAATCTGCTCTATTGCTGATACATGGAGATAAGATTCACCGTCTTCGATCTGCTCTACTGCAACTTCAAGGAGATAAAATCTACAATCTTCAGTCTGCTCCACTGTAACTTCAAGGAGACAAGACTTGTATCTTCAACCTGCTCCACTGCAACTTCAGGGAGATAAGGTTGGTGGCTAAATCTGCTCAATTGCCGATACATGGAGATAAGATTCACCATTTTTTATCTGCTCCACTACTACTTAGGGAGATAAGACTTGCATCTTTAACCTGCTCCACTGCAACTTCAGGGAGATAAAGTTGGCGGCTAAAATTTGTCTATTGCCAATACATGGAGATAAGATTCACCGTCTTCGATCTGTTCTACTGCAACTTCAGGGAGATAAAATTTACAATCTTCAGTCTGCTCCACTGTAACTTCAATGAGACAAGACTTGTATCTTCAACCTGCTCCACTGCAACTTTAGGGAGATAAGGTCGGTGGCTAAAATCTGCTCCATTGCCAATACATGGAGATAAGATTCGCCATCTTCGATCTGCTCCACTGCAACTTCAGGGAGATAAGATTTACAATCTTCAATATGCTCCACTGCAACTTCAATGAGACAAGACTTGTATCTTTAACCTGCTCCACTGCAACTTTAGGGAGATAAGGTTGGTGGCTTAAATCTGCTCTATTACCAATACATGGAGATAAGATTTGCCAAAATTTATAATGTTAATCAATCTTGTACACCGTCCTCTAGGGGACCTACATATAGAATTGATTTCATGGGGTCTATGCTTATGCCAAATGATTAGGATGTCATGATCAGAATGAATCAAATGCTCCTAACTAGATATATTATGAATGACATTTGTATGAATGCAGAATGTCATGAGAATGATCCCCTTTTTTTAACATTTGGGCTGTCATTACTCGCTGTTTGTTAAGGTGATATCCCTAATGTATGTCTTCTTGTTCATCTGATATCTTCAACAGAGAATCTGAAGAAGTATTTATAACTTAAACTCTTATTTCTCGAGTGTTTTCAGCCCTTTAAGCTTAGTGAGTTCTAAATAATTGTCCTGTTTCAGGTTCTTACACTATTTAGAGACCTTCAGAGTAATATGCAAAACTTCTTTTGTGAAAGCATTATTATTTCATTAATCACTATTTCAATATGAAATGCTTGAAAAAGATTATAAAGATGGATAAAACTGAAATTTATTAAGAACAAAATCTGAAAAGAATGGACTGAGCAAAGAAAGTAAATATCATTAAAGTACAAAATAAGTAAAGGAAGAATAGGTGCCCCAGATATCACATCCTGAGCTTCTCTATGCGAACTCCTTGAAGTCCATTCTTAGTTCAGCATGTGTCTAGGAGATCTGAAGTATTTTATCAATGCCCCCAAGATGTAGTATACCTCTTCATTGTTAACTCAGGTATAGAAGGACTAGCGCATGCCTCATTTCCCATCAAAATTTGAATTGCCCTTTTACGGGTTTTTAATTCAAAGCCCCTTTGGTCTCAAAATACCCTGTGCAGGTTTTCGCCTTTGCCTCTCTTTTTTTTTGAACTCAAGACGCTCCTTGCGCGTTTTCACCTTGGCCTATTTCTCTCCTTAAGCGAAGTACTTCTTGACTGAGTCCGCATTAACCGGGTTGGGTTGACTCTTGCTGTCCATCTCGGCTAATATCAGTGTTCCTCCAGAAAAGGCCTTTTTTTACTACATAAGGTCCCTCCCAATTAGGCATCCACTTTCCTCTGAAGTCCTTTTGTATAGTTAGGATCTTCTTCAATACCAAGTCTCCCTCGTGAAATTCCCTAGGACGGACCTTTTTGTTGTAAGCCCGCATCATTCTTTTTTGGTACAACTGACCATGACGGATAGCTTTTAGCCTTTTTTCTTCAATCAAGTTCAGTTGATCATACCGGGATTGGATCATTTCTACTTCATCCAGCTTCAACTCTGATAAAACCCGGAGTGAAGGAATCTCAACTTCAATAGGCAAAACTGCCTCCATCCCATAAACCAATGAGAAAGGTGTTGCCCCGGTAGAAGTTCTGAGAGATGTTCGATAGGCGTCGAGAGCAAACGGTAACTTTTCATGCCAATCTTTGAAGGTCTCAGTCATTTTCCCCACAGTTTTCTTGATATTTTTATTAGCTGCCTCAATTGCACCTTTCATTTTCGGGCGATATGATAACGAGTTGTGGTGTTTAATTTTGAACTGACTGCAGACCTCTACTATCGCGCTGTTGTTCAAATTCAACGAATTGTCAGTGTAACGCACCAAAAATCCTGAACTTCTTTTTGTGTGGTTTTTATGTGAATATGTGCTTAGTAGTCTTAGGCAAATATTTTTTGGGTGTTAAAAGGCCCATAGTAGAGTTTGAGTCCAAGCTTAAAAGGGAAAATATTAAATTTATTTTGGAGTTTAATTTTAGGCTTTGAGAAGATTGGTAGTGGCGTGAAGCTAGACTCTCAGAGAGGTAATCAAAAGAGAAAATTTAGGAAATAGATTAGGGAGTTATCAGGAAGAAAATCCAGGAGATGAGAAGGGAGAAGTGATGGACCTAAATTGAGAATTAAGGCTATGGGCTATAAATATGTACTGAATTTGGGATCCTAGGCTAATGCCAAATTTCTTATCTTTTCCTCAAGTGCTGATTTGTATTTTTTTTCTTCTCTTCTTTCTTCTTTTCTTGCCGAAATCCTCTACATTCGGCCTTGCCCCTTGTCCTTATTCCTTTGATTTTTATTACCTACTTTCGCTAGATCTTGAATCTCCAAAGTCAACTAGGGGTTTGTCAGGAAGAGTCGAATTCCTCATTTAGGCTACCATGTTCGCGAAATTAAGGTAACGTTTGGGGTTGGTAAGGATGGTCAAAAGTCCTTTTTTTTAACAAGTTTTTGAGTATCGTTTTAGTTGCTATAGTACCGGTCTTGACTCGTGATTGGATGCCAGTCACCTAATACTTGGGTTTTATGATTAAGTTGGTATAGATCTAGGGTCTAATCGCGGTTAGTGATAAAGAAAAGGGGCTATTAAGGCTTGACACACGGTTCATGACTAATAGGACTTGTTAATGGGTCAGGTAGGTACTGAATCCATAAAACTTAAAAATGACCGAAATGCCCCTAAGGGCTAAAATGACTAAAATACCCCTAGGAGTTAAACTTGGGATTTATGGGAGTGACATGCTGCATTCATATGATATACTGCTTAGGCTGCATGTGGGTGGGAAAGAGGAAGAATTGGAGGATCGTATGGTTGCTTAATGTCCGTGGATCCACCGTTAGCTTTTTAAAGCCCAATATGTGATTAGCAGCTTTGCTGCGACGTTAGGTAGTACTGCAATCGGGCTACCATTGCTATGTAGCTGATGGGTGGGTCGATTTAAAAATCGCCATAGGTGTATAAGGTTGGTCGGGAAATGTTGTGTAGCAGATGGATTACTGGGGAGGGTTTTTACTACATTGTATATGTAATATATTATGATGATACTGAGATTAGGGTTTAGGCCCAATTGATTGCTTGCATGTTAATGGTTGCTGAGGGTTGTACACACTGAGTTTCGAAACTCACTCCCTCTTTAATTTTCTTAAGAGACCCTTAGTAGACGGTTCGACGAACGGAGGGACTCGGAGGTGGCCAGCTAGCAAGACGCTTTATTTTATTTGTTTTTCTTTATAGTTTCTAAGTATTTTGAATTTGAATTGTAATAAGGCTTGACCTCTACTATTTGTTACATTGAACGCTTTACTTTATTCCCTCTAAGTTATCCCAAGTTTTATTTTGAAATAATGGATTTATTCAAAATTAAGTTTCCGCACATAAAAATATTTTTCCTAAAAAGTTAAAAAATAATTTTTAACCTATAGAAAGGCTGATTGATTTTTAAACACAAGCCGTTTGAAAAACAACTTTAAACTGGAATTTTACTCAAATTTCTGTAAGAATGGTTTTCAATGAAAAATAAGGTTTTTCGTAAAAATACTTCAATGTGACATGCCGAATTCTAGCCTAACTTCTAGGCCGGGTTTGGGGTGTTACATTTAGTGGTATCAGAATCAGTTGCAAAGCTCGGGCTGTAAAGTGGGCCTTATTATTTGGGTTTAAAAATTATTTTTGATTGGATCAAAATGTTTTGGAAAAAAATTCTTGTTGTGTGGCACACTGAGTCTCCGATATCGAACCAAGTAAGTTCTTCTGATACTAAATTTATTTTGAATTGTTATACCATAAATAGTGGGCTACTTTTAGAATATACCGAGAGTAAAACTAAAGCCCATAGGGAACTGAGACTGTAGAGGATTTACGACTACGAAAATAACACTCTACTTAATACTCCCATAAGACATCGGCGTAAATACTGAAACTAACTAAAACTTCATAAAACTTTTAATACAGATAATAAGCACTAGAAGAGGTGCAAGGAGCCGCGGCCGAGGTCGCAGAAGTGTTAGGGCTGAGTCGTCAGCATCGGGCCATATGTTCAATGTTGAAATGGGAGAGGCTCTGGCTTCACCCGTAGCTAAAACTGAACTGTATGATCGGGCCGTTGGAGAAGAAGCATTGTCACAGGCAATACTAAGGATTTTGGGAAGGGTTGCTAGGCCTAATAATGGTACGGGGAATCGAGGGTCAATTCCGGAGCGACTTCGATCTAACAGGACTGAGATCTTTAAGGGCGTGGCTGGTGTGGTAACTAATGTGGCTAAGAATTGGTTGGAGGCCACTGAAAGAATAATGGACGACTTGGACTGCACCCCTAAGCAAAATTTGAAAGGGGTAGTGTCACTGCTTAGGGAAGAAGCCTATCAGTGGTGGCTGACGGTAAAAGAGGGCACCCAAGCCGAGCAGATTACCTGGGAGTTTTTCAAAACTTCGTTTCAAGGGAAGTACGTGGGTGCAAGCTATGTTGATGCTAGGAGGAAGGAGTTCCTGAACCTGACCTAGGGGAACAAATCTGTAGCAGAATATAAGGCGGAATTTCTATGCCTTAGTAGGTACGCAAGGGTTATGGTGGCAACGGATTATGAGCGATGCGTTAGATTTGAGAATGGTCTTAAAGATAGCCTCAGGGTATTGATAGCTCCACAAAGGGAGTGAGTTTTGTCGGAGTTGGTTGAGAAAGCGAAGATAACAGTGGAGGTGAAGCGCACTGAGCGTCTAAATCGAGAAAAAGAGAATGGTGGGAATAAAAAGGAGGCTGAATCTTCTTATGTTGGACAAAGGACTAGGGCTAAGGCCAGAGTTAATAGGCCAGTAAGAGCTGGGCCCCCTACTGCTAATTCAGGGATACCACCTTGTGCTGATTGTGGAAGAAGTTACACAGGCGAGTGTTGGAGGAGGACAGGAACTTGTTTGGGTTATGGATCCATGGCGTATAGGATCAAAGATTGCCCTAGGAGGCTAGTTCAGGTGCAAGCCGTGGGCCAGACTAATGTTCAGCCACCGAG
Source organism: Gossypium stocksii (assembly GCA_020496765.1). Classification (NCBI taxonomy): domain Eukaryota; kingdom Viridiplantae; phylum Streptophyta; class Magnoliopsida; order Malvales; family Malvaceae; genus Gossypium; species Gossypium stocksii. The sequence goes on along the minus strand of CM035632.1, from coordinate 96,530,134 downwards.
GGGTAGTCAACAGCCACCAATGGGCCGAGGTCAGGCTAGGGGCAAAAATGGTAATGAATGTGAATACTAGTGCGTACCCTACCATAGTGTACTGAGTGTTTGTTTTGGCTTTAGAATTAAAGTGCGCAGTGAAAGCGTGATGATGTAGTCTATGTTATGCGATCGTTAGTTAGTTGGAAATTTTGATGATGAAATTTCTTTTACGGGGGTAGAGTTGTAACGCCCCAAAAATCCTGAACTTCTTTTTGTGTGGTTTTTATGTGAATCTGTGTTTAGTAGTCTTAGGCAAATATTTTTTAGGTGTTAGAAGGCCCATAGTAGAGTTTGGGTCCAAGCTTAAAAGGGAAAATATTAAATTTATTTTAGAGTTTATATTTAGGCTTCTAGAAGATTGGTAGTGGCGTGAAGTTGGATTTTCAGAGAGGTAATCAGAAGAGAAAGTTTAGGAAATAGATTGGGGAGTTATCAGGGAGAAAAATAAAGAGATGAGAAGGGAAATGTGATGGAGCTGAATTAGGAATTGAGGCTATGGGCTATAAATATGTGCCGAATTTGGGATCCTAGGCCAATGCCAAATTTCTCATCTTTTTCTCAAGTGCCGATTTGTATTTTTTTCTTCTCTTCTTTCTTCTTTTCTTACAAAATCCTCTACATTCGGCCTTGTCCCCTTTCCTTATTCCTTTGATTTTTATTACCTACTTTCGCTAGATCTTGAATCTCCAAAGTCGACTAGGGGCTTGTCAGGAAGAGTCGAATTCCTCATTTAGGCTACCGTGTTCACGAAATTAAGGTAACGTCAGGGGTTGGTAGGGATGGCCAGAAGTCCTTTTTTTTAATAGGTTTTTTAGTATCATTTTAGTTGCTATAGTATCGGTATTGACTCGTGATTGGATGCCAGTCACCTAATACTCGGGTTTTATGATTAAGTTGGTACAGATCTAGGGTCTAATCACGGTTGGTGATAAAGAAAAGGGGCTATTAAGGCTTGGCACACGGTTCGTGACTAAGAGGAAATCGCAGCACGCTCTATCGCCAAGTGTGTACAAACATTACACACACGATATCGGCAATGCCGAAAAGCCGAAAGTGGCTAAATGGGTCAGGCCTTGAGGCTAAGTTTTGTGAAATTTATTGATTTGGTTATATGAATTGAGTTAGTCATGCATATTACATGATTTGAATTGGATTTGGGCTTAATGGGCCACTTAACAGAGATTTGGGCCTAATGGGCCATACGATTGTAATTTAGGTCTAATGGGCCATATGATTGAGAATGGGCTTTGTATATGGGTTTGGGCTTAGTATTTGTTAACTGCCAAACATTCATAAAACTTAAAAACACAAATGCAACCATGGACAAGTCACAAGGTTGAAGTGTGGTAGTAGGTATATACATGTCTAGGATTGGATCTAGGGAAAGCTTGGTACTTAAGCGGTCTCAATGACCCACCTCTTCTTCTCTGGAATCCTACCTGGTGCATAGTGCCTGTTCACTTTGGCCAATAGGGACTTGTTAATGGGCCAGGTAGGTACTGAATCCATAAAACTTAAAAATAACCAAAATGCCTCTAAGGGTGAAAAGAACTAAAATACCCCTAGGAGTTAAACTTGAGATTTATGGGTGTGACATGCTGCATTCATGTGATATATTGCTTAGGCTACATGTGGGTGGGAAATTATGGTACGGAGGAAGAATTTGAGGATCGCATGGTTGCTTGATAACCGTGGATCCACCGTTGGCTTTTTAAAGCCCAATATGTGATTAGCAGCTTTGTTGCAATGTTAGGTAGTACCGCAATTGGGCTACCATTGTTGTGTAGCTGATGGGTGGGTCGATTTAGAAATCCCCACAGGTTTATAAGGTATAGCAGATGGATTACTGGGGAGGGTTTTTACTGCATTGCATATGTGATATATTACATGATACTGTGATTAGGGTTTAGGCCCAATTGATTGCTTGCATGTTAATGATTGCTTAGGGTTGTACACACTGAGTTTCGAAACTCACTCCCTCTTTAATTTTCTCAGGAGACCCTTAGTAGACGATTCGACGAACGGAGGGACTCGGAGGTGGCCAGCTAGCAAGACGCTTTATTTTATTTGTTTTTCTTTATAGTTTCTAAGTATTTTGAATTCGGATTGTAATAAGGCTTTACCTTTGCTATTTGTTACATTGAACGCTTTACTTTATTCCCTCTAAGTTATCCCACGTTTTATTTTGAAAAAATGGATTTATTCAAAATTAAGTTTCCGCACATAAAAATATTTTCCCTAAAAAATTAAAAAAATAATTTTTAACCTATAGAAAGACTGATTGATTTTTAAACACAAGCCGCTTGAAAAACAACTTTAAACTGGAATTTTACTTAAATTTCTTTAAGAAGGTTTTTCAATGAAAAATAAGGTTTTTCGTAAAAACACTTCAACGTGACATGCCAGATTCGGGCCTAACTTCTAGGCCGGGTTTAGGGTGTTATAGTCAGATACGATCCTTTTTGGCATACCATAGCGATATATGATCTCCCTTTTCAAAAACTTACTAACTGTCGTCTTCATGACATTGGCATATAAAGCCGTCTCTACCCATTTGGTGAAGTAATCGATGACCACAAAAATGAATCAATTTCCGTTAGAAGCCTTCGGCGAAATTGGCCCAATGATGTCCATGCCCCACATTGAGAAAGGTCATGTGGAAGTCATAACATGAAGAGGTGAAGGAGGCACATGGATCTTACCTTCATAAATTTGGCACTTATGACACTTTTTGGCGTAACTGATGCAATCTCCTTCCATCATGGACCAGTAATACCCAAATCTCATGATTTGCCTAGCCATTATGAACCCATTGGCATGCGTCTCGCAGACACCTTAATGGAATTCTTCCAGGATTTTCTTAGCTTCAACAGTATCAATGCATCTTAACAGCACCTGATCCTTCCTCTTTTTATACAGGATTTCTTCGTCTAAAACATAGTCATTGGCCAGCCTTCTCAATGTTCTCTTATCATTTTCAGTTGCTTGATCGGGGTATTTATGACTCTTCATATATCGTAGAATATCATGATACCAAGGATGGTTATCTCTCTCCTTCTCTTTCTCGATATTGCAGCAATGAGCCGGAGCCTTACAAACACTCATCTGGATCTGTTTCATATCCTCTTGTTTATTTACTCTGATCATAAAAGCTAATGTAGCCAAGGCGTCAGCCATCTAATTTTCATCTCGCGAGAGGTAGTAGAAGGTTACATCATCAAACTCCCTAATTAATTCCAGGACTAGCTTTCGGTAACTGATCAATTTGGAGTCTTTTGTTTCCCATTCACCTTTTAACTAATAGATATAATGCAGAATCCCCATATACCTCTAGCACTTTGATTTTGCATTCTATGGCTGCACGAATTCCCAGGATACAGGCATCGTACTCTGCCATATTATTAGTACAATCAAAATCCAATTTGTAAGTAAATGGATAATGGTCTCTGCTTGAGGATATTAGGACTGCCCCAATTCCATTACCAACGGCATTTGATGCTCCGTCGAAGTTCAATTTCCAAGGACGATCTTTTAGAATATCCTCCTCAGTAGTTGCTACAAACATCATGTCTTCATTAGGGAAATCAAAGTTCAACAGCTCGTAATCGTCTAAAGCTCTACTGGCTAAAGAATCTGCTATTGCACTCCCCTTTACAGCCTTCTGGTTCACATAGACTATGTCAAATTCGGAGAGCAAAATTTGCCATCAGGCTATTCTTCCATTCAGAGCGGTTGACTCTATCATGTACTTAAGAGGGTCTAGTTTCGAGATTAACCAAGTCGTATGGTACAACATGTATTGCCTCAACCTCCGAGTTGTCCAGACCAAGGCGCAACATAATTTCTCAATTGGCGAGTATCTCATTTCAAACTCAGTGAATTTCTTACTGAAGTAATATATCGTCTTTTCTTTCTTTTCTGTCTCATCATGTTGGCCGAGCACACATCCCATTGAGTTTTTGAATACTATCAAATACAAAATCAAGGGCCTATTAGGATTAGGTAGCGTTAGTACTAGAGTATTGGACAAGTATTGTTTAACCTTGTCGAAAGTTTTCTGGCATTCGTCATCCCATATACCTGGGTTATGTTTCTTGAGAAGATGAAATATGGGGTCACATTTCTCATTTAATTGTGAAATAAACCAAGTAATGTAATTTAGCCTTCCCAAGAAACCCCAAACTTCTTTCTGAGTGTGCGGCGGAGGTAATTTCTGTATAGCCCTGACTTTATCGGAGTCGACCTCAATTCCCCTTTCACTGACTACAAAACCAAGCAGTTTTCTTAACCTAGCCCCGAAAGTACATTTTGTTGGATTGAGTTTTAGTTGAAACTTTCTCAATCTCAAGAACAATTTCCTCAAAACCTGTACATATTCCTTTTCTGTTCTGGACTTGCAATCATATCATCGACGTAGACCTCGATCTCCTTGTGCATCATGTCATGAAACAAGGTTACCATGCTCTTTGATACGTTGCTCTCACATTCTTTAGCCCGAATGACATCACCTTATAGCAAAACGTTCCCTATAGGGTTATGAACATGGTCTTTTCCATGCCTTCAGGATGCATCTTGATCTGATTGTATCTTGAGAACCCATCCATAAAAGAGAATAATGAGTAACCCACCATATTATCCACTAGGGTGTCAATGTGAGGCAATGGGAAATTGTCCTTTGGGCTTGCCTTGTTTAGATCTCTGTAATCTACACACATCTACACCTTTCCATCCTTCTTAGGGACGGGGACAATGTTGGCTACCCATTCTGAGTAGTTGACCACTTGTAAGAACCCAGTATCAAACTATTTCTTGACCTCTTCCCTTATTTTTACTGCAACATTGGGTTTTATCCTTTGGAGCTTCTATTAAACCGGTTTGCGCTCTTCTTTTATAGGGACGTAATGCACTACAGTATCAGCGCTTAGCCCAGGCATGCATTGATACGACTATGCGAAGACATCTTTGAACTCTTGCAGTTGTTTAATGAGATCCTATCTTCTTTCCTCATTTATGCAAGTGCCAATTTTCACCTCTTTCCCCTATTCTAAGATCACATTCTCAATTGTCTCCTTGTGAGGTAAAATTTGTTTCTCTTCCCGCTTTACCATCCTTAATAAATCTGAAGATAAACTATAATCTCAGTCATCTTCAATATCCTGAAATCCCTCTAAGCTCATGTCTCGTTCAAAAGTAGATTCTAGGTTCATAGCAGCGTCACTTGTGACATTGACATCCGGGGACCTATTGTAGGCACGAAAGAATACCCAAAGAAACAAATGAATCTAAGAATAACTTGTTTATATGGTATGATTATGAATGGAATGAAATAAGAAAAGAATAATTGCTCGATGCGAGGTATGAAAATGTATTTTTTATTGAAATGAAGACGTTTAAACATGAGCCTATTTCACAGAAGATTCTTATTGTTTCTAGGCTAGAAAACAATAAGCGTGTTTTGAACATTACTCTGTATTAGCTCTAAAAACCACAGGAATTTCTTCCACAGTCTAGTTGTTCAGAACACTTCCAAGCTCATAGGGGCAAATACCCGCTAAATTCCCTTCCACCATTCTTCCTTTAAATATGGCTTTGATGCTTAAATTTTCTATCATATCTTCAGTCGTTCCTTCTCTTATCATTTTCGGTCCAGGATAAATGATTCCTCCTGACACGAATGTATTAGATATATGGGGAAAAGTCATTAGCTCCCATTTGACCTCTGCCACACTCAGTCTTACTCTTCGTCTCTCTTACTTCCTCTCTAATTCCTTCTTCCTTTGCAGTGCGTCTGGCTTATACCCCAAGCCAAAGCGATCCCACTTGTTTGCCAAGATTGGCACTTCTACCCGTCTATGAAGATATCTTCCGAGTCCTTTTCCAAGCAACGCCCCTTTTTTGTTTGTCAGTTGCAAGCTCATCCTCGTCGCTTCAGATCTTTTGGGCATGGGAATCTTGCCTTCTTTGATTATGAAGATTGCATTCACGAATTCCAATGACCAGAAAGAACATTCTATTGCTTCACTATCATTTTCTACGTATGGTGCATCATTGGTAACGGATGCAATAATATCCTCTTCCATGCTTATGGTTATTAATCGGCTCTCTGTTACCAACTTTAGCTTTTGGTGCAATGACGATGGTACTGCCCTTGCTGGTGAATCCAGGGCCTTCCTAATAGGCAATTATAAGAAGGCTTAATGTCTATCACGAGGAAGTCTACCTCGTATGTGTTTGGTCCGATCAGAAGAGATACTTCTATTCTTCCCATTACTTTCCTTTCAGTGCCGTTGAACGCCCTCACTATGTTCTGGCAGGCCTTCATATAAGAGTTGTCTATAGACAACCTGTTCAATGTGGACAGGGGCAAGACATTCAGTGTTTATCTATTGTTAATTAGTACATTTGGTAATGTATACCCTTTATAGCGGTGGTGATGTGTAGAGCCTTGGTGGATCCCATGCCCCTTGGCGGTATTTCATCATCACTAAAAGAGATAAAATTGTCAGCGCTTATGTTGCTGATAAGGCGGTTCAGCTTGTTTACCGAAATGTCATAAGCGACATAGGTTTCATTCAGCACTTTCATCAACGCGCTACGGTGTACCTCCGAGTTTAAGAGTAAAGCCAGTATCGATATGTGTGCCGACTGCTTGTGTAATTGTTCCACGACACTATATTCATTGCGTTTTAGGAATTTCAAAAACTCATTGGCTTCATTCTCCATTACCGATTCATTAATCCATGGTTCTGACCTCTCTTCCCCTTGTCCGGTCATCAAGGATTTTACAAGTTCGGCTTTGGTGTTTGGCGTGCTGACCAAACTCTCCTCTCCTGAGACTATCACATTGTAGTTATAATTCCAAGGCACCCTTTTGTTATCTTTAAAAGGGAAAGCCACAGGCTTCCGAATTACAACTCTTGGTGCCACTTTTACTCCGGCTTCATTGATTCTCGGTCGTGAAATGGTTACCACAGGATGATTAACCTTAGAGGCCTTCTCTACTGACCCTCCTTTTGCGGTGCACACGTCTTCTCCTTCAGTAAATTCAAAGAACTCCAGCTATTTGTTGTCCATTAGAGCCTGAACTAGGGCCTTGAATTCACTGATCTCTAGATCTCATGGTCTTCCTTATCGTGGAACTCACAATAGTTCCTTATTTCACGGGATTTGCTCCCTAAGCCTTGTACAATTAACCCTCTTTCCATCATTTCCTTTCAAACCCCTCTCAACGAGGTTCTTACTTCTGCAATGTTTAGCTTAGCTCTTTTCCCCACACTCTCGACTATTGTATTTACCCCATTATCAATATGATTAGGCAACGGATTTCCCATACCAAGTGTATCATCAAATTTTATGACACCTACTTTGATGAGCCTTTCAACTAGCCTTTTGAAAGAGGTTGCATTGGTTTTAAGTAGAAAAGGGATACAACATGGGCATCGAATAAACTTTTGTATAACTCCCCATATGTCATTAAAATTAGAGTAAACTGGAGTTTCTCCGTGCTTTGCTTTGTGTTGGGCTCTCGTCTTGAAGGGGATTACTGGCTCGTGGTTGTCGCTTTCAGTTGATTGACAGTAACTGGTTTTGAATAACCCGAACTAACATTAATTACTTTATTTTCTCTTTTCTTCAGGGTCAACCTTCTCTTGTTTTCCCCATCCTCTATTTTTCCACACCTTATCACTTTCTCAATCATTTCACCGGACATCACTATATCCGCGAAACTCTTAGTTGCACATCCCAGCATGTGATTAATAAAAGGTGCTTTCAAGGTATTAATGAAGAGTATGGTTATTTCTTTTTCCAGTAGTGGCGGTTGGACTCGTGTAGCAACTTCCCTCCACCTCTGGGCATATTGCCTGAAACTTTCATTCGACTTTTTCTCCATGTTTTGTAACATAATCCTGTCAGGCGCTATATCCGTCACGTGGCCATATTGCTTCATGAAAGCCTGTGTTAGGTCCTTCCATGATTTGATTTGGGTACGACTCAGCTGGTTGTACCATTTGGCCACAACCCCAGTCAGACTGTCCTGGAAATAGTGAATCAACAACCGATCGTTGTTAACATATCCCGTCATTCTTCGACAGAACATTGTAATGTGAGCCTCAGGGCAGCTGGTTCCGTTATATCTTTCAAATTCCAGCATTTTAAACTTTAGAGGTTGTACCAAATCTGGGACCAAACTTAATTCATTAGCATCAACTCCGCAATAATAATCAACACTCTCCAATGCCTTAAACTTCTCTTCCAACCATTTGCATCGGTCTTCGAACTGTTTTGGGAGTTCCGCTCTTGCCTTTCCCACTTCTGCTGCATCATCGAGGTCAGGGACCATGGGATTTGCCAAATTATCTCCGGGGTGAGAGCTCGAGCCTGTTGAGAAGTTTACCGATGCCGAAGTACTGGTTTGATACTGAGGTTTGATATTAACGGACACCCTTGGTGGTTGTGTTTGGGCGTTTATTAGGGCAAAGTTTAAAGGATAAGCGGAGTCCTCATCATCGTCTCTGGTATCGACCATAGGGATCTTACCTTTATCAGGCCCTCCAGTAAACAACTATGTTAACTGGCTCATCATACTTCTCTAGGATTCCACATCTGATCCGTCATATCTTGTTGGATCTTGGCCAACTGTTCTTGCATCTGAATTTATAGTTGGTCATGCATCTCTTTTTGCATCTGTTCCAACCTTTCCAACCTTTGATCCATGGCTTTTGTTTTTCTTCGAGTGTAGTAGTGATGTTCTAGGGTAACTATAATACGATATCTAATTAATAGGGCTCTTTTATGAAATTTAATGCACATGATGCGTTGTAATACAAATGCATGATATGAATGCAAAAATAAAAAGTGTCGATTCTGGTCCAATTTCATTTAGAATAACTTTATTAGAAAACAAAATCCTTTACATAAAATGGATCACATATACGACTTTGCCCTGATACTCAAAGCTTTAATTTTCCTAAGAAGCCAAGCTAGCTCTTGACCCCGGTCTAACTCTAACTCATACTTCATACTTAGCATGTCAGCCTGAGCCGCTAAGGTTTGTAAATGATCAGCCACCTCACGTATCTAAGCCACAGCTTCGCCCATGATGTAATCCCTATCTCTGACCTGGTCTTGAGATCGATGAAACTGCTCCTTCCATTGTTCATTGTTCGACTCAAAAAGTTCAATTCAAAGTTCACAGCTCTGAAGTGCAGTCTCGAGTTCTTTTATCTTTCTTTTCAAATCCTCGATCCTGCTTAAGCTAGCCTTTAGTTCAATTACGGAGTTCCGACTACCATATTGATGCAGTGCCTTCTCTAACTTTACTACTCGAGCTCTTAACTTTTCTTTTTCACTTTGGCTCTCAAACAAGGTCTTTTTCAGAGCATCCTCTTGTGCTCGAGCATTATGAAACCTCTTCTCCCACTGATCGACTTTGGCCTTCTCTTCTTGAATTTCTTGACGCCATTGCTCTGAAGTCTTACCCAAACCAGCAGTTCTCACTGATAAATGCAATTTTTTGTACTTCGTCTTCAAACTGTCCAAGTCTTCCTCGGCCTTCCTCTTCTCATTTCTTAGCTTCTCGGCCTCTAGTTTCTAAACATCAATATCTATCCTCAAATGCCATTTTTCTTCCTCTAACTGCTCTATCCTTTTTTCGAGCTCTGCATTCCTCTTTTCAAAATCTTACTTTATGATCTCAAGTTCTAATGGGACTACTTGTAAATACTCTTCCATCGGTCGAACACCTTCTAAACTCGGCCCAGGGATATTATCGTTAATTCTTTTACTCAACCATCTATTGTACTCAGGGGTTGTTATTGAACCTACGGCCAACCTTTTCATTCGACGAATCCAATTTCAGGCTCTAGAAATCTCCTTAACCCTTTTCTTGTAATTATCTCCCTTATACGAGAACTCACATTGAGCTAGCCCATATGTTGCTGGGATGAACTGCCTTGATTTGTATTGTCTTAGTACCAGCAGAGAAGCATACCCGGCGGCTTCCCAAATTCCAAGTAAAGGGACCCAGTCAAAACTCTAACATCTGTAAAGAATTTCATCAAGAACCAACCAAAGTGCTCTCCACTCATCGTTTTCTTCTTGGAGATTTTAGAGGAGTGCTATCCAATTTTCTTCTTATATGTCGTCTCTTCTAGGTGTGGCCGCTATCTCCTTTAGCGGGGAGTAATTCTCGGAAAAAACCTGATAAGAAACTTTATCTACCTTCCAGAAATGACTGTGGAACCATGCTAACAATAACTACGCGCACCCTATAAATCTGCCCTTGCCAGATCTTCTGCATGCATTCAAAGACCTAAATGTCTCAGCCAAAAGGAACCAGTATAACCCATTTGTCAAGTTGATCGAAGAGATCTGAGATCACCTCATCTACAAACCCCAATGCCCTAGGGAAAAGCATTAATCCGTAGACACTCAAAGCAAAGACGTCGACTCTCTTTTTCGTATCAGAATGTGCAAGAATCAATTCTCGTAAATTCTTCCAGGGGATGCACTTACACTCACCCTTTTGCTTGATCCTTGTAATCCACTGTTCACTCATTCCTATAATATTCATCAATTTCTTCCAAAATGCTGGGACATAAGCAGCTCTTGAATATGCCTTATCGACTTAAACCTTCGAACAATGTAATAAAGCTGTGCACTCCTCCACCGTGGGTACTACCTTCCCAAATGTAAAGCAACTATATGTAGGGTTCCAATACTGAGCGAGGGCCCGGAATAAGTGCTCATCCACCTTAAAATCGAGTAAGTACAGAAAATCTCCATAATTACAGTAGTATAATTGCTTAGCCTCATCGTTCCACTGATCCCATATCTCTTTTAATTCCTGAAAATTATTTTACGTCACGCTGATGCGAATGTAATCCCATAATTCTATGCATACCCCTCGGCTAGATTGTCCCCTTTCTCTAACTGCGCTTTCTCTGACCATATACAGATAGCCGCATTATCTTCCACTTTATCAAGAAATTCGTTTTCCATGACAAGCTCTCTAATTCAGTAATCAAACACGAGTCGACGCTTTTTAAATATGAAATGACTTGCAAACATAGAGAAATCAAAACACAACAAGTTAGTATCACGAAAAATAAAACTCAAAGCAGATGAAACACAATAAGCACCTATTTGGGTGTCCGCTAGGGTTTGGCGTAGCTCTACCTAGGGTGGGCCCTTAGGGTTTTCTACAAGTGGTTTGGTTCTAAAGTTGAGGTACCTGAACCAGCAGATTCCTCGATCCTCATCCATTATAGGTTCATATAGACCAAGTTCAGTTCAGGAGAATACATTTCCCTATAGCTGCACGGAGATGAAAATCTCACGACGACATAGGTACAGATGTATCCTGAAAACGGCTCACTATCCTGCACGGAGGTGAAAACCTCACGAAGGAGTAGCTTCTCGCTCCCACTTAAGAGGGTGTGACCAAACGGTCATGCAATGCAATATGATAGGTTATAAAAAACTCAAAAAAACATGAATAAAATGATGAAAACCATAACACCAAACAGATGAAATGCAATGAGAGGATCGTATATTAAAAACCAAAACTTTAATTTTCAACAAAAAGACAAAAAGTAATCAAATCGCGACTTGACTCTCTTATTTGGTCCCCAGTGGAGTCGCCAAGCTATCGAAACCATTTTTAATTTTGAAAAATGAGAGTTGACTTTTAAAACGAGAATGGAGTCGCCACCAATCTTTTTCGAGGTGTGATCGGGTCACCTTGAGATTAATCATTTTAATAAAACATTTTGATTTACTAAAATAATGATTTTGGTCCACAAAATTTGAGAAAACAGGTTCGGGAGTCGGTTACGTATGAGGAAGGATTAGCACCCTCGTAACGTCCAAAATTGGTACCTAATTGATTAATTAATGTCTTAGTGTCAAAAATTTGAAAATATTTTAAAATACGACCCTTTTATTTAAAAGAAAACTTAAGTAAATTGAATTGAAAATTAAAACCCTCTTATCTCGAAGAAGTAAAATGTCACACCTAGTGAGTTAGGATACAACACTTCGAACCTTTGAAACTAAGCTTGTCATTTGATTTTTAAAACTCATGCATTAAAGTTTAAAAAAGGGGTATTCAGTTATTTGGGCTTTATGAAAAAAATTGAAACCCAGTAAGTTAGGGCACAATTCCTCAAAATTCCCAAATACCGAACATTGTCTTTGTTTTTAGAAATCCTTACCTCGAGATAACGAAACGTCACATTCAATGAGTTAGGATGCAACATCTCGAGTTCCCGAGAATAAGCTTTTATTTGAAACTTATGTGTTTTGATTTCAAAAGTGTACTCGGTTACTTAGGTTCGACGAGAAAAATCGAAACCCAGTAAGTTAGGGCACAATTTTCTCAAAGCTACCAAATATCGAGTATTGCCTTATTTTGAAAAATCATTTTTATGAGTTTGAGTAAAGATGTAACGTTTTAAAATGTACGCGTAATAGAAATAAAATGGACATGCAAGCATGAATATTGACAGCAAGAGCTAAATAATCAAAAATAAAAAAAATAGAGGGCTAGTAAAACAATAAGTGATAAATGAGAGTTAAAAAACAAAATAAAATAAAATAAAATAAAGAGGAAGGTTGAAAAATAAAAAAATAAAATAAGGGAAGAAAATTAAATAAAAAAGTGATAATAATAATAATAATAATAATAATAAATTAATAAGGATAAGGATAATAAACTAATAATAATAATATGCTAGTAAAATTAATAATATTTAATAATAATAGTAATAATAATGTTTAGCTAATAATAATAAATAATAATGAAAAAAATAGCAGTAATAATAATAGTATATTAATACACTTGATGATATGCTAATAATAAAAACAAAAATGAAAATGTTAATAATGACGGTAATAATATAGAAAAAATAGTAATAATAATAATAATAGGAAATAATAACAAAAAGATGATAATTATAATGAAAATAATAATACCAATAATAAATAATATAATAGTAAATGCAAAACTTAGATTAATTAATTGAATAGTAAAATAGCAAAAATAATCGAAAAGGGACTAATTTGAACTGAAAATAGACATTTTGGGGTGAAATCAAAAACAAATTAAAGGGGAAGGGTCGGATTGCAGTGCGCAAATGAAGTAGAGGGACCAGGAAAGAAAATTTCCCCACCCTCCAATGCGCAGCGTTTAACACAAGACCAAAATGTGACAAAATCAAAATTATCGGGTAAAATTATAAATAACAGAAACTTGATTGGGAAACCATAAAAAAGCAGAAGGGCTAAAAGTGCAATTAGCCCTTCCGTAAAAAACACACGGATCCTTCCTTTGGAGTGGGTCGGATCGGGTCGGGTAAGGGCAAAACAACGTCGTTTTGGCCATGGGAGTTAAGGCTCAAAATGGCGTCGTTTTGATCCTTTATAAAAACCAAAATTTTTAAAAAAATAAATTCATTCCATCTCTTTCCTTCCAAAAAAAAAAAATTTAACTCTCTCTGCTCTCTCTGCAGGTCCTCGAGTTCGATGGGATTCCGGCACCAACTGCCACCGTCCGCCATTGTCGTCCATCGCCGTCCACCGTACACGGCGGCTGAAATTTTACAAAAAAAAAGTTTTTTTTATTTTTTTATTTTAAATAGATATATATATAACGGACCCCCATAAAAAGGAAAAAATAAAAAAATAAATAGAAAGAAGAGGAAAAAAATACCCTTAGCGTCTATAGATCCAACTTTTGCTTACTGTTTTTTCGATTATTTGGTGCGTTTTGAATCTATTTTTGTATTGCTATCTATTCGGGAAAAAAGATCCCTAATACATTGTTATTCATGGCTTTATATAGCCAAGTTACAACTGTTTGGCCACTGAATATTCGACCACTTTTGCAGGTGCATAAGTGGGTGTGCTTCTGACGTGGCATGGTAGAGTGGCGCACGTCGTGGAGAGGTGGCGTGCAACGTGTAGTGCTTAGGGGCTGGTTCGGGGCGTGTGGCACTAGTCCTCCTAGGGCTTTTCCCTCTCTTTTTTGTTTTGTTGGGCTTTGGGCTATTAGAGTTAGATTTGGGCTAAATTGGATTTAGGGTAGTTGAGTTGGTTTTGTAACTTGGGCCTGGGGTTATTTGAGCTAGGTCTTAATTTTGGGTTAATTTTAGGTTTTATTGGGTCACGGGCTAAAATTGGCCATAAAACATATATACCCACTACCTAATAAATAAAGTAGTCGACAACAAAAGTGGGGGCATGGAAACGTGGGACCAACTTTCCAGTCTATATTACTAGGATTTGAGAATATAGATATGTGTTCAACACGAAGATGTTTAATTTTTTTTTTCAAATTTCCATGTATTTGGATAACACGGATATCTAACATGAATAGTTTAAGGAAAATGAAGGGTTAAATAAATCCTCACCAAATCATTGCTGCAGAAAGATTCAAAAGAGAATACGTTCCATGTGTTCTGGCGAAAAGGACATATAGGGCTAATAAAAGAAATGATATCCATATTGAAATTGAAGTCGCCACAGGAGCACCTTTGTAACCAACACTTCTCCTTGTTTACGAAACTGTAAACAATCCCGAAACGGATACCCAATGGAAAGACAGAAAACACGACCAAAGGTATAGCACTGCTTTGTGTTTGAACAAACCTCAATTATGTTTTGCAGAAAACCGTAAGCAAATATGACCATAAAACAAGGATTGGCTCAGTGAAGAACCATAAAACCGATATGATAATTAAGAAAAAGAAGGAAATAATGCAAGAAGCTTGAAGGTAAATCCCCAACATTTTATACATTTTTGCACCAAATCCTTGACCACAAAGGGTCTCCAATGCTCCACTTAAGCCTGTCTGATTTCACAAAAATTTTCAGACGAAAACATGAAAAAGCAGATTAAGGTTTAAACTAAGAGGTTACCATGAAAGCAAAACCAGTAACAATGGCCCATGAATTGGCAAGCGTTGAACCAGCAAACTCGACCTCACCAAGGTGGCCAGCAAACATGACAAAAATCATAGTATTGAGAAGTAAAAAACATTGGATAACACCACTGGCACTGCAAACATTATTTATGTCTTAGCCTCTCCCAAATCCATGACTTTTTTCAGCACCTTCCATTGGGAACCTATACATTCAATGGACATCCCATTATTGTGTTTAAAGGAAAGTCTCATCTTACTTCTGAGATGATGCTTTTCATTACATATCTAATATATATACATTATAGTAATTTTAAAATAACATTTACTTTAGCACAATTAAAATTATGACGACGGATCGTATCTGTTCTTTTTAATACAATACCTAAAATTATTCATAACATTTCCTTAATCCATAAATAAAAGGATAATGTACTTCAGTATACTCAAACATATGCCTCTATGCACTCAAAATAGGAAAACTTGTTTTGATGTCATACTTCTTTTTCCTCCATGTGTAAATATTTCAAAATTGTATTTTCTTTTTCTGTCAAGAAGATTCAATTTTATATGTATTACAGTATACTGCTAATTGTGCAGCCATTATATTTCTTAAAATTATCCAATATATTTGTTGCACAGCTCACCATTTTTTTTTCCCTGAAAAATGCGTTTAAGTCACCACGTTTTATTAAAGCGCTTCCAAGTCAACACTATTTTACTCATGTTTCAACGACAAAATTTCCAAAAAAAATTATTTTTAAAAAAATAAAAAAATAGACTAATTTTTTAAAAATTTACAAAAATGAACCTTTATATAGAACTAAAATGGTAGCACTATTTTTTTAAAAAAAATTTTGGTGCCACCAATTAATGTGAAAATAAAACCTACAAAAATGCCTTTATATAGATCTAAAGTTTCATTTTCCTTATCTTCTTAAGTAATGTAGGATGTGACATATGTGTATATATAGACTCATGAATAAGTTTGCAGCCTGTTCCTAGATAATGTGGAATTCCTTCCTTTTTTAACTAACAACATAAGATTAAAGGCTACACTATATTTTATAATTTTTTACAAAACAATTTCTATTTTTTTATATTTTGTTAACTTTTTCTCAAATTATAAAATTACCTTTTGAGATCTTTAATATTGTTGCATTTTAGAATTGTTAACATATACAAAACGACCATAATAATAAAAAAGGAAAAAGAACAACAAATTGCACATATGAAACTTGTACATGCCATAATCTTCTATTTAATTTTAAATGTTTAAAGTTAATATCCATGCAATTCTATTTTTTAAAATAATTTTCTATTATTTCAATTTAGAAGTTATACTTTTATTTTCTTATTATTTATTTTATTTTATGTCATGAACGTTTGATTAATAAATAAATAGTGAGTATTTGGTACTCAGATAATATACTTTTTTTGTAATTTTAAAAAATTGATATCTCTTTTTTTTAATATTTATTTTTTAATATTTTACTATACTCATTAATTTTTTAATCTTAATTTTAATTTAATTTTCATCACCTAATGAATGCTGATAAATTTATTTCAGATGTATTTTGACTAGATAGATAATCTATTTAAAAATAGTATATAATTATGTTAAATAAGTTTTTTTATAGAAATATATAATATACATAAAATATAATAATTATTTTTCATATTTTTATATCTAGATTAAAGTACATTAGTAGTCACTTAACTATAATTTTTAGGGTATCAAATTATAAAAACTTACAAAATGATCACTCAATTATAAATAATTTTTTTGGTCACCCAACTATCTTGAATTTTGAGATATGTAACAAAAAAAAAAAGACAAATTTAAATAGTTAAATGACAATTTTGTAACTTTTCACAAACAAATGATTCAAAAAAAATATAATTAAATGACTATTTTATAACATTTTATAATTAAGTAATAAAAAATTTACCTTAAATACATAACTTCATAATCAAATTTTTTATATTACATATGTATAAAATTCTTTACATGTAAATGATTTTTGTTTCAATATAACTTTCATTCGTTTGAAAAGAAAACAAATGTAATTAATTCATTAATAGTTTCATACCTATATATTGTATTGATTGTTGGCATCAAATTTTAGTGTTCAATAAATAAATTTATATAAACTTTTTAGTGAATATCTAATAATATTGGTATTGAAGTATATAAAATGAAATTGCTTTAAAAAAAAAACCAAATGCAACAAAACAAGACTGCATTAATGGCAATTACTATATAATCTTTCACACATCCCCTAGACACCTTTATTTCAAACTCATTTGGTCATCTTCAAACAAGAAGAGACCAAATCTCACATCATTTTATATTTTATAATTTTTTATTATAGGGTTTAAAACTTTTATTTATAATGTAACAAATATTAACTTTTTGTAAAAAAATTCAACTCTATAAGTAATAAAATTATAAAATACAGTGTAGCATTTAATATTATGTTGTTAGTTGAAAGATGTAGGAATCTCACATTATCTAGGAACAAGCTGCAAACATATTCATGAATCTATATATACATATATCTCACATCACACATTACTTAAGAAAACAAGTGAAATAAGACTTTGGGTTTATATAAATGTATGTTTGGTAAGTTTTATTTCTACATTTAAAAAAAAAATAGTACGGTCACTTTAGGTATATACAAAAAACCCCATTCTTGTAAATTTTTAAAAAAAATGGACCTATTTTTGTAATTTTTTAAAAAAAATTTGTCTTTTTTTGAAAATTTTGTTGTTGAAACACAGGCAAAAAAGTGCTGACCTGGTAGCGCTTTAATAAAACGTGCTGACCTAGATGCATTTTACAGGTCAAAGGGAAAAAATGCACTGAGATAGACGCACTTTTTTTACTTTCCCCTAAAAACGATGCCAGCTCAGCACGTTTTAGTAAAATTTGACCATTCCCGTTATTTTTGAAAAAAGCAACCTATTTTCGTAAATTTTTTTTCAGAAATGAGCTTTTTCTGGTCAATTGGTCTACTTTTTTTACTGAGTATTTCAAAAATAGAGTAATTTAAAATTACATAAAAAGGGGTTTTTTTTATAAAACTAATACTTAAAAATAATTAAATATAAAAATAGTATGAGAAACAGATTCATTATGAAAGTTGGATGTTTTCTACAATGAACATCAGTGCTGCCTAACTAGTTGGCTATATCAAATATGTTTTAGGGAATAATTGCTTCAGAAACCCTTGCTTGTTATTTTCTTTTTAAAGTACTTTCATTTTATGGGGACTTTAAATATAAAATATATGACATTTAAACTACATATTTGAGCTTTTAATGTATAGCACTAAATTAATTGTTTTTGGGTGAAATATAGAGTAAAAATTTAAAGATTAAAATACATTTAATGTTATTATATTTTTCGTATATTTAAAATTTATTTTTTATATTTTTATTTTTAAGAATTTAGTTACCTTATTTTTTGAATTAAAAATTTTAGGTCTATTTGTTCATACTATTATAATTCTTCTATTAAATTTATTGGTATAACATTTTGAAATTAAAAAAAAAAACTCTCTTATTATCCATATAACAAAAAGTGACATTACAATAAACTTAAACTTAATAGAGAATTTCAAAGGTGCTAATATTTTCTTTTATGAACCAATTATCCCCTAAAACATATTTGGTACTGCCACACTAGAGGTGATCATGGGGTGGGTCGGGTCGGTTCATAATAAAATTTTAGGCACATTTAATAGGCCCGAGCCCAGCCCAAAAAATTGGTCTAAAATTTTGTCCAAGTTCAATCTGAATTATAGATATTAAACTCGAGTTTAGCCCGCCCAACCCGTATTATTATTTATTTTAAAATTTTTATTATATAACATAAATTTAAAAAATATAATATATTAAATACATTAAAATTATTAAAACAAATATTCTCTAACAAATTGAAAATATACAAAAAAAAAAAATAGACTTTTTTATTTTTTATAACTTCATAAAACAACAGTAAATACAAAGATGTGCTGTAAAAGGGAAGAATATCTAAATCTACCCAAATTTAAAAAGAAAAAAAACAAACTTCAATAGTTCTTTACCCTCTGCTTTTTTTTTTTTTTTTTTCCTTCTTTATCTGCACTAGATTATAGATTGTCTTTTACCCACTTTATACTGAACAAGACAAATTTGCATATGTTTCTAAGCTATGCTAATATCCAACCACTTCAATCCATCTAACATTCAAACCTTTCAGAAATTTTTCTATACTCTGATTTATAACATCTTTGTTGAGTACATATATACAACAACAAAGCCATCTCTTTCACATTTATTTTTATTTTTATTTTCAATGGCTATAATTCATGGCTCTAACTGTTAAGCTAACCTAGAGATTAGCCTACACAGATAAAACACTACTTTTAAGTCGGTTTTTTTTTTTCATTTTCAATCTCCTGTAGAGATAAAACACTACTTTGGGCAGTTCAATGATGAAAGGAAAAGGAATATTGTTGATTACAACTTGAATTATGCAACGAACACCAAATAAAAATTGAAAAAATTTGACACAAATATTTATATGAAAAAATTCTTTCGAAGAGAATAAAAAATCATGCGTTAAGAAAATTTTACTAAGATTGGCAAAAATCGAAAAAGGGAGTATAAGATGAAGAAAACAAATAAATTCGAACCCAAAATTACAAAGTTCTCCTGAAATTCTCACAAACTCTCTCAAAATTTTGTTGTTATTCTAAACTATCTAGGTTTGCTAATAGACCTATTTATAGGCTGAATTTCGTGTGAAAATATGACTAAAATATCCCTAAAATAATCAGAGTTATACTAAGAAAAGATTACAGAGTTTAACTGAAAGAAGAAACCCAATTAAGTGGGGAATACGTTGCCACATCGTGACGTCACATTTGGCTTATCGGTACACCATGCATCATGTCATCGGGATGACGGGTTCTTCTCATCGAGACATGATGTGTCGTGTTATCGAGACATTGGCTTTTCCTCATCACAATGCCGACTTTATTTCATTCGAAATGTAAGGCACACTCCACAAATCTCCACTTTGACTAGTATTTCTGAAACTCCTTCTTTGTCAAGCTGCATCACGGGCCTAATTTGATCTTTGTCAAATGTTTACCAAGTCGAAGCAATGCCTGAACTTGGAAATTAAAAAACTCTTTGTCATCATGTCTGTTGGGTTGTTCCTTGTGCCGATTTTGAGAATATGAACATCTCTTTAAACAATCACCTCCAAAAAAGGTGGTGCCGAATATCTATATAGTTTGTTCTTTCGTGATGCATTTGATCTTCGATGAGATGCATGACACTTGACTGTCTTAAAATTGTCACTAGGTGCGATAGAGTTAGGCTCTCACTTGTTGTAAGTGTTAAAGATAATGAATATTTCTCACTAAGTTAGACTTTGCAAAGGTAGGGAAACCAAATTGCCTAAATAATTTTTATGTCCCCTGTTTTTATTCTATGTTTCGTAGTGCTTGAAGAAGTGTCATGTAACACCCCTAACCTGTATCCTCGCTAGAATAGGATTACAGAGCATTGCCAAAAAAACAGATCAAAAATAGACATTTCATATTATTTAACATTCATATCAGATATTATTCATAAAGTCTCTTATATGAGTCTTCAAGACTCAAAATATACATTAGAAACAAATCAGGACTAAACTGGGTATTCAGGAAATTTTTCATGAAATTTCAAAATTTTCCTAAGTGCAGGGTACACATGCCCATGTGGTCAAGCTATGTGGACATTTGAAATGGGGCGCACAGCCGTGTCCCAACCTGTGTCTGTACCCGTGTAACTTTCTGACTTGAGTCATACGACTAAGTTACATGCCCGTATGCTAAGCTATGTGTAGGTATAGGGGTCACACGGCCAAGCCACACACCCGTGTGCCAAGCCGTGTAATCAATTCTAAGCATTCTATTTTGAAATTTTAAAGATGCAGGGGACACACGGCCAAAACACACACCTATATGCTAAGCCGTGTGTCACACATGGCTGAGACACACGCCGTGTCTCTGCCCATGTCGACAAAATAAGGTTATTTCCATGCCTTATTTCTTACCCAATTTGTATTCCACTTACATCAACACTTTAACTTATTCTCAAGCCAATATAAAACATTCAAATTAAGCTAAAACTAAGTCTTATACATGACATATCAACTCATATGTTCAATTATCCTAGTTTACCAAAATAACCATACATACATATAAGCATATTTACCAATTTTATACTATCACAAACTAATCATCAACATGCCTATACCTTTTCCATCATTTATCCATTTCAAACATACAATCAACATATTAATGCCACTTTTTACATATTAGAACATACCAATTTCAAGCCATACCAAAAGGCTAATTTCAACCAAACACATATATATCATCCATGACCATTTTTAACCTATATATGCCATTATAACAAAAATGTAATTACTATATATACCGAAATGAGTTAATGAATAGTATGATGATATCTCCGCCAAGCCTCCAACCCAACAAGCTTCTGAAATACTATAAAGCTGAGGAAATAATACAAAGTAAGCATTTAATGCTTAGTAAGTCATATAATAGGAAATTAACTTACCATTTATTTCACATTTAAGGTAAGCTAACTAAACATGCTCAAACCAATGTGGCCAATTACCTATACACATATTCTCATCAAGCATGTTAGTCGTGTAATTCACATAAATACCAAGAAATATGAATGAGCTCATTAATATTCAATTTTCACATACATGTATTATCACTTCAAATGTCCATGAACATGTACATATCATATCTTTGAGACTTCAAATATTTCTCATAATAATTCATCTTGAATTCATTTCATCTCATATCGGAACTTTATCCACTCGACGGATACAAAGGTAGTACACATGAAGTGTACGAATCTAAAATTCGTCCATTCATATTCGGGGGTACTTATTAGAGTACATAATCGGGAAGCCCTCTCTCAAGCCATATAACAGGAAGCTCATGTAAGCCATGTAACAGGAAGCTCTAGAGAGCCATTAATAGGAAGCTTATCCGGGCTATATAACGGGAAGCTCATAAGAGCCATAATCAGGAAGGTCAAGCAAGCCAATAACAGGTAGCTCCGAAGAGTCATTAATCAGAAAACTCCAAAGAGCCATATATCGAGAAGTTCAAGCGAGCCATATCGGGAAGCTCACAAAGAGCCTTTAATCAGGAAGCTCACAAAGAACCGTACATCAGGATGCTCATAAGAGCTGTGGTGTGTCTACAACACATGCAGAATCACAACCAATCGAGATGCTCTGAAGAGCTATTAACAGGAAGCTCGCAAGAACCATATAACGGGAAGCTCAAGAGGGTTATATATCAGGATGCTCATGAGAGCTAATAACAGGACGTTCTTTCGAGCTATGGTGTGTCTGCAACATATGCAAGACCACAACCAATTTGGGAACCCTGTATCCATCGAATCTTATTTATCCAAACGAGACCTATTACTTACCGGGCATTATCAGATATGTGATCAATTTCATATATATATGACATTTATACAATTCACATATACAACATTAAATTCAAACATATAAATATATATAATTTGGTTACATGAACTTACCTTAACAGGTGTTCCTAAATTGTAATCTACTAATTCGATACTTTTTCTTTTCCTTGATTTAATTCCGTATTTAGTCTATCCGGATCCAATTAAGCCAAGTAAGCTTGCTTAAGTTCTTTTCTCTTAGCTAGGATTTTCATGTATTTAGTTTGGGGAAAGATGATGATAAATGATGATATCTTAAATTTTATTATTTATCACCTTTAATTATTTCATCTTTCCAATTTCATCCTTTTCTTTATTTAATTTTCCATGGATGAATAATCATATTTATCTACTAACTCCTCTTAATGGTTTATTTGCCATATAAAGACCTCAAATTTTGAATTACATAGCTATTTGATACTTATAGCTTCTAGAACTCAACTTTTGCATTTTATGTAATTTGGTCTTTTTCATCAAATTAAAATGTAATCGGTAAAATTTTCTTAACGAAATTTCATACGATATTTGTATTATAATGCAGACCATAAAATAATATTAAAATAATTTTTTTGGACTCGGAGTTGTGGTCTCGAAACCACTGTTCTGATTTCACTAAAAACGGGCTGTTACAACTCTCCCTCCTTAAAGAATTTTTGTCTTTAAAAATTTTACCAGTAAAGAGATTCAGGTTTTGCTTTCTCATTGTCTCCCCAGGTTCCTAGGTAGCCTCTTCTATTCCATGTCGTTGCCAGAGAACTTTTACTAGTGCTACCTTTTTATTTCTTAGTTTTTCGTTTCACGTGCCAAAATTTTGATCGTTTCCTCACTGTAAGTCATGTCAGGTTGAATCTCGACTTCCATTGGAGAGATAACATGTGAAGGATCTGACCGATATCACCGTAACATAGGCAAGTGAAAGGCATTATGAATTTTTTCTTGTTCCGGCCCGATAAATCATGGACTCAGTTGTCCTTTACGGCCAAATCGATGAACTTTAAGGTAATACTTTCAAGAATACATTGTCGCCAACTTGAAATTCTATTTCTTTTCGTTTAAGATCCGCATAGGGTTTCTGATGATCAGAAACTGCTTTCAAGCTATCTTAGATTACTTTCACCTTTTCTTCAGTTTCTTAAAATCAAATTAACTCCATGTATCTTTTTCTCACTAGGCCCAGTCCAATACAATGGAGTTCTACATTTACGACCATATAGAGTTTTATACGGTGCCATCTTTATACTTGACTGATAATTATTATTGTACGTGAATTCGACTAACAAGTACAAAAAATTCTTCGATTTCTTTATTTCTCAAAATACCCTGTAGAGGTGGTAAAACAATCATGATATTTCTTCGATTTCTTTGAGATCGATTGTTGTGACTTTCCTGAAAATCTTTTACTTGAAGTTCTGGCTTCAATCTCAGCCTGTCTTTTCTCTTTACTAAGCTCTTTGGCTTTGTATGCCCGATCAACAAGTACAATAAATTCTTTTATTTCAAGAATTTTAACTAGCAATTTTATATCTTCATTTAGACCCTCTTCAAACCGCTTACACATTGCAGTTTCAGTTAGAATACATTCTCTGGCACATTTGCTTAACTGAACAAATTTCCGCTCATATTCAGATATGGTCATACGGCCCTATTTAAGTTCTAGAAATTCTTTACGTTTCTGATCAAGAAACCTCTGGCTGATATATTTCTTTCGGGAATCAGTTTGCAAGAATTCCCAAGTAACCCTTTCTTTAGGCACAACAGAAATCAGTGTATTCCACAATTGATAAGTTGAGTCTTTTAACAGTGATACAACACATTTTAGATATTCAGCTGGTGTACAGGACAATTCATCCATGTAACACCCCAAACCCGGCCTAGACATTATGGCCGAATCTAATGGCGTCACATGAGAGTGTTTTTGGAAAACCATTTTGATTATCAAAGCTTGTTCAGGTTATTATCTTTTCTTTATCGCGGAAGCTCGAAATCATTCATTCATAAGAAAAATCTTGGATTAGTTAATAAAATGCATTTGAGGTGTCGCAGTTTAAAAGTTAACAATAATAAAAATTATGATTCAATTTGAAAACCCAAGTAAAAATCAAAACAGTTCAAAGGTCCACAATATATAAAAACTCCCAAAATAACAAAATAATGAATAACTAGTAATTAAAACAAGGAATCCAGTAAAGTGTCCATCAGTGGTCACCTTCGAGCCCTCCGCAGCACCAATCCATCTACTGTTGGGGATTACTTGACAGATAAATAAAATAAAGGGGTGAGTTTTCGAAAACTCAGTGTGTACATCCTCACAGTAAAGCATGCATACATGAAATATCAGTCAATCAATCATTAATCGAGCCTAAGCGCTTAATAGATTCAAATCAGATATAGTCCGGCCTTGGCCCATACAGAAATCGCATGCATATCACATCAGTACAGTAAATACCCACCAATCTTGCACACCATCTCGGTCCACCCTACACACCATGTGGGGATAAAATTGACCCACCCAGCCCTACACACTAAGTATGGGGATAAAATTAACCCATCCAACCTTACACACCATATAGTACTGTAAAATGACACAAGTCAAATTAATAATGCAGCATAGCTGCCAGATAATCGGCTAAAAGCCTCTCAGTCTTCCTTTTCTTCAATATCAAGCCCAACCTAATACAATGCAACATAAATGATGACATGGCATGCTATCATACAATAACCAAATCATACGTGTCATACTTAGATCAATTCAGAACAGTATTATAACACATGCTAAATATAACACGCTACATACATTTCAGTATCATATCATAGAACAGGGCCTAATTAACACTTACCAACCCATTTAACAGGTCACAGTCAATTAGGGTGACCCGTGTAACCTTTCAGAACAGTTCAGATTAATGGGCTCACTCGCCCATGTGGCCTGCCCGTGTGGGCCCACACACCTATGTGGCCTACACGGCTTAATTTGGCCTTGCTCGTATGGATCACATAGCCTGGCCCAAACCCCACACGCTCGTGTCGCCCACATTGCCCAGTGTGGCGTCAACAGTCTCGTTTTTTGCTTTCGTTGAATCGCGTTTTCAGTGCGTTAGGGGTACATACCTGGTTCCGATTGAAGCCTAAACACTCCTGAGCACTTCCAAAACCGAAAATCATAAGATTTAGCCCTTTAGAAAACCCAAAATCCAGTCTCTACACTAACTCCCAAAATCGCAAAATTTGACTTACCACTACCAAAAGCGAGCACAACTTCGACTCAAACGCCAAATTGCTGATTTCCAACCTCCAGATCTCCTCCTAAACAGCAGCAAAACCCTTCTTAATATTTCATCCACAATCAATAAAATACCAATAAAATGAAACTTACCAAAATCGTAGAACAACCGTGCTATCGGACTGAAGAAAGAAATAAAAACGAAAAGGGAAAACAAATGGGACGGCAACAAAGAGTGGTAAAAATTCAGCAATATGAAAGGAAATTTTAGGGAAAACTATAGCAAGAAAAAATCTTGAAAACAGGATAAAATAATTTATTTTGGGGCTTTTGACAAACAGAAGAATATGATCAGATTTTCTGGTAGTCCCTACTTCTCCACTACTCTACTTTTTAGTCTTTTAGTAAAATTCAAACTCATAATAGTGAATGAGCATAAAAATAATGCTCACATCAAGAATCGAACACAGGACCCTAAGCATAATTCCTTCCCACTTAACCACCAGACCAGCAGGCCTATTCTGATATATTTTACCCAACTTTTACTTAAAAGTCTGATTACCAAGAGTTAGGCTTTATTCAAAGAAAAACCAAAATTTTAGCCCAAGTTGAGGCTTGAACTTGGGACCTTCCCAACACACCCTAGAGCACACAACCATTTAAACAACAAATATTTGCGTCAAATCCATGCAAAACATATTCAAATATTTTTATCACCACCATTTTGCAAAAAGCCGAAAATAAGAAAAATTGGGGCATTACAATCCAAAACCCTATTAGTATTTTCTAACCAGAACTCAACCCTTTTAGGATCATCTTCAACTGTAGTTCTAAATTCTTCTGCCTCATATTTACTGATTTTATCAATAGGAGGCTTACCAGTTCTAACAAATTCTATACCTTTTGGCATATCGGGAACCGGTTGAGAAGCAGGAGGGGGTGAATGTTGTTGTATAGCCAGATTTGTTCTTATATATTCTGCAAACCACTCATTCATCATTTGGAAGAAGGCTTCTTTTGCGTTTCCTCTTCGACCCTCAGATACGGGCCTTCTACTACTAGATACTGCTCTTTGTATTGAAGCTTGAGCATTGCTCTTAGCTTCTTCAGATTCAGCTCGATTGGACAACATTACTATCAGGAGATATCACACTATTGTAGGTTATATAATGGCATGTATAGCTAGATTTGTGTATGCTACGTTAGTTTGAGAATCGACTAAATCGTAGCTCTGATACCAATAAATGTAACACCCTTAACTTGTATCTGTCGCCGGAACAGGGTTACAGAGTATTACTGAAATAAACAAATTAAAAACAAACATTTCATATTATTTAACAATCATGTCAGATATTATTCATAAAGTCCCTTATATGAGTCCTCGAGACCCAAAATATACATTAGAAACAAGTCGAGACTAAACCGAGTACTTAGGGAATTTTTCATGAAATTTCAAATTTTTTCCTAAGTGCAAGGTACACAGGCTCGTGTGGTCAGGCCGTGTGGGCATTCAAAATGGAGCAGACAACCGTGTCCCTACTCATGTCTATACCCGTCTAACTCTCTGACTTGAGTCACACGACCAAGTCAAACGCTCGTGTGCCAGGCCGTGTATAGGTACAGGGGTCATACGGTCAAGCCACACACTTGTGTGCCAAGCCATGTGATCAATTCTGAACATTCTGTTTTAAAATTTTAAAGATGCAAGAGACACACGGCCAAAACAAACACTTATTGCTAGGCCATGTGTCACACATAGCTGAGACATACACACGTGTCTCTGCCCATATGGATAAAATAAGGCCATTTACAAGCCTTATTTCTCACTCAATTTGTGTTCCACTAACATCAACACTTTAACGTATTCTCAAACTAATATAAAAAATTCAAATTAAGCTAAAACTAAGTCTTATACATGACATATCAACTCATATGTTCAATTATCCCAGCTTACCAAAATAATCATACATACATTTAGGCATCTTTACCAATTTTATACTATCACAAACTAATCATCAACATGCTTATACCATTTCTATCATTTATCCATTTCCATCATAATAAGGCCACATTATACATCAGAACATACCAATTTTAAGCCATACCAAATGGCTAATTTCAACCAAACACATACATATCATCCATGCCCACTTTTAGTTTATACATGCCATTATAACCAAAATGTAATTACTATATATACCAAAATAAGTTAATGGATAGTGTGATGATATCTCCGCCAAGCCTCCAATCTAACAAGCTTACGAAATACTATAAAATAGAGGAAATAAAACAGAGTAAGCATTTAATGCTTAGTAAGTCGTATAATAGGAAATTAACTTACCATTTATTTAACATTTAAGGTAAGCTAACTAAACATGCTCAAACCAATATGGCCAATTGCCTATACACATATCCTCATCAAGCATGTTAGCCATGTAATTCACATAAATACCAAGAAACATGAATGAGCTCATTAATATTCAATTTCCACATACATGTATTATCACTTCAAGTGTCCATGAACATGTACATATCATATTTTTGTACTTCAAATATTTCTTGTAGTAATTCATCTTGAATTCATTTCATCTCATATCAGAACTTTATCCATTGAATCATTTAAAATATCGATGGATACAAGAGTAGTATGAAGTGTACGAATCTAAAATTCATCAATTCATATTTGGGGGTGCTCATTAGAGCACATAATCGGGAAGTCCTCTCCCGAGCCATATAACAAGATGCTCATGTGAGCAATGTAACGGAAAGATCTAGAAAGCCATTAACAGGAAACTTATCCGGGCTATGTAACGGGAAGCTCATAAGAGCTATAATTAGAAAGCTCATGCGAGCCAAAAACAGGTAGCTCCAAAGAGCCATTAATCGAGAAGCTCCGGATAGCCGTATATCGGGAAGTTCAAGCGAGCCATATCAGGAAGCTCACAAAGAGCTTTTAATCGGGAAGCTCACAAAGAGCCATACATTGGGACAGTCATAAGAGCTGTGGTGTGTCTACAACACATACAGAATCACAACCAATCGGGATACTCTGAAGAGCTATTAACAGGAAGCTCGCAAGAATCATATAACGGGAAGCTCAAGAGGGTCATATATCGGGATGCTCATGAGAGCTAATAACGGAACGCTGTTCAAGCTATGGTGTGTCCGCAATATATGCAGGACCATAACCAATTTGGGAACCCTGTATCCATTGAATCTCATTTATCCAAACGAGACTTATTACTTATCGAGCATTGTTGAATATGTGATCAATTTCATATATATATGACTTTTATACAATTCACATAATAATATTAAATTCAAACATATAAATATATATAATTTAGTTACACGAACTTACCTTGACAAGTGTTCATGAATTGTAATCTACTAATCCGATACTTTTTTCTTTTCCTCGATCTAATTCCGTATTTGGTCTATCCGGATCCAATTAAGCCAAGTAAGCTTGCTTGATTTCTCTTCTCTTAGCTTGGGTTTCCATGTATTTAGTTTTAGGAAATATGATGATAAATGATGATATCTTAGATTTTTATTATTTATCACCTTTAATTATTTAATCTTTCCAATTTGATCCTTTTTTTATTTAATTTTCCATGGATGAATCATCATAATTATCTACTAACTCCTCTTAATGGTCTATTTGCCATATAAGGACCTCAAATTTTGAATTCCATAGTTATCTGATACTTATAGCTTCTAGAACTCAACTTTTGCATTTTATGCAATTTGGTCATTTTCATCAAATTAAACATGTAATCGATAAAATTTTCTTAACGAAACTTTCATACGATATTTTTATCATAATGCAGACCATGAAATAATATTAAAGTAATTTTCTTTTCAGACTCGTATTTGTGGTCCCAAAATCACTGTTCCGATTTCGCTAAAAACGGGTTGTTACATGTCAACTGCCTCAATCAATTCTACCAGAACATAGGTTGGAGAAGTGTCAACTTCCTCAATTAGTTCTATCAGAACTTAGCTTGTTCTTAACAATTGCCTTCAAGTTAACAATATATTCTTTTTTTTTTGGAAATTTCATTCAAGTAAAATTTAAATTATAATTAGTTATATTTCAAATTTTAATTTATAAATACAAGGTTAGAGTTTACTTAATGATGTAGACAAAAACAATTCTAAGATTTTAATAAGGAGAGTGTTCAATCTCAAGAGTGGGCAACACTAAGATCCTAATGAGATGAGATGACAAACAAAGTTAATGACGAAAGAGAAAGAGAGGTCGAATGTAACAACTCAATTTTCATCAATATCGTAAAAGTCAATTTTGAGATCGAATTTATTAAATTAAGTCATTTGAAAATTTTAAATCAAGAAGGCTACGAAACAAAAAACGGGATTAGAAATTTAAATTTGTAAATGGCTAAACTAGATAAGTTATTAAACAAGGACTAAATTGGGGAGTGATTAAAATAGAGAAAATTGATTGGAAATTAAGCAAGCCCTTATTAATTTATTTAGCCATGACCTTGAATGCGATTAGACCTTAATTAAATATCACTTAGTGGATTGACATGATCCTATCCATTCACTTCCATTAAATTGTGTCATGATAAACGATAGCCATTAGATTAAGCTTAATTATACTAATAGTAATGATATTTAAGGAAACATGAAGAAAAGAAAGAGAATTAATGCTTCCATTCTTCCATCTTAAACCTCCATTGCGTGACTTTTCCTTTTAAACTGTTGATAGATTATTGGTGTAAGATAGTAGATAATGACAACCCAAGCAATAGATTTTAAGTTAAGCCTTGATGAATGCTTGAAGGTTTTTGAGAGAATGGTTATAACATTGGATGATAATTATGTTTTTAGACAGCTCCAAATTCCTAATATATATTTATGAAGTCGAATTAATTGTAAAATTCAAAAAAATTTAGATTTTAAAGTTCTTAAGGAACCCTAATGGAAAACGTACGACACTTATATACCTTCATCAATCATCGTTCCATGCAACAATTACGTAAGTTATCTCTAAATTTTAATATCTTTACAAAATAAATTACATCTTTCAATCACTAAAACCAGTAGCAAGTATGTCCAAATTTTACTAGAATTAGTCATAAAAATATATCAACTGTGCAAACTAACGAATATAAATATAATATATAATATTACAAAAAAATCAATTTTTTTTATAAAAATCATAAAATAAATTTTTTGAAAATTTCAAAATTTTGAAAAATTAGACCAATTATCTAAAATTTTGAGTATTTTATAAAAAAATAAATATTTTTTATTTTTTAATTTTTTATAAAATTTTATAAAAAAAAGGTAAAAAAATTGATTTTATGTTTTTTTTTTTTTATTTAGGTAAACTACACTTATGGTCATTCTAAAATAAGGTTTATTCTATTTTGTTTACTCTATTTTTTCAATTTAGTCACTTTAAATAAGATAATTGTATAAATTAGTCAATGCCGTAAAAATTTCCCTTTTCTTTTAACAGATTGCTGATGTGGTATATTAGCCCATTAAATGACTGACTGGTTGCATTTTTTTTGTTTTAACTTTTGAGTAAAGTTTAGTAGTTTTTTATAAAGTTTAAAAGGGAAAAGTTTTGGACTAATTATATAAAAAATGTCACATGTCATTCATTCAATTTACTTATGTGTCATATTAGCAATCTGTTAAAAGAAAATGAAATTTTTAACAGCAATGACTAATTCATATAATTATCTTATTTAGAATTACTAAATTAATAAAAAAATACTAGTGACCAAAATAAGACAAACATTATTTCAGAGTGACCATGGGAGCTTTTTTTAATTGGCCCAAAATTTTGTATTAATTATAAAAATGACCTACTTGCAAAATCATGTATGAGAATAACTCGTTTGTTACAATAAACCTCGATGTCGCCATTGCCATTAGCAGCACCACCCCTAACAAGTACCCAACCATTGGCCAATTTGAAAAATAATAATTTACTTGAGTGTCATCGTTGCCATTGACAGCCCCAGTAAAAACACACATCATGCTAAATACTTGTATTATAAGGGAAAAAAATTATATTTTAATAAGTGTCGCCGTTTCCATTAGCGGAATTGGTGTTTTTATTAAAAATAATATTTTTAATAGGTGTCGTCGTTCTCTTTGGTGGCACAAATGTGTTTTTTAATTGATTTTTTTAATGGGTACCGCTGACCTCTATAGCGGCATCAGGGAAATTTAAAAAAAATTGTCATCCATTCTCTAAAACGAAGACCTGGATCTGGTGCAGCAAAAAATTTGATACTTTCATCGTCAAGTGAAGAAATATGAGGAAAAAAAAAAGAAAAAAAAAATATATATATATATATATATACTTGGCTAAAAAGAGAAACTCCAATGGTGAGAAAGAAATTGGAAAACCTTTATTTATTATTTCAACTTTTCTTCAATCTCCCCCATTGTTTTTTATTTTTCTCAAAAGTTTTTCAATTTTCTTTCTCATTTTTCTCATTATTAGAGCTTCTGTTTTTAGCCAGATATATATATATATATATATATCATTTTTTTTCCTTCTTTGTTCTTATAAAGGTTTCAATTTAATTTTTTCTACTCTCTAAGTCTTTGTTTTAGAAAATGAATAATAATTTTTTTTAAATTTCTCTGATACCGTCATAGAGGCCGGTGACATCTATTAAAAATTATTTTTTTAAAAAGACACCAATGTATCCAAAGAGAACGACGACACCAAAAAAATATCTAACATGCTTTCTATTAATATATTTTTTCTTTTTCCCTCATAATATGAGTATTTTAGCATGACATGTACACTTATTTTTACTGGTACCACCAATGGTAACGGCGACACCCAAAGAAATTATTATTTTTAAATTGGCCAGTGATTGAGTACTTATTAGGGGTTGTACCGTCAATGGCAACGATGACACCAAAATTTACTATAGCAAACGGATTATTTTTGTATATAATTTTGCAAATGATTCATTTACGTAATTAATAAAAAAATTATACCAATTAAAAAAAAAAAGCGGACCATGGTATAGTTTACTTTTTTTATTTTTTATAATATTTATATACATGTTTAGATTTTAATGTATTTATTGATGTTTCAAATTTAATCAACTAATGATATGGCATGTGTACCACGTTTAAAATGTAGGGTTGAATCATATCTTGAAAGATAAATCTGTAAAATTTACTTCCTTTTAGGGGCACATCGATCAAAGCCTGACAGCGTTTAAGAGATAATGAGGCTCCAGCCTGTCTATTTTACTTGCCAATGGAGTGCTCCTGCCCGGATCCATCCACATCTGCAGTAGTCCCCATAAAATCTCTATATTTCAACTTTCATAATGAAGATCAGATTTCATAGTTTTTCATTTAACTTCACAAGTTTTTACCTTTGGTACTGGAAAAACTTATATTTTGGTGATTACCATTAAAAATAGATTTTATTTTGATTATTTCTAATTATTTTGCGTGAAAAAAGATATTTTTATGTGAACAAGAGAAGTCTAAGTTCATAGAATTGTAAATCTTAATCTATAATTTAGTTAAGAAAAATTTAATCTCCCCTCTTCCAATTTCCTTCTATTTAAATAAAATAGTCAAACTTTTGTTGGTATCCAAATCCAAAATAAAAACATCTGCGAAAAAAGGTTTTGTATAATTGCAACCATATATTTGTTTTTGCTTTGAATACGACCAATCAAACTCCATCTACCAGACTACCCCCGTAAAGAATCCCATCCGTCATTCCAATTTCCTTTTCTTTTTCAAGAGATTGAAACATGCCAAATTGGTAAGCAATAATAACGAACAAGAACATCCCATTAATAATCCTTCAGAAAGAAAAAAGTTCATCCCAAGAAAATCTGAGTTATGGAGCCATCAAACTCAAGCTTAGATACTACAGCTCTCTTGAGTGAAGCTTCCCAAAGACAAGACCAAAGTACAGAAACAAGGTGTTTGAGTTTGAGGAATGTTTTAGATGTAGAAGAAGCGAAGACTCAAATCTTATTTTCACTGCCCATGATCCTTACCAATGTCTTTTACTATGCCATTGCTTTGGTTTCTGTCATGTTTGCTGGTCACCTTGGAGAGCTTGACCTTGCTGGTGCTACACTTGCCAATTCATGGGCCGTTGTCACTGGCTACGCTTTCATGGTAACCCTATATTTACTCTCATCCCATCTTTATAACACCATAGCTCATGACTCCGTCTTATTTGGAGACAATAAAGCTCTTTATATCCTCACATTTATAGACTGGTATACTGGGTTATAGCTTTGTGATTACTGTTGTCTAGACTGTTCGGTGAAGAAATAATAAAAGATTGAGTCTCATTGATTATAGCTTCTTCTTTCTTTTTCTTTTTCTTTTTCTTTTTTTGATAAGTTTTTATTTATCCAAGAAAGCCTTAAACCTACAATATCCTGCTCACCAATACTCAAACCTTTGTAACTGTCTTCTATTTCTAATTTCTCGCCAGACCAAGTAAATGAAAGAATTCCATGCTAACTTCAAATATAAACAACAAGAGCTTTGCCTTAAAGTCTTGTGCAAAGTCAATGAATCTCCTGATGCCATCCCCCAGCTTCTCCTAAGGTCGTAAGACACTAACAAACATACAATTTGCGAAAGAACGATCTCTTGTTTCCTAGTTCCCTTGACATAGCGAACAATAATCCTCAATGCTCATCCCCCTTCCAGTAAGTCTTACCTTTTGTGGGAAGGACAACCGTTCAAGTTAGAAAGGAATGCTTTGGTATATGAAGTAGAAACCAAATCATCTGACTTTCCTCTCCTTTTCTCTAATTTCATTCCAAATTGCATAAATAGTTAGTTTATTGTTACTGACATCCAAGTTAGCCAACACAGATGCAGCTTCTTCCGAGTTTTAGAATCTTCCTCCAGCTCTAGCTAGAATTTCTTCTCAGTGAAACTTGCAAAAATATGGATTTTTTTAGCGTGTAATCCTCCCACACCACCTTCAAACTAGGGAATGTTGAGATGTTGATGGGCCGGCCAGACCAAGGCCTGATTTCAGAAAATTTCGGAGCCCAGACCTGTTTTTGGGTCGGTTCACTCAAAAAATTTGTTTAATTATTCAAAAATTTATAAAATATTAAAAATATATGTTTATTGCTATTTTATATATTTTATAATTTAATTTAATTTTAATTTTAATTTTTTTTACTATTTATATCGAATTTGGACAAATTCGAGATGCTAAAATACTTATTTAAGTTTGGCCCAAGTCAAGCTGGACCGGGATTAGACAGGTTTGATTTTTTTTATAAAAATAACCTAAAAATTTTAATTAATGATTATAGAAATAAATATCTGAAATGAATAATTGACAGTTGGTGGATCAAAAGAGAATAACACCATCAACTTGTCACATTAACTAATCATTGATTGGTAAAATAAAAAAATATCATATTTTTTAATAGCGCGAATTTATTTAGTGCGAACTATATAAATACCAATGTAATACAAGAAAAAGAACTATTAGCAATATTCAGTGATTTATCTTGCTTGGCCCTAGTTCCCAGTAGGCATACAACATCAATGTTCAGTTTATGGATTCTATTGACTACTTTCATCCTCTTAAAAGGGTTATTAAACCCTCTAATATTCCTTACAGCATTTATCATCAAGGAATAGATGAATTACTTTCAGTTAGAACTCCAAACACTTCAGATTAGGCTCCCATTTGCGTACTATCACCTGCTTATTCTGAAAATGCCATGGACCTTTTCTCTAGCTTCAGCATTTGTAAATTGTAGAAGAAACAAATTATCCCTTGCAATTTTAACACTAACGTCCCCTTTCTTACCCCAAAGAAGATTACCAACCTTCTGCTATCTTTTACCTACTTGATTATAGCTTTCAACTATGATTTAAGGGATCTTTCATAGATTTTTTTTTTTTTTTTTTTTTTGCTATTGTGTATATAATTCTGAGATCTCCATGTATCTGATGTGATGTCAAAGCCTTGTAGTTGTGTGCATTGAAAGTTGGTTATAACAGTCCTTTCCTTTCTGTTCGTTTGTTTGCTTGTTTTTCAGGTGGGACTAAGTGGAGCACTGGAGACTCTTTGTGGTCAAGGATTTGGTGCAAAAACTTATAACATTCTGGGAATCTACTTGCAAGCTTCTTGCATCATTTCTTTCCTTTTCTCAATCATTATATCCATTTTATGGTTCTATACTGAGCCAATACTAATATTTTTTCATCAACAGCCAGATATTGCAAAAAAAGCTGATGCTTACCTCAAGTATCAAATCCCAGCTGTGTTTGCATTTGGTTTGATACAAAATGTTCTGAGATTTCTTCAAACACAAAGCATTGTCATGCCCTTAGTCTTGTTTTCAGGGCTGCCATTGGTACTTCACTTTGGCATTGCTTATACTTTGGTTTATTGGACAAGTCTTGGTCTCGAGGGAGCTTCAGTGGCAGTTTCTATCTCTTTTTGGATATCTTTTCTCCTTTTGATAACCTATGTTGCTTTCTCAAACAAGTTCGAGCACACTTGGGAAGGGTTTTCTTTTGAATCATTTGGTTATATCATTCCAGACTTGAAATTAGCCTTACCCTCTGCAGCAATGGTGTGGTGGGTTCCTCCAAATCTTGATCATTTTATAGTAATTAACATATATTATGACAGCCATGACAACATTATCTTATTAACCCCTTTCTTCCTTGTATATTTTTTGCCAGTTTGGAGTACTGGGCTTTTGAAATTCTTGTCTTGCTAGCAGGATTGATGCCAAATTCAGAAATAACTACTTCACTGGTAGCAATGTGGTAGGATATTTATTTCTATTTCTTTCTTTCTTTTTTCACTTTATTTTAGTTTTCAAATGGTTGACTCTTTCTGCTGCAATTTACCAGTGTAAACACTGAAGCCATTGCTTTCAATTTTACTTATGGCCTTAGTGCTGCAGCAAGGTCAGTTTGCATAATATTTGCTTCTTTTTTCATTTAATTGATTTCTGAAGCCATTGATATTGAGACACTGAAACCCTGTTTTTTAACCAGCACAAGAGTGTCAAATGAATTGGGAGCTGAAAAGGCAGAGAAAGCTAAGAAAGCCATGGCTGTGACACTCCAACTTGTGGTCCTCCTTGCTCTTATAGTTGTCCTTGCTTTAGTGTTTGGTCATGATACTTGGGCTGGTTTCTTCAGTGACAGTCCTTCAATCATTAAAGACTTTGCTACAATGACCCCATTTCTTGCAATCTCCATAGCAGTTGATTCATTTCAAAATGTCTTATCAGGTTTGAAAACCATCCAATCTTTCTCTATAGATTTCTAAGTTCGCAACATGAATGCCTTTTCTTTTAAAGGGGCGGCAAGAGGTCTTGGTTGGCAGCACATGGTTGCAGTTGTTAACTTGGCATCTTATTATGTTGTTGGCATGCCGATTGCAGCTATTGCTGGTTTCAAGTTTAAGCTGTATGCTAAGGTGAGGGAATTTTCAACTCCTCTCAAATTTTGGACCCACGTTCGAGCTTAAACAAATAATTTAATTCTTAAATAGGTCTACTTATTAGTCCTTATGTATCTTGTGAGTAGGGTCTATGGATAGGCTTAATATGTGGATTGTTAAGCCAAGTTGCCAGTCTACTGGTGATCACATTTCATAGGAGATGGTCAAAGATTGATATTTTAGCAGAAAGAGATGAGGAAAACTCTGTAGATTAATGCAGAGAAGAACCAGGCAACAGTATGGCTTGCTTCACTCTTCTACTCTTCATTGTTCTTAAGCTAATCAAATAAGTTGCTCAAGAGATGGACATAATTTTATGCGTTTAGTATCTGTACTTTAATTTAATTAAAATTTAATTTTTATACTTAATGAATTTTGAAATTTCAATCTTCAATTTAAACAATAGCAGTTGATTAAATTCTACTATTAATCTTGTATTATATGTAAAATTGTAGATTTACTCTATGCTCTTCATTTAAATCATTCTTAATCTTTATGCTTTTTCGAATTTCAAGATTTCAATATTGATACAAACAACATCAATTAAATCTTATAATTGATTTTTTTTCACTAATAATACATGAAAATAATAAATTCACACGATATTTTACATATAATAATATGCTTGTCCTCGAAAAATACAATGATTAAAAATAATGAAATTAAGATAGTGATACTAAAAATAGATTTTAACATCATTTTGAAGAGGTGCATATGTTAAATTCGAATTGCGATATTGTAAATTTTTTTTTTTAATATTGGCGTTTACAATTCTATAGATGAAAATACAAAATATGAATTTAATTATGGAAAGTAAAATCCAAGTAAGGCAACAAGAAGCGGTCTTTGTTGACATCACAAGTCACAACTCCATAGATACTAAACTCGTTGCCAACACACCATTGGTCTGAAGCAGGCAGCAAGGGATTTAAAGTCTGAAACAAATTAATTAAGACCAAAACAGTTACTAAATGACAAAATGGAAAGGCTCAGAATTTGGCAAGACTCCACCATTTTCAACTTAAAAAAGCCTCTCCAACTGTTACATTATGTTGCCAGAGCTTAACCTAAATAATAATGGTACCAAATTAGTTATCATAATTATGAAATTGAGAAATTGTGATATATTCATAACTAGTAAGAGAATAAGGCTATGATCGAGCATCTAGTTCATTTTTATTACTAAACACAAATATCTACGTTAAGAAAAATGAACATAAGGAATGAAAAATGTGATTAATAAATAAAAATACTAACAGATAAACTTCATATTACCCAGGGAAAAGAAAATTCAACCATTCCATACATTGAGTTCCAAATATGTCCACTTATTTCCCATTATTTTGCCACGTATTTGGAGCCTTGTATATGAATAAGGACTTGGGAGGAAAAACAAAAAAACACAAAAGAAACACGTAATATACACTCCTTAAATTACTTCATTTCTTCCAATGGTACTTGGAAATTTTGCACCTTTTTTTTTTTAATTTTCTTAATTAAATCCCAAAAGTCTTTTAATTTTCAAAAATGGGTTTCT
Source organism: Gossypium stocksii (assembly GCA_020496765.1). Lineage (NCBI taxonomy): Eukaryota > Viridiplantae > Streptophyta > Magnoliopsida > Malvales > Malvaceae > Gossypium > Gossypium stocksii. Next base: position 96,491,375 of record CM035632.1, on the reverse strand, counting down.
AGTGCTTTCTTTGAAGCTACATGTGTTTCTCTCTATATATTCATAAACTTGCCCTTCTTTTTGAACCAAAAGAGAAATAAAGTTTCAATTATGAAATTTCATTTATTACTTACCCTTTTTCTAGTTCTATTTGCTTCTTTTCTTTCTTCATCTAATTGCTATACTTTCTATGTTGACTGGGTTTTGCACCCTAAAGAGAAGTACAATGACTGGGCTGGTAAAATGAGGTTTCAAGTGAATGACACTATCAGTAAGTTGTTCATGCTTTTTGGGGGTTTTCATTCCTTCTTGTTAAATTGTTTATTGATTTATGTATTTCTGGTTTTTGGCAGTTTTTAAATATGAAAAAGGATCAGACTCGGTTCTCTTGGTTCAAAAAGATGATTATGATAAGTGTGAAAGGAAGGAACCTTTGATGGAAATGAACAATGGAAGCTCTGAGTTTAAGTATCCTCATTCCGGTCCATTTTATTTCATTAGTGGGAAAGAGGGGCATTGCCAAAAGGGTCAGAAAATGATCACTGTCGTTATGGCTGTGAGACATGGGACTCCATCCATTCATCCACCCACAGCACCTTCTCCCAAGCACCATGGCCCTGTAACTCCAGGGCCGGCGCACTCCCCCTATCACCATGGTCCAGTTGCAAAGCCACCCACAGGATCATCTCCGGTTCCTGCTCTGGCTCCTGGTCCTATTGCAAAGCCTCCTACAGCATTAACTCCAGGTCCAGCACAGTCTCCTTATCACCATGGCCCCATATCAAATCCCCCCACTGCATCATCACCAGCACCTTATTCAGGCCCAGCGCTCTCTCCCGCCCATCATGGTCCTTCACCGTCGCCAACGGCTGAAGGCCCTATTGCAACACCTCCATCACCCCAAGCTCCAACTACTCCTGTTTCTTCCCCTCCTGGTGAGGCACCAGTTTCAGGCCCACCGGCACCACCACAGGGTCCTTCGCCTTCTTCTTCTTCTTCTCCTCCTCCTCCAGCTGGTTCTCAGACTCAGACCAGCACTCCACCCGGCGGTTCCCCTCCCAAGTCATCTGCCACTTCAATTTATTCAAGTATAGTGGTTCTTGCAGCTAGCATCTTGTTCAATATGGTATTCGGTAGTTTAACGTGTGGGTTTTAGAAATATCTAATGTTTTGGTATGGGAATTTTTATAGTTGATTTTTAATTTTAGATTGTTTACTCTCTTCTTTTTATTGTTATGATGTTTAATCATCCATATTTGAGTTTGTATTTCATCTTTTTTACTCTGATTTGCCTTCTATATTTCCATCTATTCAATTTCAAAATAGGTATAGCATAGGCACTGATGTACTTGATTCAGTTTCTTTTCTCTTTTCCAATTTCACAAAATAAACAAAGCATTGACGTGAAAGGTTCTAGTATTTGTGAAGATGCAATGACAATTTATCACTTAAATTTAATTTTTTTAAATATTAAATTATTCAAAATTTTATTTAATTTGTTGAATTATTAAAATTATTGTTGTATGATTTTTTTTGCTTGCACTATTCCCACTAATTAAAAACTCTTTTTCTATTTTTTTATAGTTTTTTTTATAAAATAACTTTAAGTATTATGAATATATGAACTAAAATTTAAGTAAATCAACTTTAATTTAATATATGTTGTTCTACTCATTAAAGGGTATTAATCTTGATTTTCAAATCGTAGTTTAAAGATCACTAATTCATTTTAATTAATAATTTAATTATTTAAATAAAAATTTTTAAATAATTTAAAAACACTTATTTACCATATATAAGTTACATTTCCATATCTTTAATGATTTTGGGATATTCAAATAATAGAGCTTTCCAATAGGGACAAGTTTCTTAGCCACATTTAATTTGAATTTATCGTTATTTAGACTTTATTGTATTTTGACACCTATTCCTTTAGAAATGCCAAGAAAAAGAAAGTCATGATCAAGATGTTGAGGTCCTTTTTTTTTTTAACTACAGGTCTTATAAGTTCTAAACTTTTAGGTTTGTAAATGTTTTTTAGATTTTATTTTATTTTACATTTTACTACATGTTAAAATATATCCTACGTGTATTTTCTTATAAATTTAAAAAAAAAAATTCACTTTTTAAATTTCAAAATTTAAGTTTAATTAATAATACTATTGAAATTATTTTATTAAATCTAAATTCATTATAATGTCACTTTTTAATTACATACTGATTAAGTAAAAAATTATTTAATAGCTGTCTTAAGTTTAAAACACATCATATGCAATTATGTATGTGGGTTTCAAAACCCCACCATATACTAATATTATACGTGAGTTTTAGTTCAATTAGTTGGCTCTCACCATGTACTAATATCATGTGTAGGTTTAATTTGAATTTTTCAATTTTTAACCTATAATAATTTAATTTTACTTATTTGGACATATTTATATTTGTTTCAAACTATACTGTAAATATTTCAATCTTACTAATTCAGGTTTTATATTTGTACTTTAATTGCATGGTAAGTGTAAACTTTTTTTATTTTGATTCAAGCATTTAAACTCAATATTGGTGATAATTATTTAAAAATATTTAATGTGTGAATGTATTTATAATTTCAAATTTTGTTATTAATGCATTAATATTTTACAAAAAAAAAAATGATTTCTTTATTGGTAACAACTGATTCTTTAACAAAGCTGTTTCCATTTTGTTTCATCTTATAAATAAATCCTTTTTGATCAACAATTCTTTTGTTTAAAATAAAAATTCCAATTAAGAAAGGCGTTTTCCGTTATTACAAATTTTCTAACAAATAAATAGAGCTATTTAGTACTTGAAATTGCATGTCCAGCCTAATTTTTTTCTTCTCAATTCATGTAATCAATTAAATGAGTTAACGTCGGACAACTTCAATTATTATATGCCACTGATGGTTGATCAGCCTTTTCAAGTCACGATTACATGCATAAATTTTGGGTAAAAGTACCTGGTTTTTCTATTCTGTGGATACCATTTTCTCTCCTATATTAAAAAGAACAGGTAAATTAGATTTTTTTTATATGATATTAAAAGACTAATTTACTAACAAATATCAGAGAAAATTTATGTGAATAGGTTGATTTTAGAAAAAAATTACGGAAATATGTTATTTTTGAAAAACACTTCTAGTTAAAGCGCCTTCCTTAATTCTTTTAGTGCCATATATTTTATTTTAAAATTTGAGTTATTGGTTTTTAGGGTTTGGGTATTTAAAAGTATGGTTTAGGATTTTTTTTTTGAGATTTTTAATTACTTATTTTATAATAATTTTTTGAGATGTTAAATAATAATTTTTTTTAAAAATTAAAAACATTATATTTACACTAATCGTATATTCAAATTGGAAAATTGAATTAGAAATTTCCAAGTGGACGCACTTTCAATACTTCTACTGACAATATGTCCTACTTAGAGTATTTTATCTTTAAAATTTTCAATTCCCCAGTAGGCTTGGGGAATTTTTTGAACCAACTACAAATCACCTCTAATTTATAAAACCAACTTATTTCAGCATCGAGTGGCATAATCCATTTACGAGGAAAGAAAAATCGTATTTACACCAATCATATATTCAAACTGGAAATTTGAATTGGATTTCTAATCGAAACTCGATCTACTCGGTAGGGGTAAAATATTAGTTATTAATTTTTTTCGCTTTCTTAATATTAATTTGATTTTTTAGTAGATTATTTATTCTCTCATCTACTATTTTAGAATAGCGAGGTTCAGAAAATATATCACGAGAATCTCGAGATATATGATGGATTCCTTGGAATAAGGCTGGGGTTGAAATCTATAGAGAGAAAACGCTTCAAATGCATCCACCTGGAAGCTTTTTCAGCTGACCTGGTACTGAAAACGCTTCTAGCTAGATGCTCTTTCAATGCTTCTGTTGATAATGCGTCCTATTTGAAGTGTTTTCTCTCTACAATTTTCAATTTTCCAATGGACCTAGGGGAATTTTCTGAACCAACTATGAGTCACCTCTAGTTTATAAAACCAACTTAAATAAGCATTGAGTGCCATAATCCATTTACGAGCAAAGAAAAATCGAAAGAAGATCAAAAGAGGAGAAGTTCGCATATAAGACATAAGTTGGTGCAACTTATTTGTTTAAATTAAGCATATTGATTTTTCTTGTTCATATTTAATTACAAAACTATTTCTTTGCATGATGTTTGTCGAAACCATTTTTAATTTTGAAAAACGGGAGTCGACTTGAAAACAAAAATAGAGTCGCCACCAATCCTTTTTGAGGTGTGATTGGGCCACCGTAAAATTGATTGTTTTAATAAAACATTTGGGCCTATTAAAACAATGATTTTTTTGGTCTGCTAAGTTTGAGAAAATGGGCTCGGGAGTCGGTTATGTACGAGGAAGGATTAGCACCCTCGTAACGCCCAAAATTGGTACCTAATTGATTAGTTAATGTCTTGGTGTCGAAATTTGAAAAGATTTTAGAGTACGATCCTTTTAAAAGAAAACCGAAGTAAATTAGATAAAATGTAAAGACCTACTCATCTCGAAGGAGAAAAATGTCATACCCAGTAAGTTAGGGTCCAACATTTCAGACCTTCGGAGCTAAGCTGGTCTTCGATTTTTAAAACTCGTGTATGAAGGTTTAAGAGAAGGGTACTCGGTCATCCGGGCCTTATGAAAAAATTGGAACTCAGAAAGTTAGAGCACAATATCTCAAAACTCCTAAATACAGAATATTACGTTGATTTTGGAAATCCCTATCCTCAATATAACGCAATGCCACACCCAGTAAGTTAGGGTGCAACGTCCCGAATTTTCAAGAATAGGTTTTTATTCGAACCTCATACAATTAGATTTGAAAAGGGTACTCAGTTATTTAGATTCAACGAGGAAAATTGGAACCCAGTAAGTTAGGGCACAATTCTCCCGAGGATCCTAAATATCGAACATTGCCTTTGTTTTCAAAACAATTGAGGATAAATCTTTGAATAAATGAATTTGGGCGGTCGAAGTTTAAAAACGAGAATAATGATATGCCACATGAAAATAGCAATACAATAATAAACTTGATAGTGTATGTATCAATACCTAAAATATAGTGAACATAAGGAAAATTGATAATAATTATAACAATAGTAATAAATATAATAACATAACAAACATAGCAATAATAATACTAACGATATGAAAATACATAATGAAAATAAAAATAATATGTCAATGATGATATTATACACAGCGATAATAGTAAAATTAAAATAACAATGTTAAATTAGTAATGGTGAGAAATAATAAATAATAGTAATTTGGTACAGAAATAATGGCCGATAAATAAAAATAATAATAAAATAATATAGTAAGTCTATTAATAAGTGTATTTAAAAAAAAACTTTTTTAAAAAAGGAAGTATATATATATATGTAAAAGCTATAAGTAATAACAGTAGTACAATAGCAGTAAATAGTAAAAGCAACACACACAAAAATATATATATAATAAATTATTATATAAAATAATTTTCTTTTAATACAATATATATAAAAAATATAGTAATAATAATTTAAAATAAATAGTACAAAAAAAATGATTATTAGTAAAAACAAAAATAATATAACAAATAATACAATAACTATAATAAAAATTTATACATAAAATAATCAACTTTGCTTAAAAAAATTTATAATAAGTATATAATATAAAATGATATAATAATGTGAAAAATAACTCAAACAAATTAAATTAATAGAAAAATAAAAAATAATGAAAATGAGGCTCAAATTAATTAATTCAGCGGTAAAATAACAAAAGAGTAAGGAAAAAAGGGTTAAATTCAAGTGAAACGGGAGTTTCGGGGTGAAATTTAGAAAACAAAAGCCACAGGGGCTAAAATGAACACTCGGGCAAAGAGGGAGGACCAGGAAAGCAAATTTCCTCATACTTCAACACGCAACGTTTTGATATAGGACGAAAATGCGATAAAATCCAAGCTTTTGGCCCAAATTGTAATTAACAAAAGTTCAAAAGGGGCCGAATTAAAAGCTAGTGTAACAGGGAGGGATCAATTGCAAAATAACCCTCCCCAAAATCAAGGCACCAAATGATGCTGCTTTATAACCTTATAAAGCAAAAAAAAAATTTGCAGAAGAGCTGCACCTAGCCTCTTTAAATTTTTTAAGAAAAGGGACCCCCCTTTTTGCTCTGCTAAAGTTTTAACCAAGCTTAGCACCGTATCTGAGGGTCATCGGTGCCACGCACCTCTGCCTCTACCGGCATTTCACAGAGTGAAATCAGATAAGCCTTCTTCTTTTGGTTTTATTCAAAATCGGTTTATCAAAATATGAAAGAAGGAAAAGAAATAAAGGAGCAGAAAAAAAAAGTCTGGTAAAAGTATGAAAAGTAACCTTTTAAACCTTGAATCTCACTTTGATTGCTATTGCTTGTTCTCTTTGTATCCAGAAAAAAACGTAAAAAATATATTGTTTATTCTAGGCTTTATAGCATTGCTTTACAACTGTTTTTGCTACAGGCAAGGGCCGACGTGGGAGCCGTGGGTGCGAGGGAGTCGGGGGCACGAGGCGTGTTGGATGCGAGTGCCGACGTGGTGCGCAAGATCCGGCTCCTGGGAACTGCTTGCGGCTGCTACTCCTTAAGCTAGGATTTCCATTTTTGTTTTGTTGGTTTTGGGCCGTTAGGTCTAGGTTTGTTGGGTTTTGGACTTGTTTAGTGGGCCCAGGCATAAATTAGGTCCAACAGCTGCCCCTCTTTGCTCGTTGTCGTGTAACGAGAGTAGAGCAAAGACTTAAAAGGACCAAATTTGCCCGGTCCTGTCAGATCTTGGCTTCTTGGTGTAACCTCATTGCAACCCACTATATCTTATTACTTAAAAATGTTCCGTTGCTGTTTCACGGAGATGCGATCTGTTGAAATTTGCTCCGCTCTCGCTCAACGAAGATAAGATCTGCTGTAATTTGATCTGCTCCACTCCTGCTCAGTGGGGTAGGATCTGCTATATATATAGCTTGCTCTACTCCTGCTCAGTGAAGATAAGGCTAATGGCTAAAATCTGCTCCATTGTCGATACAAGGAGATAAGATTCGCCAGAACTTCATCTGCTCCACTCCTGCTCAGTGAAGATAAGATCTGCTATATCTAGCCTGTTCCACTCCTGCTCAGTGAAGATACGGTTGGTGGCTGAAATCTGCTCCAATGCCGATACATGGAGATAAGACTCGCCAAAATTTGATCTGCTCCGCTCCTGCTCAGCGAAAATAAGATCTGGTATATTTAGCCTGCTTCACTCCTGCTCAGTGAAGATAAGGCCGGTGGCTGAAATCAGCTCCAATGCTGATACATAGAGATAAGATTCACCAAAATTTGATATGCTTCACTCCTGCTCAGTAAAGATAAGATCTGCTATATCTAGCCTGCTCCACTCCTGCTCAGTGAAGATAAGGCTGGTGATATCTGTAATTTTAATCAATCCTGCTACATTGTCCACTGGGGGATCCATCTGTAGAAGAGTGATTTCCTGGGTTTATGCTTATGCCAGATGATTAGGATGCCATGATTAACATGAATCAAATGCTCCTAACTAGATGTATTATGGATGCATAAATGCAAAATGTCATGAGAATGATCCATTTTAATTTTTGGGTTGTCATCGCTCGTTGTTTGCTATAGTAACATCCCTGAAATGTCTTCTTGTTCAACTTGATAAAAGAGGACCTGAAGATACGGTTAACTGCTTATTTCTCACACGCTCCTAGCCCTTTGAGCTTGGTGAGTTTTAAAAAATTGTCCTGTTTCAGGTTCTTGTATTGTTTAGAAACCTTTCAGAGTAATACGTAAAACCTCTTTTAAGGGCATTGTTAGTTCATTAATTATTATTTCAATACAAAATGCTTGAAAAAGATTATAAAGATAGGTAGAACAGAAATTTATTCGAGTCGAAATTTGCAAAAGATGTACTAAACAAAGAAAGCAGACATTGCTTGAAATACAAAAATGGATGAAAGGAACAAATAGGTGCCCTAGATTCCGCAGTTTGAGCTTCTCTGCACGAACTCCTCGAGGACTATTTTAAGCTTGGCATGCGCTTAAGGGATTTATAGCATTTTTTTGATGCCTCAAGATGTAGCCCATCTTCTCTTTGTCGATTCAAGTATAGCGAGACTGTCACTTGCCCTAGTCTAGATCGAAATTTGAATTGCCCTTTGCGGGTTTTCAATTCAAAACCCCTTTGGTCTCAATGCGCCTTTTATGGGTTTTCACATTGGCCTCTCCTTTTTTTTTAGGCGCCTTTGCCGGTTTTCACCTTAACTGTTTCAAGCAAAATATCTTTTGACTGAATCTGAATTTACTGGGTTAGGCAGGCTCTTGCCGTCCATCTCCGTTAATATCAATGCCCCTCCAGAGAAAGCTTTTTTTACCACATAGGGTCCTTCCCAGTTTAGCATCCATTTCCCTCTAAAATCCTTTTGCATGGGGAGAATCTTTTTTAATACTAAGTCCCCCTCATGGAATACCCTAGGGCGAACTTTTTTGTTGTAAGCTCGTATCATTCGCTTCTGGTACATTTGACCATGACGGATAGCTTTTAGCCTTTTCTCCTCAATCAAGTTCAGCTGGTCATACCGGGATTGGATCCATTCTGCCTCTTCTAACTTTAACTCTAATAAAACCCAGAGTGAAGGGATTTCAACTTCAATAGGCAAAACTGCCTCCATCCCATAAACCAATGAGAAAGGTGTTGCCCCGGTAGAAGTTCTAACAGACGTTCGATAGGCAAAGAGGGTAAACGGTAACCTTTCATGCCAATCCTTGTAGGTCTCAGTCATTTTCTCCACGATCTTCTTGATATTTTTGTTAACTGCCTCAACTGCACCATTCATTTTCGGGCGATATGGTGATGAGTTGTGGTGCTTAATTTTGAACTGACTGTAGACCTTTACTATTGCACTGTTATTAAAATTCAATGCATTATCCGATACAATCCTTTCCGACATACCATAGCAACATATGATCTCCTTCTTCAAGAACTTGCTAACTGCTGACTTTGTGACATTGGCGTATGAAGCAATCTCGACCCATTTGGTAAAGTAATCAATGACCAAAAAAATAAATTGATGCCCATTAGAAGTTTTTGGCGAAATTGGCCCAATGACGTCAATGCCCCACATTGAGAAAGGCCATGGAGAAGTCATAACATGGAGAGGTAAATGAGATACATGGATCTTCTCGTCATAAATTTGGCACTTATGGCACTTCTTGGCTTAACGGATGCTATCTCCCTCCATCGTGGACCAGTAATACCCAAATCTCATGACTTGTCGGGCCATCGTAAAGCCATTAGCATGGGTCCCACAGACACCCTCATGGACTTTTTCCCAGATTTTTTTAGCTTCAATGGCATCAACACATCTTAGCAACATCTGATCCTTCCTCTTTTTATACAGGATCTCTCCGTCTAAGATATAGCCACTGGCCAACCTTCGCAACGTTCCCTTATCATTTTCAGTTGCTTGCTCTAGGTATTCACGGTTCTTCACATATTGTAGAATATCATGATACCAAGGAAGATCATCTCTCTCGTCTTCCTCCTCGATGTTACAGCAATGAGCCGAAGCCTCACAAATACTCATCTGGATTGGCATCATATCTTCTTGTTCATTTATTCTGATCATAGAAACTAACGTAGCCAGGGCATCAGCCATCTGGTTCTCATCGCGCGGGAGATAAAAGAAAGTGATGTCATCAAACTGCTCAATTAACTCCAAAACTAACTTTCGATAACTGATCAATTTGGGATCTCTCGTCTCCCATTCACCTTTGAGCTGATAAATCATCAATGCAGAGTCTCCATACACTTCTAGTACCCTCATTTTGTTGTCTATAGCTGCCCAAATTCCCATGATACATGCCTCATATTCTGCCATATTATTTGTGCAGTCAAAATCCAACTTGCAAGTGAATGGATAATAATCTCCATTTAGGGATATCAGTACTGCCCCAACTCTATTGCCAATGGCATTTGATGCTCCGTCAAAGTTTAATTTCCAAGAATGATCTTCAGGCATGTCTTCTTCAGCGATTGCTATGTACATTAGATCTTCATTGGGTAAATTGAAATTAAGGGGTTCATAGTCTTCTAAAGATCTACTGGTTAGGAAGTCTGCTATTGCACTCCCCTTCACAGCCTTTTGGTTCATATAGACTATGTCAAATTCAGAGAGCAGAATTTGCCATCGGGCCATTCTTCCATTCAAAGCGGTTGACTCCATCATGTATTTGAGAGGGTCTAGCTTCGAGATTAGCTAGGTTGTATAGTACAACATGTATTGCCTCAACCTTCGCGTTGTCCAAACCAAAGCACAGCACAACTTCTCAATTGGCGGGTACCTCATTTTACACTCAGTGAATTTTTTACTGAGGTAATATATCGCTTTTTCTTTCCTCCCGATCTCATCGCGTTGACCGAGTACACATCCCATTGAATTATCAAATACTGTTAAATACAGTATTAATGGCCTACCAGGGCTAGGTGGCGTTAGCACTGGGGGACTGGACAAATATTGTTTAACATTTTCAAAGGTTTTCTGGCATTCATCATCCCAAACCCCAGGATTATATTTTTTAAGGAGGCAAAATATAGGGTCACACTTCTCAGTTAGTTGCAAGATGAACCGAGCGATGTAATTTAGTCTCTCCAAGAAACCTCAGACTTCCTTCTGAGTTCGTGGCGGAGGCAACTACTGTATAGCCTTAACCTTATTAGGGTCGACTTATATTCCCTTCTCACTAACCACGAAACTGAGTAACTTTCCAGACCTAGCTCCAAAGGTGCATTTTGACAGATTGAGCTTTAATTGGAACTTTCTCAACCTCAGGAACAATTTCCTCAAAACTTGCACATGCTCCTCTTCAGTTCGGGATTTGGCAATCATGTCGTTAACGTAGACCTCGATCTCCTTGTGCATCATGTCATGAAACAAGGTTACCATGGCTCTTTGGTACGTTGCTCTTGCATTTTTCAACCCGAATGGCATCACCTTGTAGCAAAATATCCCCCATAAAGTTATGAACGTAGTTTTTTCCATGTCCTTCAGATGCATCTTAATCTGATTGTATCCGGAGAACCATCCATGAAGGAGAACAGTGAGTAGCCTACTGTATTATTTACTAAGGTATCAATATGAGGCAATGGAAAGTTATCCTTTGGGCTGGCCTTGTTTATATCTCTGTAATCTACACACATCCGTACTTTCCCATCTTTCTTAAGGACAAGGACGACGTTGGCCACCCATTCCGAGTAATTGACTACCTGTAAAAATCCAGCATCAAACTGCTTCCTGACCTCTTCCTTTATTTTCATTGCTACACCAGGTCTCATTCTTCGGAGCTTCTGCTGAACTGGCTTGCACTCCACTTTTGTAGGGACACGATGCATTGCAATATCGGTACGTAAACCAGGCATATCCTGGTACGACCATGCAAAGACGTTTTTGAATTCTTGCAACAGTTCAACGAGGTCTTGTCTTGTTCTCTCGTTAACTCAAGTGCCAATTTTAACTTCCTTCCCCTCTTCCAGGGTCACAATCTCAATTGTCTCTTTGTGTGACAGAATCTATTCCTCTTCTCGCTCCACCATCCTTAACAAGTCTGGAGATAAACCACAATCCTCATTATCTTCAAAATCCTGAGATCCCTCAAAGCACATGTCTCGCTCAAAAGAAGATTCTGGGCTCGTATCAGCATTACTCATGACGTTGACATCTGGGGACCTATTATGAGTACAAGAAAATACCCCAATAAAATAAAATGAATAATTCATCTGTATGGTACGATTGTGTATGGAATGAAAAGAAGAAAGAGTAATTGCTCGAGTTGAGATATGAAAATGCATTTTTTATTGAAAATAATAATGTTGAACATGAGCCTATTTCATAAAAGATTCTTATTGTCCCTAGGCTAGAAAACAATAAGCGGGTTTTGAATATTACTCTATGTCAGTTCTAAAGATTACAAGAATTTCCTCCACAGTCCAATTATTCAAAACACTTTTAGGCTCATATGGGCAAATGCCCGATAAATTCCCTTCCGTTGCTTCATCTTTAAATGTGGCGTTGATGCTCTATTTTCCCATCACATCTTCAGTCATTCCTTCCTTTACCTTCTTCTATGTAGTATGAATAAACCCTCCCGATACAAATGTTTGGGAAATGTGAGGGAAGCTCATCGGTTCCCACCTAACCTCTGCCCCACTCAACCTTGCTCTTCGCTGCTCTTGTTTCCTTTCAAACTCCTTCTTCATTTGGCTTGCATCTGGCCTGAATCCCAAACCAAAGTGATCTCACTTGCCAACCAAGACTGGCACTTTAACTTGTCCACGAAGGTGCTTCCCGAGTCCTCTTCCAGGTAACGCCCCTTTCCCAACTGTCAGCTGCAGGCTCATCTTCGAAGCCCCAGATATCTTAGGCATCAGAATCCTGCTTCCCTCAGTTATAAATGTTGCATTCACAAACTCTAGCGACCGAAATGAACACTCAACCGCTTCGTTATCATTCTCTACGTAGGGCGTATCACTGGTAATTGGCGCAATGATGTCTTCCTCCGCATTGATCGTTATTAGCCAGCCCCCAGTAACCAACTTCAGTTTCTGATGTAGCAAGGACGGTACTACCTCTACTGAGTGAATCCAAGGTCTTCCCAATAAATAGTTATAGGAAGGCTTAATATCCATCACGAGAAAATTTACCTCATACGTGTTTGGGCCAATCTGAAGAGGTATCTCTATCATTCCCATTACCTTCCTTTCTGTGCCGTCAAACGCTCTCACCATGTTCTGACACGTCTTCATATGAGAGCTGTCCATAGGCAAGCGGTGTAATATGGACCAAGGTAAGACATTCAATGCGGAGCCATTATCAATCAGTACCCCAGGTAATGTATACCCCTTGCAACGGGTAGTAACGTGTAAAGCCTTAGTAGACCCCATGCCCCCTGGCAGTATCTCATCATTACTGAAAGAGATGAAGTTGTCAACGCTTATGTTACTGACGAGACGGTCTAATTTGTTAACCGAAATGTTATCCGCGACATAGGTTTCGTTTAGAACCTTCATCAGCGCGTTGTGGTGGACCTCCGAATTTAAAAGCAGAGCCAGTACCGATATGCGATCCGGTTGTTGGTGTAAACAACACTATACTCGCTGTGTCTTAGGAACTTCAAGAACTCCTTAACTTCATTCTCTATTACTAGCTCATTAACTAGTGATTCTTCTTATTTGAACATAACGGGTTTTTTTTTGCTGGCTCAGCTCCTGTATTTGGCGTATTGATCGAACTCTCATTTTCTGGAACTGTCACACTACAGTTATAATTCTAAGGTACCCTATTGCTATCTTTATAAGGGAAAGCTACTGGTTTTTGGATTATAACTCTTGGTGCAACCTTTTTCTCGACCTCGCTGATCCTAGGTCGCGAGATAATGACCACTGGACGGCTGGCCCTGCAGCCTTCTTTACTTGACTCTCCTCCTAGAGAGCACACATTATCTTCTTCAATGGACTTGAAGAACTCCAAGTCCTTATTATCCATTAGACCCTGTACTAGGGTTCTAATACAATTCTGGATCTCATGATCCTTCTCATGGTGGAACTCACAGTAGTTCCATGCATCCTGAAATTTATTCTCCAATTCTTGTGGGACTAACCCTCTCTTCTGTATTTCCTTCCAAACCAGCCTCAGAGGGGTTCTCACTTCAGCGACATCCAGCTTGACTCTTCTCCCCACATTCTCGATTATCGCGTTTACCCCTTTATCGGTATGACTGGGTAACGGATTTCCTGTACTAGGTGTATCGTTGAATTTTACAACACCTGCTTTAATAAGCCTTTTGACGCATCTTTTGAATGAGGTACAGTTTTCTATCGAGTGCCCCGTAATCTCTGCGTGGTATTCGCACTGAGCGTTTGTGTCATACCACTTAGGGTACGGGGGTTGCAACGGTTCTAAGTGGAAAGGGGCCACTACATGCGCGTCAAACAGATTTTTGTACAACTCCCTATACGTCACTGGTATGGGAGTGAACTGGAACTTCTCTGTATTCTGCCTTGTGTTAGGCTCTCGCCTTGGTGAGGCCTGCTGGCCCGTGACTATCGTTCTTGATTGATTAACAGTGATAGGTTTTGTGTAGCCTGAGCCACATTACCTACTTCATTCTCTCTTTTCTTCGGGGCTGACCTTCTTATGTTCTCCCCAACTTCTATCTTTCCCAATCTTATCGTATTTTTTTATCATTTCGTCCGACGTCATTATGTCTGCGAAACTCTTGGTTGTGCTACCTAACATGTGAGTAATGAAAGGTGCTTTCAAGGTGTTGATGAAGAGTATGGTTGTTTCTTTTCTAACAATGGTGGTTGGAATTGGGTAGCGACCTCCTCCACCTCTGAGCGTACTGCCGGAAACTTTCATTTGGCTTCTTCCCTATATTCTGGAGCGTGATCCGGTCAGGCGCTATGTCATTATATGACCATACTGCTTCATGAAGGCCTGAGCTAGGTCATTCCATGACTCAATCTGGGTCCGACTTAATTGATTGTACCATTTTACTGCAGCCCCACTCAAACTGTCCCGGAAACAATGGATTAACAGCTGATCGTTGTTGACATACCCTGTTATCTTTCGACAAAACATCGTAATGTGAGCCTCAGGGCAGTTGGTTCCATTATATCTTTCAAATTCCGGCATCTTGAACTTTAGAGGAAGTACCAAGTCTGGGACTAAACTGAGTTCCTTTGCGTTAACTTCGCAGTAATGATCAGCACTCTCTAGCTCCTTAAACTTCTCCTCTAACCATTTACAGCAAACTTCGAACTGTTTTGAAAGCTCAGCCCTTGCCTTTTCTATCTCTGCCGCGTCATCAAAGTCAGAGACCTGGGGGTTTGCCAGATTGTCTCCAGGATTGGAGCTCGAGCCTATTGGGAAGTTTACTGGTGTCGAGGTACCAGTTTGATACAGGGGTTGGACATTAACAGATACTTTTAGTGGTTGTGTTCGAGCGTTTATTGGGGGAAAGCTCGTAGGGCAAACAGAGTCCTCATTGTCATTTCCAGTGTCAACCATAGGGCCTTTTCCTTTGTCAGACCCTCCCTTAAACAGCTGTGTCAGCTGGCTTATCATGTTGTTCTGTGATTCCAGCATGTTTTTCTAGGACTCCAGCATTTGGTCTCTCATCTCTTGCTGGATCTTAGCCAGCTGTTCTTGTATCTGAGCCTGCAGTTGATCCTGCATCTCTTTTTGCATTTGTTCCAACTTCTCAATCCTCTGATCCATAATTTTTGTTTTTCTTCGTGTGTAGTATTGATGTTCCAGGGTAACTAAAATAATGATCTTTGATTAATAAGGCTCTCTTGTGAAATTTAATGCGCATGATGCGACATAATGCAATGCAATGCATGATATGAATGCAAAAAGGCGTCAATTCTGATTCAATTTCGTTTAGAATAACTTCACTAAAAGACAAAATCCTTTACACAAAATAGACTACATATACGACCTAGCCCTTATACCCAGAGCTTTAACTTTTTTAAGAAGTTCAGCCAGCTCTTAACATCGACCTGACACTGACTCATACTTTACACTTAATACATCAGCTTGGACTACCAAGATTTGTAAATGCTCCGCTACTTCTCGGATCTGAGCCACGGCTTCGCCCATGATATAATCTCTATTTCTGACCTGGTCTTGAGATAGATAGAACCGTTCTTTCTACTGCTCATTATTCGACTCAAGGAATTCAATTCGAAGTTCGCAGTTCTGTAGTGCAGTCTTAATTTCTTCTACTTTTCTCTTCAAGTCTTCAATCCTACCCAGGCTAGCCTTTAACTCCATTACTGAGTTGCGACTGCAATGCTGATGCAGTGCTTTTTCTAACTCTGTTATTCGAGCCCTTAACATCTCATTTTCGTTTTGGCTTTCCGATGCAGTATTTTTTAAAGTTTCCTCTCGTGCTCGAGCATCATAGAACCTCCTTTTCCAATGATCAGCTTTAGACCTTTCTGCTTGGACTTCTTGTCGCCACTGCTCCGATGTTTTTCCCAATCCAGCAGTTCTCATTGACATATGCAACTCTTTGTAATCATTCTTCAGGTTGACCAAGTCTTCTTCAGCTTTCCTTTTCTCTTTTCTCAGTTTCTTGACCTCTAATTTCTGGACGTTAATGTCCAACCTTAGGTATACCTTTTCCTCCTCGAGTTGTTCTATCTTTTTCCCCAACTCTGAACTTCTCTTCTCAAAATCCTGTTTTATAATTTCCAATTCGAAGGGAACTACTCACAGATTCTCCTCTATCGGTTGAACACCCTCTAAACTTGGCCCAGGGATATTGTCATTAACTCGTCTACTCAACCATCCATTATACTCAGGAATCGTAATCGGATCTGTAGCCAACCCCTCTATCCGACGAGTCTGATTCCAAGCATTAGAAATCTCCTTAACCCTTTTCTTGTAGTCTCCCTTATACAAAAACTCGTATTGAGCAAGCTCATGGGTTGCTGGTATGAACTGTCTTGCTTCATATTGTCTAAGCACGAGTAAGGGAGCATATCCAACGGCCCTACAGATCCCAAGCAAAGGGACCCAATCGAAACTTCCACATCAAAAAAGAATTTTGTTAGGAATCCACCAAGGTGCTTTCCACTCAATGTCTTCTTCTTGGAGATTCTGAAGGAGCGCGATCCAGTTTTCTTCTGATATGTCGTCTCTCCTGGGTGTAGCTGCTATCTCCTTTAATGGGGAATAATTCTCAAAGAAAGCTAGATAATAACCTTTGTCCACCTTCCAAAAATGACTGTGAAACCATGCTAACAGTAATTGTGCACACCCTATAAATCTGCCCTCGTCGGACCTTCTACATGCATTCAAAGACCTAAACGTCTCAGCTAAAATTGTAGGAACCGGTGTGACTCCTTTGTTAAGTCGGTCGAAGAGATCTGTGACAGCCTCATTAACATACCCCAATGCCCTGGGAAAGAGCATTAACCCGTAGATACTCAAGGCAAAGACGTCAACTTTCTTCTTTATATCATGATGTGCTAGGATCAAATCTCGTAAATTCCTCCATGGGATGCACTTACACTCCCCCTTCTGCTTGATCATTACCGTAACCCACTGCTCACTTATTCCTGTAATATTCATTAGTTTCTTCCAAAACGCCAGAACATAAGCAGCTCTCGAATAGGCCTTATCGACATGAATCTTCAGACAATTTAATAAGGCTGTATACTCCTCCACCGTGGGTACCAAATCCACCATCCTAAACGTGAAACAGCTATATGTAGGGTTCCAATACTGAACAAGAGACCGAAACAAGTGTTCGTCCACTTTGATATCAAGTAAGTATGGTAGATCTCCATAGTTATAGTAGAACAACTGTTTAGCCTCATCATCCCACTGATCCCATATCTTCTTCAATTCCTGAAGATTATTTTGGGTCACGCTAATGCGAGTGTAATCCCATAACTCAGATTTGTATCCCTCGGCTAGGCTGTCCCCTTTCTCTAATTGCGTTATCTCTGACTATTCACGGACAACTGCATTATCTTCTACTTTATCAAGGAATTTGTCCCCCATGATGAGCTTTCTAATGCAGAAAATTGAACACGAATTGACACCTTTAAATATAGAATGACATGCAAATATGGCAAAAATAAAACACAGCAGGTTAGTATTATATATCAGAAACATAACTCAAAGTAGAGAAAATAGAAACAAACATCTATTGGGGGTAATCACTAGGGCTTAGCGTAGTTCTTCCTAGAGTGGGCCCTTAGGGTTTATCTATATGTGGTTTGGTTCTAGAGTCGAAGTACCTGAACCAGTAGATTTCTCGATCCTCACCCATTATAGGCTCATATGGATCGAGTTCGGTTCAGGGGAATACATTTCCCTATGGCTGCACGAAGATGAAAATCTCACAAAGATATAGGTACGGATGTATCCCGAAAGTGATCCACTATCCTGCACGGAGGTGAAAACCTCACGAAGGAACTAGCTTCTCACTCCCACTTAAAATGTGTGACCACAACGGTCATGTAATGTAATGACAGAGGATATAAAAGAACTTGAAAAAAATGCTGAAAACCATAACACCAAACAGATGAAATGCAATAAGAGGATCGTAAACTCGAAACCAAATTCAACTTTCGACAAAAAGACAAAACGTAATCAAATCACGGCTTGACTCTCTTATTTGTCTAAGTGGAGTCGCCAAACTGTCGAAACCATTTTTAATTTTGAAAAGCGAGAGTCGACTTGAAAACAAAAATGGAGTCGCCACCAATCCTTTTCGAGGTGCGATTGGGCCACCCTAAAATTGATTGTTTTAATAAAACATTTGGGCCTATTAAAACAATGATTTTTTTGGTCTGCTAAGTTTAAGAAAATGGGCTCGGGAGTCGGTTACGTACGAGGAAGGATTAGCACCCTCGTAACGCCCAAAATTGGTACCTAATTGATTAGTTAATGTCTTGGTGTCGAAATTTGAAAAGATTTTAGAGTACGATCCTTTTAAAAGAAAACCGAAGTAAATTAGATAAAATGTAAAGACCCACTCATCTCGAAGGAGAAAAATGTCATACCCAGTAAGTTAGGGTCCAACATTTCAGACCTTCGGAGCTAAGCTGGTCTTTGATTTTTAAAACTCGTGTATGAAGGTTTAAGAGAAGGGTACTCGGTCATCCGGGCCTTATGAAAAAATTGGAACTCAGAAAGTTAGAGCACAATATTTCAAAACTCCTGAATACAGAATATTGCCTTGATTTTGGAAATCCCTATCCTCAATATAACGCAATGCCACACCCAGTAAGTTAGGGTGCAACGTCCCGAATTTTCAAGAATAAGTTTTTATGCGAACCTCATACAATTAGATTTGAAAAGGGTACTCAGTTATTTAGATTCAACGAGGAAAATTGGAACCCAGTAAGTTAGGGCACAATTCTCCCGAGGATCCTAAATATCGAACATTGCCTTTGTTTTCAAAACAATTGAGGATAAATCTTTGAATAAATGAATTTGGGTGGTCGAAGTTTAAAAACGAGAATAATGATATGCCATATGAAAATAGCAATACAATAATAAACTTGATAGTGTATGTATCAATACCTAAAATATAGTGAACATAAGGAAAATTGATAATAATTATAACAATAGTAATAAATATAATAACATAACAAACATAGCAATAATAATACTAACGATATGAAAATACATAATGAAAATGAAAATAATATGTCAATGATGATATTATACACAGCGATAATAGTAAAATTAAAATAACAATGTTAAATTAGTAATGGTGAGAAATAATAAATAATAGTAATTTGGTATAGAAATAATGGCCGATAAATAAAAATAATAATAAAATAATATAGTAAGTCTATTAATAAGTGTATTTAAAAAAAACTTTTTTAAAAAAGGAAGTATATATATATGTAAAAGCTATAAGTAATAACAGTAGTACAGTAGCAGTAAATAGTAAAAGCAACACACACAAAAATATATATATAATAAATTATTATATAAAATAATTTTCTTTTAATACAATATATATAAAAAATATAGTAATAATAATTTAAAATAAATAGTACGAAAAAAATGATTATTAGTAAAAACAAAAATAATATAACAAATAATACAATAAATATAATAAAAATTTATACATAAAATAATCAACTTTGCTTAAAAAAATTTATAATAAGCATATAATATAAAATGATATAATAATGTGAAACATAACTCAAACAAATTAAATTAATAGAAAAATAAAAAAAATAATGAAAATGAGGCTCAAATTAATTAATTCAGCGGTAAAATAACAAAAGAGTAAGGAAAAAAAAGGGTTAAATTGCAGTGAAACGGGAGTTTCAGGGTGAAATTTAGAAAACAAAAGCCACAGGGGCTAAAATGAACGCACGGGCAAAGAGGGAGGACCAGGAAAGCAAATTTCCTCATACTTCAACACGCAACGTTTTGATATAGGACGAAAATGCGATAAAATCCAAGCTTTTGGCCTAAATCGTAATTAACAAAAGTTCAAAAGGGGTCGAATTAAAAGCTAGTGTAACAGGGAGGGATCAATTGCAAAATAACCCTCCCCAAAATCAAGGCACCAAACGGTGCTGCTTTATAAACTTATAAAGCAAAAAAAAAAAATTTGCAGAAGAGCTGCACCTAGCCTCTTTAAATTGTTTAAGAAAAGAGACCCCCCTTTTTGCTCTGCTAAATTTAAATTGTTTAAGAAAAGAGACCCCCCTTTTTGCTCTGCTAAAGTTTTAACCAAGCTTAGCACCGTATCTAAGGGTTATCGGTGCCACGTACCTCTGCCTCTACCGGCGTTTCACAGAGTGAAATCGGATAAGCCTTCTTCTTTTGGTTTTATTCAAAATCGGTTTATCAAAATATGAAAGAAGGAAAAGAAATAAAGGAGCAGAAAAAAAAGTCTAGTAAAAGTATGAAAAGTAACCTCTTAAACCTTGAATCTCACTTTGATTGCTATTGCTTGTTCTTTTTGTATCCAAAAAAAACGTAAAAAAATATATTGTTTATTCTAGACTTTATAGCCTTGCTTTACAACTGTTTTTGCTGCAGGCAAGGGCCGACGTGGGAGCCATGGGTGCGAGGGAGTCGGGGGCACAAGGCGTGTTGGACGCGAGTGCCGACGTGGTGCGCAAGATCCGGCTCCTGGGAATTGCTTGCGGCTGCTACTTCTTAGGCTAGGATTTCTATTTTTGTTTTGTTGGTTTTGGGCTGTTAGGTCTATGTTTGTTGGGTTTTGGGCTTGTTTAGTAGGCCCGGGCATAAATTAGGTCCAACAATGTTTTTGTTTCGAACATGTAGAACAGGTTATCCGGATCTGAAAATGAGTGGATGAATTAATGCCATTGTTTACTACGATAGTGAAGTGCATGACACTGAGAATAATGTCATTTTTTTATCAAAATACATAGTATTTGGCTTTTAATCAGAACATTGAATTCCTAGAACTTCAAAAAAGAATTAAGTAGAAAATCGTCGGCTCCAACCAAATGAGAGTAGCATCCTTTAAGTATCGATTTTGTGGTTTTGTCAACCCTATTAGATATGACACTTTCGAAATCAGAGTTGCGAGGGATATATGTTGAGTTTGCAAGGACAAATGAAGGTTCTCGGAGGTTGACATATTTTCTTGTTAGAGAGGTCATAAGGGAAGAACAAACCAAGAGTGTAACGACACAGTTGTGTGGTAGGTTCACCGCTCTGTTAGAAAGTTCCCATTATGATACCCCAGAATCACCAATGGGAAGACACTCATCTCTTTCTACGACAGCTAGAACTCCGAACAATCAGGGTTTGGTGGTAAGACCTTTGTACAACACTCAATTAATGGTTTTTATTTAAACTTCGGTCAACCAAAGATTGCCTTTGGAATCATGCCTAGAGAGTCAACAAATGATTGGAATTTCTTCCTATCTAGGTTGATAAGGCATGTTTTCCCCTAACCCGATATTTGCGTAATCTTCGATCAAGGACTTGGAATATTGGCCACAATTAAACGACAAGGAAGCTTTTGGGACCACGCACACCATAGGTGTCATGACATCTATTGTTGATGAATGATGTTCGAGTTGCTTCGCCAACATGTTGTGACATCTCACACTAAAATCCATCAATCAGATCGAGTGTGGGGTGTTACATTTAAAAAGGAATAAAATAATTTATTAGATTGATATATTCATATTAGATTAATCAGGTTTAATGGTTTAATTTATTTGAAAGACGATTTAATTTACTTTATAATTATAAAACTTTGATAAATTAATATTTTTTATTATTTGTATTTCCTAAATTCATGAATAGAAAGATAATACATTTAAATACACCCGAACTTACATCTTCTCAATTATTTTAATGGTAATAATATCAATTGAATTAAAATTCTATCAATATAATTTTAGATATTTTATTTTATTATAATTACGTTAGTTTTTTATACTCTATTCAATATTATAACGGTTGAAAAATATAGGGTAACAAACATTTAGAATTCCAACATTGAGTGACAAGGGATTGTATTTTATCCATGCAAGTCTTTGGGTTTGAGAACCACAACTTTTGTCGTGTTGGCATACTTAACAGCCAAAATAAATTTTAAAAATTATTACATATTTCCTTGTCTTAATTTCGTAAACTTTGAATCTTATCTTTTGGAAAAATCAATGATCATTACATTGAATATTGGAACGTCAAGTTTACGTAATTTTATTTTTAAAAAAATTAGAATTTGAATTTCGCAGTTCTTCATGTGATGTGTCCTGAGAAAAAAAAGAAAAACAAGTTAAAAATAATATTTAAAAAAATATAGATATTGTAAAGAAATGCCACGTATGTGGGGCTGAATAGACAAAAGCAAATGTTGATAACACTCGATTATCCACGTAAACCCTACACATGAAACAAAAGGACATGTCTTTTTGACAAGTACAAAAGCTGACAGCTACAACTATTTAAAACTTAATAATACAATTATCATTTTTGTATTTATTAAAATTTGTTATATAATAATTTTAAAAAATAAAAACAGAAGCATGAAGTGGAATGAAAAATTGAAAAATAATTGATTCAATATCGTGATATTTCAGAGAAGCCACCAGGGGTGACGTAGATAAATGGAGAAATAAAAAGTGTCGGCAAAATTAACAGTTTTCATTTGATGTTTGGTGTTGATGAGAATAGTAAAGGAAGGAGGAAAATGACATGAATGAGGTGGACCTTTTTTTAATATCAATTTTGTCTATCTTTGGAATGTTAAATCGGTTAATCGATTCGAACTATTATTAATCGAATTAATCAATCCTTTTAAACATGTAATTTTTAATCGAATCGAAATTTCTTTAAAAAATTTAATCGAATTGAACTTTTTCGGTTAATTCGGTCAGTTAATTGAATTAATCGAAATTTATATTTTTTTATTTTTTGGTTAAAACAAGTATAAAACATATAAAAAATTAACCGACTTAACCAACCGATTAATTTATATTTCCAAAAATTTAATCGAACCGATCGAATACTTAATATTTTTTATTAAATTCGGTTAATTCGATTAACCGACCGATTTCGAACTGAATTAACTGTTAACCGAACTTCCAAAAAATTAATCGATCTCCAATCAAATTAATTGATTAACCAAATTAATTCGATTTTACTTGAAATTTGCACACCTCTAATGTAACCTCTTCAAACTAAATCTCTATTAGAGGTAAAACCATATCAATTCTATATTAGATTGAATTATAAACTTTAAAGTAGATCAGGGATATGCTATCATATTAAATTACTAATTTATAATCAACTTATAAGATAAAAAATGAATAAAATAATTTATATATTTATTATACGAAAATAATGCATATGAAAACAAATATATATAAAAAATTATTTATTAAAAATAATTTTACTTGACTTAATTACCCCTATCACATTAAAAATTTTAATGACTTGCTTGTCTAATTATGGCTTCTTAACGATTGGGATAACTTCAACAAATATTGTACAGATTTGAACCAATTGGGTCAATATTTTTATTTCTCTCTTAAATACCTCCTTCAACTTGTATAAGGGGTGGGATAAAACTATGAGCTGGACCCGATTTAAATTGTTATTAGTATAATATTAAATTTAATTCTTAATGTTTATATTTATTTTAATTTTGATTTTTATTTTTTAGTTAAATTTTATTATTAATTTTTTAAAAAGAGTTAAATTGTTTTTTAAATGAAAATATTAACTAAAATATTAATTTCTAACGGTGTTGGTGTGACAACTAGTATGGGAGTTCATATGTACATCTTATTGAGAGAAACTATTTGTTTTATATGTCATGTTAACAAGTAATTTAAAATTTATAAAAATATCTAAAAAATATATATAAATATAAAAATTTGATAAAAATCAAAAATAAAAAATAAGCATGAAATACATGTGAAGTGCCATGTGGTCTGCCAAGGGTGTAGCTAATTTAAAGTTTATAAAATTTAAATTAGTAAAGGTAAAATTACACTTTGACCCCCTAAAAATGATAAAAATTTGATTTAATCCTTTTTAAATTATAAAGTTAAAATGGTGAAATTACATTTTTACTATTGTAAAAATATACAATTTAATTTCATCCCCCTAAAAAAATTTTCTAACTTCGCCCCTATGGTCTACGATGTTTAAAAATATAAAGATTTAGTCAATATTTCTGTTTAAAAAAATCAATTTGATTTTTTTTTAAAAGATTGATGGCCAAATTAATTTTTTTTTAAAGATTGAGGATAAAATTTAACTAAAAAATTAAGGACCATTTTAATAAGAAAATTGAATATTAAGGGCTAAACTATTATTTAGAAAGTACTTTTATCAAATTATAAAATTAGCATATAACAAATTTTAATTTCTAAATTGATTTAGGTTAAAGCCTTTTAAAAAAAAATGGCGTGAAATATTTGCTGCTTCCCAAAATTATTGCTTTAGTGCTTACAATCTCCATATTGGGGAATGAATAATCTACTTACTAAATCTTATTTAGAGTGTTAAATTTTAATTTTATTTGATATATAATTTTAATATTAATTATGTGATAATCAATAGATCAATTTTTTTTTATTTTAAGCTTAGAGTTTTATTCAAGTCAAATTATAATTATCTTTAAATGTTAATTATCACAATTTCTATTTTATGTTAATCTTTTTAAATAATAATAAATTAAATTACTATTACTTAATAATATGATGAAAAATAAAAAGTATTCTCATTGGTTCAAAAATCTTTCTAAACTCGTGTCTTTATATATACTAGTTTCTAATATTTGATGCGTTGCATGAAAATTTACGTGTTTAATTTTTATTAATTTTTAAATAACATATTTTTATCTATCATGATGATTTCTCTTAATTTTTAAATAATATAAAAATTTGAAATTATATAAAAAAATAAGCTATAATGTTAAATTGAAAAAAAAAAAAGAGAGTAAAACAACATGTAGTAATTATAACAATAGTTCATGGTAAATATGAATAATATTTAAACTAAATTAATAAATATATTTAATAATAGTGATTAAAAAATAATTGCTAAAATTTGACTTTCTTTTCAAAACAAATTCACATAATATTTTTTATCTACACCAAACAAATATCAGATAAATAACAAAAAGAGAAACAATTTAAAAGCTTTTGTTTCACATAGTATAAACTTATAGAAAAAAAATTAAAAATAATATCATATTACATCATCATCATCATCATTAATATAATCTTCAATCACTCTCTGATGACATTATTATTCAAATATGATTCGATATTGCTTCTTAGATGCTGCTTGATTGAAAGGTCTTATTTACTGAATACTATTTATAAAGCTAAATTTAAGTTTTAATTAGTATATAACTCTAATATTAATTAAGTGATAATTAATATACTTAAATTTTATTCAAGTAATAATTCTATTTTACATTAATAAACACAATTAAAAAATAAATAAATAAATGTAACTTTTTTATGTCAAAATTTTTTAACTAATAATTATAAATATTACAAATTTTATTATATTTTATGCTTAGAATTGTATATAAGTAATAACTCTATCTTAAAATTAGCACAAATTTTTAACTAATAATAATTTTAAATTAAATTATAATTATTTTTAAAGTTGATTAAGTAATATGATTGACAATAAATAATATTCTCATCAATTCAAAAGTTTTCCAAATTCGTAATTTTTATATAGATTATAAATAAATAGATTTTTAAAGTATGTTTATTTTTTAAAATTATTTTAGAGTGCAGTATACTATAGAAAAGATGAGTAAAGGTTTAGGTCAAGTCAAGGTGGTTTACTTAGGCAAGAGGAGACCATTTGATTGGAAAAATTGAAAGGTTCAACCCACTTCATTATCAATCATCATCTTCAACGCCAAGCCTCTTCTTGCATCCGCAAATTCAACTGCCCCCCCACATTTACTCAGAAATAGATGCCAATATATCTGGTATTCAAACCCTGTCCCTGGTGCATTTCGTCGTAAGACTCTTGAAAGAGTAAACTTGGAACTTTTCGTAACTTAAGAAATAAGCTCAACTACATTTGTCAATATCCACCACTTTTAACTTATCACTTCAATAATTCCCTGTCTAGAATATGACTGATTTAATCATGTTTTCCTTGTGTAAGTGTAACTAAGACTATACATTTTTCTTCTCTTATGTGCTTATATGACCGGCTTAAAATGGGAAATTAAAATTTTAAATTACTACATGGTAAAATTGTACTCTAACCTTTTGAAAATGATAAAATTTTGATTTAATCCTTTTAAGAATTAAAACCATAAATTTACATTTTAATCCTCATAAAGAATATACAATTTAATTTCGACCCAAAAATTATAGTTTCATCCCTGCTTATATCTGGTATCTGGTGCATCTAAAACACATTCAAATAGACTTAAAATACATTAAAAAGAATATTAAAATACCCATATCCAACACCACAAAAGTGTGGGTAAATTGCAATTAAAATCACAGTGCAAAGTAGAAAATTGTTGAAGCTAAATGATTTTGGCTCAAAATCACCAAAAATAAGGTTTCGACTCCTATCTTTTACAAGTTCAATAGTAATAAGCAAGTTGGGGTCCATATTGATAGTGAGATTGTACAGACGTTTATTATTGAATTAACTTTATTTGTACAGGTTTTGAGATTAATTTGAATCATTATTAAACTACAATTAATTCTTATTTTAAAACCAAACTCTAATACAAGAAATTTAAAACATTAAATTAAAAATGAATTATTGAATTAACTCACACACCACACATCATTAATATTCAATCTCACAATATGGATATGACTTGAACGTTCTTAACCAATGAACTGAAATTCAAATAACTTTCTTTCTTTTATAATAAATTAATATTAACGTAAAAAGGTGTTATGAATTTAAAAGCAAAAATTGTAAGATACGATCTACTAATTTATATTTAGAGATTGAGAAAATTTTACTAGACATAAAAAAACCCAATAAATAAACACTTAACCTAAACTCATAATAATTTTTAGGCTCCATGGAATACACTTTATTTCAATAACCCAAAGTTTTCTCATATTCTTAAACAATATAACTTCCATATAAAGAGCCATTACTTGTTAAAAATCAATTGATGTCCAGCTCATAAAATTATACCATAATCCAAACTAATAATCAATTAGAAATAGGTTAATATCCCTAAACACTTTGTTAAAAAGGCAGGAAGCAAATACGTATGTAGTTAGATTCTCTTGCCCCTATTGCTCTAGTTGGCCCTTAGCCAAGTGTGTGGCCTTTTGTTAAAAAGTGAAGTGGGTTGCTCTAGGTGTAGACTGCAACTTTACACCATACAATTCTATACTATTGATAAATAATTTCCCACTCAAATCATTTTCATAAATTTGATATGTATGAAAAAGAAAACCTAAAAAGTGCCAAAAATAAATAAGTAAATAAGAAGTGGTAAGACGAAACATGAACCCTCGTTTATAGAAATAAAACACATTTATAACTAATCGTTTACTTTTTCGACGAGCACCGAAAGCAAAAAAATTAGTCACTAATGCCAATGATAGATATCTTGATTATGACTTAAAATTTTTTTATAAATACACCATATAATTTTTATATCAATATTTATGTCTTTTATAACTGAATTAAAAATAGAAATAGAAATAATAATAATTGTTATAATCCGATCTTGTTATAATCCTTTGATATCATTCTTCCGCTCAAAATTCCTATAGAATTTCTTCTTTTGGTGAGAAAAAAAATGAAGATACAGTTTTTGCTATTTGAATCATTGATTATAAATGTTGGAAATTTGGATATTATGAAATTTTATGAAGTTTATTAAATAAAAATAATAATGATTCAATAATCTTTAATTTTTTTAATATAAAAGAAATCAAAAACTTGATACCGATAAAATAAAATTTGATTTTGAATTATAATATTTTTTATGACTAATTTTTCATATACATTTCATTAATTCTTTCAGAGAAATCTTTTCGTAATTACCCTCCCAACATTGTCTCAAAACTAAAAATGATTCAATAATAACAATCCACCATCAAATGAAACGAACTAAAAGAGTTACATTTTTCTTTCTTTTCCTTAAAAAGATTAAACTTTTTGTAGATTTGGTTAGCAAAATTTGCAAATAAAAAAAATAAAAAAAAATTTCCTTACAGAGTTCATTTATGGGAATGTAGTAGATTCTTGCAATTTCATCGTCTTTGCACGCAATCTCTCCATGAATGCTGGATTGGCTCGAAGCCTGCTCTTGACATATTTAGTACGAGCCTCCTCCACCATTTTGTTAGCTTTTCCAGCTTCCTCGATGAGAGAAAAGAGTGTTCTGAGGCAATCTTTTCTGTTCTCTTCACGGTGTTCAAACCTTTAAAAATGATGAATAAACAAATAAATTTACCCACAAGTTCATGAACCCGGAGCTTAGCACGAGTCATATGGAAAGCAAACAAGAAATATCTTTACCTCTCACTAGTAATTGTAAGTTCATCTTTGCCTGGATGGTATCTCTTTCCAACAAGCTCTCGTAACCGGCGGAATTGATGCTTTGATAGCCCGAGCTCCTTCACTGTAACAGACATCTTTACTTTTCTGTTTTTGGGATGCCACGCATCACCACCAGGAGCAAACACCACCCGAGTTTGCCACCTAAGGATTGGTCCCTCACCAGGTGGATCATCCAAGTTCTTTTTTAAGTCCGGTACAGCTGTCTCATCAAATTTTGGTGGGCCCTCAGCTTCCATCATCTTTCCGTATTCCATCACCATTTGATCCTCGAATTCCTTGAATTGCTCATAAGCTTCTTCAACTTCAAGCTCACCTCGTTCACACATATCGCCTAGCTCATTAAACCTTTCTTCCACCTTTTTCTTCATCTCATCTGATCATGCCAGCATAATGCTATACGATTATCATTCACATAAAATTATGAATTATAACAAGCCTAAGTTTAATGAGTTGGAATAGCATGAAGCTGCAACACCACCCTAGTAATCACTTGATCCAAGCCACTTCAAATGGTCACCCAATTATTTCCCCCCCCAACACAGTCCATGCTGAGTGAAACTGCACCTATTGTCATATTGTACAAGCTCCATGCAGTTCTTAGTTAAGAGAATACGTAAAGTTCAAATGAAGGTCTAGAGTCTAGGGGACGAAAAGATAAATGGAATATTATCAGAAGTGTCAAATATTATACTAGAGCTATGAATTTGCTTCCCTTTAATCATACAAGCTGTGTCTTTGAAAGCAAATCATATAGGCATAAAGCAACCATGGAAAACTATAAAATAAAATTAAAAAAAAAAAAAAAGATCTATCTGTTATCAAGCAGCAAATCTGTGTTTGTAACTACTAATATGTAAGTTCTGCATGCATATTCAAGAGAAACAACTAGTATACAAATCACTTACCGTACAAAAGTTAAAACTAGAAAGCAGTAAACAGAGTGACATTAAAGTGAACTTGAGACAACCAACACTGACTCATAAAACAGATTCTTAAGCCTTAGCAACAGCCTTCTAGCGACATTTACATGCAACTGCAAGCAATTGGCTTTGAGAAATGAAGTAGACTAGGGTCATTTCTCATTTACAAACATTATGGACAAACATTGCAAGTATTGACAGTTTTCTATCCACACTTTGTTTCATCAAAAACTAAATGGGGGCTAATAGCTATATTACTCAGACTACGGTGTGAGTGCAGGATACAGGTGTGTTGAATCTTCTCTAACTTCTTTCATATATTTCAAGGATCATTGTCAGGTCATATCCCCCTAGCGATGTCTATATATAAGTTGGACACAGGTACTTCAAGAAAAATGAAAAGTCGGAGAATCCTAGGCTAATAGTTCAGATTCTTCAGAAAGTGCATACATAAAGCCAAATTGATTAGGAAACTACTTTGGAGGAAGATTGGAAGTAAGTTGCTCAAGTCAAGACTGGGAAGCGGATCTCTAGATTCAATTTCGTAACACATGCAAGTTTACCAAGTCTACCACTCATTTCACTACAAAAAGGCGCCCTGAAAATTGTGCATTCAATCATTTCACAAGAAAATATATTGATAATCTAAACATCCATCAGTATTGCAGATGATAAGCTAGAATTGGCAGAGATTTACGGGTCCACAATAGAAAGTAAAGCAATTCAGCATAATAGAACCAGAAAGCCTCAGATAGAAAAGAACATATATGATATTAAAATCAAGAAAAACCTGGGAGGAGTTTGTCCCAGCTAAGCATGTCCTCTAAAATTTCCTCGCACTCCTTTGTGTCTTTAAGATATCCATGCTGAACAGCTTCCTTAATCATTTCATCCCACTTCTGATCATCCATGTTAAAGTACTCATCCTTGACCATTCTCTTCACGACTATATCCCTGGCACTATATAAATTTTCAATCTCTTCATCAGTCGAGTACAAATTATCAAAATCTGACTCAAACTCTTCATCATCCACATCGTCTCGTGGTTGCACCTCCAATTCATCCATCAATTCATCATCCGTCTCCTCATGCTTCCCAGCCAACTTTCTCCGCAAAATGGCCTCAAGAACTGAAGGGAGTGCCTCTTCATCCCCTTCAAAGTACTTGTTGATTCGGGTTTTCAGCTCTGGACCAAAGAACTAACAAAGTTAAACAACATAACTAAGAAACAAACTATCACTTGCTTTGCTCATTATCAAAACAAAAACATATATATATATATATATATATCATGATTTCGTTTCCCTTCCTTTCTCAACAACCAATCAAATAATTTCCAAAAAAAAAAAGAGTAAATTCCAGCAATGAAGAAGGACAGATTAAATCCTCAGACCCAGTTTAAGACTTTTTACCAGACTACCATGAACATAACAAACCAATCAAATAAAAATCAAACTTGATTCATCTTGACTTTCCTTTCTCATCATCTAAACAAAAGCACAAGAAACAAATTGCCAAAAAGAAACCCAAATCCAATATTTTTTAACCCCCATTTTTACCTTTATTACTCACATCCTCAACGGGCAAAGCTACATCCTTGACATGGGCTTCAGCTACTGAAGCAGATTCTATAACAGGGTCAGGCTTCTTTTCAACGGGAGAATCCGATTCGGATGAGTAGAACCTGAGTCGAGACCGAGTTGAAGCGGCGAGTGGGTTGAACGAGTGAACTGGGTTTTGGTTGCTTTTGGTATAAGAGTGAAGAAAATTGCGAGTAGTGAGTGAAATGCCTCTGAACAAAACCCTTTTCATGGCTTCCAAACAAAATGGTTAGTATCCAAGTGTTTTCCCGTTCTTTGGTTTTCAGAGTTTCTTTGATTTCATTTGGGGGCAGAGATTTAGGGTTTTAGATTTGAGAAGGACAAATGTTTCTTGGTTTTGGGTTGTTATTGTAGGCTTTGAACCCACCATTGGTAATGGCTGTTATAATGGACCAATTTCAGGCTTACATTGGTTTAGCCCCACACCAGTTTTTTTCTTCTTTTTCATTAATATATATTTTTTTGTTAAAGTACAAAATTTTTTTTAATTAATCTCTTTATTATTAAATTGATTAATTTACTTTTTATATATTAAAAATTTTAAATTTGTAATAAGATTAATATTTATTATATAAAAAATGTCTTGAATTTTTTATTTTCAATTGAATTTTAATTCTAAATAAAAGATTTTTATAAAAATTTTGAAAATATTAACCTATTAAACAATTTTTTTATTAATTTAATATTCTTTTGTTAATACGTTAATACCTATGGTTAAAAAGGTTTGAAAAAAAAAAGAATGAAAATGGAAAGCAACATCTTAACTTTGACATATGTGATGGTCAGAGCTCAAAAGGCAACAACTAGAGATATAACACAAGATTGTGAATAACTTCAATCCTAAGTCCAAGGTGAGGTCCAGGTACATTCATTCTTATCTCAACCAAATCAAAACAAAAAATGTACAACAGCAATTTGTCTTGTCCCACATTGAACAGAGATTGAAGATAATAAAGAAAGCAAGAAAGGCTGGCTCTAGCGATATATAAAGGGGGAGCCTTTGTTTTTTGCAATGGCTATACCAACAGCAGTGGCAGTAAATGGGGGATTGTGGAAGATGGGAAGTGTTTTACAAGTTTATTTAGAGAGCAAAGCAGTGAATGAGACAAGGTGTTTGATATCAGAACTTTGCCGACAGTTTTATAACCTTGGATGGGTATCAGGAACAGGTGGCAGTATCACCATGAAAGTCCATGATAGTTGTATCCCTAAGCCTCAGCAACTCATCCCCATGTCCCTTTCTGGTACTTATTTCTCAAGCGATTTTTCTTTTGGGCTATTTTTGATCTTGGGTTGATGTTATTTTAGCTGAATTCTTTATTTTTACG
Organism: Gossypium stocksii; assembly: GCA_020496765.1. Taxonomy (NCBI): domain Eukaryota; kingdom Viridiplantae; phylum Streptophyta; class Magnoliopsida; order Malvales; family Malvaceae; genus Gossypium; species Gossypium stocksii. Next base: position 96,458,901 of record CM035632.1, on the reverse strand, counting down.
TTTTGTTTTTGGTTCCTGGGTTTTATTATTCAAGCTTAAAGTTATATATATATATATATATATATTGTGATTAATTTGGTGTCTTTGATGGTATTTGCTCACTATTTATTTCACCATTCCTTTTTGGCATATGACCATTTTGTTTTTGGGCTCAATTCAATGTTTGTGTATTAATCTGAAACTTTTTTTAGATAACTAATTATTTTATATATCCAAAGGAGCTGATAAACTGCTACAAGTAAACTCTCAATCCATAATCCAGAATGTCATCTATATGGTTTATTGTTAATCTAGTTGGAATTTTTATTTTTGATCTTTCATTTTGCTTATGGTGCATTTCTTTGAAGCTCTAAGTTGTCTTTTCTTATATTTATTTAAGTGCTTGATATCTTAGGTGTTGCTGCTTTATGATCATATATTTGTATGTTTGGAATGCAAGGCAATGGTAAATCTACTTAAAAAGAGAAATTTTTTATGGCTTTTGGTTAGATGTTATGTGCCTTTCAAGCCAAATTTGTTTTTCCATTGGTATGAGATGCCCTTGCTATTTTTATTGTTGGTTTTACTCTGCCATATACGAGTTTGGTTGTGTTTTCTTATGTCCTCTTTTAAAAGGGTTATGGACTATAATGCTCGGTTCAGTTGACAGTTGCTGCATATAGAACTTGTCTTTTATTATATATATTGTTGTTCATCTTTCATTGCATGTTTGTTTATTCCTTTGCCAATTACTAGAAGATCTTTTTGAGCATAGCTTAATTACAGGCTTGTGATGTGGTACCTTGATAGGTGTTCAAAAGGAGAGAATGGAACCAAATGACATGTATATGAAGCATGGACACGGACACGTAATATGGGTACGACAAAATAAACAATGTCTTATTTTATTTAATAAGAATTTGGGTGCCAAAGTAAAGTCCGGGAGTGTCCTTTTTTGACACGCTTCAAGGTGTGTCCGGTACGTATCCAGCTGTGTCGGCGGCGTGTCCGTGTCAGACACCAGTTCGACACTGGTACGAGGGGATTTTCCCCGTGTCGGTGCTTCCTAGTCATGTATGTATTATCAGGAGACTGGTCAATCATATCCTCACCTTCGCCAAAGCCATACCCTCATAAGCCTCCCAAGTGCTCCGATTGTGCTCCTCTTTTCATGAAGGCAACTATTTTATCTGCTTTTCTGAAAACTATTATTTGGCATTGTTTAATCAAACCAGTAGTTTATTTTACCGAGTATTTTTTTTTTTTAAATTGTAATCTGGAATTTACTGAGGTGATGATGATCCTATTTTTGATGTTATAGCATTTGACTTGTCAGGATAGTATGCTCTTGTGATATGCTTTACTTTTAAACATAATATTCCTTTTCAGCATGACCTTTGATAAGTTTTTACGAGAAAACAAGTGCTTATAGTGTTCGTATCTCAGGCATATGATATGCGTGATAGTGGACCGGTTATCCACAGTCATGGAATGGAATCATGTCTTGTACCAATGACAAATCCACTTTCAAAAGAGTTTCGCGTAAGTTTTTCCCTGACCGAAATATTTTGCTAAAGTGAGCTTTCTGTCTTTCCCTTGCTTTTAATTTCCTTCTCCACTGTCTTCTCTTTGTTCTTTCTCTTTCAGCGATTGATTTACTTATTCCCTTTTGGACATTTGCAGATCACTCATATGGAAATGATAAAAGGAATTCAGGGGCATGGTTACTATGACGAACTTGTAATCCCAATAATTGAGAGCACAGCCTATGAAAATGATCTCACGGATTCCCTTGCCAAAGTTCTATGTTTCTTTTGTGTTCATCTCGTCAATAGGAACTATGAGATTGACTTTCATGATGATCATAGATTTTCATGTGGCTGAAAAATAGTAATCAGTATTCTATATCAACAAGCAGTATATGTGTCTATTTCCTGGTTGCACTTGATTCACCTTTGTTACTTCAATTCTTCATTTTCTTGAAGTATCCATGTCCAACATGGATTCAGACATGGTTATGGGTGTATTATGCTTCAAATATATAGAAAAACATTGAAAATTTTGAGCATGCCCATATTGGACACATGCCTATATCCAATACTTTCCCCCAAGTCAGAGCAACATAGTTATCAACAACCTTTCTTGAGTCTCTGAATTGAAGCTCACTAGAAATTCATCTTGCATATGCTAAATCATTCGTTATGCTTGACTTTATCCAATTACAATGTTGTCTTCACTATATTGAAGTTCACTTTATTGATTTTCAGATTGAAGTGTATCCTAAGACAACTGCTGTGCTTGTTCGCCATCATGGCATATATGTATGGGGTGACTCATGGATCAGTGCTAAAACTCAGGTGTGTGAAACTTGAAATTTCAGAATATGCATCTTTTGATGATGTTTAGATCAAGAAAGAAAGAATTCGAACTTGGATCGAGGGAACAAAGTGATCGAATAGTTTGTCTGCCTCGTCATTTCCACATTCGAAATAAGTTTGTATGGTAATAAAGGTTGTTTTTATAAATGTATTATTATTGAAATGGATTATGAAATTGGTTGGAAATGATCTTTCAGATATAATCGACCAAGATTCGATAGATGGAAGTCTCGTACGAACTTTAGGAATAGTTTAGGATACAAATGTCATGACATTAGGGTTACCGAGATTACGTGTAAGACCATATCTGGGATATGGCATCTGTATGAGATTTCTTGTAAGACCATACTTGAGATATGGCATCAATATTATATTTCATGTAAGACCATAGCTGGGCTATGGCATTGATACGAGATTACATGTAAGACCATATCTGGGATATGGCATTGGTACTATGATATGTAATTCCCGAGTATCTGATCGTATTCCAAATGGTTAGACGGGCATAGTCAAGACAAGAATGAAAGTATGATCAAATTAAGTAATGTAGGTACGTACATAACTTATGAGAGTATCGAAAGAAGATGGCTTCTCTCTTTTGGCTTTTCCGATGCTCCTTCCCAGTAAGACAGATTCTTACATGTTGCATTGGTCGTATGTGTTACTTACTTAAGTGGTGACATACTATTTCAGGCTGAATGTTATCATTATCTCTTTGATGCTGCTATCAAACTCCATCATCTAGGCTTAGACTGGTCTACTCCAGATCATGGCCCCATTCAGAATGTTAAAGGATTTTCAAGCATCAATAGTGTGATAAAAAGGGTGGCTACGAAGGCTGGGACAGTGGAGTCGAATTTTAAACTCCAGCCATATCCAGTAAGCACATATTTTCTCTAAAATCGGACAAATTCTGGGTTTTCTAGACATGTGTTTCCCTTCTAACAAAAATCTCTAATGTTGGGATAACATTGTTGTAGACTTGACTGTTTTATTGCTTAACAAGAAATTTGTTACTTTCATTTATCCAACACTCTCTCACTGTACATTGTTCCTTTTTACCGTTGCAGCGCTGCGTTGTGCTTGACATTGAAGGAACTACAACTCCTATTTCATTTGTAACAGATGTTCTCTTTCCCTATGCCCAAGACAATGTTGGGATGCATTTGTCTGCAACTTATGATAGTGCTGAAACTCAAGATGATATTAAGTTGTTACGTTCTCAAGTAAGATTTTTCTTTTGGATCTTTTGACCTTTTCTCATCTTCTGCTGCAAATCTGATACAAGTTGTTTGCTTTGCTTCCTCAAGGCAATTACCTTTTTATACATTAAAGAATTAATTTTAAGAGTTAGGCACAAATGACCGTATGAACTTTACTTCTCGGAGAATTGAGATTGTATGGCCTATTAACTAGGATCACAGAATGCTTCTGACTGGTAATTATGTGCCTGCTTCCTTGGCTAAGCTCTAGCAGTGAACTACAATTCATTGCTTCTTACTAGTGAACTGCCTACTGATGGCTAGATAAAATTGATGGTCGGATGTATGAGGATTGGCCAACGTTTTGTCTTGATGCCTAGATAAAATTCAATCAACACTCATTTTCTTTCCCTCAAACCATATGCTTCGGACTCGTGTGATATACCTGAAATAAGAACATACAATGGATTAGTTTGTGTGATATAATGCATATACTCTTGAATCATCATTATCTGTGAATTCAGAACCTTTTTAATTTCAACAATACTTGGAACCTTTGTAGTATATATGAAATTACCATCTATTATCGTCATTAATCATCTGTTAGTTTACTGTTGATTTATATGTGAAAGCGCGTGCTTTTTGCTGGAGTATCTGTTTGCTTGACATGCATTTGAGGCATGTGTACAGAATTAGAAAACCTGAAGGAATTTAAGGATACTTCTTCAGCTCGTTTTCTGTGTTTAAGGCAGTGAGATTGTGTATCTTACAAATTAGCAACCAAGGAAGTCCTGATTGACTCCTAAATTATCCGCCTATAACATGTTTTCCACAGGTTGAAGATGACTTGAAGCAAGGTGTTCTTGGTGCTGTGGCTATCCCCTCGGAAGATGCAGGAAAAGAGAAGGTGATTGCTTCTTTGGTGGCTAATGTCGAAGCAATGATAAAAGCTGATCGAAAAATTACTGCCTTAAAGCAATTGCAAGTAAGCGAACATGAATTGAAAGATATTACATTTTTGGAGCTTACCTTCGAGAAAGGACTAATATGAAGTTAAATAGGGTCATATATGGCGTATTGGATTTGAGAATAACGAGCTTGAAGGAGTAGTTTTTGATGATGTACCAGAAGCTCTCAAAAAGTGGCATGTACTGGGTATAAAGGTATTATTACGAATTCCTTTACTCCTTTACAATTTCATTTTCTGAATGTAGTTCTGGATACAGTATTTGGAACTACGTTTTGAATATGTTTCTGTGCATTTGCTCCCGGATAGGTGTCCACTCGGACATAGTCTAGATCTAAGCTCAAGTTAATGTATGTTCATGTCCTATCGTGTTGTAATGAAGCTGTATCATCCCTTAGCATACAGCTGCCATTTTCTCTTTTTTACTAGAAGTCATGTATATCCATGAGGAAAAACCTAAACATTATCATTGGGATTGGTTTATAGATAGGATCTTACTCAGCTAAGTTCACGGTTACTTATAGAAAGTTCAATTTTCAATGCTTATCTTTGCTTCCTCTTTCATCACAGGCATACGTATATTCTAGTGGTAGCAGATTGGCTCAGAGGCTTATATTTGGAAATACAAACTACGGCGATTTGAGGAAGTATTTATCCGGATTTTTCGACACGGCAGTAGGGTAAGTCTTTTTACTTTGTTTGCTTTATGCTTATCACTAAATTTTAACTCAAAGTGACACACCATTTCACCTTGCCTTGCTTGCAGATATAAAAGAGAAACACGAAGTTATGTTGAAATCACTGAGTCATTGGGAGTTGATAAGCCATCCGATATACTATTTGTAACCGATGTCTATCAAGAAGCCACGGCTGCAAAAGCTGCAGGTAGTGTACTGATCTTTTTTTCTTTGCCGGTGTCCGTATTCTAATCCTGTTGATTCTGGCTCGTGTTTTAGACTTATTTTGCTTTCAGAATCACAACTCGACACCTTAAACCGTTACGAATTAGTATGAGAACAATTCCAAATTTTACTCTGCACATCCTTGCATACCCTTTGTTTATCAATTACTGTTTTTCATGTTTATCCATTTGGTAGGTTTGGAGGTTGTAATCTCCATCCGGCCGGGAAACGGTCCTCTTCCGGAGAACCATGGATTCAAGACTATTAACTCTTTCCTGGAGATCTGATAGAAGTTTGGCATTTCTGTAATAATATCGGCCTTCCATGCACTTGTAATAAGAAACTTTTGGATGCAGTAAATCTTGATTTTGTAGCAACCCTTTATTGATTGTCACCTGTGAATGCTGGATACAAAGTCTTTTTTTACATGTTTGGATCGGTTAAATTCATCCAAGTTTCCTTTTTTTTATATATAAAATTATTTTGTGAAAATGTAATAATTATAAAAGATTACTACTATAAATCAAATCATTTCCTTTCAGATCACTAAAACAAAGATAGTAAAAGATCACTACAATAAATCACACAAATTATTTTTCGTATAATTTCTAAAAACTATAAACATCCCCCGGCCCCCCCCCCCCCAATAAAAAAAGTATTCTCTAATATTTAGATAAGTCAATGAAAAGCATTTTTTACTATTTGGTTATTTTCTAGTAATAGATTGAAATTTCAATTATTTTCAATATTTATTAATAAAATATTATTTTTTTTAAATCATCATACATTATTTAAATTTCATTATTTTAACAATAAAATTAATACTAAATACATAAAATAAAAAAGATTGACTAATAAAAAAATTTATATGAATATTCTGGAAGCCTCTAATGCACTCAAGTGATAGTTTTCCTATGACCCTCAGATGCCGTGCAAGAAGCTGGCATTTGTCTTGGAATTCACAGCTTTGATACAATAGCCAGATTCCTTGTAGTGTAATTCCCTTTTTACTTTTCAATGGCTTCTGATATTTGAGAATCCCTTGTTTAGTTAGAAACATCACAATGTGTATCCTCAATTGCCTAAACTCCAAATCATCCTTCTACTCTATTGCTTGTCTTCTAAAACCCTACAAATACCGAATGAGTTCCACAGAAAACTTTCCCTTCTTTGTCCTGTTAATTTCTCCAATCTGTACAAAACCAAACTGCAATGTATCAGTATGCTAAACCTACCTTACTTACTCGGACTCCCAAGTAATATCAGATACTTTTTTCTGTTATTATGTTTTTTTCATGTATTTGGAGGATTGTACCCTACATCTATGCGTTGGAGTCGGATTCAAGCACTCCAGGGGAATGAAAAGTCAAAGTAATATATGCTAAAACATATTACTAGATGGCAAAGATTTCTCAAACTGAACACTCACTCACCTTTAGTCTTCCTTTCCCACTAACAGAGACAATGTCTCCGGTCTTGAGAGTTGTTCCATTTTTTGTTACAGTTGTCCAATTTACGCGTACATCTCCGTTGCTATAAGACCAAAACAAAATAGAAAAACAAACGTCCATCAGCTCAATCTTTCATGCATTTTGCAACTAAAAGCTATGTCACTCGGACTCAAATGTGAGTCTGAGATGTGGGTATATGTTGAACATGGGTATGTTCAGTTCTCTTTTCCAAGTTTTTTCCTTTATTGAAAGTGTTCTTTGAAAGTCATATCATGATGCTTATATCAGAATATTCTTTAGACATGGGTGTCATGCACAGGCACTCAAGAAATCAAGAGTCAGAGTAACATAGACCCAAAGTCAAGAAGAGATTAAGCTAGAGCATCAACCCGAGAATATACCTTATCAAATTAACTAGTTTAGATCTAGAAATCTTAAATCCTGCACTAGCAAGAGCATCAACACGAAGCGATGCTTCTACGGTTTTGAATGACTGCGTCCTGCAAAGCCAACATGAAGTCAATGATGGATATCACAGCAATAGGTACCATAAGATAGAGATAAAAACTGATGAGCATCATGAGTGATTGCAACCTTGGTGGCTCATATTCAAGTGCAAGCAGAGGTATCTGTATACATGATACTGATACATTAGCAACCTGCAAAAGGAAACACATAACAAAAAGAGTTGGAGAGGATATCACCCACAATTCTTTTTACTGCAATATGGCAAGATTAGCTCATGCCTTTGGAGACTCCATAACCATTACAGACATTACAAGAATATGAGTGGTATTTACCACTAAAAACAAACACACATGACAGACTATATTGATTTTAATGTGATACTAACAGTGTGCAAGAATAAAAATTTCACTGCAAGGTTACTGTGATAATAGACAGCCAGATATAATGCTGTTACTGTTACCCGAAAAAGTGGAAAAATATTTAAATTTAAAACTATTGCAATCATTGAGTGCATCCAAGGGGAAAAAAGTTCACCTTGTCCAGTGTCGACATAAGAAAGTCAACGAGTTCAGGAACAATCAGGACATGAGCTCCCTTTTCTCCCTAGTTAACAGTCAACATAGGTTACAGCCTGGTAATATATTAGACGCAGAGAAAACTTCTTTGCTGGTTTAGGATGCAGGTATAAATGATCTTAATGAAAGAAATTAAACCGGGGCTTTTAAAGTAAACCCAAGTTCTAAATTGCCTAATCTGCAATTGACCATCTGAATACCTGCAAGATAATATCCCCAAGCTTCTCTCTAGCAATACCTTTACCAAGAATTGCACCAAGGAAGTCACCATGAGAACAAGGTTCAAAACTGAAGTTTCCCGAGATACTGACAAAGAAAAAACCAAATATGCATATATCTTGATTTAGAGTTTCAATCCTGTCAAGCAGTTACCAGCTCTTTACAATGCAGGATATTACTTACTTTATTGCTGCAACTACATTAGGATCATTGGTGAATACTTCTGAATGGCCAATAGAAAGACGGCAACGCTCAGCCTAAAGGATCACGGAGATTCATCAACTTGTATAACCAAAGAAATCAATGAAGGAGAAGTAAACTGAATCCATTTAGTTCGACCTGAGGATAACCCCCCTGTGCAACTGCCTTAACATCAGCCAGTTTTTGCAGAACAATCATGGACTCCTTTAATACTGGTGGGGTTAGAAAATCTGTATGGAATATCTCTCTTCTGGTTGCTGCACGTCTAGCCTAAAAGCACATAAAATAAATTCCAAATAGAAGAGAAGTTAAACAGACAGAGCTAGGAACTTTTCTACCAGTTATCTATAGCAAAGAAACAAAATTAATTAGAGAATCAGATGAATTTGACTAGGCACAAAAGGCAAGGACCAAACCAAAGAAACAATAGGCTACTAAAGGAAGAGAAGTTAAACAGACAGAGCTAGGAACTTTTCTACCAGTTATCTATAGCAAAGAAACAAAATTAATTAGAGAATCAGATGAATTTGACTAGGCACAAAAGGTATGGACCAAACCAAAGAAACAATAGGCTACTAAAGGAAGATATGGAAAAAGGGCAATGAGAATACCGTATCAAGTATATGTTTCACTTCTTCGATAGCACTCTTATCTCCCACTCCTTTAAGTAAAACATCATTATCCCCCTTTATAACTTGGGCAATGTGACATAACCCTGTGTGTGCATTTCAAAATTTTAAATTGGATGTTACTTGACCAGAAAATCAGCACTGTCGTATATGCATATGTCCCATTTGCTGAAACATGTACAGATGGCCAAAAAACAACTGAAAAAGTTGAAGAAGCTGGACTTTGCAGAAGTTAATCCTACAGCTTACTAGCAATGCTAAAGTACAGGTTCAGCAGCCATGGTAATGGTGGCTATTGCATATGTTTAATGTGCAATAACTTTGTGATAAATTGATAATTCTAAGAAAACAACTACTACTATAAGTTGCCTTGTGCATAAACTCTAGTTCTAGGAATAATAAAAAGTTGAACTGGATTTGTGGTCAATGCCCTAGGTGTGCATTCATTAAGGATGGCAATATATTTTGATATCGAGCTGAGGTTAACAAGCATCCATTCTTCCTTAACAAAATGCATTTGAAATAATTGGCATATTTCACTCGGAGGTAAAACGTCCACATAGTGATACGAGTTGCACTGCATGCTTCATCCCTAGATGGAATCCATGACATAAAACCATCTGAAATCTAAACAAGCCTTTTAGTAAAAAGAAGCATCTCTTTTTTTACCTGATAAGAGTAATATAACTGACTTACAAGTTCATTTGAGTGACAACATTGTTATAATCTCAAGCATTTTAGTTCCGTCAATCCTTTTTTTTTCAGATGCGCTTACTAGATTCTCCTAATTCAGCTTAATGGGTGTCTCACATTAATCCACGATTACAACAAAACTAACAAAGAAAATTGCTCAAGTTCCTCCCTTTTAGCTCAATGTTCGCCTATAATTACACAATATTACTTCAAAATTAACCAAGAATGTTAAGAAGAGGTAAATGTAAATATTTTTTTCTCTGGCTAAATGGGCATCTCTATACCTCAAAACTAACAAAAGATATTTGCAAATTCTTTAACTTTAGCATAAAGGGTATCTCTAATTACACAAGATTACTTCAAAACAAACAGAAAATCTTCTACTTCAGCTCAATGGGTAACTCTATTTATACAACTATCACAAATATATATATATATATATATATATATGTAGATAAAAAAGAAGAAAAAATTCATAACAAAATAAAAAACCTGAACTTCTCAGCGGATATTGAAATGGAAAAGAGCAAAGATTTCCATAGAAAGAAAGGTGTTTGTTGGTATGAAGAGGTTGAGAAAAAGCCAAAGCTTGAAATGCCTTTCGGAGCAGCCATGGTGAGGTGACGCTTGCGGCTGCCATGGTGTTTTTATTGCGTTAACAAAACTAGTAACTCTATCCTAAACGCTAAATAATGCACTATTTAACTTTCTATTGTTAACTTTTAGCAAAAATCAAAGTAATAATATTAATTTATAAATTAAAAATATTTATAAACTAAATCATTAATTTATAACATGTATTTCTAATCCGTTTCTATACTAGCAACATTATCCCATTTTTGCAACCTTTTAATATTTACAAAAAATCTTTTTTTTTTACCCCAAGATCTTTAAATATTATTATTAAATAATTATAAAATATATTATAATCAAAATCTATGTTTTTAAAAAAATTAAATATAAATATTTTTTAAGGTAAAAAATATTTAAAAAATATTTCATTTATAAATAAAAATGGAAAGATTTAAATAAAAAAAAGGTATGAAGTTAAACTCGGCCCAACAAATTTACTCCAGACACTCGTTTTTAGTACCATAATTTTCATTGGTATTTGCATAAAAAATAAGAACATTCTTAATGCAGGATGAAACAAAATTAAAATATTGGAAGTTTAGATAAGGCTACTCTAACTAAATGATGAACAACCTTATTAACATTTTTACGAATCTTATATACTTTGAAACTATTAAATGACAATGAATTCTTGAGTTGTGAGCACTACATCCTACTAAGAAATCTCTCCCCACAACAACCTTGTCAATATGTGATGACTTGAGCCATGAAAGAGCTTCTCTAAACATGAGAGCTTCAACCAACCAAGGTAGTAACATGGATGGAGGATGACTAGAAAAAGTTCTTAAGTACCATGATCATCTTGCAAGATAGCCGCCAAGCTGGTAGACTAAGACTTTACAAATAAGGCAACATTAATGTTATACACTTTACATAGCCCTCGTTCGGCTTTGACCAAGTAGTATTAGCAACTTCTCTCCCAAGGACAAATTGTTGAACTCGAGTGAAAGCGGTTTTGGATGTCCTTTTGCCTTGTAAGAAATGGTTAGCAAAAGAGACAACATGAGTCGACGAGGCATCATTAGCTTGCTAACAATAGAGATTCCCTAAAATACTATAATCTCCGTAAAATCACTGCCACCCTTTCCAAGGGCATAGTGTTTGTTGAATTTAGTAACTCACACAGCCACTCAACAATTGAGTGATGAGAACCATTTATACCCGTCACCATTCATACTTTGGCTACTTTGGAGCAATTAATAGTAACATGTTTAAATCCTCAACGTCTCCACAACGAGCATAATTGGTACTTAAATTGCACATTTTCTCAACCAAATGATTGTAACAAGGAATAAAATTCCTCAAACACCTCTAAACAAAATCTTCACTTTTGGAGGTGAATTCTATTAGAAACTCATAAAAGACTTCATTTATATATCAAAAGCTATCATATACAATTGCAATCATACATTATATAATAGTATTCCTCTTAGCTGATTTGTAACTATACTCTAATAGAGTCTAACAGATCAAACTAATATAGTTACTCTAACATTCCCCCTCTAGTATCTGAAAATAAACTTCTGGCAACAACAACACTCATTTATCCCGACAGCAAAAACAAACTTTAAACGTCAATGGCTTAGTCAACACATCAGCCACCTGATCACTCCTAGGGACAAAATTCACACAAAGCTGATTACTTAGAACCTTCTCACGAACAAAATGAGTGTCCAACTCCATATGTTTCACTTTAGCATACAACATAAGATTAACAGCTAAAGAGACTGCACTAGTGTTGTCACACCAAATGACTGGTGTACCGCTAAGCTTTAAGCCTATCTCAGTCAACAGAGAATGAAACCACATCACTTCGGATGTTGTATTAGCTAAACTTTGATATTCAGCTTCTGTATTGGACCGAAAGATAATACTCTATTTCTTGGACATCCAACCCACTAGATTATCACCAAGGTATATACAAAACCCGGAAGTAGACTTGCGATCTTCAATCGAGCTTGCCCAATCAGCATCACTAAAACCAGTTAAACTCAGACTGGATGCTTGAAACAACCCATAGTCAATTGTACCCTTAACATACCGTAAGATATGTTTCACAGCTGTCTAATGCACATCATGAGGTTGATGCATATATTGGCTCACTTTATTGACAGTAAAAGACAAGTCAGGATGAGTTAAATACAAATACTGCAGGCTGCCGATAATTTGTCAATAAAGTGTACCATCTGGCAAAGGTACCTCGGCCAATGATGTAAGAGTCGGTGAACTTACCATAGGAGTATTCACAGGCTTAGGATTTATCATGTTAGCACGTTCCAGCAACTCACGAGTATACTTTTACTGAGATACATGCATACGATCTTGATGTCTTACCACATCGAGTCCAAGAAAGAAACTCAGCTCCCCTAAGTCTTTTAAGAGAAAACTGACGATCAATACAAGAAATAATAGTATCTAATTCAACACAATCTCCACCTGTAACAATTATGTCATCAACATAGACAAGAAAATAAACACTACCAGCATCTGTGTGTTTGTAAAATAATGAAGAATCAGTTCTTGAAGGCATAAAGTTCAGTTGGTGTACCAAAAATTCTCCAACTTTTCAAACCAAGCCTTTTGAGCTTGTTTAAGACCATATATGGCCTTATTCAACTACATGCCAAAAGTTGCTCATGCTCATCAACAACTTCAAACCCAGGAGGCTGCTTCATGTAAATAGCCTCAGCTAGATCTCCATTTAAAAATGCGTTGTTCACGTCAACCTGTCGAAGTTTCTATTTCTGTGACACAACTAAAGCAAGTATCAGACGCACAGTATTGACTTTGACAACTAGACTGAAAGTCTCGTGGTAATCCAGTCCAGCTACTTGAGAAAATCTTTGAGCAAACAAACGAACCTTATTACGTGCTACACTTCCATCAGAATTTTTCTTGATCTTGAAAAATCATTTACAGCCGACTAAAGATTGATTTGCCGGTACTGGAACTAAATCTTACATATGATTCTGAGTTAAAGCTTGAAGCTCATCATTAACAGGTTGCTTCCACGAGGGAATTGCCATTGCCTTATGAATAGTTGAGGGCTCCACATCACTCATCACTCCCATATATGCCTTTGGTTTGTAAATCCCCATTTTATTCCTAGTCATCATGGGATGACAATTTATTAAAGAAAGTCCATACTGCTCAACAACTGGGGCTAAAAGACCTTTTAGACTTTTTGAAAGGAGGCTGAAAGCACTATCCAAAGAAGAACCCACAGTATTGGTATTACTAGCTGGAGTGGAATCAACTCTAGATTGGGTCGAAATCTTTATAGTAGGAACCATGAATACGGGCAAGATAGTAACATCTCTCGTGAATTGCCTAGACTTGTTGTTAGTGACAGGTACTACAAACTTTTACACTTGAGCAAATGGAAAAATATTTTCATCAAAACGAACATGTCGAGAAATGTAGATACATCCAGATCGATCAACACATTTATATCCCTTGTGATTAGAGGCATAACCCAAAAATGTACAAGGGGTAAACCTATTTTGAAGCTTGTGTCGATTATATGGGCAAAGAAGTGGATAGCAAAGACATCCAAAAACACGAAGCTATTAATAATCCGGTTTGTGACCAAATAGCTGCTCATAAGGAGATACACCATTCAAAACTTTTTTTGGAAGAACATTCATGATGTACACAGCTGTAGCAAATGTATCAACCTAGTAGGAAATAGGCAAGAACGCTTGGGCTAACAACATCAGTCCTGTTTCAACAATCTGTCGATGACAACGTTCAACTAGCCATTTTGCTCCGAGGTATACGGACATGAGACACGATGAATAACTCCACATTATTTTAGATACAAGTCAAACGACCGAAACTCACCACCGCCATCAATTTGAAGGTGTTTGAGTTTAACACCTAACTGTAGCTCAACATATTTCTTGAATGAAATAAATGCGGAAAAACATCAGATTTCTTTTTAAGAAAATAGATCCAAGTGTGCCGAAAGAATGAATCAATAAAAGACAAGTAATATTTGATAACCAGAGGAGTAGCAAGGAGCTGGCCCCTATCCATTAACAACCATAAGTTCTAAAGAGGTAGTATACACGGAGTCATAAGAACCAAAAGGTAATTTGTGTCATTTCCCAAGTTCACAAGCATTACACAACAACTAGTTCTTACGTTTTGAAATTTTAATATTACAAGCATTCAAAATGCTACGAACAACACCATGTGATGGATGACCCAATCTTCGATGCCACCTGTCAAACATAATATCTGAGCCCTGCTATTGAAAAGACTCTGTACGAGATGTACTTATAACATTAAAGGCAAAGTCTGACTTAACAGTATCAAACCTATATAACCTATTCAATTTACTTTCGCAAAGCAACGTCTGATGAGTCTTCAAATCTTTGAAATAGCAACAGTTAGGATAAAATTCAAAGAATACACCATTGTCCTTAGTAAACTTAAATAATAAATTCTTTCTAATATTAGGAACATACAATAGGTTCTTAAGCAACAACGAACTAGAATCATTAGCTAAGATAGACGAACCACTAACATGCGTAATAGGTATACAAAAACTATTACCTATAATAACCTTACCTCCTCCATTGTACACACAAGCATCAGAAAGTTTCGCCGAGTCATTCATCATGTGAGCAGTGGCACCATTGTCTGGATACCACGCTGGATCGGTAACTATAGAGGAATTAGCAAGCACAGGAGACCTAGACGATTTCACTGTATGACCACCTATTGAAAAGGGTGACTGAGATAAAAAACCCTGATCGACGATGTATACAATCAGAATCACAAATAGAAGAACCATGTGATGTTTGATCAACGGCTACAGGCATGTGAAATTGATGACTTGGGCCACAATAAATTGAATCTACCTCAGTAAGTGAAGGCTAAATCTGTCAAAGGGGCCTACATGCTGCTGGATCAGAGGCATAATAAGAAGAATGTAACTCATTATCCGTATAACACATATATACTGTAATAGGCTTTCGACCCACACGAGATGTAGATCTAGCCCAATGCTCAATATCATCTATCATATTAGGGTTTTCTCCTTCTCCATCAGACACCGCATCATATCTATAAAAATATCTCCAAGTATTAGACAAGTGAGTGAATATTTGCTAAAGCATTGTATTATTGAAAATTCTTGTCTTTAAAATTATAGTGCATGACAATATATAATATCAAAGGATTGTCCTTTGTAACAGAATGGTGAATAGTGACAAAGAACATTGCAGCAGTCTTGCAACGTGGCTGCATCACACAGTAAATAGGCTAGCAACGTGGCTGTGATATATAGCTAATATTGGCTATGTTTTCTATCTTTTTGTTCCTTTGTTAAGCAGAGTAGTAGCTTCATCATAGGGGAGACACACAGCTTCTCTCGTGATTATTGGAATGCCTTGGTCAGGAGAGGTTTAGTGAAGACATCAGCAGCTTGATGTTTTGCTAGAACATATCCAACATGAATTTGATTATTGAGTACCTTTTCGCGAACAAAGTGAAGATCCAAATCAACATGTTTTGTTTTCAAATGTAGAATTGGGTTGGTAGCCATGGCAACAGTGCTTGAATTATCACACTAAATTTTAGGTGGTTCAATTAAGTTGATTTGGAAATCTGATAATAGGGACTGTAACTATATAATTTCTAAAGTTGCTCAGCAAGGCTTCTGTATTCTGCTTCCGCAGTCGATTAAGAGACAGACATTTGTTTCTTGGAACTTTATGAAATAATATTGGGTCCTAGAAAAACACAATAACCCAATGTTGATCTTCAGTCATCGATATCACTTCTCCAATCGGCATCGGTGTATGCTGTGAGGTTCATTATTTTACCAGTAGTGAACACCAACCTATGATCTAAAGTACCTCTTAAATAATGAAGAATTCATTTGACAGCAACCAAGTGAGACTCTCTAGGATTTTGTATATATTGAGCAACCTTGTTGACACTATAGATATGTCTGGCCTTGTGTGGCAGAGGTATTGCAGTAACCCTACTATGCTTCTATAGTGTTAAGGATTACTAAGGGCATTACCGTCATTTTTAGCTAGTTTTTTACCGATTGCCATTGGTGTTGGTGTAGGTTGACTATTCATCATGTTGGTTTGAGCAAAGAAGTTTAAGGTGTATTTCTTTTGGTTGATGAAGATATCATTACCAATAGATTGAACTTCAATTCCTAAAAAGTAATCAAGGCCACCTAGGTCCTTCAAAGAAAACTGTTTGTAAAGTTGATCTACTGTATTTTTTATTGTCTCATGAGAGCTTCCCATTAGTAGTATATCATCCACATACATAATCATGTAGGTGAGATTTCCCCATCTTTAAGAATAAATAATGAGGGGTCTGCTTTAGAAGAAGTGAAACTAATGGTAAGAAAAAATTCTTGTAATTTGTGAAACCAGTTTCTTGGTGCTTGACGCAAGCCATATATGACTTTATGAAGTTTGCAAACTAGAGTCTTACCTCATCAGGGTGTTGCTCAAAGCCAGGGGGTTGAGTCATCTAGATATCCTCAGATAAGTCTCCCTTTAGGAATACATTGTTAATATTAAAGTGTCTTAGATTCCAGCAATTATAGGCTGCCAAAGCAAGAAACATGTTTACGGTAGCAAATTTAACAACTGGGCTATAGGTTTTACGAAAATCATGCCTTGATACTTGAGAGAAGCCTTTACTAACAAGTCTCGCCTTATATCTTACTATTGTGCCGTCCGGGTTGTTCTTTAACTTGAAGAGCCACTTGCACCCTATCGGTTTGCGATCAGGTGGTAATTCAACTAAAGACCATGTGTTGTTTGCAATGAGAGTGTTGTATTTTGTCATGACTGCTTCTCTCCATTTTGAATCTATTAAAGCTTCTTCGATATTCATTGGTTCATAGTTCTTAAAGATGGCAGAATAAAGTTTAGGTTTGTAAATGTTGTTTTTACTACTTGTAATCATAAGGTGCACATTGGTAGGAGGGACAAGTGCTGTTTGTGTCACTATCTTCTGGCATATCATCGTTGAATAATAGTGGATCAAGGGGTGTCTCATATGAAGAAGGTGGACTTGTAGTTGTAGAAGAGGAAGCATGTATTATTGGTAAAGAAGATGGTGGAAAGGACTCAAACTGTATAGTGGAAGAACTTGACTAAGGTAAGGAGACCACAAGCAGACGAGGGGATCAAATTCTATAGGAGTATTTGTTATTAAGGATGATTTGCTAGCTGCAAAAGAGAAAACATGTTCATTAAATATGACATGTCTGGAGATGTAGATTTTACCAGAGCCTTTATCAAGACACTTATAGCCATGATGCATTGGACTATATCCCAGAAAGACGCAAGCTTTGGAACAAAAATTCAGTTTGTGCGACATGAATAGATAGAGATGAAGGAAGCATTGAGATCCAAAAACACGTAAGAATTTATAATTTGGAGGCCATCCATAAAGTTTCTCATGTAGTGAGATTCCACCAAAAACAGTAGTTGGAAGTCGATTTATGAGAAAGGCAGCACTAAGAAATGCATCTGTCCAAAATCGGAAGGGTAGATTTGCTTGAGCTAATAAGGTTATACCGTTTCAACGATATGCCTATGTTTCCGTTCGACAATCCCATTCTGTTGAGATGTATGAGGGCAATTAACACGATCTTAAAGCCAAGATTGGCCAAATATGAAGTGAAATTTCGAAATTCACCTTCCCAATCAGTTTGAACAGCAGTAATAGTAGTGGAAAATTGATTAGAGACAAGTTTCTTAAAAAGATCAAAGGTAACAATGGCTTCATCTTTTGATTTCAGTAAATACAACCAACAATTCCTTAAAAATGCATCAACACATGACAAGTAATATCAGTATCTTGATGAAGGCTTATGAGTTAGTCCCCATAAGTTAAGTTCGACTAACTCAAAAAGTTTGGTGTATGTGGTGGTTGAGCTAACAAAAGATAGGCGATGACTCTTCCCCATGCAGCAAGCTTCAGACAGAGGAACATATTGTTGTACAAACTGATATTTATTGCGTTTCTTCATGACTTTATTCAATACCTCAACTGAGGGGTGGCCAAGACATCTGTGCCATAACCAAAATTCAACAGGTAAGGAAGGTGATGTAGAGTTAGCAGCATTCATGATAGTGGTTTGCATGAGGTGAGGTCGAGTTGATGTATTGAAAAACGATACAGACTATCCTGTTCTTTACTGTGCAGGAGTACTTCGTTTATATGTTCATCCTTGACAAGACAGTAACCAGAATGAAACTCAAAATAAACAAGGTTACCTTTTGCAAATTTGGAAACTGAGAGCAGATTGTTAGAAACAGTAGATACATGTAGTAATTCATTCAACAATAACGGTCAAGATGAATAAGAGATAGTGGAGGTGCCAATATGACTAATTGGAAGGGAAAAGCCATCACCCACAGTAACCTTACCAGACTCAGTGTAGAGACTATGTGTTGAGAGATTGGCGAGGTTGTTGGTGACATGGTGAGATGCACCAGAATCGGGAACCCAGCTTTAAGTTCTAGGAGATGATACCGTAGCAGTGGTAGTGTTGGAAACTTGTGTGTTAGTTGGAGAGAGGGGAGTTGGAGAGGATATGGCAATGTTAAGGCTTATAGAATCTGATGGAGGTTGAACAAAAGGGCAGTACCCGTCTGAAGGAGTATGATTATGAGATGTAGTTTCATAGCTTTGGGAAGGGTTGTAATGGGTGCAAGTGTTGATAGAAGGATTGACAGTTGGTGGTTGAGGTGGAGGGTAGGGTTGGATACCTGAAAAAGATTGGTCAAAATGATAATAACATTGGTCGGTCAACTAAGTGTCCTATCCGACGATAGAGTTGGCACTGTAAACGTGATGTGGTCCTACCTCTGCCTCGACTGTTGTAGGTTGGCCGTGGCCTGGGAACAAAGTGTGAGGTGGGGAAATGTCCTGAGTATTTGGTTTGGCTAGGAAAAACTGACGGGCCTAAAGTGGTAGGCCTAAGTGGTAGGTTGGAAACAAAAGCTATAGGTGTAGATGCTGTAGCTTGAATAGTATTGATGGATAGAGGGAGACAAAGAAGGTCATGAAGGCAGGACTCAGCATCTAGTAGGATTGTCGTGACACGGTCAAGTGTATATAGCTCATGACTAGAGGTAATAACAGCAATGAATGAGTCATAGCCTTGGGTAAACCATTTAAAATGGTTGCAATATGTTTAATGTCGGAGATGGGACTTCTATAAGCAGCAAGGGTGTCACTTACTTCTTTAATCTAGGAGAGATAATCACGCATGGAGAGCGCACCTTTGTGAAGAGAGCGAAGTTTGTAGTGAAGGTGCATCACTTTGGTGGTGGACAGAGATGAGAAAAGATGAGTTAAGGTGGACTAGATAGAGGCCGAGGTTTCTCACCAACAAGTTGTGGGAGAATATTCATACTGATAGTGGACAGAAGCCATGGGGTAAGGGCACAGTCTTGCTTGACAAAATGAGAATAGGCTGGATTTGGAATAGATTCACCAGATGCGGTGATAGAAAATTTTAGGGGTGAAGTGGTGGAACTGTCGAGAAAATGCTCCAATGGAAATGAAAATGATAGATGCTACAACTGGAAAGACACTTGTTAATATGGTGCCTTAGAGAGCGAGAAAGTTGATTTCTACCATGGTTACTAACTCTTAACAATTCTAACCAGCCACAGAACCCACGAGACGGGTTCACGAGTTAAGTTCTCTAACTTTAGAAGACAAAATTGATAAACTGACTAATATTGTTTAAATGTTACTTACAGATAAAACGAGCCCAGCACGGTTGTGTAAAATTTGCACTAAGTCAAACCATCTGACAAACTCATGTCCAATTTTACATGAGGATTCGATAGAACAAGCAAATGTTGTCGGGAACTTTCTAGGACTGCCTTAAAGGCGATATGACCCCTACACGAACTCATATAATGTGGGGTGGAAAGATCACTCAAATCTATATTATGGGTCGAATCCTCAGTTCAATCAACCTTACTAACAAAGGCTACATCCAATTCAACAATTTCCACCCCCAAAGTCATCTTTGGAAGCTATAGTGGAAAGGCTAGCCAATAGTACTGAGAAGTTTCAACAAAAAAACTGACATGCATTTGAAGGAGTTAGATAAAAAAGTAAGCAAGCTTGCATTCACGGTTAGCCATTTGGAGTCCCAAGGTAAGTTGCCGTCTTAAACTAAACCTAATCCTCGACACAATACAAATGCTATGACATTGAGGACTGAGAAGGTTTTGGAACCCGTACTTGGCACTAGTCGTGCCCATGACGCTGGCCGAGATGAGAAGAAACTTGACACAGAGGCTCTAGTGGAGTCAGCACCAAAAAAATTATTTGTAGTACCATTTCTATTTTTTTTGGAAGACTTGTCTAATGCATGAAGAAGCCAGAAGAGAAGAAGATCCTTGACACATTTCGAAAGGTAAAAATCAACTTACCTCTTCTTGACGCAATTAAGCAAATTCCACGATATGCAAAAATCTTAAAATAATTATGCAGGAGTAAGAGAAAGCTCTTGGGCAATGAAAAGGTAAGTGTCTAAGTAAATGTCTTCGCTGTTTTACAAAGGAAAATACCACCTAAATGTAAAGACCAATGTATGTTTTCCATATCTTGTAAGATAGGTAGTGTTGGTATTAAAAAAGTCATGTGTGACTTAGGTATGTCAATTAATGTTATGCCTTTGTCAATTTATAAACTACTTAATGCGATTCTTTTAAAGGAAACATATGTAATTATTCAGCTTACAGATAGATCTGTAGTGCATTCGGAAGGAATGCTGAAGAACGTTCTTGCCAAAGTAAACAAACTGATATTTCTTGCAGATTTATACATTATCAACATGGAGGATGACAATTCGGCTAATTCTTCTGGCATACTTCTTAAGAGACCATTCTTGAGTACTGTGCAAATGAAGATTGACATACGAAGTGGGATACTCATTATGGAGTTTGATGGGGAAGTAGTGAAATTTAACATTTATGAGGTCGTGAACTGCCCTAACATGATTTCTAATGTTTTTAATATTAATATAATTGAGCCCTTAATTGAATTACATTTGAAATATCATGACGAGGATGAATTATGAACTATTCTTTACTGAAGTCTAGATTTTGATGCCATAGGGGAACTAGAGGAGTGGATGATTGTTGAAGAGTCAAGTTGTGAAACGATTGCTCACATGGAAACACCACAATTATGAAAAAATTTAGGTAAAACCTTTGAATTGTTCCCTTCACATACTAAGCTTTTACTGTCTATTTTGCAAGCTTCAGAGTTGGAACTTAAACCACTACTGGACCATTTGAAGTACGCTTTCTTGAGCGAAGGAAATTCCTTACCAGTAATAATTTCAAGTAAACTCTCAAAAATAGAAAAGGAAAATTTGGTATGAGTTCTTAGAAATTATAAAGAGGTAATCGGATGGACTATAGCCGTCATTAAGGGTTTGGGTCCCTCAACTTGCATGCATAAAATTTCGGTAGTAGAGAATGTAATTCCCAAAAGAGAAACTCAAAGACGTCTCAATCCGCCCATGATAGAAGTGGTAAGGAAAGAAGTTCAAAAGTTACTTGATGTTGGGATGATCAATCCCATTTCTGATAGAAATTGGGTCAGCCTAATCTATATAGTGCCAAAACAATTGGCGTGACCGTAATTGAAAATTCGGCAGGTGAGATGGTTCCACTCGTATCCAAAACGGGTGGAGAGTCTGCATCGATTGTAGGAAGTTAAATTTTTTAACTCGAAAAGATCATTTTCCACTTCCTTTCATTGACTAGATGTTAGAATGTTTGGCTGAAAAATCTCATTATTGTTGTCTTGATGGTTACTCCAATTTTTTTCCAGATTCCAGTGGCATCGAAGGATTAAGAAAAGACGACATTTACATGTCCATATGGTACATTCGACTATAGACAGATACCATTTGGACTTTGCAACGCACCGACCACATTTCAAAAGTGTATGGTAAGTACATTTTCTGACTACGTCTATTGTCTGTATTCAGATGTCTGATAACAAATCAGAGAAGATAGTGATCGAGTTTAAATGTCCCACGCAGTTGAGGCTGTTAATCTGAGTTGGGTTCTTTAGAGTGCAAGGCTATTGGAATCTTGAATCAGGAATGCGTGTATCTCGGTTAGATAATCGATAAGTATTTGTTTGTAGGTCGTACTGGGACCAATTACGAAAGGAAGAATTGGCGGTTAAGACGTTCTTAGCCGCTATAACCAACTTATTGTTTGGGGGGAGAAGACTAATTTACGAGGACTGATTCAAAAACCAGAATCCACAGAGTCTAGGGCTAAGGCTTTTTAATTCTATTTGCAATAATCCAAATTCTTTTTTCTAATTTAATTTTACTTTCGATCTCTTTAATTGCTTATACCTACTATCTTAATTATTTAATTTCTAGACATTTCCAACTCCTTTAATTTATTTAATTTAGTTTTCAATAGGTTCGTTTGGAGTCATGGGCACGACTATTGCCTGATTATCGGCTGACAAAAATTTTGTTCATAAGAAAAACATAGAAGTTGATCAGAATATCCAACCTCTGAGGACTCGACCCTACTACTCTTTAATACTGTTTAGAGTTATTTTATTGTAGAAATTATTTTTGGTGGTTTTGACGCCCATCAAAGTAAAAGAAAGGATAAATTCTGCAAAGATGGTAAGTCAATCAGAGAAACTATCAAGGTCGATCGAAGGCGGGTAGATTGGCAGGAAGGAAGTTACTTAATAATCTATTCACTAGATACTAGGGTTGGAAACTGGATAAAGTTTGCTATGATGAGTTTGAAAGAAATTTGACAGAACAGGAAGTTCGATCGCATCTATTTCTATTTAATCAAACCCCTGCAAGATGGGCTTTATTCATGTAAAACATTAAAACTCACTAAGTACATTCGAACTTACAAACGGGTTTGATCCATGATTACAGGTTCTACAAGAAGAAGAACTCAATAAGAGACCAAACCAGATCGGCTGGAGTCGAGGATTCATTAGAGTAGAGTCATGCCCTTAGGAAGGAGGAACCCTTAAGAACTTTTTCCTTGGAGGCGATTATATTATAATTCTGAAGTTCCTTATGGTGAAGTAGTATTAATGAACATTATTTAGAAATTTTATCTCTGTATTAAGTTCATTTTATAAATAGGAAAAATAAATTGTTTGATTTGAAATTAATGTATATTAAGTTTTTACCTTAACCCATTTCACTGATGACGCCTATACCCAGTTTCGGCAAACAAGTCGGGTAAGGGTGTTACACTTCGGGATGTTAATAAGTGCTCTAGAAAGACAACCCAATATCTTTCAAAAACGTGGTTAGTTCTTTACGTAAGTGATTTCATCAAGTTTATCTCAATATAGACTACCCAAATTGGGAGTATGGACTCATTAAGAGCATTTATTAAGCTCATCCTCTCAATTTTAAATTTGGTGAATTCATCAAGTTTGTCTCAATAGGACCACCCAAACTCTGGGATATGAACTCATTAAGAGAAAGAAACTCAACCTCACATGTCGACGAATTCATCAAGTCTATTTCAATAGCACCATCCAAACCTTGGGATATAAATTTATTAAAAGTAAGAACTCAACCTTATACATGTACATCATTTGCCATAAAGATAGGTAAAATGTACACTATGAGTCTTTTCATTATATAGTTTGACCACATTGAACTTAAAAAACTAAGTCGGGTATCCATCATGAATTCCTCTACCACTCAGCTTAAGACCCATCCCCCTCGACTAATAAAGAACCATTTTCCTACTTAACCCTTTAGTTAGTAGATCAGCTAGTTCCTTTCAGATCTCACGTACAAGAAAGTACTCCTTTTTTTATTAAATGTCTCACAATTTCATGTCTTATTCGAATATGCCTCTTCTTACTATTGTAAGCTTGGCTCTTAGCAAAGCAAATTGAAACTTATGAGTCACATAATAGAGATACAGGAGGTGTCGGTTTTTCCCATAAAGGAATCTTTGAAAGTAGATTCCTAAGCCATTTAGCCTCTTGCCCGACTAAGTTTAAAGCTATAAACTCTGATTCTATATTGGAGTGATTAATATATATCTATTTAGTAGACTTCCAAGAAATAGTTGTTCCACCCAAAGTAAAGACATACCCACTTGTAGAGTTAACTTCATCATTATTAGTTACCTAATTTGAATCACAATATCCCTCTAGAACTGTAGGGTATCTGAAAAATTCCAACATCCAAGTTGTAGTGCCTTTAAAGTATTTAAGCAAACGCTTTAGAGCATTCAAATGCTTATTGTTAGGATTGTGAGTATATCTATTTAGTCTACTGGCCGCATAAACAATACCAGGCCGGGTATAGTTCATCAAGAATATAAGGCTTCCGATAATTTTATCATAATCTTATTGAGAAACACTATTTCTTTTATTCTTTATCAGTTGTATGCTAGAATCAAAAGGAATTTTCCCAAGGATCACACCAAAGCTATTAAACTTCTTTTAACACTTTCTCTATATAGTGAAATTGGTTTAAAGTAAATCCATTTTCAGATTTAGTAACCTTCACCCCTAGTTTTGCCTTATACCTCTATATTGATCCATCTAGTCTAAGTTTCTTTCTAAATACCCACTTATCTCTAATAGGTCTAAAACCTTTAAGCACGTCTACTAGTTCCCAAGTGTGATTAGACATAATAGACTCTAGCTCATTATTAATGGCATCTCTCCAAATACTAACATCTATTGATTTTATGGCTTCAAAAAATGCACAAGAAAAATAGAATCACTTATCAAGTCTAAATCACTAATCTCAGCTACCAAGGAAGTAAGAAAATTATGTCTGAAACTAGTGGCAGTCATTTTTCTTTTACTTCTCCTAGGTTAACATCATTATTATGTGCATTTCTATTATGTGTACTAGAGGAAAAAATATGTTAATCTAAATGTATATCAGTACTTATGCTAGATTTATTTAAATGAAACATATTTTCAAAGAAAAAAAATCTCTAAATTTACATATGGAATGATCATGCAAAGACATGAATCTATATGCAACACTATTTAGAGTATACCTAACAAACACAACATCAACAATTTTAGATCTGGTAGTGCTCTTTTTAAAAGCAGGCAAGCCTACTTTTGCTAAGCACCCTCACACTTTCAAGTATTGCAAATTAGGGGCATAACCTTTCCACAATTCATATGGGGTATAGTCTAATTTTTTATGGGGTACTCTATTAAGAATACAGTTTGCAGAAAGTACAGTGTAACAGCCTGTTTTCTAATGGTGTTGGAAAAAGTGGTTTCAGGATAACAAATCCGAAGAGTAAATCCATAATAATTAGTAATTAATTTAAATGATTTAATTTTAACTTTATATTAAATTTTTATTTGAAGAATTTTATCTAATTGAATAAATAGTTAGGTAGACATGGTTGTTTTGAAAGTCAAGTGGTTTCGTAAAATGAAATAAGGAGACCTCGTTTCTGTAAATTGAATTCGTAAATATTTTTATTAAATATTTACAAAATTACTATTTAGATATGTGAAGTTTCGGTTCGAAAATTTCATTGTTTAATTAGTTAATTAAAGAAAAAGAACTAATTTATAAAAGATGTAAAACTTAATTGTTATTGACTTCTAATGATTAAATGGCTTAATTAGTGAAAAATGGTGGACTTATATGGTAATTAAACCATAATGGAACAACATGGACGGTTACTGTTTTGTTTTTGTCCAAAAATAGGTGTTATTTTTATTAATTAAAATTTAAAAGTAATAAAACACAAAAATAAGAATAAGAATAAGAATAAAGAGAACACTTTCATTTTCTTTCATCTTTCTTATGGTTTGTGACCAAAAAAAATTTTTTAAGACAAGAAACTTCAGTCATCTTTTTCATTATTGCATGGTATGATTTTTGAGCTTATTTTTAGTAATTTTTACGTTTTTGATATCGTTACAACTAGGTTTAGCTAACCTGTATCTTTGTTTTCAAAATTGTTAAGAATTTTGGATTTTTCATTGATGAATCTTTGTTATTTTCGATGAAAAATGATGGATTTGGAGTATTGGTTGTTGATTAGGACTAGTTTGTAAAGTAAATTTTGGTAGTTTTAGTTAAAGGACTAATTAGATGAAATGTTAAAATTTTCATGGAATTTTTGTGAATTTTTAATAAATATGGGCTGTCCTAGTATAGGAATAAATTCGGCTAGCTTTGGTATTTGAGAAATTTTGTTAAATTGGATATTTTGGGTTTAGGGGCTAATTTATAAGAAATGTAAAAGTTTAGGGAAGATGCGTAAATAATGAAAATTTAAGGGTCGTATACATAAAAGTGAGTGGGGATATGTATTTTAATTTGATAAGATTGAATTTAATTATTATAGATCAAGATTTGATTCGTTTGAAGGATAACCAAGGAAAAGGAAAATTTACATAATAGTCCATACGAGTCGATCGTTAGTATATATTAGCTAAGTTCATACGGTTTAATTTAGTATAATTTCCAATATTTTATTGACTTGTGAATTATGATTTTTGAACACTTACATATATTTAATGAAATAATCATAAAGATGATTTAATGTGAGAAATGTAATTGAATTGTAAAATATTATGAGGTTTTGTATATCGAGCCCGGATGAACATAAGATAGGATATAATTGGCATGCCAATAGGTTATGTTACGCGTTACACAGGTCCAACTTGAATTGACATGATGATTCTTGATTTATACCTATCCACTGAATATACCGGAGTTCAGCATTTGTCGTGGACTATCGTGTTATATTTACAGTGTTTCAGGCGTGTTACTGGGGCAGATGTAAAGCCTTCGGCCTTGGCACCAAGGTGTGTTTCTGGAGGGATGTTAGCCTACAAGCTAGGCACTTGGTGCCAAGGCATGTTCTTGGTTGGTTAGGCTCGTTAGAGAGTTTTGGTGTGTTTTAGTGGATAACTGCATATCTATATTTGTTATATTGTTCATAGGTTAGATTTAAAATGGTTAAATTACTTGCATATTGAATTATATAAATATTTGCTTGATTTCCGCTAGTATACTGTAACGTATACTGATTGAATTCGTTTGATTGAGCAAATTATGCAGCTTGTATATTTATATAAATATTTGCTTGATTTACAATAGTATATAGTAACTTATACTGATTGAATTCATTTGATTGAGCAAATTATCCAACTTGTATATTTGTATAAATATTTGCTTGATTTTTGATAGTATATAGTAACTTATACTAATTGAATTCATTTGATTGAGCAGATTATGCAACTTGTATAATTGTATAAATATTTGCTTGATTTCTGATAGTATATTGTAACTTGATAGTGATTGAATTCATATGATTGAGCGAATTATGCAAATTGTATATTTGTATAACTCACAATTGACTGATTGTGGTTGGTAGGACTAATGTCTATTAACGTTGTTATTAAATTATTTTTTTATGTTTATTAGGTAAGTTTTATCGTTTTAACCTCTGAACTTACTAAGCTTATTAAAGCTTACTCGTGTTATTTTCCTGTTTCTTTGTAGATAACATTTTGCCGAATCAGGCGGTTGGATTAACGCGAATATCACACTGTCAAGATTCTTTTTGTTAGATTTCGAAAACATTTAATTTTGGATATGTGGCATGTAATAGGAGTATCTTGTATATATTTTAAGTACTTATTACAAGTGGTATTTTCTATACTTGTGTGATTAATATATGTTTTAGTTAATAATGTGCTAAATCATGGTTTGGTATGAAATCCAAATATAGTGTGGAACTTGTCATGTAATATGTAACACCTCTATCTCGTATCCTCACCGGAATAGGGTTTAGGAGCATTACCAGAGTTTACAGATCATATTCAAATATTTTATTTTAGTTCATAATTGTATTAGAAATTAATTATAATTTAACCACATCGTCCCTTTTATGGGCCCTCGAGACCCAAATCATACATTAGGAACGAGTCGGGAAAGAATTGGGCACTCAGAAAATTTTTCACAAACTTTCAGAAATTTTCCTAGGTACAGGGGTCACACGTCCATTTGCCCAGGCCGTGTGAGCAAATGACATGCCCATGTCTCAGGCCATGTGGCATATGAGGTAAGGCACACGCCCATGTCCCTAACCAGTGTAACTCTATGACCTGCAACTTAATTAAGTGCAGGGATTACACGGCCAAGTCACATGCCCGTGTGCTAGGCCCTGTGGTTAATTTTGAGCATTCTATTTCTTAATTGTAAGATGCAAGAGACACACAGCCAGAATACACGCCTATGTGTAGGCCGTGTGTCACACACAACTGAGACACAAGCTCGTGTGGACAAAATAAGGCCATTTTTCAAGCCTTATTTCTCACTCTTTTTACCTTGCACCTATATCAACACTTATGCATTTTCAACAACCAATTCAAAACAACTTAACCAAGCCAGACACAAAAATTTTGTATGGTATATTAACACATACATTCATGTATTTCCAAAACATACATTTCACTATCAACCATTTCCAACACATATCGAGCATATTAAACCCTTATATAAATACATCAAAGTATATTAAACATTAGCCATTCCAATGGCTAATTATAACCAAAATATTTTATCATATGAACTATTTTAGCCTATAAGTTCTATACATGCCATTATACCAAAAGTAAGCTTGATTTATATACAGAGAAATCCGAGAGATAGTGTGATGTGTCTACGGCCAAGATCCAACATTCACGAGCTTTTGATTTCTATAGGACAGGAGAAAATAAAACAGAGTAAGCATTGATTACTTAGTAAGTTCGTATAACAGGAATTAAACTTACCAATCATATTCATTTAAATAAGCAAAACAATAACATGCTTCCCAACAAATTGGCAAGTTTGCCTAAATACATACACTCAATTAAGCAAGTTAGTCACATATTGCACATGTACATCAAATAAACATGGATGAGCTCATCATATTAAAAACTTTCAAGTATTTCAAAAGCATTTAAAACATAATTCATTTAATCTCATAATTTCTCATGTCAGAAACTTTATTCGTTGAATTATTGAAATATTGATGGATACTCATGTAGTGCACATAAGGTGCACAAAACTGTAAACCGTCAACTCACAAAAAGGGGTACCCATTAGGGCACTTAATCAGGGAGCACACTCTCGAGTCACGTATCAGGATGCTAAGATGAGCCATGTAATAGGACGCTTATCCGGACTAAACAGAAAACTCAGAAGAGTTTTAATTAGGGAGCTCATAAAGCTTAACAGGTAACTCCAAAGAGTTATTATCAGAGAAAATCGGATAGCGGTAACTCCAAGGAGTTATTATTAAGGAGTTCAAGAAAGCCATGTCAGGAAGCTCATAAGAGCTTATATCAGGACACTCACAAAGAGTTGCGTTTGTGTCCAGAATAGATGCTAGATTACAACTGATCGAATCATGTAACAGGACGTTCACAAAGAGCTGTGATAGTGCACAACACATGCTGAATCACTACCGATTAAGATACTTGCAAGAAATATATAATAGGATGCTGAAGAAGGCTTTTAATAGGATTTCTCTTCTGAGCTATATTCTATCCACAACATATGCAGGACCTCATTGAATATGGGAAATCTTATATCCATCGAAATTCATTATTCAAACAGAATTTAACATTTTCTAAACATGACTGGACATGTAATTATTTCAATAATTCATTTAATCACATACCACATTCAATTCAAGCATAAAAGTAAAAATAGTTTAGTTACACGAACTTAACACTTGTTCATATTCAGAAATCTACTAATCCGGTACTTTTTCTTTTCCTTAATCTAACTTCGTATTTGAGTTTTCCGGATCTATATAAATAAATTTAATCAACAATTTATTACATTTCATATTCATTTACATTCAATTCACATCCTAGAAAAATTACTATTTTATCTCTATACTTTTCATAAATGACAATTTCATCCCTAGGCTCGGAAAATGAAACTCATGCAATTTAGTCCTTATTCCAAGCCAAACCAAAATTTTTATATAACATTTATAGCACTATTCTGATTTGTGGTCTCGAAACCACTAGTCCGATTTCACTGAAAACGGGTTGTTACAACTCTCCCCCTTAATAATTTTCGTCCTCGAAAATCTTACCAATAAAGAGGTTCGGGTATTGCTTTCTTATTGTTTCTTCCGGTTCTCAGGTAGCTTCTTCTATTCCATGCCATTTCCAGAGAACTTTTACTAGAGCTACCTTTTTATTTCTTAACCCTTTCGTCTCACGTGCCAGGATTTTGATCGATTCTTCACTATAAGTCATATCAGGCTGAATCTTGACCTTTGTCGGGGAGATAACATGTGAAGGGTCTAACCGATACCATCGTAATATAGACACATGGAAAACATTATGAATTCTCTCGAGTTCTGGTGGTAGTGCCAATCGGTACACAACAGGTCCGATTTTTTCAATAACTTCATACAGCCCAATAAACCACAGACTCAATTTGCCTTTACGGTCAAACTGAAGAACTTTCTTCCAAGGCGAAACTTTTAAACATACTTTATTGCCAACTTGGAATTCTATTTCTTTTCATTTAAGATCCCCATAGGATTTCTGTCGATCGGAAGCTGCTTTCAAGCTATCCTGAATCACTTTCACTTTTTCTTTGGTTTCCCGGACCAAATAAACTCTATGTATCTTTTTCTCACTAAGCTCGGTCCAATACAGTGGAGTTCTACATTTATGACCATATAAAGACTCGTAAAGTGCCATTTTAATGCTTGACTGATAACTATTATTATATGTAAATTCAACTAAAGGTAAATATTTTTCCCAGTTACCTTCGAATTCCAGCACCCGACACCGAAGCATATCTTCTAAAATCTATATCACATGTTCGGATTGTCCATCAGTCTGAGGATGGAAAGTGGTGTTGAAATGTAATTGTGTACCCAGAGCTTATTATAACTTATTCCAGAGTCGAGATGTAAACAAAGGATCCCTGTCTAAAATAATGGAGACTGGAACTCCATATAGTCTGACAATCTCAAAAACATATAATCCAACTAATTTGTCTAGGGAGAAATCTATACATACTGAAATAAAGTGTGTAGACTTTGTTAGACGGTCAACGATTACCCATATGGCATCTTTCTTTTTGGGAGATAAGGGCAATCCTGACACAAAGTACATAGTAATTCTTTCCCATTTTCATTTCGATATCGTAATTGGTTGTAATAATCTCGAAGCCACCTGATGTTCAGCTTTAACTTACTGACATATTAAGCATTTAGATATAAATTTAGAAATATCCCGTTTCAATCCCGACCACTAGTATATCTTTTTCAGATTATTATACATTTTGTTACTCCCCAGATGAACAGACATAGTACCATTATGAACTTCATTCAAAATCTTCTGTACAAGTTTTGAATTCTTCGGTACACATATTCTGCCTCTGAATAACAGACAACCATCAGACCCAATCAGAAATTCTGAATTAGAAATTGATTTATTTTGTACCAGTTTAGTTTGTAATTCATCATCACTCTTCTGAGCTTCACAAATCTACTGCAGAAATGTCGATCTGACTTTTAACTCAACTAGGATTGAACTATCGTCTAACAATGACAACCAGGTATTCATTGCTTGCAAAGCAAACAAAGACTTCTTGCTCAGAGCATCTGCAACTACATTTGCCTTACCTGAATGATAGTCAATAACCAGATCATAATCATTCAATAATTCAAGCCACCTGCGCTGTCTCAAATTCAAATCTTTCTGCGACATCAAGTATTTTAAAGTTTTATAGTCAGTGAATATATGGCACTTTTCACTAAACAAGTAATGCCGCCAAATTTTCAGTGCAAACACAATAGCTGCCAACTCAAGATCATGTATCAGAAAATTCTTTTCATGTGGTTTAAGATGTCTAGAGGCATAAGCTATTACTTTGCCTTCTTGCATTAATACACAGCCTAAACCATTTAATGACGCGTCACTATAAATTATGAATTCTTTACCCGATTCAGGTTGAACTAGTATAGGTGCTTCAGTCAACAAGGCTTTCAGTTTATCAAAACTCTGCTAACATTTATCAGACCATTCAAATTTCACATCTTTCTATAACAATCGTGTCATTGGAAAAGCTATCATCGAAAATCTCTATACAAATCTCCGATAATAACTGGCTAATCCCAGAAAACTTTTAACTTCAGACACATTCTTCAATGGCTTTCAGTTAACAATTGCTGAAATTTTACTCGGATCAACTCTAATACCTTCAGTTGACACTATATGTCCTAGAAAACCAACTTCCCGAAGCCAGAATTCACATTCACTGAATTTAGCATACAATTGCTTCTCACATAGAGTTTGCAGAATAATTCTTAAATGATCAGCATATTCATTATCATCTCGAGAATACAACAAGATATCATCAATAAATACCACCACAAACCTGTCTAGATATGGTCTGAAAATTCTATGCATTAAATCTATGAATACTGCAGGTGCATTGTTAGGTGAAATGGCATCACGAGAAACTCATAGTGCTCATACCTAGTTCTAAAAGCTGTCTTCGATACATTTGAGTCTTTCACTTGTAGTTGATGGTATCCAGAACAAATATCTAATTTAGAGAACACAATGGCACCTTTCAGCTGATCAAACAATTCTTCAATTCAAGGCAATGGATACTTGTTCTTGATTGTAACCTTATTGAGCTACTTATACACAACCTCAACGATCTATTTTTCTTCTTTACAAACAGAACCGATGCACCCCAAGGTGATGAACTAGGTCGTGCAAAACCCCGATCAGTCAGTTCTTGCAACTGTGCCTTCAACTCTTTTAATTCTGTCGGAGCTATTCTGTAGCCTACTATAGATATAGCAGTTGTCCTCGGAACAAGATCTATGGAAAATTCCACCTCATTGACCGGTGATAATCGGGGTAACTCCTCTGGAAATACATCAGGAAACTCACAAACAACTGGTACTGAGTTAATCTTCAATTCAGATACTTTAGTATCCATTACATAAACAAGATAGACACCATCTCCTTTTCTGATATATCTCTGTGCTAATATAGCTGAGATCACATTAGACAACCCATCCAGTTTATCAGATTCAACATGAAGTAATTCACCGTTCTGACATTTTAACACAATATATTTTTGTTTACAATTCACCACTGCATCATGCTGAGTTAGCCAGTCCATTCCCAAAATTACATCAAATTCATCAAAAGACAGTAGCATCAAATCAGCCGAAAAACAATAACCCTTTACCATCAATGGATAGTTTTTTACAAACTTTATCCACCATAACATACTGGCCCAGGGGTTTCAAAACTTTAACCACAAATTCAGTGAACTGAAAAAGTAAATTTTTAATAGACATTAAATTTGTGCATATGTATGAATGTGTTGAACCAAGATCAATCAAAGCAGTTAGATTAGTATCAAGAAGAAAAAAAGTACCAGTAATGGCGTCTGGTGCAAAGGCATCCTCTCTTGCACAAATAACATATGTCCTTGCTGGTGCTCGTGCTTCAGATTTGGCAGTTGAATCTTTCATTGCACCTCGGCTACTACTGACATTGCTGAGTTGACGAAGTGGTCTACCTCTCGATGTGGGATTACTCGACTTCGAAGTCTGATCAACATCTTTTTCAATTCTTTCTAGACAATCATTGCTAAAATGATCAAGAGAATATTACAATGTTTACATTTATTACAATGTTTACATTTCGGTTTGGGGTTACCAACACTTCCAACACTTGTTACAGATGGAGAAAAAGATCTCAGGTTAGAGCGTTGAGAGCCCCACTCTTTTTCAAAATATCCCACAGATGCAGTAAAACAATCATGGTATTTCTTTGAGTTCTTTGACGCAAATGCTTGTGACTTCCCCATAAATCTTTTACTAGAAATTCGATCTTTTTTCTCTGTTTGTCTCTTCTCTTTGCTTAATTCCTCAACTTTGTGTGCCCGACCAACCAGTACTACATATTCCCTTAATTCAAGAATTCCTATCAATAGCTTGATGTCTTCATTTAATCCTTCTTCAAAACGTTTACACATATCAGCCTCAATCAGAACCTATTCTCTGGCATACTTGCTTAACCGAACGAATTCCCGCTCGTATTCAGATACTGTCATATTTCCTTATTTAAGCTCTAGAAATTCTTTCTTTTTTCTAATCCAGAAATCTCTGGCTAATAAACTTTTTTTTTTAATTTTGTTTGGAAAAACTCCCATGTAACATTTTCCCTTGGCACAATAAAAATCAAATGATTCCACCACTGATAAGTTGTATCTTTCAACAGTGATACAACACATTTTAAACACTTAGCTGGTGTGCATGATAATTCATCTAAAACCTTAATGGTATTTTCCAACCAAAACTCAGCCCTTTCTGAATCATCTTTGGCAGTAACCCTAAATTCTTCTGCCTCATATTTTCGAATTTTATCAATAGGAGGCTTACCAATTCTAACAAGTTTTGTACCTTGTGGCATATCGGGAACCAGTTGAGGAACGGAACTTGCTATATGAAAAACATGTTTATAATGGTCAAGAGATATCACACTATCACAATTTATATAATGGCATGTATAGCTAGATTCGTACTTGCTATGTTAATCCAAGAATTGACTAAACCGTAGCTCTAATACCAACAAATGTAACACTCCTACCCCGTATCTGTCACTGGAATAGGGTTTAAGAGCATTACCAGAGTTTACAGATCAAATTCAGATATTTTATGTTAGTTCACAATCATATCAGAAATTAATTATAATTTAACCACATCGTCCTTTTTATAGGCTCTCGAGACCCAAATCATACATTAGGAATGAGTTGGGACTAAATTGGGAACTTAGAAAATTTTTCACAAACTTTCAAAAATTTTCCTAGGTAAAGGGGTCACCGCCCATGTGGTCAGGCCGTGTGAGCAAGTGACATGCCCATGTTTCAGGCCGAGTGGCATATGAAGTAAGGCACATGCCCGTGTCCCTAGCTCGTGTAACTCTCTAACTTGCAACTTAATTAAGTGCAGGGATCACACGACCAAGTCATATGCCCGTGTCCTAGGCCGTGTGGTTAATTTTGAGCATTCTGTTTCTCAATTTTAATATGAGGGGACACATGGCCAGAACACACGCCCATGTGCTAGGCCGTGTGTCACACACAGCTGAGACATACGCCCTTGTGAACAAAATAAAGCCATTTTTCAAGCCTTATTTCTCACCCTTTTTACCTTGCACCTATATCAACACTTATGCATTTTCAACAACCAATTCAAAACAACTTAACCAAGCCAAACACAAAAATTTTGTATGATATATTAACACACACATTCATCTATTTCCAAAACATTCCTTTCACTATCAACCATTTCCAACACATATCGAGCATATTAAACCCTTATATAAATACATCAAAGTAGATTAAACATTATCCATTCCAATGGCTAATTACAACTAAAATATTTTATCATATGAGCTATTTTAGCATATAAGTTCTATACATGCCATTGTACCAAAAGTAAGCTTGATTTATATACGGAGAAATTCGAGAGATAGTGTGATGTGTCTCTGGCCAAGATCCAACCTTCACGAGCTTTCGATTTCTATAGGACAGGAGAAAATAAAATAGAGTAAGCATTGATTGCTTAGTAAGTTCGTATAACAGGAATTAAACTTACCAATCATATTCATTTAAATAAACATAACAATAACATGCTTCCCAAAAAATTGGCAAGTTTGCGTAAACCCATACACTCAATTAAGCAAGTTAGTCACATATTTCATATGTACATCAAATAAACATGGTTGAGCTCATCATATTACAAACTTTCAAGTATTTCAGAAACATTTAAAACATAATTCATTGAATCTCATAATTTCTCATGTCAAAAATTTTATCCGTTGAATTATTGAAATATCAGTGGATCTCACGTAGTACACATAAGGTACACAAAATTGTAAACCATCAACTCATAAACAGGGGTACCCAATAGGGCACTTAATCAGGGAGCACACTCTTGAGTCACATATCAGGATGCTGAGATGAGTCATGTAACAAGATGTTTATCCAGTCTAAATAGGAAACCCATAAGAGTTTTAATCAAAGAGCTCATAGAGCTTAACAGGTAACTCCGAAGAGTTATTATCAGGGTGCACTAGATAGCATATCAGGAAGTTCAAGCTAGCCATGTCAAATAGCTCATAAGAGCTTATATCAGGATGCTCACAAAGAGTCGCGTTTGTATCCGCAATAGATGCTAGATCACAACCGATCGAATCATGTAACAGGATACTTACAAAGAGCTGCGATAGTGCATAATACATGTAGAATCACTATCGATCAGGATGCTCGTAGGAGCTATAAATAGGATACTCCAGAGGGCTTTTAATAGGATTGCTCTTCCGAGCTATATTCTGTCCGCAACATATGTAGGATCTCATTCAATATGGGAAATCTTATATCCATCGAAATTCATTATTCAAACGAAATTTAACATTTTCCAAACATGACTAGACATGTTATTATTTCATATAATTATACCATTTATATAATTCATTTAATCACATACCACATTCAATTCAAGCATAAAAATAAACATAGTTTAGTTACACGAACTTACCTCAACACTTGTTCGTATTCATAAATCTACTAATCTAGTACTTTTTCTTTTCCTCGATCTAACTTCATATTTGAGTTTTTCGAATCTATATAAATGAATTTAATCATCAATTTATTAAATTTCATATTCATTTACATTCAATTCACATCCTAGACAAAATTACCATTTTGTCCCTATACTTTTCATAAATAAAAATTTCGTCCCTAGGCTCGAAAAATGAAATTCATGCAATTTAGTCATTATTTATATAACATTTACAACACATGTATTTCACAAAAATTTAGAATTTTTCCATAACTTTTGCATCTTTACAACTTAGTCCCTAAATCATAATTTCATCAAAATTCAATTTACAAAAGTTGTTTACCTATCAACAACCTTTCATTTTCTACCATAAATTTAAAATTTTTAGCATATTCATCCATGAAAAAATTTCTATACTTTGATATCTTTGCAATTTAATCCCCAAAATAGATAGATTAAGCAATACTGATCTCAGAAATATAAAAATTACTAAAAATGGACAAGAATTCATACCTTATTAAGCCAAGAAAACTTGCTTTCTCTTTTCAAGGGTTTTCATAGAAATTTTAGGGAAGAAGATAATAATAATATGATATTTCTACTTAATTTAATTATCATCTTTTAATTTTTCCACTTTCCAATTTAGTCCTTATCCTTTTCTAATTTTTCCATCGATGAATCACCAAAAATATCTACTAACTTTTATTTAATGGTCTAATTACCATATAAGGACATCAAGTTTTGAATTCTATAGCTATTTGGTACTTATAGCTACTAGAACTCAACTTCTACATTTTATGCAGTTTGGTCCTTTCCAAAATTAAACACATAATCGATAAAATATTCTTATCAAAAATTTTTATATAGCATTCCTATCATAATGCAAACCATGCAATAATATTAAAATAAATTTTCTTTTTTACTCGGATTTGTGGTCCCTAAACATATATTGTGTGTTATATGTGGTATTGGTTAGATTGATGAAATGATGTTTATGTTTTGTAATAGCTTATATGTGATCATGTTTTAGACCTTGGTGTGTTTATGGTCTTGTTGTGCTAATTGTTCAGTTGATTTAAATTTTACAAAGGTGTTTGAATTATGGTACAAATAGATGTGGTTGAATGAAAAGAGTAACGGTAAGTTTTGATATGAGTAAATGTATGGATTTTGAGATTTAATGCAAATCATTTGGTATATGCTTGTGACATGAAAGTATATGCTTGGTTTTGATTTGTTTTGGTACATGAGTAGTGGTGTCAAATGATGACATATTGGTTAGGCATAGGTTGGGTGAAATTGACATGTTTTTGAATGAGATTCAATGTGTTTGAGCATGGTTTTATAGTTGATAATGGTGTGGCTTGGTGTCTAAGTTTCTGTGGAAAGAATGACTTGAAATACAAGATTTTTAAGGTGCACACAGCCTGGGACATGGACTGCCAAGCGGCTGTGTGCCACACATGGTCTACTCACACGACTGTGTGACTCATTAAATTCAAGTGTATGATTTTTCACACAAAATCAGTGAGTTACATGGGCTGTGGGCATGGGCGTGTGGAATAGCCACACGACTGTGTGTCTCTTGTTTTCAAAAATTTTCAAAGTTTTCCATTTTTTCTTGTTTTGTTTCAAATTTGTCCTTAATTGTTCCTAAATTATTTTTAAAGCCTGTAAGCCTGATTTAAGGTCTGTAGTCGTATTTATGCTATTAATGACATTTGAATTTGATTATTTGTTATTTAATATGATATTTTGATGATTAAATGTTATTAATTGTCTTTTTATGTGTTTAATACTCCATAACCCTAATCTGGCGACGGAGACAAGTTAGGGATGTTACATACGGCCTCCCCCACATATTGTTAAGTAAACCAAAACTTAGTAGTGAAACATTAATTATTTCTTTTAGAGTTCTGTTTTTCCTTTTAGCTATGTCATTCTGTTGTGGGAAATAATGATAAAAAAAACTCATATATAATGTTGTCTTTCTACAGACCTCTTTAAGGAAATTAGTGTCATATTCACCATTCTATCAGATCCAAGACGTTTTATTCTCCTATCTAACTGGTTGTCTACTTATGCTTTATAAATAAGAAAAGTTTTATTAGTTTAATCTTTTGATCTTAGAAGATAAATCTTTATATATCTAAAGTAGTCTTCTACAAAGGTGATATAATAGTGTTTTCCACTTTTACTCTTTGTGTTTTTAAAGTCTATTAGATCAGTGTGAACTAGTTTTAGAAGTTCAATCTTCCTATTAGTAAGAGTTTTTAAGGAAGATCTAGCATGCTTCGCTTCAACACAAATTTCGCATTTATTAAAACTACTATCATCTAGATTTGAGAGTAGATTCATTTTTATGAATATTTTTAGAGAATGAATATCCACATAACCTAATCTAGCATGTCACATATCAAGGGATTCAAGAATATAAGCAAAAGTGGTGACTTTATTATTATCATTAAATATAGTCTTAGTCACAAATAAACCTTCTCTCAGATAACCTTTCCCAACATAATATTCATTACGGGAAAGTACAATTTTGTCGGATTCAAATATTAATTTAATGCTTTCCTTATTCAGTAATCTACCATTGATCAAATTTCTACACGGTGCAAGAACATAAAGAATATTATTCAATGCTAATGTTTTGCCAAAAATAAGTTTAAGATCTTTCCTTTACGGAGTACTTCTAAACTGCTAAAATTGCCCATGTGGACTTGTTTACTTTCAACTACACTTTTAAACTCGGTGAATATTTTTTGTTAGCACAGAAATGTTTGGAAGTGCCTGTGTCTACAATCCACTCGGCATTGTTCTCAACCAAGTTCACTTCGAAAACCACAACAACTATTATCTCAATCTTGACAGACATGTTTAAACAATTCTAAAGTTTGCTTCTAAATTATTGGAAATATGCTATTGCAAAATAAAATCGTTAGCACTGATAGGGAAAATAAACTAAGTGTAAAAAAACAAAATAATCACTATGCCGAGAAAGAACCACTGCTTTAGAAGCAAATTTGCCCTGATCAATGTAATTGTGTAGTGGAAGTCGCCCCTTAAGATTAACACAGAATTTCAATATTCGTACACCTGAATAAAGAAAATGAAACACAATTGGTACTGCTCTTGTCGAAAGGAATCAGAAAAGAAAGTAGAAATTTAGTTGGAAAATTTGACCAAAAAAACTGCTAAAAGAAACATGCAAGAGAAAAGGAGAATTGTTGTTTGCTTGTGTTTTGTAAAATGAGAAAATGGTTCGCTATTTGCTCAGCTTTTTGAATGGGCAAAATAATAAAATAGTATTGTCTGTTTCTAAACATAATAGAAAATTTTTCTCAACCGAAAATATATTTAGAATATTTGCTATAACAGTCAGAAGATTTTCTGTAACAAAAAATATTCTGAAAATATTTTTTTCATTACCAAAAGTCCCAATTCCTTGCCATTGAGAGCAAACATATATTTAACAGTGGTCACGTAGATCATAAGCCACTCAACCTATCTTAAATGGAAGCTCATTTTAAGAAGAATGAACCTTAAATAGTTCCAATCAACCCGATTGTAAGTCTTAGCTCCCGTCCTTCATTCCATTTGAGATGGACTTATGCCCAATTAAATGCTTTTTCTCCAAAAGCAGCAAAGAACAGCTAACAGTGGAAAACTTTTTTTGACTTAAATTAAGTGCTTTTGGCCAGTTCCAGAAGCAGGAAAAATTGGCTTTTCTCAGCCAAAAAGCACTTTTGACTATTAATTTACCTTTTTAACCTTACTATTTCTACACGTTACAAGATATTTTTTTCACATTTTCCCTTTTGTCTTCTCTTCCTCTGGTTTGTTCCTCTTCTTACTACCAGTAAGTTTTATCTTTTTCTTCCATTCTTCTCTCTTTGATTTTATGAAATAATTATGAAATATAGTTTAATTTTTTCACATTTTTTTCAGATCGGTTCAAGCTTCTCGACATCTTCTTTATCTGCAACTGCTGTTAACGTTCACTGATATTTTCTAAGGTTCCATCCTTTTCATCTTTGACGGAACTTTTAACTGGTTTCATTTGCCTCTTTTTGATCCTGTATATTTTTCACAATTTTAATCCTGTATATTTTTTCACAGTTCTATACACATAAACAACTCGCATCAGTATAAAAAGTACGGTAGTTATTTCATTGTTAAGGGAGCAGAAAATTAGTTGCATAATCCCATGATTTTGATCCTGAATAAAGCTTTTTTTCTTCCCAAAGGAAGGATTTATAATAATATGCACTTTTAACATGCTATGAACTTTAATTTCACTTGTAACTTTCCTTTTCACCCTCATAACATACTATTAACTTTAATTTCATGAAAACTGCTTTGTTGTGTAAAATTTGGTTACAGAGCATCATGATTAGTTTAAATTACAAAATTTTCTCCATGATTTCCCTCCGTGTAAAAATCCAGGGGACATGTTTAGAATTAGCTTGTAATAGTATATATTATATTGCCAAAAAGCATAAGGCTATAAGGGAGTAGTGATTAAAGGCATTTTAAAAAATCAGGAGTTAAACTTTGTTGTTATCTCCTTTTCCCAATATGTTGTGTTTTACTGATAAAAGCTAACATACAGACCAAACAATTAGTTAATAATTAAAGCAAACTCATAAAAGCCATTAAAAACTATTGTCAACAAGTATATAGGTAGATTGATGGATGCTATCGTATAAGTGGTAGATTCTCCTGAGAAAACCCATGCTTTGGTTGAGGCAACTTCGACTTATTGATGTTATCCGTAGCTAATAAAATATTGTACCTGACTCACTATAATTTGTTGGTTTGTTCATGTTTGAATGGGGGGGAAATTAAGTTTTAGTGTATCTTTGAGCTATGATTTTATATATAAAAAACTTGGAAAGAGATGTGTCGTAACTTTTGTGAGAAAAGCCACTGATGTTGGGCTCCTTTTAAGGAATTATTAGTTCAATTATTAAGTTAGATTTTGGGTGTTGGAAAAATCAAATTCCACTAATAAATATGGAATACAAATATATATTAGAAAAATCTTATTAACTTAAAATATCATCTCAAAACCACACAAAAACATCGACTGTGAAATTAGTAAAGAAAAGAACAAATAAATATGGATGAACGGGTGGAGTGGTTTGTGCTTATATGACGAGGTGTTCCATTAGCTTAGATTTAAATCCAGTTGATGCCCTACTGTACTAGTCTAAATTCACAAAGTAATTATTTTCTGTTCTTTGAATGGCTATCCATCCCATTGGATTGAATAGCAGCAAGCAATCTTTAATGGTTAT
Source organism: Gossypium stocksii (assembly GCA_020496765.1). Classification (NCBI taxonomy): domain Eukaryota; kingdom Viridiplantae; phylum Streptophyta; class Magnoliopsida; order Malvales; family Malvaceae; genus Gossypium; species Gossypium stocksii. The sequence continues at coordinate 96,416,632 of CM035632.1, read as the reverse complement.
AATGGGATTGACAAAAAACACTGCATATTAGTCCCTTTATACATCATTCTCCCCACTGACTAAAAAATCCATTTCCACTTTCACTTATGTAGCCAAATGAATTATGGAAACAATTTACTTACCACTTGTCACTCTCACTCACTCATCAGTTGAATTTAATGATTGTTAATTATGTAGGTAGTAGATGATTTTAATTATGTAGGTAGTAGGAGGAGGAAGAGAAGGCGAGTTTTTTTTATCAACTTGCCAATTATTTTGCAATTGATATTGCTCTTAAGATCAACCATCTTTTGACCTGCAAATTGCTTACCAGACACTTAAGCATTAAGCCTCATCTATCTTTAGTTTAGGCAATAACTATTTTACTTTTTTATCAGTTTATATATGTTTTAGCATTAAACAACCTCTCTATTTTTTTATTATATGCTTGTTTTGCCATTGAAGCTGCATGGTTTAATTGTGTTTGATGCTATTATAAGTTGTGTTCTCTTTTTTGGTTATTATTTCGGTCTTAAAAAGTTGATTTTGATTGAGAAAAAAAAATCTTAGGATCCTATCTTAATTTTGATACACATGTAAAAATAAATACTTACGTGACATTTGATTTTCTTGATTGCTTTACTGGCTAAAACGAAATTGTTCTTATACACAATAGATGAGTACGTCGGTGGTTGAAGTTAGTGGTGAAAAAGTGAAAACAATATGTGATAAGAGATTGACAGAAATATTTTGTGATATCTGTATTAAAGAGATATTGAAAGGCAATAGACCTGGTACTTATTTCACAAAAGATGGATGGTTAAAAATAATGACCACCTTTGAGAAAGAAACGGGCAAGGCTTTTTCACAAAAACAACTTAAAAATAGGTGGGATGCCCTAAAAAAAGAATGGAAAGCTTGGAAGAAACTTAAAGGCGAAGATACTGGTTTAGGATGGAATCCTATAAAAAGAACCGTTGATGCATCGGATGATTGGTGGGAGAGTAGGCTAAAGGTACATTAATAATTCTGAATATTTTTGTTTTTTTCCTTATTTATAAGGTTATTGATAACTACTGTTATTAAACTATCATTTTAAATGTAGGTTGTGCCTAAAGCTAAAAAATTTAGAACATCGAGCATTGATCCTGAATTCAAAGGGAAGTTGGACCAAATGTTCATGGGGATAGTTGCAACATGTGATAAAGCATGGGCACCTTCTTCTGGTACACTCCGTAGTGATTTTTTTGAGGATGTTAACAATGAAATACCTGAAGAGAATGAAGAAGAAAATGTGAGAAATGATGTTCACATTTTAAATGATGTTCACATTTCAAATGATGTTCATATTTCAAATAATGTTCAAATAGATGGAAACGGTTAAAAAAGAAAAAATCCTGAGACATCAAGTTCACATTTTAAAACTAGAAAAAAGAAATCCTAAAAGCAAGTTGGAGGGGCTGCAAGATTGTCCACTCAAATAGAAAAGTTATGCAATGCAGCTGACAATATGAGTCAAGCCACATCTAGTTTGACTCCTGTTATGGATCCATATGGTATTCCACAAGCAATCAAAGTGCTCGACAGCATGTCGGAAAAAGTTCCAGAAGCTAGTCCGCTATACTTTTTCGCACTTAGATTATTGCTCAATAAAGACAAGCGAATTATGTATTTATCAATTAATCCCAAGATTAGAGCTTTATGGCTTAAGACGGAAATGGAGGATAGTTGAAAATTTTTTGATCTTCTAGGATTCAGAGATATCTATTATGTGACTAAACAAAAATGTTAAACTAGTTTTATCAATAGTTATTTATGTTTGGTTTTTGGATATTGAATTTATGTTCTACTTATTTATGTATAATTTAGTTTTATCAATGGCTCTTTATGTTTGGTTTTTGGATATTGAATTTTGTTCTACTTATTTATGTGTAATTTAATTTTATCAATGGCTCTTTATGTTTGGTTTTTGGATATTAAATTTATGTTCTACTTATTTATGTGTAATCTAGTTTTATTAATAGTTGTTTATGTTTGGTCTTTGGATATTGAATTTATGTTCTACTTATTTATACTAAATTAGTTTTATCAATAGTTGTTTATATATGATTTTGGATGTTCAAATTTTTCACAGGTGATGAGTATAGTTGAGAATAACAGCGGTGATGAAAGTGATGATGAAAGGGAAAAAAAGAGATTTTACAACGCATGGAATGTTTTAACCAATTATTTGTTGTTACATCTTCTTCCGTGCAATTATATTACGAGAAGTATATATTAAAGCAACCATGCATGAATTCAAAACAGTCAGGTGAGACATGGATTTGAGAGATCCTTGACGGTCACGAATCACGTTGTATGATTAATTTTAGGATGTCTAAAATGGTATTCACAAGTTTGTTGAGAGTTTTGGAGACAAGATACAACTTGCGAACTTCAAGAAACATATCTTCTAGTGAAATGTTGGGAACTTTTTTTATACATCTTGGGCACCGGTGCAAAAGTTTCCCAATGTCGAGAAAGATTTCAAAGGTGTGGATCAACAATAAGTCGATACTTTACAATTGTGCTTGAGAAAGTTTCAAGGATGGCCACTGATCTAATTGCACCCAAAGATCCTTTTTTTAGCTCAATACCCAAACAAATACGTAATGATTCTAGATATATGCCGCATTTTAAGGTTAAAATTTAATTTTATCTTATTATATTTTAAATATTTTTGGTCGACTAAAAATATGCACGACTAATATGATTATTTGTTCAGGATTGTATAGGTGCAATTGATGGTACTCATATTGCTGCTATTCTTCCACCAAATGAACAAATTCCCTATATTGGAAGAAAATGTATCCCTACTCAAAATGTTATGGCAGTATGTGATTTTAATATGTGTTTCACCTTTGTCATGGCTGGATGGGAAGGATCGGCACATGACACTAGAATATTTCTTGATGCAATTCGAGATCCAAAATACAAATTTCCGCACCCACCAAATGGTTAGATATTTTATTTATATGTGATTTTTAAAAAAATAAAGTATAAGTTCTTTAATTGATAATTTTTATAAAAAAATTCTTGAATTAATTGTTTGCCATATTATGACAGGTAGGAAAATATTATCTTATTGATTCTGGATATCCTCAAATGAAAGGTTATCTTGGACCATATAGAGGTCAGCGATATCATTTACCTGACTTTCGTAGAGATAGACCGGTATCTGGTAAAGAAGAGATATTCAATCATTCACATTCATCATTACGTAGTGTGATTGAACGAACTTTTGGTGTTTTGAAAAAAAATGGGTCATTTTAAGGGATATGCCAAGTTATAGTTTTGAAAAGCAAACGATGATCGTTGTTGCTACAATGACGATACACAATTTTATTTGAAAACATGTCGGTCGAAATGATGTAGATTTTATGGAATACGAAGATATTAACTGCACATATGAGAATATTATTGATTCAGAAAATGCGCATGGTCGAGAAAGTGATGATGATGATGACGACGATGATGATGGTGATGATGACGGTGAATCAAGCAATTCAAGTGGTTTTGAAATGGAATTAACAAGAGATGCTATAGCATCTAGTTTAATGAATGCACTTTAAATTGTAAAAGCTATTGTAAATTTTTTTTGTATTTATATTTGGTATATAAATATTATCCATTTTTGAAACTTTAATCCAAATATATGTAATATTTTAATTTGTTAGGTTTATGTTTTCTATGTTTTGTTAATATCTAATATGAGTTTTACAAATGTGTTAAAAGCATTAATTAAAAATAAAAAATAATTTTTAAAATAATAAAATTGTGTCAATATTTAATTACAAATATTTAATTATTATATTTAAATATTTAAATATAGTTTATATATTCTAATTAAATTTAATAAATAATTAATCTTAATTACTTAGAAATATTTAAAATTAATATTATACATTAAAATATTAACAATAAGTTATAATAAATTATTTTTTATATTTTTGCTTAAATATCATAATATTAACTAATTTAAATATTATTTAAATACATATTTGTTACTTTATAATATCATGTCTAAAATGGACATTTTACTTCTCAAAAGTACTTTTTAACAGCAATACCAAACACTTAAATTTTTCAAAAGCACTTCTCAAAAGCACTTTTCCACAGCACTTCTCAAAAGTATTGCCAAACTGGCCCTTACTGATCTCAATTTTCATGGCCACTTCCTTATATTACCCCTAGCCCTACTTTTCATATGGTCAATACTCTTAAAAGCAACCATCACATTAAGTCTTTTTTAGAAAAACTTAAGTTTTCATGTGACTATATTCTTATATTCCTCTTTTTGACAGGTGGAGGAAGATACTTGAACAGTTAAAAGTAAAATTAGAAAATATTATTTTCTTTTTAGTATTTTTTTTCTGCAGTTTTTATTTATACTATCTAGATACAAAATTTTAAATTTTTAATTAAAAAATAAATTGAAATAATTTTATCATATTTTAAATACTCATAAATAAATCTTTTAAAATATTAGCAATTTTAAAATTTATATTTGTATAGCTTCTCATTTTCTTCTCTGTATCAATGCAATATCCTATGAAAAATATAATCCTCTTATCATTCCAAGTATATGAAAGCTTCAAAAAGTAACACCCAAAATCCAAATAACTGAAACATCTCAGAAGTCAAAATTTTAAAAAAGTGGTACCAACAAAACCAAAAGTACATATAATTTTTGGCCTCACTAAGCATTAAGACTGCCCTAACAGCAACATTACGAGTTTTTTAGTACATCCCTTCACGGGATGCATCCAACCAAATTAACTAACTTTTCCCACTATCGACCCATAAACTTTGTCTATAACTCTCAGTTAACTTCTTCAAATAAGATAAAAGTAAGCCAAAGCTATAAGTATCAGCACCACAACCGCAGCAGGAGCCGCCCATATCCAGTAGTTGGTCGACTTCTTACGTTTCAGGATAGGTCTAGGAAGTGACTCCCGTGCTCTACTTCGATTCTTGTACCTTACTGTATTCTCCTTCTGAACTTTATTCTTCACAGGAACGGGAGCAGGAACAGGTTCCTCAGCATTAACATCTTTCTCTGGTTCTGGAACCTCTGCAACAGCTTCGGTTGGTTCCTCAACATTTGCGCTGCTTGCAGATGCTGCTGCTGCCTTCTTCTTTGCTTTCTTTTCACGCTCCTGCAGGAAAAAAGAAAAATCAAATTAGTATCGGTTTCAACCCTTGGAACTGATTAACAAGAAGAAAAACAAGATGGAGGAAATAATTTCCTTGAGCTTCTTTTCAGCTTCCTTTTCAGCTCTTTTAACTGCTTTGGCTGCTTTTTCTTCAGCCTTCTTCTTTTTCCTTTCCATGGCTTGCTTGGCTTTTGCTATTTCCTCTTCTCTCTTCATTTCTTTCAGTTTTGCTTCATCAACTTCATTGACTGCAGTAGTGTCCTTTCGCAACATGCCCAATCCAGATATCTCTTTCTCTTCCACAATACCATTCTCGGGAGACGATTTTGAAACTTTTGCTTTGCTCTCAACATCTTTCTGGACCTTTTTTGGAGGTTTAGTATCAGGTTCGGGAGAGGGTTTGGCTTCTTCCTTTGGCTGTCGGATGCTAGGTTTTGGAATCGTTACAGTTTCAGTAGGCACTGGTGTCTCTTGTACAACCAGTGGTTTCTCATCAGGATTCCTGATCCGACCATCCCGACTTAATTGCCGCTGGTCCAGGGATGGCAGAATTCTTTTCTCATAATCGTCCCTGACAGCTTTCTTGCTACTCCACAGAGCCATAAACTTCTCAACCTACATGCAATACAAAAAGATAGGAGACCAGTCAAATACTAAAGCACGTAAGATACCCGGGATGTAACATTAATTGGTAGTCTGAACAAACCTCAACAGTCGAAAGCTCCTCAAGAGCCTTTATATCTTTCTTTGCAGCTAGCTCTTTGGCTTTGTTTAAAAGAGAACGGCTCTGGTAAAAGTGAGCATTCTGAAAGATAAAAAAATAAAAGTAATTAAAACAAGTCCTCAACTGAAACTGTTTAAAAATTTTCATTATAGAAAACCCGGAAATACATATCACACAAGAACTCATAATGTCATCACATAATCAGGACGAAAACTGCTTTGGAGAAAACAAAGAAAAAATGATAGAAGTTACTTTTAACATTCATAGGCAAAGCCAAGAAGAAAAGTAGAAAACATCTCAATGCAAGAGGGTACGCATAAATGTGTCAGTCTCGGCAAGTGTCATGCGCATATAAATGCAAAAAGAAAGAAGATAAAAAGCTAGAGTATCTCATTCTCACCAAAAAAGCATACATTCAATTTAAAGCAAAGAACAACATACCGCCTCATCACGTTGTTTCCACAGTTGCTGCATGGTTTCATAAGCTTTGTTCTTCTTCTGGATTACAGCATTCAGCTCCTCCTGTAAAGATTCAATTTTACTCTCTATGGCATTGACTTTTTCTTTAATTTGCTTTTTCTTAGACCAGATTGCATTTTGTTCCTTCCTTACGCCATCCAAATCAACGCCCATAAGCTACAATGAAATAATAGCAAGTTCATTAGCGTAATTTTACTAACATTCAATATTTATATACAGGGGAAAAAGCAACCGCCAAGAGATATAAACGGTGCAAAACAAATCTTTTCTTACTTTAACTTGATCTTGAATGGCTTCTTTTTGACCAAGTGATTCCTGAATCTTTGCTCTCATCGCAGCATTAGCAATAACTTTTTCCCGGGTCCCCTCTAGTTGTTTAATTTCTCTAAGAAGTTGTTTCTCCTCGGACAATGGGATGCTTTCATGCTGGATGCGATATTGCATGCTATAGATCTGCAATTTAGCAATTTCTGGTGAGTGACAAAAAGAGAAGCAAAGACTTGACTGCAGCGGAAAAACAATAGATAAAAATCTCAATGTGGTAGAGTTCCAAGTAGTAGCATACAATATCATTGAGCTCTTCCTCAGAGGAGCATATACCACCACGACCACCCTCATTGTTATTATTGCGAAGCTTGCCTAAAGCCTGCTGCAGTGGTTCCAGTTCCTTCTTTTTCTCACCTAACATCGTCTTAAATTGCTCGAAATCAATATTTAGGGCTTTCACTTGAGAAAGCAACTCTGCTCGATCCGACTGCATTAACATAAAGAAATTACTTTAAAAGGCAATAGGGCCAACTGGCAGCATAATGATTTTTAAAACTTCTTTCACAATTCGGCACAACTTGAGGCAAATACAGAAATGACAAACAATATACCAAATATTATTCCGCACCACTGTGTAAATAACATTACCATACATGCAATTTGTTATTACATGCTCAAGGACTTGAGTTTCCAAAATCCCGATAAATGCATCCGTCTAGATCCATCATATTAAAATGAGAACATTCAATTGCACTAAAACCAAGTTTAAAAGAACCGGCATGACATGAACTTCGCCTAATCTATAGGAACCAGTGGAAAGCAGAACAGGATACGGCAAATAAATATCTTAAAAAGTACGACAAGGGTTAACGACCAGATATCGTATCGACACGTATTTTACTGATCTAGTTTCACACCAACAATAATGCTACACAACTAAACGAAATTAATGGTATTCCATTCACCTTGTACGCTTTAATTTCATCAGTAAGCTGAAACCTGGCTTTATTCCACTTTTGCACCTCCTTATCAGCCTGATCAATTTTGGCCTTTATCTTCGGATCATCATAAGGGCGATACCTAACAAAATAAAAAGAGTGGATCTGCTTAGGTGCAGGCCACTCGACAACTGCATCACTCGGAAAGTTGGCATCAGATGCATTTTTCTCTTCTCCCTTATTTGATTCCTCAACATTGGAACCGAATTTAATGGGCTCGCTATGAACCGGATCCTTGTCAAGTTTCCCATTTTCCTTATCATGAACAAGTGATTTCTCAACTTCAGTTGCTTTGTCAACAGATACTTTAGCCATTTCTGATCCCACAACTTCAACACCCATCGACAACTAGAAAATGAAAAACCTAACAAAATCCCAGAACAAAGTGTAAAAAATCAAATTGTATAACAAAAACATATATACTATTTCATTTATGAAAAAAAAAAAAAGATCAATCTATATGTACATATGGTTAACAAACTGGTAAAACCAGATACCTTAAGGAAAAAAAAAAAAAGAAAACAAAAAAAGAGGAAAAGCTTTGCCAATAAAAGTTGAAATATATTAGATAAATAACAGATGATTCAATTTTTTTTCGTTTATTCTACATTAGATCTTTACAACCAAGACCAAATTAGTTCAATTGAACAACAAAGATACATAATTGATAAACTATAATAAAATAATATTAAGATAAATCCAGATCAGAGATTAAAAGAAATAAAGCATACCCAATTAATAAAAGTAAGTTATAACACAAAGATCAAGCCTTTATCTATCAGAAAAACTAACATGCACAAACATAACGAAAACAATTAAGAAGAAGCAGGAATTTCAGAAAGATGAAAAGGAAAAGTCAAACAGATCAAAAGAAGAAGAAAAACTCAGAAAGAAAAAAAAACCATGAGAAATCAAAGGAAGATCAAATGATTACCCTTTTAGGGAGATTAATAAGGGAGGATAAGGAGACCCTTTTGAGAGGAAAAAGGGTTTTTGGCGAAGGAAAGAGAGATGGGGTCAGATCTTAGTCCCTTTCTCTTCTGCTTATTTTCAAAGAGATAATGAACTACAAATAGAACCTTCAGCTTTATAAATTATAATAATACACTAATATTAACGGCAGCTGAAATAAAAATAATAAAAATAAAAATAAAAACTAGGTGAGAAAATATAGAAAATGATTTGTGTTTGGGTTTTTTTTTTTTTTTTTTTTCCAGTTTCTACAAGCAGTAAAAAAAAACCGTTAGATTAAAGATTTTTTTTGTTAGTTTTGCTGTTTATGGAGTTTAGATGTCCTTTTTTATCTTTTATTTTCTAAGCCTAGAATTGGAAATAATTATCAAAATTAAATGAAATATAGATATTTTTCTTTTTAAATTTTTACTTAATAAATAGTAAAATATATTATTTCATTTTATAATTTTTTTGATATGTCGTCTATTTTTTTTATTTATAATGTAAAACATTGGGAGGAATTATCATGTTTACTTATCAATGTGCTTGTATTAACACCCGCTATGCTTTGGTTTTTAAAATTTTTCTTAATTTTTATTTAATTAATAATGGTTAAAAAATTAATTTTAAGATATTTTTTATAAAATAATAAATATTTAATTAAAATTTCAAATTATTAAATTTTGTACTTTAACCCTCGAGTTATAGCATAAACCATTTTTTTTAACCGACTCATGAGTCGAGGGTAGAGACTACCTCTTTTAAATATATAATTTAAAAATAAATAAATAAATTGTAAGTGGACTTGGGGGATCTGTTAAATCGACTTAAAAATAAATACTTATATATCAAACCTTTTACATGCATAACTTTAAATTTAAAATTTTAATTATTTTAATTATTTTTACTTTTTACTTTTTACTTTTTTTTAAATGTAAATCTAAATTAATTCTAGCCAATCAATTTAAATATGTCAATTAATATAAAATATAATAAATATTGTATAAAAAAATTCAAAACTTAGGCACAACCTAGCCCAATCTCATTTTTAATGATGTGCTTATTTCAAATCAGTTATGTAATTACCAAAAGCTGATTCTTTTAAAAATGTTATTTTACAGGTATTTATGACTTTTTTATATTTTGATAAATTTAATATATTTATACATCATGAGAATTATGAGATTTAAATTTAAGACGCAAAGCATTTTATAATTTTAACTTAACAATTCATCTAAAGTCGCATTTAATTTTATACTAATTTTTTAAAATTTGTTACATAAATTTTCACCCACATTATGAGTATGTAATATCTCATACTTTTTTTTTGTGTACAACGATAATTCAAATCCAAGCTAATCTTGAAGTAGGTGAATACCCAACCAATAGGTTACAACTTAAAGTTTGTATTATTTTATTTTATTTGTATATGTTATGTGATTTGTATCACATAAAAATTAAATCTATTATGTGTATCTCATTAGAATGGACTTCACAACCTTCACCTCACTAGTCACAACCTCCTTAATAGGAGGTACCTTGTCAACTATGATCTCGTCAATACATGCATATTTGATTGATATGTAAAATGTTTTCAACCTATCTTGTCGAAAACATGTGTTGAGCCTACATAAGGCATTATCAAATCCATATCAATCTAAATGCAGTTAAATTACAAATCAATCAATCTCATTTTACATGGCTAAAAAGATTATTATGTTCCTTAAAATGTCAATCGTAACAAAATTAACACAAACATGTGTCAAGATTAGATGTCAAGGGAGAAACGAACCTCCCTTATAAATACCATTCATTGGCCTTGAGGGGGTTGACATCCTTGTCTGAACTAACACCCTTGTCCTTTTTTCCCTCAATAGAATCTAATAATCTATAATAATATATGATATCATAATGTAGTTATTAAGAATGCGTTAATTTTTCTATATTTTTCATAAAAAATTATTTATTTTTAATAAAAGAAAAACTATATCAAATTTAAAAAAGTATACTTTTTTGTTTTAAAATTTAAAATAATAATAATTTAACTAATTTTAAAATAAATTTAAATTAATTATTTATAAATATAAATGTATTTAAACAAAAAATTGTAACCCATCTCTTTAGTCGAACTAAAATTAAACCAACTTAAAATGTACTAATAACCTATAGAAGTCCAACCAAAATCTCATTCCAACCACAAACATTTTAAGTATAAGATAAAAATGGCACGAAAAAATTTGCTTTGCCCTTTTTCTCGCTATCTTTTCTTTCTCTCTGGCATTTCTCTTTTATTTCTAACCAACCCATTGACAAACAAAAAATAAAAATAAAGGGAACGACGGTTGTTAATGGAAACTATGGTAGACACATTTATCAAATGTATGTTTTGGGATGGCTACAAAACCTGATGCTTATAATGTGTATTTTTTGTTGACTGAATATTGTAAAAAATATAATGTCGGTAATGACAAAATATCTCAAATAAATAAATAAAAATAAAATAAAAATAAAATAAAAATAAAGAACACACAGATTTTACGTGGAAACTTTTTCGGGAAAAAAACCACGGGCAGAGGAGAAGAAAATTCACTATGTCAAAAATTCGAATCACTACAAGATGAATAGACTATGTCTATTTATAGGCTTGTAAAGCTATATTCTATTAGGATTGAAACACTTTATCCTAATCAATATAAAATAGATGGAGTTTAATAAGGTTTAAAAAACCTTATTCTAAAATAAAATAAAAGAAGTCTAGTTCTATTTGGATATTACTTTTATTTTATTTTCCATCTTATTTTATTTAAATAAGAATTTGGGTCACTTAATTCTAACAATCTCCACCTTGACACGAATTCTCAACGAACAAGTTCTTCATCGCGAACTTTCAACGAACAAGTTCTCCACCTCTTCCATAAAACCCCTTAAGGGTTTAACTTCAATGATGAACACCAACCAAGTCTAAGCAATGCCCAAACTTGGTTATAGGAAGTGACTTAGTCATCATATCTGCAGGATTTTCATGAGTACTAATTTTGCTCACAACAATATCACCACGAGCAATAATATCACGAACAAAATGATACCAAACATCAATTTGTTTTGTTCTCTCACGAAACATTTGATCTTTTGTAAGGAAGATGGCACTCTGACTGTCACAAAATACTGTACTGATTTGAAGGTCTTAATTGAGTTCACTAAATAGTCCCTTCAACCAAATAGCTTCTTTACAAGCCTCAGTAATCGCCATATACTCAGCTTCAGTGGTAGACAAAGCGACTGTAGTTTGTAAAGTGGCTTTCCAACTGATTGCACAACCTTCAATTGTAAAGACATAACCTGTGAGAGATCTTCTTCTATCAAGGTCTCCAACAAAATCAGCATCAACATACCCAATGACTCCATCTCTAGTTCTTCCAAACTGTAAGCAAACATCAGTAGTACCTCGTAAGTATCTTAAAATCCACTGAACTGCTTTCCAGTGTTCTTTACCGGGATTCACCATGTATCTGCTACCTGCACTGACTGCATATGATAAATCTGGACGTGAACAAACCATAGCATACATGAGAGATCCCACTGCACTAGAGTATGGAACGTGTGACATGTACTCAACCTCATCATCTGTTTGTGGAGACAAAGCTGATGAAAGTCTAAAATGAGCTGCTAAAGGAGTACTAACAGGCTTAGCACTCTGCATATTGAACCTGCAAAGAACTTTCTCAATGTACCCTTTTTCTATCTCTAAGAATTTCCATACCAAGTATCTTCTTTACTGGTCCCAAATCTTTCATCTCAAATTCTTCACTTAGTTGGGCTTTGACTTTTCTTATCTCTCCTTTATCTTTTACTGCTATCAACATGTCATCAACATAAAGGAGTAGATATACAAAAGAACCATCATTGTTTTTCTTATAGTAAACACAACTGTCAAAGCTACTTCTTTTGAAATAATGAGAAGTCATAAAGGAATCAAACCTCTTGTACCACTGTCTTGGTGACTGTTTCAAACCGTAAAAAGACTTTTTCAGCAAGCAAACATAGTCCTCCTTTTCTGAGACTGTAAAACCCTCTGGTTGTTGCATGTAAATATCCTTCTCAAGTTCTCCATGCAAAAATGTAGTTTTAACATCTAACTGCTCAAGCTCCAAATCATGCATGGCCACAATACCAAGCAAAGCTCGAATCGAACTATGCTTCACAACTGGGGAGAACACATCTGTGAAGTCCACTCCTGAAATTTGACTGTAACCCTTTGCAACAAGCCTTGCTTTATATCTGGGTTCTTCAACTCCTGGAGTCCCTTCTTTCCTTTTATACACCCATTTACAACGAACAACCTTTTTTACCTTTTGGAAGTTTTACAAGATCCCATGTTTTGTTTTTGTGGAGTGATTCCATCTCCTCTTGCATAGCAAACATCCACTTTTCTGAGTCTTCACAACTAACTGCCTCAGAATAATTAGATGGCTCTTGATTTGCATCTATATCTTCAGTCACATTTAAAGCATAAGCAACTAGATCAGCCTCAGCATACTTCTTTGGAGGTTTAATTTCTCTTCTAGTTCTGTTTTTGGCGATAGAGTATTGTGGTGAAGAAGCAACTTTATTCTCAATTTTTGTACTGGCTTTAGGAGTCGACTCTGTATTAATCTGATGCTCCACCTGCTTTTGATTTTCTTTATTGGAAGAATCTTTAAGAGATAAGTTAGGTAGCATAGCAGTTTCATCAAAAACAACATCTCTGCTAATCACAACTTTTCTGTCTTCAGGACACCATAACTTATACCCTTTAACACCAGTTTTATAACCAAGAAAAATACATTTAATGGATCTTGGTTCCAATTTTCCATTATCAATATGAGCATAAGCAGGACACCCAAAAATCTTTAAATCAGAATAATCAGCAGGGTTACCAAACCATACCTCTTGTGGAGTCTTTTTCTCAATGGCAATGGATGGAGATCGGTTGATCAAAAAACATGCAGTAGAGGCTACTTCGGCCCAAAATGACTTTGGTAAGTTGAAGTTTGACAACATATATCGAACCTTCTCCATTATTATTCTATTCATTCGTTCTGCAACGCTATTTTGCTGTGGAGTATAACGAATTGTCAAGTGCCTCACAATCCCTTCTGACTTGTATAGTTTATTAAACTCATCAGAACAGAACTCTAAGCCATTGTCTGTGTGGAGGTGTTTTATTTATTTTCCTGTCTGTTTTTCAATCATAGTTTTCCAAGACTTAAATGCGGAAAACACATCGCTTTTCTGCTTCAAGAAGAATGCCCAAACTTTTCTAGAAAAATCATCAATAAAAGTTAACATATAATTAGCTCCACCTCTCGAAGGCACTCTGGATGGCCCCCACAAATCAGAATGAATATACTCCAACGTTCCCTTCGTGTTATGGATTCCTCTAGTGAATCGAACTTTTTTTTGCTTCCCAAAAACGTAATGCTTACAGAACTTCAGTTTGCAAATTCCTTGCCCATCAAGAAGTCCTCTTTTGCTTAATTCTGCCATACCATTCTCACTCATATGCCCTAGGCACATATGCCCTAGGCACATATGCCAAAGTTTAGTAATATCATCATCTGATAGGGAAGAGGAGGCGACAGCTGCATTACCAGTAACAGTAGAACCTTACAGAACATATAACTTGGCAGTCTTTCTTTGCCCTTTCATCAGAACGAGGGAACCTTTAGAAATCTTCAAAACCCCACTTTCAGCTGTGTATTTGTACCCTTTTAAATCAAGAGTACTTAATGCAATTAAATTTCTCTTCAATTCTGGAACATGTCGTATGTCACTAAGTGTTCTGACAACTCCATCAAACATCTTAACTTTAATCGTTCCAACACCTACGATTTTACACGAAGCATTATTTCCCATCAAAACAACACCTTCAGGCACTGTCTCGTAATTTGTAAACCAATCTCTATTGGGACTCATGTGGAAGGTGCAGCCCGAATCAAGGATCCACTCATCGCTTACTTTAGAATTGATAACTGAAACGACTAAAAGTTCACCATCACTATAGTCTTCTACAACATCAGCTTTACCAGAATTTTCTGATTGTTTTCCCTTTTGATTCGCAGCCTCCCTTTTGATCTTATTCTGTAGCTTATAGCACTCAGATTTAATGTGCCCTTTCTTCTTACAGAAGTTACAAGTTTTACCTCTGTTTGAAGACTTTGATCTACCCTTAGATTTACCGCGAGGATTTCATTCTTGTGTCCTTCCATGATCATCATCAACATTCCGATCTTGTCTCCCACGAACAATGAGACCCTCCCCTTGAGAGTCGGTTTTAGCCACAAGATGCTTCATCTTATCATACGAGGTTAAAGAATTATAAACCTCATCGACTGTGAGAGACTCACGGCTATATAAAATTGTATCTCTAAACGTTGAATAAGACAGGGGCAACGAACAAAGTAGAATCAACCCTAGATCTTCCTTATCATACTGAACCTCCATGGCCTCCAAGTTTGAGAGAATTTCTTTAAACACTGTTAAGTGTTCGTGCACAGATGCACCTTCCTCCAAACGATGAGCATAAAGACGTTGCTTCATATGCAGCTTGCTGGTTAGAGTTTTCGACATGCATATTTGTTCCAGCTTTTTCCATAGTCCAGCGGTGGTCTTCTCCTTCATCACATCTTACAAAATTTCGTTAGACAAATGCAGATGTAACTGTGTTAATGCCTTTCGATCCTTACGCTTCTTCTCTTCATCTGTTAATGTTGAAGGCATCTTATCTATCCCTAACAGGGCGTCCTCTAGATCCATCTGCGCAAGAACTGCTTGCATCTTAATCTGCCACAATGCAAATCTGGTGTTGTGATCCAACAGCGAAATTTCATACTTCAAAGACGCCATTAACGTGATCGAGATGAAAAAACCTGGCTCTGATACCAATTTGTGAAAAATATAATGTCGGTAATGACAACATATCTCAAACAAATAAATAAAAATAAAATAAAAATAAAGAACACACAGTTTTACGTGGAAACCTTTTCCGGAAAAAAACCACGAGCAGAGGAGAAGAAAATTCACTATGTCAAAAATTCGAATCACTACAAGATGAATAGACTATGTCTATTTATAGGCTTGTAAAGCCATATTCTATTAGGATTGAAACACTTTATCCTAATCAATATAAAATAGATGGAGTTTAATAAGGTTTAAAAAACCTTATTCTAAAATAAAATAAAAGAAGTCTAGTTCTATTTGGATATTACTTTTATTTTATTTTCCATCTTATTTTATTTAAATAAGAATTTGGGTCACTTAATTCTAACAAATATTAGTTTCGTTAGCAATATTGTTGTTGCAACAATTTGAAAAATGTAAGTGTTCAAATACACTTAAAAATATAATATTTTTTATTCCAAATATATCTTACTTGAGTTGTGATAAAATTAATTGTCAACGTGTTATAATATTCTATTGATGTTGATGCTAAAACTTTTGTTATGTTGATGGAACTTGTCTTTTTCCATCTACAACAAATATTTATTATTTTCCTTCTAAATTATATAATTCCATTCATTGATTGAATAACGAATTTACCTTTTAAAAAATATATAAAATATATTTTAATTTTAAAGAACTTGGGGTCATGTGCGGTTTAATAATTGCATAAAAAAAATCGTAATTGATAAGTTTTAATTAGTTTTTTTAATTGATTTCAAGTTGGAGAGAGGTAGGTTTTGTTTTGAAGATGGTTAGGATCAAGTTTAAGGAAAACCTGTCCTCTCGTGTAAGTGTAATGATAAAAAAGGTTAATATGTAATTTGTACTTAGAATTTATCCAAAAATATTTAGTTGGTACTCGAATTTGTATTATGTCATAGATTGATATTTCTTCATTAATACCATTAGTGTATATTGACATGGCACTGATAAACAATCTGTTTGTGACACGTGACAACATTTTAATATATCACATGATAGATATAAATTTCAAGAATAAAAAAAAAACTTTAAAAATATATAAATTAATAAAAAAGTATAAATTTTTATCACATCAAGAATGAATTTAGACAAAAATTTATACTCTTTTTTTATTAATTTTTAATTTTTTAAATTTATGCTCGTCACATGACATGCCAAGAAGCTATCATATGTCACCATTAGATTGGCCATTAGTGTCACGTTAACGTAAACTAATGTTGTTAGTGCGAAAATACCAACTTGGGTGGCGAAATACAAATTCAAGTACCAACTAAGTATAAAAAATAATTAAGTATCAACTAAATACTTTTGGACAAATTTAAAAGACAAACTACATATTAATCTTTATAAAAAAAAATACCTTGTATATATAACATATAATTTTAGTTAGGGTTTTGTGTTATGATGTATGAAAAACTCGCAAGAAAATATTATATAGTATAATATTTTAGATTTTACTGCCTAAAGACTGTTTATTATATTGTAATATTGATATATTTTGATAAAAAGTTAACATATGTATGGAGGTATTTAAATTTAGTAATTCATTGATATTTAAAATATTTTTGGACTAAATTGATATATAAATTTAAAAATCGTAAGTTAACTTGGTATTTTTATCAAGTACTTGACTAATAGTGAATTTGGATGGACGGTGCATTTACCTATAGTTAGTATAAAAATAGCGGTAGCGGTGAAATTAAATATTGTAGCGTGAGACAAAAAAAAAGCTAAACGCATCGCACATTTAGACCACCCTAACATTGTTAAAATACATTGACATGATGTGACATTGATAACCAATAGTATGTTAATACATGACAACTTCATTTTTTGATATGTGACAAAAAGTTTCTATTAAATATTAAAATTTTTTTATTTTTACTACGTGTCTAAAATATAATATTGCCACGTATTATCATAATATTGGTTATTAGTGTCACATCAACTTATTTTAACAATGTTAGTCCAGTACTTAAAAAAGTATAAATTAACTTATAGTTTGTAATTTTAAATATCAGTTAAGTTTTAAAAATTTAAAATACAAAATAAATATAAATTGTGAAGTTTAAAAACTTCCGTGTATTAATCTTTTGATAAAATATAAAAAATAAAAATTAAGGAATGAAATTGAAAAGGGTATAATATAGCATTTAATTTTGGGGTGAGGATAAAATTGAATTGAGGTCGGAATTGTGTGAATTTCAAAGTATGATATTGCTGTATGGAGTCGAGGTGGGAAAGACAAAACAGCCGCCTCATTCTCCTATCTAATTTTATTTTTATATTTGTTTATAAATATCTTGGAGGGCTTTAGTATATGCCTTACAGATTTTGGTACGTGTCTTAGAAATTAGTAAGGATTGATTTAGATACTTTCACACCAAATTTATGTGAAATAGGAAAATAATTGAAATATATTTATTTTTTATTAAAGAAATTTATTAAAAAAATCATTATATTTCACCGAATAATAATTATTTAAACAAAAAAATTACATTTCTTTTTTAAAAATAGTAGATAAACCTTTTTCATTTTTACAATAATTAAGGAATTGTTTTTTTTTTTTTGTATAAGAATACGTGGAATTCAGCTAATTTTTTTAGAAAAAAAGAAACTTCACTATCAAATAACATTTTATAGATTATTCTTTTCTTAAAATCACTATTCCACCAACAACTACAAGCTTGTTAATATCAAACAAATATCTCTCTCTTAATTTGATAATATTTTGGTTTCAATAAAAATAAAGAAAAAAATAATTAATACTATATTAATGGTAGAATTTTTAAATTCTGAATTATATTTATATTTAAATGTTTATTAAAAACAAAAATATAGATTAGTCTTTAAACCCATCTCACAAAATCTAAAGAAAAGTTACTAACGAAATAAAAAAATTTAAATTCTATACTGAAGGGAAAAGGAAAACACAAAGAAACGAGAAATAAAACAAAATAAGGAAAGGCAAATAAATCCAATCTACAAATTCAGATATGAAGAGGGATAGGCATTGGGTGTTGGGGGTTAACGGTAGAAATTGCCTTGGCATATATCAACTTTTTTCAAAAAAAGAACGCGTCTTGTTCACCTTAAAATTCAGAAATCTCACAACACGCTGCGTCGATGATTACAAGAGCCAGCGTGTGGATAATACAAGTACAAAAATACCCCCTTTGAAAAGCCTTTTATGTCGATTTTTAAATTAAAATTTTCAAGTCTTCACATTTATAAGAAATATATATATATATATATATATATATTATAATGTACAAAACGTACAACTATATTGTCAGCCAGAGGGGGCCGACATAATGAAAAATAATAAATTTAAAAATAAAAATTAATTAAAGAAAAATAATTTAATAAATAAAAATAAACTAGAAATAAATCTTAAAATTTATTTGAATTGCACTCTTCGATCCTTGACCTCACTAAAATCATCAATTATTTCGTTTACATCAAATTTTTCTGCAATTTCTTTCTCAATGTACACGACCAAAGAACTTCTTAAAAAATCATCTTTCATCTTGCTACGAAGTCGAGTCTTCACAATCTTCATAGCAGAAAAAGCACGTTCTGAGGATGCTGTTGAAATTGGAAGAGTCAATATAAGACGAATCAATCTGTCAACGAGTGGGTACATGACTGACTTTCCACTTTCAACTAAGCTTCTGCAAAGTTCAGAAAGTGTTGATATTTTTCTCAAATCAGGATGCTTACATACATCAAGTTCATAATGCTTCAACTCATATGGGAGACGTTCTTTCTCTTGTTGAGAAAAATCTTCTGGATAGAATTTGTTTGTAAGAATGCAAATTTTATCAATATAAAAAAACTTGAAAAACTCCTTAGGATCTAAAGCTGTAGTAAGGGTGAGAAGCTCGACAACATTTTCGTTAAACCTGCTCTTTAATTCTTGCCACTGAGTATCTATTGTAGCAAAAAATATATCCACTCAATAATGATGCTCCACTGTAACATCTTCCTTCTTGTTGCGACTACGACCCACAATGTATTGAGCATTCATATCTGGAAAATCCAACTCCCAAGTTTCACAAAAAGATATCACATTTTTCAACAATTCATTCCATCCATCATCTCTCAACTTTTGAATTAAATCTTTCGTTGTCAAAACTAAACTCATGGCATTTAATATATCTTGAGAACGACGTTGCAGAGCTTGACAAAGGTTATCAGTAATCCTTAAAACTTCCTTCATAATAAGCAAAATAAAAATAAACTCAAAAGAGCATCTCCTCGTTGAAAATAGTTTGAAGCGGTATTTTATAGATTTTCAAGAATTGTGCTAGTAGCATTGTACATCTTCAGTAAACTAGTAACTGAATTTAAATAGGAACTCCATCGAGTCTCACCAGGACGTTGTAAAGTTCCAATCTTATTCATTCCTATTCCAGTTGCTAACTCATTGATGGATACCAAACGAGTTATTTCAGCTGCTTGGGCTTTTTGTAATTCATCGTGTCGTTTGGAAGAAGACGAAGCAATATTAACAATATCAGACAAGTCTTTAAAGAATTGATGCACTTCAACCACTTCTCTAGCTGCTGCAACCAATGCTAACTGAAGACGATGAGCAAAACAGTGAACATAATAAGCATATCGACAATCATTCAAAATCAAAGCTTGCAAGCCATTAAATTCCCCACACATATTGCTTGCTCCATCATAGCCTTGACCTCGGATATTTTGTATGTCAAAACTGTGTTGCAAGAGAACATTAAAAATCACATTATTCAAAGTCAATGATGCAATATCTTTAACATGGACTATATCAAAAAACTGTTCTTTTACCTGTCATTATTTATCAACAAATCTCAAAATAATTGCCATTTGCTATTTTTTCTCGTCTCTCGCTTCATCCACAATAATGCTGAACTTTCTGTCGCCAATTTCTTCACGAATTACATTATGAACTCTACTGGTATAAATTTGCAATATCTCTTTTTGTATTATTGAAGAAGTATAACTAGCATTTTGTGGAGCACTTTTCAAAACATCTTCAACTTTCTCATCATACGGTGCTAATAGTGATAATAATTCAAGAAAGTTCCCACAATTTTTTGATCCCGAGCTTTCATCATGACCTCAAAAGCACACCCTTGAAATGACAACCATCGAACAACATCTATACTAGTTTTCAGACGTAGACAATTAGCTGAAATTTGTTGTGTAGTTTGTCTATCAAGTGATACTTTAATATGTTGAGCTTGATTCATTAAATCTACATAAGTTCGTTGTGCATTGTTAAGCAGTGAATTCGGATCTTTTCCTATATGTGTCAAAAAAGCACAATTGCATCCATCGTGTACCTTTTTCCAATTATTAAATCCATTATGAGTAAATGCAATTGATCTAAAACGACTACTTGGATTGCTATCAAAAAGAAAACAAGGCAAACAAAATACTGCATCTTTAGAAGGTCAATATTCTAACCAGGAAAATTGTTTAAACCATGATGGTTGAAAATAATGAGGATGCTTTTTTGAATTGGAAGCAGGATATTCTGAAAGAATAGGTTGATATGGCCCAACCTTAATATAAGCTCTTCGAATTTCATCACGCATATATAATAGCCCATTTTTGCCCGGGCCTATGCCAGAAATAAAAAAACCAAATATAAATAAAAACCCCAAAACAAAATAAACTAAAATAAATGTCTAGTCCATTTACATATCCCAAACTTCCCAGGCCAAAGCCAATTACAACACTAAGCCCAATACCCTACTAATCCAACCCAAATCTTAACCCAATTATACCCAGGCCCGATAGGCCCATTTCTTTTAACATTTTCAGCAACCCATAAACCAAACCCTAGATCCCAAGCCCTCGGCAGCCGCAGCCTTCAGCACGAACTGCCATCATCGCCGAATATCTTGCCGTCATCAGCGCCCTCGTCCCCGCCGTGATTCTCGCATGTCCTCTTGCAAAAGGAAAGAAAAAGCATCAAACATAGCAGTCTAGAATCTATGTATTTATGGGATTTCGATTTACTTTGGGTTATAAAACCCTAAAGCAATCTGTAAAAGGGGAGGGGTTTTTGGTATTAACATATACAGAAATAAATAAAAAATAGTGAGCACTACTTACTCAAAAATCTGAAAAAAACAATCAAAATTAATTTTTTAAGGTGATTTTCGTTCCTTTTTTACTTCTAAGCACGCATTTTTCACAAAAAAAAGAAAAGAAAAGAGGGCAAGGATATTGTTCACCTTGAAACCGAGGTCAAATTGTGGGGATTAAACCTACGGGTTCGCCGGAGAAGCCATAGGCGCGGTTAGGGTGACGAGGAGCTTTCGTTTTGGTTTAGGGGTATATTCGGGCATTATACCTCAGAACTGTGGGCTGAATAGGCCGCTCTGCTTGACATTGGCCACCGTTAGTGGTGAAAGTTGGCGACGGTGCCCCAGGCTTGGTGTTCAAAGCCCTAGCAGAGAAAAGAGGCAGGGTTAGAAGAGTTTTTGTTTTAAAAGAGCAGCAAAAATAAATTTTTTTTATGAAATTGGTTATTATACAGGAATGAAACGGTGCCGTTTCGCACCAGGGTTGTTAGCGTCAAAACGACGCCGTTTAAGGTGACCCGTGCGCGACCCGACCCGATATCCATAGGGTCCGCGTGTTTTTCATAAAAGGGGATATTTACGCATTTGATCCCTGCACCTTTTCTTGTTTTATAAAAATTCGTTTTATTTCCCTTCTTAATTCGCGCCTAGGAATTTCGCACCAGTCTCAGTTTGGTCCATAAACGATGCATTTTGAAGGAGGAGGGATTAATTTCCACTTTCGTCCCTTATTTCACTTGCGGGTCTCAATTGGGCCCAATCATTTTTGTTTTTATCTGATTTTTACCCACGATTTCATCTTTTGTTCTGATTTTATCCCTAATTCATTTTATTATTATTTATTTATTTTTTTTATATAGTTTATTAAATCGTTTTATTATTAAGTCATCTTATTATATATATTTTTTGAAAGATGAGTATATATCATAAGGTTTGCATGGAATATGAGTATATATCGAATTAGGCATAAAAGAATAGAGAGATAAGTGGGGCTGAGCAAGAAATATTTTAACATTGTTATACTTGTTGGATCAGGTGCCCCAAGTGTAATAATTTCATCTATGTACACTTATAATTTTTTGAACAGATTGGTTTAATAAAGTTATCCATGAATTACATTAATAGCATTTGTATATTGTCCTTAATGGTTTTTGCATGCAAAGAAAAATAGAAGAAAATATTAGCTCACTGGTTATCTAATGTTTAACTAATACTAAGTGGTATTACGTTGTCAGATCGTAATACGGAAAGACAACTTGTATTAGTAGATGAACCTAAACATGTCATTAGTCTAATTAGAAATGAGCAAACCGATTGAAAGACTAATAAACCATCTATTAGGTCTAAATTAAAGAGATGCTTTGTCTCGGGCATTGGAGCGAATGACTCCTAGAATATAAAGACATAAATGTAACTGACTGAATTGATAGTATATCGATAGGACCTAAGTAGAATACATCCTAAATTTGTTTATGTATTTATTCATTTGTGATGTTCATAGTGTGGCATACCTTAATCCTGAGTGGATTATGGACTATGTATGCGTGACTCGTATACTTTGATGTAAGTAAAAACCTAAGTTCAAATAGAAAAGAAACCGAAAGTTGGTGCGTTGGATATATGACTTTTGTAATATGCAGCATCATTCACAATAGTGGAATTCATAGTCCAAGAAAT
This sequence comes from Gossypium stocksii, assembly GCA_020496765.1. NCBI lineage: Eukaryota > Viridiplantae > Streptophyta > Magnoliopsida > Malvales > Malvaceae > Gossypium > Gossypium stocksii. The sequence continues at coordinate 96,393,312 of CM035632.1, read as the reverse complement.
GGGTAAATGATTCCTCTTTTTAGCATTACATGATAGATAAAAAGTAACGTGGCCACAGGTCGTTTGTCTTTATTATAAATGACATAAATACTATTTGATAGTAATTGACTTTTCATGAAGGAAGATATGATGGTTACCATGAGATAAAATAAGATCATAATGGGAGAACGAATTTATCCTAAAAAGATTAAGGATATCTTATAGGGTGACACACTTATGACAAGGTCATTGAACGAGTAGTGATCGAGTAACTTTCGTAATGATATGTAATTAGGGAGAGCTCAGTGACGATACTATAGTCGAATGATTTCGTGACTAAATAGGTTAAAAGTTAAAACTTAATTATAAATCATTTGAACCCCAATTACATATATTCAATCAGTCCATCTGCTAGCTTGTTGAAACCATAAATGAATTACATATAAAATCAAATAAACAAAAATGGATAGAATTTGATAAAGTTAGAGAAACGTGTTACATTCAAAAATTAATGTGGTTTCTTACTAAGTATGAAAATGATCTGAAAATTAATTTAAGTTTTTTGAATTATTATTTAATTAAACAATTTAAGTTCGAAAATGGAATTAAATTAAGTGGTCATTATGAATCCGTTGAATATAGAAATTAAATATATTTTCTCATAGATTCTTTTATGGTAAAGTTGCCACAACTTTGATGAAATTATAATTGGGTTGAAATCATTTATTGGAAAATTAATTTATTTAAATTAATTTAATAAATAATATTTATTTTGGAAAATAGAAAAACATGTACTGGGTTGGATTAAATTATAAAATGATGGATTAAAAGTCCAAGAAGCACATATAATTGGACCCAATAAATGAGAGGCGCAATAGTACCCCTTCTCTCCTAATAGAATTAGGGAAGTAGTTTTTCTATTAGATAAGTATTATTTGTATTTTACTAATTCAACCAAGATTATTCTATCTCTCCTTATAAATAGATGACACTGGTAAGGTTAAAATCGTAAGTTTTCAGTACTGTTATTCTGCCTAAAAATAGGGAGAATTTGTAAAATCCCAAACCTGGCCTAGACGTTATGGCCGAATCTGGAAATGTTACGTAAATATTTATAAATCTGGCTTTCTCTTTAAAAAAAAGTCGTGAACCTTTGCCATTTAAAAACCCATTTTATTTTAAAACATTTGTCATACTTAAAAGTTAAAACCGTTAATTGTTTACAATTTCTAAATACATCGAATAATTTGCAACGAAAGTTCTTAAGATGTTATATTTTGGAAAAAAATCAAGTTTGTTTTCTTAAAAACAGTTGACCGGAGAAACATAGCTCTTTTTCAAATAACCATCTTATCAAATGCCATGCCAAAACTCAAAATAAAAGTCCAAATCCAAAAATAATCTCAAATGTCTAGAGAGTCCAAAAAATTACAAAACACTTAAACCAGAAATTTTATTTAAGTTTAATCAGTTTACGAAGGAATGAGCACTACCGAGCTTCCGTTGCATCGACCAGCCTAAGTTTGAGGGTTACCTGAAATTATCTGTAACACCTCTAACCCGTATCTTTCGCCAGACTAGGGTTACGAGCCATTACTGATCGAAACACAACTTTAACCAATCATTTCACAATTCAATATTAATCCATCTTCGAATAACATTCAATCACATACAGAATGTCCCTTATATAGGTCTACGAGACCTTAAAACATGCTTAGAAGTGGTTCGGGACTAAACTGATCACATACAAATATTTATTATACTTGGAAAATTTTCTAATTTACAGACAACACATGCCCGTGTAAATAGGTCGTGTGCCTCACATGGCCACCAGAGATGCCTGTGTCACAGGCCGTGTGGAAATAGGGCATACATACTGACTTGGTCACTCAGCCAGTCACACGCCCATGTATCCTGCCTGTCTGCTTATTCGAAATGGCCTCACACGCTCGTGTCCAGGCCGTGTGCTTGGTCGTGCCAAACCTGTAGGGTATACTGACTTGTGCCACACGGCCAGTCACACGCCTGTGTGTGAAGCCGTGTGGAGCACCCAAGCTCAATTCGAATTGAACCATTGAAGGACACGGCTGAGACATACGCCCGTGTCTCTGCCCGTGTGGACAAAAATAGGCCATTTACAAGGCCAATCTTTCCACTAAGAGTTTACCCTACAAGTTCAAATAAAACACCAATTCATACACAAATGACAGTCAAAACATATCTAAAATATGCACATTTCATATCTTAAATACATCAAACATTTCAATGCAAAATTACTAAACCAAAACATACTAAATCCACACATATCTTAATCCACAAATTACCTTATTTCAACCATGCATTTTATCAACAACTCAACAACCAATTCCCACTTTAAAACATACCAATCCACACTCAATAGGTAACTAATTAAGAGCCATTTCATGTACAATTCATGTTATATCATTCCATTTACTTCTCCTATTCATTTCATCACCAATTGCTTAACTAATCTATACCAAAATCACATGTTTCATTATCCATATTGTACATACATCAACCGCCTCATACTCAAGCTACCATATGCCTTTTTTCAGGCATAAACATACCATTTGCCAACTAGCTAATTTAAGAATCACAAGCTACATATCAAACATAACATAAATTCATATACATCACTTATCAAATACCACAATCTCAAAATAAGCCAACTTAAATGGCCAAATATGCACCATCATTTATTTCAATTATAAGCCAAATCTCATGGCTATTTTCATAACTAAAATGCAACATATAGCCCATACATGCCATATACCCTTTTTATACAATTTCAAAATGTACCGAATAGATGTCTGATAGTGCGATGATGTTCCCGATGATCCTCGAGTCCGAGCTAGCTCCAATTCACTATAAAACATGGAAAGGAAAAACACAGTAAGCTTCAAAGCTTAGTAAGCTCGTATGTAATAAACTTAACTCAACAAATAAAAATAATTCAATCAATAAGTATCATACATTCATAGTAAAACACTTATAATTACTCAAACCTTTCCATGTATTACTCAACACTTAGCTTAGTATATCATATAACATTACTCAACCCTTTTTAATGTTCATACTATGATTCCAAATGAATTCATCAAAGCTCTTCTATTTGACAACCACATAGGTTTCGTACATACCTGTACTTTCTCGTATTTAACTTATTTTTTCATATCTTTGACATATCTGTTAATTCAATCGATCATCTTTGGATACTTAGAGAACCCGCACACTTAGTGCTAAGCAAGTAGCCAATACTTTACCACTCTCGCACACTTAGTGCCACGGTACATTCACATATTCAGAACTAATACATTCTCTCACACCAAGTGCAAATATGCAAGCACACAACCGAATCTAACTCATTCTCGCACACCAAAGCTACCTCAATTTCGCATACTAAATGCTCATAACTAGTCGAAACATCGTTGAATATAACCATAGTCACATTTACACCATTTAGGCAATATCAATCATTTAAAACATTTTTATAACATTGATATTTACATACAAACTTATCTCATATGCAAAAACGGCTAAACTGATCAATTAGTCGAGAACTTTGTTTTTCCCTCGATCAAGATCCGAGTTTCATTTTTCTTGATCTATATGTAAACAAAATTAACTTGTTTATTCACTCATTCATTCAGTTTAATCCAAACCACACATTAGGGCTATTTTACACATTTGCCCCTAAACTTTTATATTTTTACAATTTAGTCCTTAACTCATAAAACCACAAATTACACAATTTCTTTCTAAACCCATGCTTGCCGATTTATTATAAGATCCCTAGCAGCCCATTATTTTTATTTATTTCACATTTCGACCGCTCAATTACAAATTTCACAATTTAATCCCTAAATTACATTTTCATTAAAAATCACTTTACAAAACATAAAAATCTATCAACAATTACTCATTTTTCATCATCAAACATTCAAAATCTTAAGCATTCATTAATGGAAACTTTCAGAACCTTAAGCAGTTTTGCAAAATAGTCCTTGGGCTAGCTAGTACTCGATGCAACGATCACAAAAACATAGAATTCATTAAAAACCAAGCTAAAATCACATACCTATTGAGCTTATAATGTGTCGAACCCTAAATGGCTTCCATGGCTATTTTCTTTTCTCATTTTTGGTGGCAGGGATGAACTAAAAAGATGATATAATTGTTTCTTTTATTTATTTTAACGTAATTAGCCTAATTACCTTTATACCCTTTAATATAAAACATGAAATCTATTTAATTCATGCCCATAATGGTCCACTCAAGCTATTAATGGTATAATAACATCATAAAGACCTCTCATTTAATAAACCATAGCAATTAGCACTTTAAACAAATAGAATACAACTTATGCATTTTATGCGATTTAGTCCTTTTCTCAAATTAAGCACACAAATGCTAAAATTACTTCACGAAACTTTCACACATATAAATTCGCATGCTGTAAACACTAAAATTAATATTAAAATAACTTTTTGACATCAAATTTGTGGTTTTGAAACTACTGTTCCGGTTTAGCTAAAACCGGGCTATCACATTCTTAGACAAACAGAGATTGAGTTTTTATAACTCAATGTATAACTCGAAAGAAAACAAAGTTTCAGACTTAATCACATGGCAGAAGAAATACAAACATACACCTTATAGAGAATCATATCAGAGTAGTACAAAATGCAGATATATATTTAATCCTACCTCCATCTTCTACACACCATCTGTGATCATCCCAACACACCATGTGGGGTATAAAGCACCCACCCAACAGTGCTACCAATATAATGGCGAGATATCACCTCACACAGAACACTTTCTCCAAATAATATATGTCCCACCCCATAATCAGTCATAAACATAAATAACAGAAATATCAAATACCAGAATTCACTTATCATACATGCTCGTTTAACAAATGTAGAACATACTTTATACATAATAGATCATACATATCTCACCACAATACATGAATTTAAACGCTAATTACGTCAAGTCTTATACTAGCAGATTATCAAAATTCTTAATTTATTGCTTACATAACCACATACCAACCCCACGAAAGGCCTACAGGCAATTGGGACAACATGTACGGCCCTAGGAAAATTTTTTGAATTTTAGGCCCACACGCCCGTATGGCTCACACACGGCCAGTCACACGGTCGTGTGTCGCACACGACTACCACACGACCGTGTGGCGTCGACAGGCCCCAAATTTGGCTTTTGCCATTCATTGTTTTTCGAGTTTCTCGTTACACACCTGGTTCAATTGTGATGTGAATGCAACCTCGAGATAGCGAATACCTGAAAACAAAAATTAATCCTCGAAATTTAGCCACAAATTCCCCAATTTTACCAAACAACTTACTTGACCACAATGCACAAACACACAATTCCAACACCAAAATTAAACTCCCTAACGATCGAACACTTACCCAACGTCCACAACAGTTTCTAATGCAATTGAGTCGCTGGAGGACAATCTCGAGCCTCTTGGTTTTCCCCTATTCGAGCATAAAAAGAACACAATCAACAATCTTCCTATTACAAAGAGTAAAGAAAACCCTAACTACTTATCTACTATCCAACAGTAACCTCTTTACTCACCCTAAGTACGTACCGAAATGAACAACAACAATAAATTTAAAAACAATAGAGTTGCGAATAAAAGAGTATCGATAAATTGAAAGAATTACAATCAAGATTAAACTTGAATTTGCTTGAAAAAAATAAAACAAATGGAAATAAAGATTGATAGACCCCAAACAATGAAAAGAAAATAAGTAAAATGAAGGAAAAATTAAAAAAAATGGAAGCAAATTGATTTTGGGAAAACAAAATTAAGTAAAAAGAAGTAAAAATAAAATAAAATTAACTAACACAATATCCCCCAACCTCTATAATTAAGCTATTAATTTAAATTTAAACCAACTCAACTACCCACTAACCCCCAAACCCCATCCATATCCAACACACTTCCAAAAGTTAAATTTTAACTCAACTTCCTCTATTGACTAGCACGAAACGAAAATACCCAAAATGCTCTCTCATGAACTCGAACTAGCGACTCCAACCTCCACACTGAAGCAACCACCCACTAGAACAGATCACCTTACTTGATACAATTTAACAAAACAAAGTACATAAGCAAAAGAAAAATTAGGGTGTACAGAATTTATTTCTAAGTATAAATTCTATTTTTCAGAATAACAATTTTGTCAGTTTATATAGAGAGAGATTTACTTTCTTACTAAAAGTAAGAAAATTATTTCTGGTTCCATATTTTATTCGTGATTGTTTGAGCCTACATTGGAAGCAGCTCGTGGTACGAAAATAGTGGAGAAGGTCGTTTAGTTGAAAGCCAAGAACATCTAAGATCTCTCTTACACAAAGCAAAAGTACTTTTCTGGAAAACTTTATTGCTATAAATATCATAGTTCAACTCGATTTTCAAATTTTAATTTTTTGTTATAACAAAAAATCATTTTTAAACTGTATTTTTTCCAACAATACCTACACCTAGCAAGCTCATCCCATATCTATCAACCTTGTAGGTCAATGCCATTTATTATCTTCTTACCAGCTAATGACACTTATGAGACCAGGACCTCATCAGCTCAAGACCTTACGAGCCCATAATCTTGCAAGTAAGTGTAAGTGGGACATTAGCGCTCACAAGCTACTTGAATTTGACCTAAAAACTCAAAATCAACTTGATAATTTTCTAGTAGAGCTTGAGTTATCAATTAAGCAATTCAAGCTATCGTTCGAGTCAAGTTCAAGCTTAGTAATACTCATCTCGAATTGCTTGCAAGCCGTATCGAGTTTTACATTTTTAATATATTTTTATATTATTATATTATTGATTTGCCACAAATCGTAGTGACACATTAAGTACTTTTCGGCACTTAACGAGCTTGTTTTTAGTCATTTTAATATATTTTATTATATTTTCGCATTTATTAGTTTAGATTCAAAATATTGCAAAATAAGTGTTTTTACACATTATTTCGAGTTAGTTGACCTATTGGGCCAATACTAGCCTTAATGTAGTTTTAATGATTTAATTGAGTGTGTAGGATACTCACATTGAGGCCCAAAAGCATCAAGAACAATAGTCAGGCTTAACATAAGCTTCCGGTGTTTCAACAAAACCAAGCCAGTGTAGGATTTCATACTCGAAGTTGTATGTCACGACACAGGTGCGACTATGAGAAAAAAATTTAAGCGAGGATGTTTCTGTTTGCACAACTCATATTTTATGTGATCAATGCTTATAATTGACCTAATTAGGGTTGCTAAACTTTGTCTATAAATAATTAAGTTGAGGCACAGCTGAGGGCACTTTTTGCCAAGCCATTTTAGGGTTTTAGTTAGTAGTTTTAGATTTTTATTTAGTTTAGTTTATTTTCTTATTCTTTGACTTGGATTTGATTTGAATACAAGTCTTCATTATTAAGTATTTCAATATTTTTCTTTTATTTCTTATTTGCAACCGATGATATCTCAATCACTGCTAAAGGATTTCACAATTCTAAGCACGTCAAGTTCATCAAACAGACAATTTCTATCTATTTCTCTTTTACATTAATTTGTGTTATTGCATGATTAATTTAATTGCGGAAAAGATGGTTGTTAAGGCGATGAGTGGCTAGATCCTTAGGGAGATTAATGAGCGGATGTGTGAGAGATTAATGAAGGAATTAAAATTTTCCAATAGAGTTAGTTGGTAGAAATTCATGTGCATTTAAACCCTAGGATTGACGGCCCTAGGAAGTAATATAGGATAAACGAGATCGATAGATAAGTTTACTGAGTAAATCATGAATTTATCCCAGTCAAGAAAGTGAGGTTGAGAGATAAGTGTGTACTGGTTGATTAGCTAAGTAATAGAGGCCAAGAGGTAATATAGATTAATTAATAATTAATTCCCTAATAAAACACGAATTCTGAAGTTAATTGTAACCACTAAAGTGAGTTAATCTTCTGACTGTTAATTGAGAGATCTTCATTGTTAACTTTATTTTAAGTAAGTTTTTATTTTACAATCTCCATCTTTAATTTTAATTATCGTAATATGATTTTTGGTGATTACTATTTAGACCTGCTACTGTAGATAATATATTTAGATTTAATTTAATCTCCCTTGGATACGATCCTCAAAATACTTCCTTGTGTTTCATTGTAATACTAAACTATATTACAAGTTGACCTGTCGCTTGCAGATACACATTGATTTTATATATTTTATTTGTACAATTTTTACTCTAAATGTTCGCATGTTTGGAGGTGATAAATTATTAAATTACATTATTACCCTTAATATAGTATTAACTATAAACTTAATTATTAAGCTAAGCTTGAGCCTAAATACATTCTAACTTAATTATTAAGCTTGAACAAAAATATTAGCCCAAAAAATAGACTCGGGTAAAAAAAAATAAGGCCCACTTAGAAAATGGATTAGGCCTCGGGTAAACTTTTTTTGGCTTGAGCTCAGCCCGGCGTGACCCAAATTTGCAAAAAAAATTGTTGCTATTTTCCCAATGTTTGTTTGTTGTTTTTCTACTATTTTGTTGTCATTTCACTATTATATTACTACTATTTGTTGTTATTGTTTGGATATTGTATAACTCGTATTTATTATTAATTTTGCTACTATTTTAGAGGCATTTGTTTGTTAAGTTGCATATATCTTAGTATTATTTAAGTTGTGCAGCGAAAGCGTGGTGGGCTTATAACCCATAGGTCCTAAGATTGAAACCTAACTTTGATACCACGAAATGTAACACCATATACCCAGCCCAATCGCCAAGCCCAAATATCAAAATGACACACCACCGTCACACATCATAAGCATTACAAATGGTCTCGTTATTAAGCATACATCTTCCAATTTAGCTTTTGAATAATTACAAGTCACACATATTCTAGTCATCATTAAAATATGCTCAACATTAATCAAACGAGCTTAAAACGAGAATTAAACATGCTTTTAGACCACCAAACAAAAATTCACAACTATTCACGTAGGTATCGATACTAAAACTGGGGTATCGATAATTTTCTTATATGGTATTGATCTCACTTAGAAAATCGATACCAAAACAGTATTTTGTTTCTCGTTTAAAATCAAAACATGAGAAAATATCGATACATTTCAAAAAGTATCAGTTTAATTACCTCGAGTATTGATACTCATGGTATGTTACCAATACAAAATTACAATATTGACTTCCTACATAGCAAAATATCATGGAGGTATCGTTTTTCAAACCCAAATGTTGTTACCTCTACTCCAAACAACAAAAATACAACATATAAAAGCAATTAGTTCAACCTATCTTAAATCTAATCAACATGCAACTTTCACATCTTCAAACAATCATCAAAACGACCATAATAACAGTTCAAAACATCAAAAACATATCTGAGAAAAAAAAAATCAACAAATCAAGGTCCAAGCCTTTAAATCCTAAGAACAAATAAGCTATGAAAACATCCATACCATCAGGACAATATTTATGCAACAAACCTACCACATTATTCAATGTCCCTTGACCATACATACAGTTCATGACACTTCAACATATCAAATATTCAAACCAAAATATTAACAATGAAATAATTATAACATCCATCAAAAGTGCTAGAAAACTAAACCCATAAAATATCATGACATCCATAACATCATGACAATATTTATGCAACAAACCTACCACGTTATTCAACATCCATTGACCATACATACAGTTCATGGCACTTCAACATATCAAATATTCAAACAAAAATATTGTAACACCCTTAACCCTTATTCGTCGTCGAAATAGGGTTACGAAGCATTATTGGAGTTTACAAAATAATTACAAATAATTTATGTCATTTTCTATTCATATCCAAAACTATTCATACCGTCTTTTGATTGGACTATCGAGGCCCAATCTAAGTATTAGAAACAAGTCGGGACTAAATCGAAATCTAGGAGAATTTTTCGCAAAATTTCAAAAAAATTTCTTATATATAGGGTCACACGCCCGTGTGAGTAAGCCATGTGACTCACACAGCCAAGTGATATGCCCATGTCTCAGGCCGTGTGGCATATGAGGTAGGACACACACCCGAGTCACTAACCCATTTAATTCTCTAACTTGAAACTTAGTTATATGTAAAGGTCACACTGCCAAGCCACACGACCGTATGCTAGGCTGTGTGGTCAATTTAATTTTCAAAAATTAGGTGCAGGTTTTACAGGCCAAAACACACACCCGTGTTCTAGGCCGTATGTTTCATACGGCAAAGTCACACGTCTGTGTCTTTGCCCGCGTGCCCAATTCTGAGCATTCAGTTTTTCAATTTTAAGATGTAGGGGATATACGGCCAAACCACATACACATGTGCTAGGCCGTGTGTACACGATTAAGACACACACTCGTGTGTCTACCGATGTGGACAAAATAAAGCCATTTCCTAGCCTTATTTCTCACCCAAATTTGCCAACAACCTACACCGATATTTGCAATCTTATACCAATCAATTCAAGCATTATAACCAAGCCAACTCTATCATCTAGCATGATATATCATCACATGCATTCATTTTATAATCTTACTTTTTTTTAAACATACATGTTTAACATAACTTAATTAAACCATACTAAACACATATGAAATTACCATAATAAAACTTTATAATTTTACCAAATCAAACCATCACTAGCCATTCCAATGACTAGATTACAAACAACCATTTACAAATCAACAATTGGCCAAGTTAACCAATACATGCCATTATACCAAAATAAGTTTACTATTTATACCAAAACAAGTTGGTGGATAGTGTGATGATGCTTCGACTGATTTCTAACCTTTTATGAGCTTTCGAGAACTATAAAACAAAGAAAAGAAAACCTAGTAAGCATTCAATACTTAGTAAGTTCGTATAATAGGAATTAAACTTACCAAATTATATTCATTTAGACAAGCATAACAATAACATGCTTTCCAACAATTTGGCAAAATTTGCTTAATCACAAACACTCAAATAAGCAAGTTAGTCACATATTTCTCATGTACATCAATTAAATATGGATGAGCTCATCATATTACAAACTTTCAAGTATTTCAGAAGCACTTGAGATATAATTCTTTTAATCTCATAATTTCTTATGTTAGGAATTTATTCCGTTGACTATAGAAATATCGATGGATACTCAGGTAATATATGCGAGGTATACGAATTAGTAATTCGTCAATTCATGTTCTGAGGTACCCATTAGAGCACATAATCAGGAAGCACATTCTCGAGCCATATATTTCAGGATGCTCAAATGAGCCATTTAATAGGATGCTTATCCTGGCTAAATAGGAATGCTCATAAGAGCCATAAACAGGAAGTTCACAAAGAACTTTTTAACCAGGAAGCTCATGAAGAGCCTATCAAGGATGCTCATATAGAGCCACGTAAGAGAAGCTCCAGATAGCCATATATCAGGGAGTTCAAGCAAGCACTAACAGGATGCTCATATAGAGCTGTATTTGTGTCTACAACATATGTGAGATCATAACCAATTGCACAACATGACGCTCACAAAGAGTTGTGTTTGTGTCCGCAACATATGCATGATCACAACCGATCGATTCATGTAACAGGACGCTCACAAAGAGCTACAGTATTGCGCAACACATGTATAATCACTACTGATCAGGATACTTGAGAAGTCTTTTAACAGGATGCTCATCCGAGCTATAATATCCGCAACAAATGTAGGATTATAATCAATACGGGAAAATCACGTATCCATCGAATTTTAGTCTTCAAACGGAACTTATCATTTATCGAGCTATTTCGGGCTTATGATTATTTTCATTCATTAATTGTTTATAAAATTCTCACATATACAACATTTAATTCAAACATATAAATATACATGATTAGGTTGCACAAAATTACCTCGTCACTCGTTCATATATAAAAGTTTACTAATCTGACACCTTTTCTTTTCCTCAATCTAACTCTCTATTTCGGATCCAATTAAGCCAATAAAGTTTGTTTTCTCTTTCCTAGGGTTTCCATGAAATTTGGGGAAGAAGATGATATAAAATGATGATATTAAACCTTTATTTAATTTATCATCTTTTAATTATTCTCATTTCTAATATAGTCTTTATCCTTTTCTAATTTTCCATGGATGAATCACCAAAAATATCTACTAACTTTTCTTTAATGGTCTAATTACCATATAAGGACCTCAAGTTTTGAATTCCATAGCTATTTGGTCCTTTCAGTTTCTGGAATTCAACTTTTGCATTTTATGCAATTTGGTCTTTTCCATAATTAAACACGTAATCGGTAAAATTTTCTTAGCAGAATATTTATATGACATTCCTATCATAATGCAAACCATGCAATAATATTAAAATAAATTTTCTTTCCAGCTTAGATTTGTGGTCCCGAAAGCACTATTCCGATTTCACTGAAAATGGGCTATTACAACTCTCCTCTCCTTAAGAATTTTCGTCCTCAAAAATCTTACCAATAATAAGGTTCGAGTATTGCTTTCTCATTGTTTCTTTCGATTCTGAGGTAGCTTCTTTTATTCCATGTCATTGCCAAAGAACTATTTCTAGAGCTACCTTTTTATTTCTTAACTCTTTTGTTTTCCGTGCCAGAATTCTGATAGGTTCTTCGCTGTAAGTCATATCAGGCTGAATCTCAACTTCAGTCGGGAAAATAGTATGTGGAGGATTTGATCGATACTGTCATAATATGGACACATGAAAAACATTATGAATTCTATTAAGGTCTGAAGGTAATACCAACCTATAAGTAACAGGTCCAATTCTTTCAATAATCTCATATGGCCCGATGAACCGTGGGCTTAATTTTCGTTTACAGCCACACTAGAGAACTTTCTTCTAAGGTGATACTTTCAAAAATACCTTATCACCAACCTAAAATTCTATCTCTTTTCATTTAAGATCGGCATAAGACTTTTGGCGATCAGAGGCTGCTTTTAAACTTTCTCGAATTACTTTCACATTTTCTTCAATTTCACGGACTAAATCAACTCTGTGTATCTTTTTCTGAGTTCTGTCCAATATAATAGAGTTCTACATTTACGATTATACAGAGCCTCATACGGTGCCATTTTAATACTGGACTGATAACTATTATTATATGCAAATTCAATTAAAGGTAGATATTTTTCCCAATTACCTTCAAATTCTAGAATACAGCACCGAAACATATTTTCAAAAACCTGAATAACACATTTTGACTGACCATCGGTTTGAGGATGAAATGCGATACTAAAATGCAATTGAGTACCCAAAACTTCTTATAATTTACTTCAGAATCGAGATGTAAACCGAGGATCTCTGTTTGAAATAATAGAGACTGGTACTCCATGTAATCTAATAATCTCATACACATATAATTTAGCCAACCTATCTAAAAAGGAATCCATACATATCAGAATAAAGTGTGTAGACTTTTTTAACTAGTCAACGATTACCCAAATGACATCTTTCTTCTTCGGAGACAAGGATAATCCTGATACAAAATCCATGATAATTCTTTCTCATTTCCATTACGGTATCGTAACTGGCTGTAATAATCCCGAAGGTACCTGATGTTCATGTTTTACTTGCTGACATATCAAGCATTTAGATTCAAATTTAAAAATATCCCGTTTCATTCTCGGCCACCAGTTCATCTTTTTCAAATCATTGTACATCTTATTACTACCAAGATGAATAGACATTATATTATTATGAGCTTCGTGTAAAATCTTTTATACTAGCTCTGAATTCCTCAGTACAAATGCTCTACCTCTGACTTACAGACAATCATTAGACCCAATCTGAAATTCTGAATAAGAATCCAACTTACACTATACCCGTTTAGCTTGTAATTCATCATCATTTTTCTGAGCCTTACAAATCTGTTGTAGAAATATAGGTTTAGCTTTTAATTTAGCTATGATTGATCCATCTTTCAACAATGATAAATGGGTATTTATTGCTCACAAAACAAACAGTGACTTTCTGCTTAGGGCATCAGCAACCACATTAGCTTTTCCCGAATGATATTCAATAACCAGATCATAATCTTTTACCAATTCCAGCAACCTGTGTTGTCTCAGATTCAAATCTTTCTACGTCATCAAATACTTCAAAATCTTATGATCAATAAAGATGTGACATTTTTCACCAAACAGATAATGTCGCCATATTTTCAGTGCAAACACAATGGCTACCAATTCAAGATCATGTATTAGGTAATTCTTTTCATGTGGTTTTAGCTGTCTTGAAGCATAAGCTATTACTTTACCTTCTTGTATCAATACACAGCCTATACCATTCAATGATACATCACTGTAAATTATAAATTTTTTTTACCCGATTCAAGCTGAACTAACACAGGTGCTTTGGTCAACAAAGCTTTCGATCTGTTAAAACTCTACTGACATTTTTTAGACCACTCGAATTTTGCATCTTTTTGCAGCAGACGAGTCATTGGAGAAGCTATTATTGAGAACCCTTGTACAAATCTCTGATAGTGTCCAGCTAATCCTAGAAAACTTCTAACTTCAGATATGTTTTTTTGTGGTTTCTATTTAACAATAGCTGAAATTTTATTTTAATCCACTTGAATATCTTTTGCAGACACTATATGTCCAATGAAACCAACTTCCAGTAACCAAAATTCGCATTTGCTAAATTTGGAAAACAATTATTTCTCACACAGTTTATAACACAATTCTCAATGATTAGCATGTTCATTTTTATCTCGAGAATGTACCAGTATATCATCAATAGATACCACCACAAACATGTCTAGATACGGTCTAAAAATTCTGTTAATGAAATCTATAAATACTATAGGTGCGTTTGTCAAGCCAAACGGCATTACAAGAAACTCATAGTACCCATACTTGGTTCTAAAAGCTATCTTTAGAAAATCTGATTCTTTTACCCGTAACTGATAGTAACCAGAGCGAAGATTAATCTTCAAAAATACAGTGGCACCTTTCAACTGATCAAATAAATCGTCAATTCGAGGCACTGGATACTTGTTCTTAATTGTGACTTTGTTGAGCTACCTGTAATCAATACATAACCTCAGTGATCCATCTTTTTTCTTTACAAACAAAATTGGCGCACCCAAAAGTGAAGAACTAGGTCGAGCAAAACCTCTGTCAGTTAGTTCTTGCAACTATGCTTTCAACACTTTTAATTTTGTCGGAGCCATTCTGTAGGGTGCTATAGGTAAAGGAATTGTCCCCAGAACAAGGTCTATAGAAAATTCCACCTCTTTAACTGACAGTAATCCAGGTAATTCCTCTAGAAATACATCAG
Source organism: Gossypium stocksii (assembly GCA_020496765.1). Lineage (NCBI taxonomy): Eukaryota > Viridiplantae > Streptophyta > Magnoliopsida > Malvales > Malvaceae > Gossypium > Gossypium stocksii. The sequence continues at coordinate 96,377,950 of CM035632.1, read as the reverse complement.
AAAACTCATAAACAACCGGCACTAACTTAATCTTCAATTCAGACACTTTAGTATCCATTACATAAGCAAGATAAGCATCATACCTTTTTCTGATATATTTCTATGCTGATATCACTGAAATCATATTAGATAATCCATCCAGTTTATCATATTCAACATGGAGTAACTCACCATTTTGACATTTTAGTACAATGTACTTCTATTTACAATTTACCACTGCATCATGCTGGGTTAGCTAGTCCATTCCCAAAAACACATTAAATTCATTAAAAGATAGTAGCATCAAATCAGCCGAGAAACAATAACCCCTTACCACTAACAGACAGTTTTTACATTATCTACCATAACATATTGGCCCAAGGGGTTTGAAACTTTAACCACAAATTCAATGGACTCAACAGGTAGATTTTTAATAGATACTAAATTTATGCATATGTATGAATGTGTTGAACCAGGGTCAATTAAAGCAGTTATATTAGTATCAAGAAGAGAAAAGGTACCAGTAATGATGTCTGACGCAGAAGCATCCTCTCTGACACGAATAGCATATGTTCTAGCCGATGCTCGTGCTTCAGATTTAACTGTTGAATCTTTTGTTACACCTCTACAACCACTAACATTTCTAGAGTAACGGGGTGGTCTGCCTCTCGAAGCAGGATTACTCGACTTCTAAGTCTAATCAATATCATTTTTAATTCTTTATGGACAATCTTTGAGGAAATGATCAAGAGATCCATATCTATAGCAGGCTCCACTTATTATACAACACTCTCCGAAATGAAATTTATTACAATGTTTACATTTTAGTTTGGGGTTACCAACACTTCCAACACTTGTTACAGATGGAGAAGAAGATCTCAAGTTAGAGCGTTGAGAGTCCTGCTCTTTTCCAGGATATCCCACAGATGCGATAAAATGATCATGGTATTTCTTTGATTTCTTTGAAACAGATACTTGTGACTTCCCCATAAATCTTTTACTAGAATTTTGGGCTTCCCTCTATGCTTGTTTCTTCTCTTTGCTTAATTCCTCAGCTTTGTGTGTCCGACCAGCTAGTACTACAAATTCCCTTAATTCAAGAATTCCTATAATAGCTTGATATCTTCATTTAATCCTTCTTCAAAGCGTTTACACGTATCAACCTCAGTCGAAACCCATTTTCTAGCATACTTACTTAACTGAATGAATCCCTACTCGTATTTAGATGTAGTCATGTTTCTCTTTTTGAGTTCTAAAAATTTTTTCTTTTTATAATCTAGAAATCTTTGACTAATGTACTTTTTTCTAAATTCTATTTAGAAGAATTCCCATGTAACATTTTCTCTCGGAACAACAGAAATCAAAGTATTCCACCATTGATAAGCCGAATCTTTTAGCAATGATCCATCACATTTTAGACATTCAGCTGGTGTGCATAATAATTCATACAAAATCCTGATTGTATTTTCTAACCAAAATTCAGCCCTTTTCGGATCATCATCGGCTGTAGCCCTAAATTCTTCTGCCCCATACTTATGGATTTTATCAACCAAAGGCTTACCAATTCTAATAGGTTCAGCAGCCTGTGGCATTTTTAGAACCGGTTGAGGAGCAGGTGGGGGAGGTTGTTTACAGTAAGATTTATTCCTAAATATTCAGTAAACCACTCGTTCATCATTTGAAGGAAGACTTCTTTTGCCTCCTGACCTCGACCCTCAAATACGGGCCTTCTACTACTACTATATGCAGCTTTTTATACAGAAGCTTGAGTTGTACTCTTAGCTTTCTTGGATTCAACTTTAACTTGTTTGGACAACATTACTATATGAAAAACACATTTAAAATGGTCAGGAGATATCACACTATCACAAATTATATAATGGCATGAATACTTTCTATGTTAGTTTAAGAATCGGCTAAACCGTAGCTCTGATACCAATAAATGTAACACCTCTAACCCAATCCATCACCGAAACAGGGTTACGAAGCATTACCAGAGTTTACAAAACAATTACAGATAATTCATGTCATTTACTATTCATATACAAAACTATTCATATCGTCCCTTAATTAGACCCTCGAGGCCCAGTTTAAGCATTAGAAACAAGTCAGGACTATATCAAAATCTCAAAGAATTTTTTGTGAAATTTCAAAATTTTTCTTATATACACGGGTCACACGCCCGTGTGAGTAGGCCGTGTGAGTGGTATGCCCATGTCTCAAGCTGTGTGGCATATGAAGTAGGGCATACGCCCGTGTCTTTAACCCGTGTAACTCTCTAACTTGTAACTTAGTTGTATGTAGAGGTCACACGGCCAAGCCACACGCCTGTGTACTAGGCCATGTGTCAAATTAATTGTCAAAAATTAGGTGCAGGTTTCACACGGCCAAGACACACGCCCATGTTTTAGACCATATGTTTCACACAGCTGAGACACACGTCCGTGTCTCTATCCACATGCCCAATTCTAAGTATTTTGTTTCTCAATTTTAAGATGCAGGGGACACACGGCCAAACTACATGCCCATGTGCTAGGCCGTGTGTCACACACAATCAAGACACACGCTTGTGTCTATTAGTGTGGACAAAATAAAGTCATTTCTTAGCCTTATTTCTCACCCAAATTTGCCAACAACCTACACCAATATTTGCAATATTTTACCAATCAATTCAAGCATTATAACCAAGCCAACTCTATCATCTAGCTTGATATATTATCACATGAGTTTATATTTATAATCTTACTTTTTTTTAAACATACATGTTTAACATAACTTAATTAAACCATAATAAACACATATGAAATTACCATAATAAAACTTTATAATTTTACCAAATTAAACCATCACTATCCGTTCCGATGGCTAGATTACAAACAACCATTTACAAACCAACAATTGGCCAAGTTGACCTATACATGCAATTATACAAAAATAAGTTTACTATTTATACCAAAACGAGCTGGTGGATAGTGTGGTGATGCTCCAACTGATTTCTAACCTTTACGAGCTTCCGAGCACTATAAAACAAAAGAAAGAAAACCTAATAAGTATTAAATGCTTAGTAAGTTCGTACAACAAGAATTGGACTTACCAAATTATATTCATTTAGACAAGCATAACAATAACATGCTTTTCAATAATTTGGAAAAATTTGCCTAATCACAAACACTCAAATAAGCAAGTCAGTCACATATTTCTCATGTATATCAATTAAACATGGATAGGCTCATCATATTACAAACTTTCAAGTACTTCAGAAGCATTTGAGATATAATTCTTTTAATCTCATAATTTCCCATGTTAGGAATTTATTCTATTGAATTATAGAAATATTGATGGATACTCAGGTACTATACGCGAGGTATACGAATTAGTAATCCGTCAATTCATGTTCTAGGGTACCCATTAGAGTACATAATCAGTGAGCACATTCTCAAGCCACATATTTCAGGATGCTCAAATGAGCCATGTAACAGGATGCTTATCCGGGCTAAATATAAATGCTCATAAGAGCCATAAACAGAAAGTTTATAAAGAACTTTTTAATCAGGAAGCTCATGAAGAGCCTATCAGGGATGCTCATACAGAGCCATGTAAGAGGAGCTCTGGATGACCATATATTAGGGAGTTCAAGCGAGTACTAACAAGATGCTCATATAGAGCTGCGTTTGTGTCTGCGACATATGCGAGATCACAACCGATTGCACAACATGACGCTCACAAAGAGTTGTGTTTGTGTCCGCAACATATGCATTATCACAACCGATCAATTCATGTAACAGGACGCTCACAAAGAGTTATAGTATTGCGCAACACATGCATAATCACTACCGATCAGGATGCTCACAAGAACTATATAACAGGATGCTCGAGACGGCTTTTAACAGGATGCTCATCTGAGCTATAATATCCGCAACAAATGTAGGATTACAATCAATATGGGAAAATCACGTATCCATCGAATTTTATTCTTCAAACGGAACTTATCATTTATCGAGCAATTTTGGGCATGTGATTGTTTTTGTACATTAATCGTTTATACAATGCTCACATATACAAAATTTAATTCAAACATATAAATATACATGATTAGCTTATACGAACTTACCTTGTCACTTGTTCGTATATAAAAATCTACTAATCTGACACCTTTTCTTTTCCTCGATCTAACTCTCTATTTGATCTTTCAATATCCAATTAAGCCAATAAAGTTTGTTTTCTCTTTCTTAGGATTTCCATGAAATTTGGGGAAGAAGATGATATAAAATGATGATATTAAACCTTTATTTAGTTTATCATCTTTTAATTATTTTCATTTCCAATTTACTCCTTATCCTTTTCTAATTTTTCCATGGATGAATTACCAAAAATATCTACTAACTTTTCTTTAATGGTCTAATTACCATATAAGGACCTAAAGTTTTGAATTCCATAACTATTTGGTCCTTCTAGCTACTAGAATTCAACTTTTACATTTTATGCAATTTGGTCCTTTCCATAATTAAACACGTAATTGGTAAAATTTTCTTATCAGAATTTTCATATGACATTCCTATCATAATGTAGACCATGCAATAATATTAAAATAAATTTTCTTTTCGGCTCGAATTTGTGGTCTCGAAACCACTGTTCCGATTTCACTGAAAATGGGCTGTTACAAATATTACCAATGAAATAATTATAACATCCATCAAAAGTGCTAGAAAACTAAACCCATAAAATATCATGAGGACCACAATTATAATTGATCGAAGTCTAACCACATTGCCTTATCCCCATAGTTCAAAGAATAATATTAATACTACTTACGCAAATACTAAAACCTGACTTGGATCACTTCCTTGGTATCCCCATACCTCTCACATCGGAAATGCTAAATATCTGTAATGGTTTAAAAAGGAGTGGGTAAGCTTAAACAAGCGTAGTGAATGTCAGAGTAACCAAAAAGTGTACACAATATCAAAGGTTAAACAAGAGCATACTATGACATGTTCATAACCATATTCTAACTAAGTGATAATAACAATATCACGTTTCATTAAATCATACAACTAGCATATACTCTCACGTTCAACTATACTCAACTTATATACAAATATTTCATTTTACAATAATTCATCAAGGCTAAACATCGTATACGTGCTTTAATAACTCACAAGTCTAGCTTATATATTCACATGCATTCACAAATAAAATGTAAACAACCCAAACTATAATTACATACACAATTTACCATGAGAACTTACTATCATTTTCATGAAACTTAAACCAACTCATTTAGCATATTATGCACATGTTTATGCATCCATCTCACATCGTATTATCACAATATATAATATCACATTTCAACAATAATTTGACACTGGAAGCTATGAAACATAAAAGTGGGCTCTATCACCACACATCGGATACACGGATCTCCAACACATCAATTGACTCATAGAGTCAAACATATCTTAAAAAGTAAAGCATAAAGTTAACACTCTCCAATACACCAAACATGTCCTGTTGAATGGAGCTTACCTCACACTCCCTTATTTCTCCAACCTATCCTAAAGGCCTCAATGCCCAAAAGCACAATACATATAGGTGAGTACTCACAATACTATGGCATACCAACTATATCCAACGGTTTCAAGAGATCATAAGGCCAAAATATCTACAATTACACATTTTTAATTACTGATTAAATACACATCATCCATGTTCATATTCATCAATTTATATCGCAACTTGTACACAATGCATGCTTATCAGATTCACATTTAATTACACTTTAAGTGCCACAATAATGCTCATTGAGCCATCACATATCCTACCATATATGTGTGCATTAAAATCAGTACATCATATATCACATATATTCTCACATATTACCTTTCATAATAATATCATGTTCCACAATTCAACACACATGCACTTACCGAAATATTGCTTACATACACTGCATATTTGCATTATTAACATATCATTATCACAGCCATTTGGCATGTAGATCATGCCAACAATACAACTCAATTCACAATAGTCATCACACATGTTTCGTATCACATTATCGCATCCTAATAATCAATCCACAATTATTCACGTAATCACATAATTTTCCAAAATAAAGCATGGGAAAATAGAAAGCTTACACTCGAAACTTAGGATAGGGGTTTAGGCTATTCCTGAGCTTACAATTAATACTATGAATCGTGTCTAGAAGTGGCGGTCCCAAACACTCATCAATCACGCATTCGCCCAATTGCCGAAATTTTAGACTAGTTTTTCATTGCCTTTATCTTTACTTGTTGAAGCTTTGGATGTTGAAGCTTGTAATGATTGCAAAGCTTCAGTAAGGTAAATCACACAACATAATTAACAATTAGCCAAAGACTCACTTTAAACAATCAAAGCACAAGCCTAAGCTAAATTCTCATGTAATCGAAACCTTCGACATAGCAAACTTGAATTTCAATTATCTTGGTCTAACTTAATCTTTTTGCCTAAAATTGATTCCATTCATCTAATTATTCACCTAAGATAGATTATCAACCTTTAAACTATGTAAAATTACCCAATTCATGGTATCAAAATTTTCGACATGTTGAATGAATTTTCACGAAAATTTATTAAAACATTGGAAATCTTCAACGAACCTTTAAAGTAAGTTTAGAAATATTCTAATCATGTCAAAACTAATTGAAACATTCTTTGAAACCATGTTTTTACCCAAAATCTCGAAATCCACCATTATCGACTCAATTTTCGACTTTTTATTTAAAATATGCAATTTAATAACCAAAAACTCAATTTAAAGGATTAAATAACATTAAAAACTAATAAGAAATCGAATCATTACCTTAGTTTATGAAAAATTAAACCTTTGATCGAAAACCCGAAAAACCCAAAAATTCAACAATGGAGAAATTTATGGCGTTCTTGGATTTTTTTCTTGAAATACTATGGAGATTTATGGCTTGGGGAATGATAGGAATCTAAGGAATTAAGTTTGGAAATCAAAATTGAATGAGATGAGCTTTGGAATGCAATGGACGGCAAAACAAAAATATGAAGAAGAGACAAATGTGGGTTTTATAAAGATGAAGGGGAAAATAGGGTGAAAATTAAAATTTGGATTATTTGTCTTTTAAAAACTCATAATTTAGACCCTTTTACAAACCAATTCTTATTTCAAAATTAAAAGTCTTTTGAACATTATTTTCAGAAATTGTTTTAATTTCCAAAATACCATGGATAAAAACAGTTCTGTATACCATGCTAACAAAATTGCCAAGCTCACTACAGCTAAAATCCCCATTTTACCCTCAAAATTTCTAGGCCCAATTTTGAGGTGTGACAATTTTCAATTTGCTGAGAAACATTTATTTTAATGTTTTTAGTGTATTTGATGTATTATATTTTTTTAGATTTATTTTTATAGAAAAATTTAATACGATTTAAGGTTTTTTATTTTTGTTGGGTTTCAGCAAAATTTTTAGCCCATTTTTCAAGTCGAGCCCAAACCCAAGCCTGTCAAATGGGCCAGAAATTTTGTTACAACCCAACCCATGATCACATTTAGTTTGGAGGTGTTGATTGAGATGAAGAAAGGAGTAAATGATCAAATTGAACCTATGGAGACCTATGAGAAGGGTAGGAAAGCTACTTAATTGAGGAATATGTTGTCGACTTTAGAAAGTTGAGTAGTTAATCTTGAGGAATCCATGGGAGATGTGAGGGAGACACTCGAGATAGTTTAGGGACACATCGATAAGTTGGACTCAATAAAAGAGTAGCTTAGGGAATTTGTAGAGTCTTTCAATTACAATGTGGAAGTGATACAATGGATGCTCAATCCCACTGCAAATAAGCTGATAATAAAGGACGATGCTCTTGAGGTTATGGCGACAAATTCGAAAGAATATATGGAGGAACTCAAAGGGGAGCTCATTATCTACAAAGCACTTTAGTTAATGGGATGTTGGCTGCGACACTCAAGCGTAAGGTGGATGTCCTCAAGCTAAAAGAGTTTACGAGAACAAGGATTTGTAACGGTCGGTTTGTGCAAGTGTACACAGTCGCTCAAGTAATAAGTAAGTATAAAGAGTTGTCGTCTCACAGGGATTGTATTAGTGCAAAGTCAATTATTTATAAAATTATATTAACAATTCGATGAATAAAAACTCAATTTGATTGGTAGTGATGATTTAAAAAGAATTATAATAACTAGATGCAATGATCCCTGATGCAAATTAGCCGAAGTATGCAACTATATGAATGAAATAGATTTTAGCAAATTTAACACGATATGCAACAATTCTAACATAAATAAACTAGGATAATTACTTTAATTAAACTTAATTTATTTTCAACGTGCTTAATAATATTCGAAAAAACATTTCATGGCAACTCGACCTTTTATGAGTTTGAAAATCATTCAAGGATTTCTTAGTATTCATGTGAAGTAACAGGGACGGATTAAGGTATGAAACAATTTAATCACACAAATCTAAAAACTATGCAGATAATAGAGCCATACTAGGGATGTTATGCAACCTACAATTTAATCGGTTTAATGATCTAAATTGAGCATGCACATTTCAATTATGCGTCCATTAGCCGCCATCTGGTTAGGATCGCTCAGCTAATTCAGGTGCATTTAAATAATGTATGAACGAAATACAGACTTGATTTTAATTGAAAACATGATCGATTGAGGCACAAAACATTTTAAGCATGAATCAAATAAATATTATTTAATTAAAATAATCATCCTAGCTTAAATAAAATTAAGCTATCATTGTTGAAAACAAGAACAAAGAACTCATAGCAAACATTTAAATCAACTTTAAGAAAAGAAAGATTAAACCCTATTTAGACGGCTGTCACCCAAGACTCTGAATGGTAAGAACTCCTTCGATTCTTGCTTGCTCCTTTGCTGATGGCTCTCCGAGGTGGCCAACCAAGGTTTCTTGATAGGCTAAATAGCTAAAACCTCTTAAGGAATAAAGGTGGATGGCGTGGGGAGAAGAGAGAATCAAGAGAAAATGAGAGAAGAGAAGAGAATGGATGAATGAGGGATGATTTGAGAAGTGAGATGAAGGGTCTTATTTATAGGTGAGGTTGGGGTGTGAGTTTACTAAAAATAGAAGTGTTCATCCACTTCAAATCCTTCAAAGAGTGGTTGGCCATACATGTAGGAAAGTGGCGGGTTTTTTATCTTGATTCATGTGCCACATCACGCAGGAGCAAGACTTAGTCTCCAGCGAATCTTCAAGTAAATCTCCGATTTCTTTAAATCTTCAGGGACTTTATGCAATTAACCCAATGTTGATTTATTAATCTCCATGTGCAGCCGAAATTAGGGGTTGATTTAGTCCAATTGGGGCGGCTTTGCAAGTGAATTAAAGCTCTCCCACCTGTCTGAAAATAACAGAAAAATCAGGGGACCAAACAATGCAAATTAACCACTTTAATTAATTAATTTTACTTAATTAATTAAGCCCAATTTTATTAATGAAACATATAGAAATAATTTATTAAATATAACTTTATATTTTATTATTAAATTAAATCATGCATGGCCCATTTTATAACTTAAAAATAGAATATGCTCAAATTAATATTAAATAAGCCATTTTATGCATAAAAACTATATAATAAAACATAAAATTACATTTTAATAATTTCCATGTCCTAATTTCATTTTTCCACATATTTCATTAATTTAATAAATAATTACTAAGTTTTAGTAATAAATTTAAGCAAAAAGGTGATGAATTATATAGGAAAAATCCTATATATTTTCCTGTTTACACACCTCCAAACTTAAATTATTACTCATCCCAAGTAATGTTTATGCACAACACCAGGTTTTGCTAAGGCAAATTTTAGCTACGAATGTGAGTAGCATCAATCCTTGTCCCATAATCATGTTTCAATAAATTCATGCTCATAGATCTTCTTCATTAATAATTACCTCATATGCACACATTTGAGAGTTTCATACAAAGTTTTAAGATACGCCAACATGAATCATGATATGCATGCATGCCATTACCGAAAATAATGTTCTTTATTCAACATAATTTCTCATCAATCAAGTAAAATAATCACAAGGCTTATTTATGCTCTTCATATGTTGAACTTAGTACTTCCTCTCCACTAATGTAGGTGACATAATCATCAAATCAATAGGTCTTTCATAAGGTTGTAATGGGGCTTGGTCAAAGGTAGGGATTTTAAGAGATGGGAAATTTCGATTTCAAAATCTTAACCTTTAACTTTGTCTTGGACTTGAAATTCAACCTTCTTCTTCAAGTGAACCTTTAGAACACCCCTAAACTTATTTTGAACCTACGCTCATATATTTTTCTTTTTCGAGACTGAGCAAACTTTTCTTCACTCTTTTTTTTTAAGCATGAGTGCATACATCTTCTGAAAATTTCTGTAAATATTGAATACCAAGACCACTTAGGTTAAGATGGGTGTACAAAATTGGGATAACTTTCAAAAGATGGGAATATGGCTTGTAACGTAGGTTCATTGCAATAAACAGGCCATCAAGCTCAAAATTTTGGTTTCAAGGGTCAAATATCGCAAGGTTGGCTTTGAAAGGCTCAAACGTTCCAAAGAAATGGTGCCTATATCATTTTCGATTTTTATATCTCTTAGGATTTCGCCTCAAGAAAGTCACTAAGTCAATTCTAAAGATATAAACCCTCATGTATGTCTAATATCAGAAAAAACTAAGTTTTCATGGCAAACATTACCTACGGCTAAGTTTATACAATTATTCCATTCTTCACGATAACATACAATCACTTATATAAAATCATCATTCATGCTTGCATACGAGCTATCTTATTAAAAAATTTCTTGAAACATTTATTTATTAAAGCATACTTATGAAAAAATTGATTGAAAAAACTCATGCAACCTATTTGCCTTACCCCCCTTTAAAAAGAAGCAATGTCCTCATTGCAAGAACAAAATAATGAATGAAAACTGAACACCAAGTAGGGTCGAAAAAAAAGAGAGGTGAGTCATTAAGACTGCTTAAATACCAAGTCTTTCCTCATAACCCAATCCTAGACATGTTCATTCCCATTACCACATTACTTAGTCTTTTTCTTTCTAAAGAAGTATTTATTCATGCTTGCTAGGTTTTATTTTGCAAGAATTAAATCCTAAATACTAAAGAAATAAGTTCCTAGAATAAAATAAAAGACAAGAATCCCCCCTTTTTATTTTCTGACTCATTCTCTTCATCTTTCTAAGCTCCATCCTCACTTACATCGTCACTTTCTTCTGTCCATGTCTCGAAGATATCATCTGGGAACTCAGGCATAAAAGTATTAGAGATATTCTTAAAGGTGTTTCAAATTGAATCATCTCTAATTTTTGCGTATTTCCAATAAGTTTGCTATTGTTTGTGCATGAACTTGCACATATCCATCATAATTGAAAACTCTGATTTCTTTGAAGTACTTGCATAGGTTGGTATTGGAGTTACAAATTCGGGTTCACCACTCGGCTTAACTAGTTCTTCTTCTAACTCAACCCTAGGTTTAGGGTTTGTAGTTCCTTCAGCTAGATTAGGACATGCTGGTTCTGTTTCAGATTCTTCTTCTTCAGATTCTGCAACTGAGTTAGATTCAATTTCAGCTGCATTTGTCGACTCTTCGGTTTCTGGCTCAGATGGCTCTGCCTGCTCACCTTGGTTCAGCTCCTACACCCTTCCTACTCGTCTCTCAAGGTCATGAATTGTAATGCACCCTTGAACATATTGCCCCTTCAGATTTGCTTGTGTTTTCACACGGGCCCGTAAGCAAAGTGAAGTGGTTAATGTTGGGAAATAACCACTTCCTTTCTTCTTTTTAGCACAATCATAAATCTCTTTGAGAATAATTTTCCCAACATTAATGGACTTTTCTGTCAAGATAGCATAACAACAACATCTGTTCCATCGAGATAGTGGAACTATGTGAGATAGGCACCATAGCGCACAAAGTAAAACCATACCTTTGCTACTGGCCTTAGGTATTCCCTTCGGCAAGAATGGCTCCCATACTTTCTTATAATCTATTGGGATCCCGAATTTGTCACAACATTAAGTACTTGTTGAAGTAAATCCCAATTGATGTTGTTCATCATAGGATAGTACTCATCTTCTTCAACATCAAGTAAATTGAACAAATCATTGATGGATTTAGAAGTAAGAGGTACCTTTTTTCTTCGAACGATAACCTCGGTAGCATCTTGTGTAGTCAAACTTGCATAAAATTCTCGAACTAGTTCATCATCAGGAAGTGATTGAGCATCACAGAATTGTTCCCACTTGAGGGCATTGATTACTTTTCTAATCAGCACTGGAACAACCTTCACATCATTGCTCTTTAAGTTGCAACCTTTTTCCAGCATCATGGGTTGATGCTTGAAAATTGAAGCAAATCTCTGACTTCTGCAAATTTTTGAACTTTGACGATCTACTTCTTTTGCAAGACATGGTCTTTTTTTCCCAAAAATTCAGCAAAGTTTCGAAAAAATAGGGAGAAAATGATCGGCAAGGTGATGAGATTTGCTACGGCAAACCTTTGCGACAGTGACAAAATTGTGGTAGCGACAGTGACATACGGCAGCGACGTAGGTTTACGACGGCGACAGGAGAGACTTGCGACGGCAATGCTAATGCTTCGACAAACCTTTTTTGGTGGCACTAGGGTATTTTGGCTAGGGAAAAAGAAAAAGAAAACTAGGGATTTCTTTAGAGATTTGAGGCTAGCAACACAAGAAGAGAATTTCAGGATTTTTTTAGGCTAAGCAACTTGCTTAATGGATGTGAGAAGAAGTAGAATGAAGAAGGGTTTATATTGGAAAAATTAGGGCAACATGTAGCACAATTTTAGCCACATTAGGGTTACTTGGGCGGCAAGGAATGGAAGTGGCGGCAAGGGCATAGATTTTTCCCTTCTTTTTGCTAACTTGGGCCTCAAATTTGGACTGTATGTACAAACTCACTTAAAAGAAAAACTTATTAGTACTTAGGCCAATTTTTGGCCTCTTTTATTAACATAAAAATATTTAAAATTAAAACAAAATAAAATTAATACTTAAAAATTTAAAATTTAATTAAAATTTCTTCTTAACAAATTACATTAAATTAATTCCCAGGAAAGGTTAGAAGGGTCACAGCGGTCCCGCTTAAATTCCAATCTCCTTAGACAGAATTAATTAAATGCACTAAATTAAGAAAATAAATTTTAATTATTTATTTATTTACAAAACAAATTTGAAAAATCAAGGGTTTGTTAATTTGAACGAGGATTCAACTCGCTCAACTTCACCATCCTAATAGTTTTTGAGACATTGACCATTGACTTTAAACGTACCTTCGTGATTGTCATATAATTCAATAACTCCATAAGGATAAACTCGATAGATGGTGTAGAGTCCTCTCCATCGGGATTTTAGCTTCCGAGGAAATAACTTCAGCCTTGAATTAAACAACAACACCTTTTGACCTTCCTGAAACTCGCGAGGCTGTATGTGACTATCATGCCATCTTTTTTATCTTTCTTTACACATTTTGGCATTCTCATAGGAGAACAACCTCAACTCTTCCAATTCATCGAATTGTAACATCATTCTCTCACCGGCTTGCTCAAGATCAAAATTTAACTTCTTCAAAGCCTAGTGAGCTCTGTTTTCCAACTCTAATGGCAAATGACATGCCTTCCCAAAGGCTAACCGATAGGGAGTCATCCCTAGAGGTGTCTTGAATGATGTACGATAGGCCCACAATGCATCATCGAGCCTTCGAGACCAATCTTTTCTACTAGGGTGTACTAACCTTTCAAGGATGCTTTTGATTTCACGGTTTACTCTTTTAACTTGTCTATTGGATTGGGGGTGATAAGTAGTAGCAATCTTGTGCTTAACATTTTACTTGTCAAGCAACCACTTAAGCCACTTGTTCACGAAATGAGAACCTTCATCATAATAATAGCTCTTGGTGTCCCAAATCGTGTAAACACATGCTTATGCAGGAATCGCATGACTATTTTAACATCATTTGTAGGGTATGCTTTAGCTTCAACCCATTTGGATACATAATCCACAGCAACCAAAATGTACTTGTTTCCATACGAAGAGGGAAACGGGCTTAGGTAGTCAATGCCCCATACGTCGAATAATTCAATTTCCAAAATATTTGTTAATAGCATCTCATTCCTTCTTGATATATTTTTGATTCTTTGGCAATTATCGCAGTTCTTCACATAAATGTAAGCGTCTTTAAATAATGTAGGCCAAAAGAAACCTGCTTGCAAAATCTTAGCTACGGTACGTGAGCCACCAAAGTGTCCCCCACTTGGAAATGATGGCAATGATATAAGATCTCAGCAATCTCACTTTCAGCTACACACTTTCGAATTATGTTATCTGCACATAGTTTAAACAAAAACGGATCCTCCCAAAAATCATACAGACTATTATGAAGGAATTCCTTCCTTTGTTGGTATGTCATTTCTCGAGGAATTATTCCACATGCAAGATAATTGGCAAAATCAGCAAACCAAAGAGTTTCATGAATTTGACTTACTTCAAATAGATGTTCATCTGGGAAGTTCTCGTTGATTGGCGCACGTGATTAAGTTGCCTCATCTTACTCTAACCTTGATAGATGATCAGCTACCTGACTCTCGACTCATTTTCTATCTTGGATCTCAAGGTCAAATTCTTGAAGCAAAAGTATCCAACGAATTAGCCTTGGTTTCGCATCTTTCTTGGTGAGTAAGTACTTAATGGCCGTATGGTCAGTAAATACCGTAACTTTGGTACCTATAAGATATAAGCGGAATTTGTCAAAAGCAAAGACTACAGTGAAAAGTTCCTTTTCGGTTACCGTATAGTTGAGTTGGGCTCCAATCAAAGTTCTGCTTGCATAGTAGATAGGGTGGAAAATTTTGTTTATTCTCTGACCCATCACAGCTCTAACAACATAGTCACTCGTATCACACATCAGCTCAAATGGTGAGCTCCAATCGGGTGTAACAAGTATTGGGGCTGAGACTAATCGTTTCTTCAGATCTTCAAAAGCTTTTAAATACGCTTTGTTGAAATCAAACATTGTATCTTTCTCTAACAATAAACATAGTGGTTTAAAAATTTTCGAAAAATCCTTGATAAACCTTCGGTAAAACCCGCATGGCCTAAGAACCTTTTGACTCCTTTCACATTGATTGGAGCCAGTAATCTTTCAATTACATCCACCTTTGCTCTATCAACTTTAATTCCCTTCTTTGAGATTTTATGTCCCAAGATAATCTCTTCATTAACCATAAAATGGTACTTTTCCCAATTAAAGACAAGATTTGTCTCTTCGCACCTCTTTAGTACCTTAGCTAAATTATTCAAGCAAATATCTTAAGTGTTACCAAAAATAGAAAAGTCATCCATGAAAACTTCAACAAAATTTTCAACCATATCAGTGAATATTGCCATCATACATCGTTGGAATGTTGCAGATGCATTACACAAAACAAAAGGCATTCTTCTAAAAGCAAACGTACCGTACGGATAAGTAAACGTTGTCTTATGTTGGTCCTCCGGAGCTATAACTATTTAATTTTATCCCGAATATCTATCTAAGAAACAGTAAAATTCATTACCTGCCAGTCGATCTAACATCTGATCCATAAAAGGCAATGGAACATGGTCCTTCTGAGTAGCTTTATTCAGTTTTCTGTAATCAATATAGATCCTCCACCCAGTAACAGTTCTTGTTGGAATCACTCGTTATGCTCGTTTTCAACAATCGTGATCCCTCTTTCTTCAGCACACACTGCACCGGACTTACCCACGAACTATCTGAAATAGGATAGATGATTCTTACATCTAACCATTTGATTACCTCATCTCTCACCACTTCCTTTATAATTGGATTAAGTCTCCTTTGCCCATCAATTCGAGCTCTTTCACCCTCCTCTAAAATGATTTTGTGCATGCAGAAAGAAGGGCTTATACCTTGAATGTCAGCTATGGTCCAACCAATTACTTTTTTGAATTTTCTTAGAACAGTAACTAATCGTTCCTCTTGATCTTCTGTTAAGTTTGTTGAAATAATCACAGGCAAAGTAGAACAGTCACCTAAATAAACGTATTTCAAATAGGAAAGGAGTACCTTTAGCTCGAGTTTAGGTGGTTCATCGATTGACAACTTGGGTTGAATAAATTCTCTGACTTCTGACTCCAATGGTTCAAACCATGTGGTCTGACTAAACTTTCTCAAATTGGCTTCCATCAAAGCCATGTTTTCTTCATTTTCTTATCCTCCAAAGGGTCAAACTCTAAGACTTTCTCCAATGGATCTTCTTCATAATTTCTTTCCATAGACACCAAGGTCTCTATTTCTTCCATAACTTAACACTCTTCTGCTGGATCGGGAAATTTTATCGCTTTCAGAATGTTAAAAGTTACCTGATCGTCTTGAACTCGCATAGTGAGTTCGCCTTTCTGTACATCAATTAACGTTCTTCTCGTGGCTAGGAATGGTCTTCCAAAGATGATCGGTACTTCCTTATCTGCTTCAAAATCTAAGATAACAAAATCAGCGAGAAAAATAAATTTATCAACTCTTACCAAAACATCATCGATCTTTCCTTCGGGGTAGGCTATAGATCGATCTGCTAGCTGAAGTGTCACAGTTGTAGGTCGTACATCGCCTACTCCTAACATCTTGAAAATGGACTTAGGCATCAAGTTGATACTTGCTCCTAAGTCACACAAAGCTTTACCACTATAAGATTTACCGATGTTGCAGGGTATCATAAAGCTTCTTGGGTCCTTCAACTTTAGTGGCAACTTGTTCTGCAGGAACGCACTGCACTCCTTCGTTAAAGCAATAGTCTCATACTCACTCAGTCGTTTCTTTTTGGATAGTATATCCTTTATAAACTTCACATAGTTCGGCATTTGTTCTAAAGCCTCCACCAACGGGATGTTGATGTGTAGCTGTTTCAGAACATCGAGAAACTTCTTGAACTGCACCTCATGTTTCTGCTTATGTTATGTTGCTGCAATCTTTGCGGATATGGAGGTGATAGAACTTTAGGTTGGATCAGACAACTCTTCTGAGTAGATAAATCTGCATCCAAAGAAGATGTTAAAGTATCTGAATTTAGTAAGTTCGGATTTACCTTGTCAGACTTGGCAGATTCTGACTCTTTTGGTGTAGGAATTTCAGCAGCTGGTTGTCTTTCCTCTTTCCTTATAGGATCATCTTCAACATCAATCATTTGGGGCTCCAGAACTTTACCACTTCGTAATGCCACTACCTTGATATGCTCTTTACCTAAGTTTCGTGGATTCTCAGTATCGCTTGGCAAAGTTTCTTGCGGTCTATTGCGAAGCTCTGTAGTTAACTGGCCCATTTGGTTCTCCAAATTCTTCAGTGTTGCTGCTTGGCTCTGGATCAAAGCGTCATTCTTTGCCATGTATGCCTTTAATAAGTTCTCCAAACTGTTTGATGACTCAGCTTGGGCTGGCCTTAGAGCTTGCTGAATTTACCCTTAGGATTGGTTAGGTTTCTGCTGCATAAAGTTGTTCGGTCCATTTCCTTGGTTGCTCCAAGAAAAGTTAGGATGGTTACGCCATGAAGGATTGTAGAAGTTGGACTGGGGTCCTTGCCCACTCCTATTTTGCTGCTGGTTCCCCACATAGTATATTAACTTGGGATTTGATGGACAATTCTCAAAAGAATGACCCTCTCCACAATATACACAGGAAATTAGTTCAAACGGACTTGGTGGCTGAGCTGCAAAATTATTAGAGTTGTTAGCAATAAACTGTTTCAACATCGAGGAGATAGACGATACCTGAGCTGATAATGAAGTGAGAGCACCAACTTCATGAACTCCGGCTACATGTCTTCCTGAAGCTGTACGATTTGTTGGCCATTGATAGTTGTTGCTTGCAATCCTCCCGATGATCTCATAAGCTTCATTATAAGACTTAGACAAAATTGCACCATTTGCAGAAGCATCTACCATTAATCTTGTATGCGCATTGAGACCGTTATAGAATGTCTCTAACTGGATACAATGCGGAATCCTATGATGAGGGCACTTGCGAAGTAACTCTTTAAATCGCTCCTAAGCCTCATACAAAGACTCGTCATCTACTTGTTGGAAAGTTGTGATCTCATTCCTTAGCTTAGCGTTCTTGCTAGGTGGGAAATACTTAACCAGAAATCTCTCTGCTAATTCTTGCTATGTAGATATGGAACTTGGTGACAACGAATTGAGCCATGCTCGTGCTCGATCTCGCAACGAGTACGGGAACAACTTCAGCCTTAGTGCATCATCAGTCACACCGGCTATCTTGAATGAATCACTCACCTCCATAAACAATCGAATGTGGAGATGTGGATCTTTCGTGGGCATACCACTGAACTGGCCCACCGTTTGTAGCATTTGAAACATCACTGGTTTCAATTCGAATTGGGTTGCCTCAATATCTAGCCTTCTAATTCCTGGATTCAACTCATTGAAGAGTGGCACAGCATATTGTCTGATGCATCAGTCCCTATCATCGGTGATGAGGATGGGATTTCGTGAATGATCGACTTTATTACTTTGGTCTCGATTTTGATTTCCAAGGTCCATCTCGTTTTGTCTTTGGGTTGTTCGTTCACGTCTTCTTTGTCTAAAGGTCCGCTCGATTTCAGGGTATATAGGGAGTAAATCGATAATCTGATCTATGCTCATAAAATCCTGAAAGAAATTCACAAAATTAAAAAGAATAAGTTAGTAATGTTAAAAATAAACCAAATTGAAAATAATTAAAAAAGAACTCTGGCGACAATCAACAATCCCCGGCAATGGCGCCAAAAACTTGTAACGGTCGGTTTGTGCAAGTGTACACAGTCGCTCAAGTAATAAGTAAGTATAAAGAGTTATCGTCTCCACAGGGATTGTATTAGTGCAAAGTCAATTATTTATAAAATTATATTAACAATTCGATGAATAAAAACTCAATTTGATTGGTAGTGATGATTTAAAAAGAATTATAATAACTAGATGCAATGATCCCTAATGCAAATTATCCTAAGTATGCACCTATATGAATGAAATAGATTTTAGCAAATTTAACACGATATGCAACAATTCTAACATAAATAAACTAGGATAATTACTTTAATTAAACTTAATTTATTTTCAACATGCTTAATAATATTCGGAAAAACATTCTATGGCAACTCGACCTTTCATGAGTTTGAAAAGTATTTAAGGATTTCTTAGTATTCATATGAAGTAACAGGGATGGATTAAGGTATGAAACAATTTAATCACACAAATCTAAAAACTATGCATATAATAGAGCCATACTAGGGATGTTATGCAACCTACAATTTAATCGGTTTAATGATCCAAATTGAGCATGCACATTTCAATTATGCGTCCATTAGCAGTCGTCTGGTTAGGATCGCTCAGCTAATTCAGGTGCATTTCAATCACGTATGAACGAAATACAGACTTGATTTTAATTAAAAACATGATCGATTAAGGCACAAAACATTTTAAGCATGAATCAAATAAATATTATTTAATTAAAATAATCATCCTAGCTTAAATAAAATTAAGCTATCATTGTTGAAAATAAGAATAAAGAACTCATAGCAAACATTTAAATCAACTTTAAGAAAAGAAAGATTAAATGCTATTCAGACGGCTGTCACCCAAGACTCTGAATAGTGAGAACTTCTTTGATTCTTGCTTGCTCCTTTGCTGATGACTCTCCGAGGTGGCCATCCAAGGTTTCTTGATAGGCTAAATAGCTAAAACCTCTTAAGGAATGAAGGTGGATGACATGGGGAGAAGAAAGAATTGAGAGAAAACGAGAGAAGAGAAGAGAATGGATGAATGAAGGATGATTTGAGAAGTGAGGTGAATGGTCTTATTTATAGGTGAGGTTGGGGTGTGAGTTTACTAAAAATAGAAATGTTCATCCACTTCAAATCCTTCCAAGAGTGGCCGGCCATACATGTAGGAAAGTGGCTGATTTTTTAGCTTGATTCATGTGCCACATCACGCAGGAGCAAGACTCAGTCTCCAACGAATCTTCAGGTAAATCTCCGATTTCTTTAAATCTTCAGGGACTTTATGCAATTAACCCAATGTTGATTTATTAATCTCCATGTGCAGTCGAAATTAAGGGTTGATTTAGTCCAATTGGGGCAGCTTTGCAAGTGATTTATTAATCTCCCACCTATGAGAGAGGTGGGTTATACATCAAACTTTGGTGGAAAAGTGGTGATGCAAATTGACAGTCAAATTGTGTAAATGTTATGAGTGAGGTGCATCTCAAACACTTATCTAGTGTTTTACATTATAACTTACCATTGGCTTAGCAAAGACACAAAGACCCATTTAGAATTATGAAGTGGATAAGCCAAGAAGTTTACAAACTAGAATTCGCGGCGACACTGAAGGTTAACTCAATGTTCAATATGGGCATGTCAAAACCTATTTGTGAGGATCAAACGAATCTTGATCAAGGCAAATCACAATGGGGACAAGTAAGAATAGTGGGCTCTTGCAAACGAGGTGTACCAAGGAAAGTAATGATTCAAGTTAGGCGACAGCAAAAGCCTAAGCAAATTTTCTAAAGGGTGGAACTACTTGATAGAGACATTAGTTGGAAAATAACCGATGCATTGAAAAAGTTCCAAGACGAGTCAAACTAATGTCCTGTGGACACGACGAGGGCATCATGATAATGGATAGGGGGAGAATGTCACGGGTCGCAGATCAAAGCCCTTGACTAATACACAAAGAATGTCCTATGGAGGTCAATTAATTAAATGGAGCTCATTTGATCCCCTTGAACTGGTCCAATTAGTAAAACATGTGAAGAAGCTCATTTACATAAACCCTTAATGGTCAAATGAAGCACTTAAAGAAATCTAAAGTTACCATAGTAAATATGAGAAGTAATCTTACAAGATTTGTAATCTTAGAATATTTAATTTGTAATCTTAGGGGATCATGTAAATCCCTTAAAATCTTAAATTGTAGATTAGCTTCGATCTCAACCGTCAATGTAAATTAAACTATATCGTTGGATCTAGAGAGCTCAACTATAGATAGAAGTTTTCCCCCTCATTTGTAATCATCATTTTGTACCCCATTGATAGTAATTGAATACTATTGAGAGCATCTACTTAAATACCTTGTGAGTGTTATTTTCTTATGGTTTTTTTATTCTCTCATTGTTTCTTTGTCTTTGAGTTGTTTCCACTTTATTTTCTATGTTTTGGAGAATTTCAATCGAAAAATCTCACTTTACAAGAGTTAGATTGAATTAGGTAGATTTAAAATAAAAATAAACTAAAAAGTTACACATATTGTAAAACTAAAATTACAGCCTTGTGAGCTTCAAACTTTTTAGCTTCCCTTATGCCATCCTCCAATGATAGCTATTAAGATGCTTCTAAGGGTTAGAGTTTGGTGGTATTGTTGGGATTGGGCTTCTATGGCCCATTTTAAACCATGTGCCCTTTTGTGTATTTTAAAAAAAAAAAAAATTTTTGAGGGGGTTCTATAGTATTTATTCTCTTTCATTAAGAAAGCTAATGTTCGAAAAATAATTGCTTATAAAAAATGAAAAAGAAATTCTCAATCATCTACACATCACTTTCATCCTCAGTCAGTCTTTCTCTTTCAACCTCTCGTATTTACTTGAACATTATAGGTTATTGACCCTCTTATTAATATAATGCGATTTTTGGGTGGAATCAAAATTGATTGTGCACCCAAAAAATCAAATAGAAAATGGTGGGGTTTTTTCTATTGAGAGAAAATAACGAAGATGAAACGAGAAAGACAGTGAAGATGATATAAACTAATTTAATTTGTTGGATTATTTAGTAATTTGTCCAACTATTTGGGTGAAGAATTGTGTACATGCATGATGAATTTAGAGGCGGATACGCCCAGGTGAATTCAAATCCAAAATTTTGAGAATTTTTAATTTTTAGAAAATTTTCATTGAATTCTCCAAAATTTTAGAAAATTTCGTTTATTCTTTGATTTTTTAGAATATTTTAATTAGACTCCTTCAATTTTTTGAAAATTTTGTTACATTTTTTTATTTTTTATGAAAATTTCAATTAAATTCTCTTAAATTTTTTGAAATTTCTAATTAATCTCACAAAAATTTTAATTAGACCCTCATTTTTTTTAATTTCTCATTAAAATCTAATAATTTTTAAAAATTCTACTAGACGCTCCAAAACTTAATTTAAAGATCCATCACTGATAATACAGGGGGTCTCAATCTAAATAAAAATAAAATAAGATTATTATTTCAATTTAATTAATTATATAAATATTCAGAAAGATAAATTATTAATTTTCAGTTCCTTTTAATAATGAAATGAAGTTTTCTTGCTAAAGTCAGTCCAAACCAAATTTGAATTAAGGATTTTCAGATTCTTTTTCTAATTAGATTGGATCGATTGATTGAATCTTGTTTTAATTGGAATGGATTAGTTGGATAAAAAATTGATCAAGTCTTAGTTTAAAAAAAAATTATGAATTGATTGATTCAAAAATTGATTAAACCAAATTATTTAATATTTTATTATTTTTAAATTTTTAAAAAATTTTAAGCCAACTGATTGAATAACTAACTGATAATCTAATTTGTTGGATTTAAAAAACATTGATGTAGCACAACACCTTGGGTGGAGTCTTTAAATACTAAAAACTTTACCCAATTTGATTGTTTGATGTCTTGTTTAGGGTAACGTTATTTAAGGATTTGATTCTTTGTAAAAAAGATTGGATGAATGTACGCAAATTTAAGTAGTGTACTTCACCTTAAAACAAAATCCTTATTTTTAAAACGAAAATATTATTTATATTTCTAAATGGATCCATCAAGCTCATCATAAAATTTGTTAATGCACATCAAATTAAAAAATAAATATAATCAACTTATAAATCAACTCATTTAAACTTTAATTTCAAACCAATGGATGGAATAATAAGTGACCTCTGAATTTAGGGTTGAACAACTAATTCACCTGGCTTTGAAAATTGTATGTGGGTTTGTCTATTTATGTCTCTTATATTATGTCGACATTTTTCGAATGTTTTGAGTGAATATGGAGTTTTCGAGGGATGAAATTTTCAAGATTAATTAAAATAAAGGATAGTAATTGATAAGTTGTCGGTTAAATATTTTAATTTTATAAATTTTATGTGACATCTGTTATCCTTAAAATTTGCCTCTAAAAATTTCATCTCAATTTACAAAAAAAAAAAAAAGCAAAATGTTATTCATTATTTTGTTTAATTAAACTTACAAATAATTAATTTTTTATTTATTAATTTTTGTTGCTTTTGTTCGTTTTAAGTATTATTCAAGTGTTTCATTTCCCTTTTTATAGGTATAATGATTTATTTAGTCATTTAATTTTATAAAAAATGTTATTTTAGTTTTTTATTTAATTTTTAGTTTTTTAATTATTAAATTTATATTTTTTGTCAAATCACTTTAAAATGGATAAAAAAATTAACGTTTGTTAATTTTGCTGACATGACATACACATAAATTGCCATGTGGATAATATGTCATCATTTAATTAATTTTTTAAAATATTAAAACATATATATTTTATAATTTTTATACTTTTTTAATAATTTTAATGATTTTTATTTTTTTAAAATTATAATTATTTTTTGAATTTTAAAATTTCAAAAAAATTAATTAAATACTTATGTGTCATCCACATGGCAATCTACGTGTATCTTACATCAACAAAGTTAAAAAATATAAATATTTTCATTAATTTTGAGGTGATTTGACAAAAAATACAAGTTCAAGAGCTAAAAGAGATGAAAAATTAAATGAATAGCTAAAATGAATTTTTTTTTTTCTAAGTTAGAGGGCCAAATAACTCATTATACCAAATATATATGAGAAAGGATGTATCAACACATATTTAATTGTAAATTTGGATTTGACTTGGTACATGTATTATTTATCTATAAAAGAAAGGATTATTATCCTATACATTTCTAGTAGAATAAAAACAAAACTCCATAAGCAAGTTTGGGTTGATGTCACTTATTTTTAGGGTGCATTAAAATAATAATAATATAATCGAAAAAACACTTGACATCATTCTAAATTCGCTTCTGAATTTTTTTTACTCTATTAACATTAAAAAGAATAATTACCCTAAAAGAAATTTTAATTAAAACCAACTAAGATTAAACCATATAATTGTACATATCATCTTCATCATCACCAAGGATATACATACCAAGAAATATTGAAAATAATATTATTAATAATTTTCTTGGGCAGACAAATAATAATTAAGGACTTATACGATTAAATTACAAATAAATGTTGGGTGTAGTGATAAAGCATATTGTACTTTTAAGGAAAGAACTCAAATCAAAGTTTGGAGATGATATTGTTGAGAAAGATAGTCATGAATCTCAAAATGATTAGTCTTCATGAACAATAAAATGAACATAAAGAATACATTGGTCACACCTTCAATAAATAAATAAATAAATTATTATTATTGATAGACGATTTAAAATGGTTCACTTGGAGGGCAAAATTTTGTAGGAGAGCTAAGATGATTGGAGAATGAGTCTCAAGGAATGATTGGAAAAGAGAAAAGTGTAGAATAGAGTTGAGAGCTTTCTTAGAAAGAGTAGGTGTATTGGTCCCTTTTTTGGTGCTTCTAGGCCTTTAAGGGGTTCAGTTTGGTAGTTCTTGATGTGCCATATGTTGTCTACATATTGGTTTCGAACTCTTTACAAGTCAGTCGACAGGTAGGTTACCTTAAATTGGCATTCGTTACGAGCTACCATGTATGAGAAATGAATATATGCAACATATGCGTGACAAATGTCCCATCCATGTCAGGCATGTGGTATTGATGGTTCAGGCCTGCTAGTATATAGGCTCATAAAAGTGATTTTCCTTAGCCAAAAGTGTTGACTTGTGATGCATGGGCTTGCAAGGTGGGCTCTTATGGTATGAGTATAAAAATTATCCCTTATTCGATGAGAGGTTATAAAGCAACTTTTCAAAAGCATTAGGCTTCTGCGACTTGTTATCAAGGGTCGTGAGGATGTTTTCAAATGTTGCGAGGTATCATCGAAAAAATTTTGAGGGGCATTTCAAGAGCCCGAAAGTTTAAAAATATTTGAGACTTGAGATAAACGATATTTGATGAAAACAATTACCAATATGCCTTCTCAAGCACTCAACAAGGCGTTCTCACTGCGTGAATCCGTCGTCTCTTCCATGCGCTCAGGCACTCGACAAAATCACTCTAGTAACTCCCTCAAACCTAAGCACTTTAGATTTCAGAACCAAAATGAAAATTAATTAAAATTAAGTGACTAAATTGAAAATGCTTGTTAATAATAATGCCCAATTTGCAAAAACTTATATAGTTTTCCAAAAGGGCAAAATGTGAAGGTGGGCAAAGTCAAGGCAGATATGTTGGATGCGAGCCAACCGTCCGCATTAAATCACGGAAGTCGGCAGTTGATCCAAAATGGTGAAGCAGAAGCCCTCATTAAATTCATTGATTTCAAAATGGAAATGATAAAAAGAGGCCCACTAATCAACAGCAGAAGCTCTTTAACCGATTTCCCAAATCAGAATCAGACGGTTGGCAATCAACGATGATGTCTAGCGTAATTATTGGGTGTAGAGGTAACGTCATCAGCCGATCGAATCTTTCGATTTCCCCGCCTTTTGTTTCCCTTAAAGAATGTCCGTTTACTGCTACGTGGCGACTTTTGGAAGGGTGAGCTGTACTGAGGACTGATTGTTGCTCTGCATCTCACTCACACACAACCCAATTTTTTATTATTAAATAAAATATTAAATAACCCAAACGCTCTCTTTAATGTAAAATCGGATAACTTACGGTAAATTTTATTGTGGCTTTAGTGGTAACTATTAATTACTACAAACTTTAACTGCTCGGTGTAATTGCTACATAAATGACAGTTGACCCTTAACGTTAGGTAAAAACATTTACCTATTTTTCTTAGTTTATTCATATATTTTAAATTAGTCCTCAAACTTCAAAATATTCTAATTATATCTCAAACAATCAATATTACACTAATTATGTCCATTCATTATTCAAACTGTTAATTTAACAATTGAATGAAACATAAATCTTATATGACATAATTTAAAATAAAAATTTTAATAAAAAGTAAAATGTTGCTGCATAAATTATAAAATTAAAAACTAAAATTAAGGTAAGACCGAAAAAGAGAGAGTGAACAATAGAATCTATAAAAACTTCGAAAATCTCAAAATCAAGATTTTTATAATATTCATTTTTCTTTAAACTATGTCACATAAGATTTAACATATCATTTAATGGTTAAATTAATTATTTTATTTTAATAATAGAGGGACCTTGTTGATATAACATCGATGGTTTGAGAATGTAATTAGAAAGTTTTAAAGTTTGAGAATCAATTAGAATAAAAATCATAATTTAAAGATATTTTATTCATTATAGGTTGAACTTTGGTATCAAACATATAAAATTTTGATTTAAATTTAAATTTACATATTTAATAAAATAAATACATCTATTTTTTAAATATAAGTAATTTTTTGTATATATAATATGTAAAAATAAATAATGTTTCGTTGATAGTAATGCATGCAAGAAATTTATGAAATTGAATTCAATAAAAAGATTATGTATAAATTTATATAAAATTAAAGTCCATGTACAGTATTTTATATTAAGGGTATGTTTAAACAACACGAAGTAATTGGATGAAAATGTAATTATTATCCTAATTACACTCTTTTGTAACTACAAAGAATTGTAATTCCTTAGACGTGTTTAGCTAACACAATATAATTACATCATAATTCCTTATGTCATGTTTAGTAATACAATTTGTAACGACACAATTACATAATTTATAATTTCTTAGAAAATATTAATTACTATAAAAAACTATTGATTAAAAAATTCTAAACCAAGTACTAAGAATTAAAATCAAATCAACATATGTAATATGTTAGTCCAATAAAATACTCAATAATACGATTATTGGTAAAAATAAACATCATAAGCAATTTTCTTTAATTAATCTACCATTCTATATTTGTTGGATTATTCCCTTTTAACATTTAACATATCTTCTTTATCATCATCTAGTAGTCATTGACAAAGGTCTTCATCATCTTGATTTATATAATTAATATTAAGTTAAAATATGTCATCAGCCCATGTATTTTTCATTAATTTGAAATCTAGTCCATGTAATTTTATTTCTAATAATTTAGTTCTTTTATTTTTTATATTTCAAAATTTGGACCCAACTATTAATACTGTTAATTTTTTTGTTAAACTTGTCGATGTGACATTTTGAAATAAAAAAATATTCATTTGGTAGTAATGTAAATAAAAAAAAGGTGTTGTAATGTATCTTAATTTAACAACATAATTTTAAAAATGTCAACAGTTGGACCTAAATTTTGAAATTTGAAAAGTAGAGAGATTAAATTCCTAGAAATAAAAGTACAAAGACTAAATTCCAAATTTACAAAAGAGTATCAGATGTGTGGCATATTTTAACCTTAATATTACAAATTCTCCTTCTTTCATGTACTCTTCAAACTATATATTATCCTAGTGTTACGTAGAATGAAGTTATGAAGTATGCAATATCTCAGTATGATCTAACCTTATTGTTTTTTTATGTTATATAGAAGTGATGTTATTAATATGAAAAAAAAAAAATTTAGAACAATAAACGTCTTCTCAACCACATTTCGAAGTTTTGAATGTCTCAAATTAAAGAATTCACAAGTTGTCTCTGGTGTTTGTGTCTGGTTTCATTCTCCCAAATGGTATTGTATAGCATGATATGGTGTAAGAAATTTTTTTATATTTACATAACTAGCATCTATAGATAATATTTGGGTTCATGACGTAAAGAGTTTATAGTTTTTATTGTAAAAACTTGTATAAGCATATTAAAAAAATAAAAACCTTGTATAAACTTAATTTAGAGAAAGACTTATACTAAGTTATAACCCTTTTTATAATACATAAATTAGGTTAAAATAATATGAAATTTATAATATATAACATTTATTAAAAAAAGTTTTATAAATTATTCAATAACTTTTATAACACTTCTTATAAATAATATAATATTTCGTCATAATTTTAGAAATTTTTTTTATAAATAAGTATATTATTTTTAATAATATATAGCATGGACATGTAAATAAGTTATGTACTTACTTTTTTTAGCATAACTTTTTTATAAATAAGTATATTATAACATTTTTATTACATGTAAGTTATTTTTTATAATATACTTTTTGATGATAATTGTAGAATTTTTTAAGATTTAAATAATATACTTTTGCTATAGTGTTGTAAAATGCACACAAATTATTTTTTTATAATAATTTTTTAGAAATTATAAAATGACTATAAAAAATTTTAGCTATAATCATCCCGAACACTCATATGAGTTTATGTTTATAATATAATTTTTATGAATTAAATTTGTATGAAAATATTTTTTTAAAAGTTAAATAGTACAGGCGTGTTTGGAAGCCACATGGTAAATGGATTTAGGTGTAATTACCCGTAAATCCGTGTAATTACTCCAATGCTCACACTCCTTTTTAGAATTAAAAATCGTAATTAGTGTGGTCCAATTATACACAATTCAGTGAGATCTATAAATTATAATGGTTACTCAAGCATGTCACTTCTGTGTAGTTACAAACAGTAATACCTAAATCTAATTATTAAGTCGCTTTTCAAATACTATATAAATTAAAATTCATATGTAATTTGATATTTATTCATTTTATTATTTAAAATATTTAAAATATTTTATAAGTCTAAAATTTAATTTAAAATAATATTTTATTATTTCGTGAATAATTTGGACAGGAATCATTTTAAATTGGAATTAGAAAGAAGATACTTTTTTAAGAGATTAAAAACTATTAACTTATTACAACATGTTAAGACTTTCGAATTCTTTTATTCTTTTCTTAAATTAATGTTGAGCCAAGTCAAATTATATTAAAATTAAATATAAACTTTTAATTACTAAAGGTCTGATTGTTTGATTGAAAATGATTTTCTAGAAAATAAATTTTGAAAAATGATTTACTTTTTTAAAAAAGCTAAAATTTTTTGGTATTTGGATTAATCTGTCTAAAATATTTTTTGTTGTTTGACAAATTTCCTAAAAATATTTCATAAAAACTGTTTTAGATGAAACAAACATTTAAAAAATTATTATCTTTTTATTGTTTAATTGAGTTTATTTTATATCTATTAAATTTACATTTTACATTATTTTTGTATATTTTATAATGATTTATTTATAAATAAATACATCAAATCAAATATATAATTGTAATCAAATTTTAAGCAATATATGGGTCATTATT
The DNA here is from genome assembly GCA_020496765.1 of Gossypium stocksii. Lineage (NCBI taxonomy): Eukaryota > Viridiplantae > Streptophyta > Magnoliopsida > Malvales > Malvaceae > Gossypium > Gossypium stocksii. Next base: position 96,348,472 of record CM035632.1, on the reverse strand, counting down.
TCTCTTTACTCTATCAACTAAAGTCCTTCCGAGATCATTTATCTTTTTCGCATATCGGAGAGCCTCATAAGTGGCTTGGCACCTTAGGCTTTGAATGGAGTTTGGAAGGTCATTATTAGCAACCCTTGAATCTGTATGTGTGAACTTGATCACCTTGTGTCGCTTTAGTAACGAGAGCACTTCTCTCCTGTAGTAATTAGCACCTTTCCAAAAACAATAAACCAAATGGAATATATTTAACACCAAATTTCAATCCTTTCAATACCTTAGACTAGGAAACAGGGGCCTTTACCAGGGGCTTTATTGTTGAGTACTTAATGGGAAGATACTCAGCGATTTCAATATCATCTTTCAGTACATTAATGAAGTGCCTCCAGTAAAAAAAAATCCTTGAAACCACTGTGCACAATGTATTCAAAACATTAATGAAGAGTTGGCAAAATAGGTCGAGGTGCACTAGTATGCCTAAGTGTTGCATAACTGAACCCCTTTGGCCCTATGAAAAATCTTGTCTGGAACAGATGCTGCTCCACTCGTTGCACTCACTTTTCCAGTTGAAAGTGTCTTCCTATCAAATAATTCAAGGTCTATTTATAGAAAGTAAATGCAATTCATCTGACATATACATCCTGATTTCACAGACCATAACATTAAAATCTCCTTCTAGATTAAGTTTCATTGATCATCTAAATCAGACTCAATTGACAAAAATATTTCCAACAACAATATCTTAGAGGTTAACTCTATTGCCAACATAGATAAGCATGCTCACCATTTAACAAAGGCAATTTAGCGAGTCAACAAAGAACCGCTTCTATTGCATGTCTTGCATTTAAGTAAGCAACGAGATTCACAAGTTGCACAAGGTATCTTTCCTTTTTCATCACATTTTTTGCATTTGTAGAGATATAATCAATCATCGGCAAAAAAAAATGAATCATGTAAAGATATCATATCTCAACAATATATGTTCGTAAGAAAAGAAATTAACAAGAAACCAAATATCAAACTAATGTTTACGAAGTTCAGTATGGGGATCATTAAGCAAAAGTTTCAAACTTAGAGCACCCAGATAGCAAATTAGGAAGGATAATTACACGCAAATATAGTTCCTTGAAAGAATGCATAGTTGTAAACTACTAGTTGAACCATATTAGTCAAATGTTGGAACCAATAACCATCTTGGGTACCAATTTCATTAGCAAGGAAGAAAGTTGAAGAAGATCATCTGACTAATGTTGGAGATGCGAAAAGAGGAAAGATTAGAAAATGTCTTATGGAATAAAAAAGGATAAAATATTTTCTTAAAAAAAATCTCATTTTTTTCATGTTTTAAAGAATAACTTATGGTGAGAATTTATTTTCTACCAAACTAACATGGGAAAATAATATTTTTCATATAATTTTTTATGGATAAACAAACAAATCCTGAAGATAGAAATTTGGAAAATACCAAAAACTTTTTTAAAAGGCAGCGCAATTTAACCAATCTTCTAATATTTGAGAAAGAAATTTCAACCAAACTAAACACTCTTAGGTGACCAAATTCAAATCTAAAAAGAAGCTTTTCATTTAATGCAATCATTAATAAATTCATATCTAAGCATCCTCCCACGTTAAGCTTCCACCTCGCAGCCTTTTTCTACTATTTTATTGTTTTCAATATTTTTTAATAATTTTATTCTGGAATCTTCAATTGCATTTATTTTTATATTCCGATGCTTGATATCAATTTTTATTTTTATTTATGTAATGAAAATCACGTTGATGTGACGAAAGGGTTTTAAGTTAGAGTTTTGCAATATTATTTGTGTTATTTTGAATAATTTTTATTTGTTTAACAAATAAATTTTAGTATTGTAATTATAATTGAATATTATTATAAACAACACACGAGTTAAAAAGAAAAGAGAAAAAATATTGGATAAATCCATTCATTCAATCTTTAATGTTTAGAATTTTATAGTGATCATATTTAGTAAGATTATCCTTTTATTTTACTAAAAAAATCAGTATTCTCCATTTATCACCTTTCAAAAGAGAAATATATATATATATATATATATTTACTCATTCATAAGTCAAAAATATCTGCAATTGAAACACATTCTTTTCCAATTCAATTACAAATTCCAATTAATTGATATTAGTCGAAAACATTTCTTTTGTTTTTAAGTGTAGATAAAAAATAAATTTCTAGAAAAAGAAAAACAATGTAATGGGGACCTTCCACCTTCGACCTTCGACCTTGTTCCCATGTGATGTAATAATCCCAATATTAAGGCGAACAAGTTTTTATTTTTATCTGCTAGTCATTGGTCAATCAAATTTGGTCTACATTTACATGGACTCCCGAGGTTAAGGGGTAGAAAGAGAGTTAACAAGAAACACAAAGAGAGATAGAGAGAGAGAGACATTCTTTCTTCTTTAATTAACATTTACTCAAAACTCTGTTGTTTCACACACCAATTAAAACAAACCCCCCCCCCCCCCCCCCCCCCCAAAAAAAACACCATTTTTCCTTGGAAGACACAGTCTTTGTTGTCTTACCACCATCAAAAGTCAGGTTTGTTTCTAAATTAGCTTCATTTCCATGTCTTCTTTTTTTGTTTTTTTGTTTTCTTCTTCATGATGTTTTTCCAAGTTTATATTCATTCAACTGTAGTTTTCTTTTTTATTCTTTTAAAGTTTTCAAATTTAGATTTTTTTTTGTTTCCATTAATACCTAAGCTTTCAGATTTGGGTTTTGTTTCTTTTGTCTAAAGACTTGAGATCTTTACTGTTTTTCTGTTTCTGGGGGTTGCTTATATTGAATGGTAGCTTTGAATCTTTAACCAGATTTAGATTCCCAGATTTGGTGGTCTTAAGAAAATTCTGATTCAGATTTGTTCTTTTAAGCATTTCCCTCTTACTGTCTTTTTCTTAAGAAATCAGATACCTTACAACAGCAGCTTAATGACAATGTATATTTAACTACTTCTTCAATCTTTTTAATGATGTTTTAGAAAATTGATTGTTTTTGTCTGCTTCTTTATTTAGTCTTGCCGTCCATTTTTATGTTTTACTTTTTGTATGTTTCATATTTTATTTACTCTTTTTCTTTTTCATCAGTAACAAGTTTTATTTATTTATTATTTTATTTTATTACTTGTTTATGTTTGGTTCGTGGAGTAGATCAAGTTTCAATTACTTTATGTTCCGGGAATTAGCATAACAGGCTATCATAACATAAAATAATTTTCTATGATTCATAAATTAGTATTAATGGTGGTTGTTCGTTTAACAGCTATATTCAAACGTATATTTTGGAATTATATATTGGAGGAAAAGGTGTTTGATCCGAAGATTGATGGTATTTGCGGTTTCGATTTGTATCTGAATCAGTGATGACCGATAGCTTTGCTGTTAAGGTTATTTGTTAGATCCTATGATAAGGTCTGGCAATGGTGTCTATGTTGAACATGGAGAAGAAATGGGTGTTTCCCCTTGTTATAACTTCTCTCATATGCACCATCCTCGTTGTTACTTGCTTCAATATGGGGCTTGTTTCTTCGGTTCACAAAATCAACTCGATCTTCTCCATTTTCCCTGCTCATATTTCAATGAATCAAAGGAAGCCGGGCTATGCTGAATCAAAGATTGACACAGGTCCCTTGCCGCCACCTTCTGGTCCTGCATTACCTCGTTTTGCATACTTGGTTTCTGGATCGAAAGGTGATCTGGAAAAGCTTTGGAGAACTCTTCATGCTCTGTATCATCCTCGGAATCAATATGTTGTTCATTTGGACCTTGAGGCACCTGCCGTGGAAAGAGTGACACTTGCTTCCAGAATAGCCAACCATACTGTTTTTTCAAAAGTCGGGAATGTTTATATGATCACCAAGGCTAATATGGTTACTTATCGAGGGCCGACCATGGTCGCCAATACTCTCCATGCTTGTGCCATTCATCTCAATAGAAGTAAAAATTGGGATTGGTTTATCAATCTCAGTGCTTCAGATTATCCTCTCGTGACCCAAGATGGTAAGTCTCTATCATATGCCTTATTTATTCTCAGTTCTTCCGAGCTGGTGGATCTTGTTTTGGGTGATCAATCAGTTTGTAATTTGCAGATCTTATTGATGCATTTTCGGATTTAAACCGGAACCTTAATTTTATTGAACACACAAGTCAGCTTGGTTGGAAAGCGTAAGTTCTTTCATTCTTCCATCTCTGTTTAAAACCTTTTCATATGTTGAATACCAACATATTTCGCTGGTTCTTCTGCAGGGATAAAAGGGCTATGCCTTTGATTATAGATCCTGGACTCTACATGTCAGCCAAGTCTGATATATTTTGGACCTCACAGAGAAGAGCATTACCTACTGCATTTAAATTGTTTACTGGTTAGTACACTGTTGTGCTGCATTTATTTAATTTAGTATCCGTAATTCAAACTTTTAGTTGCCTTCAATCCTCTCCGTTTAAGAATTAGAGGATTGCTATGTTTAAAAGAAAGCAGTGACACAGATTTGAAATTTCATATGAATTGTGACTAGGGTATAGATTCCATCTTCTTATTGACCGATGAGATTATTGTTTCTGATCTCATATACAGACCAAGTGTCCCTTGATGTTATCATTATTATCTGAAAGTGAGTTCATAATGGTGTTTAGTTGTAAATTATGCTCATTAAGCAAGCTCGGTTGAAACATTTGAAAACATATACGCATTGGTTTAGTGATGCAGCTGGATGGATCCTAGATCTTAAAGCAGTGCCCCGCTTTTGTTCTGCAGTTGAAGTTGGAACAATACATTACATTCCTACATATAGATAGCATGTACAGAAACCTTGCTCGTATGACGTAAATTTGTTTTGCTTTAAGAAATTGGGTCCTCTTTGGTTGCAGGTTCGGCATGGACAGTTTTGTCGCATTCATTTGTTGAGTTTTGTGTTTGGGGTTGGGATAATCTACCGAGAACTCTTCTCATGTACTACACGAACTTTCTCTCCTCCCCTGAAGGTTACTTTCAGACTGTCGTATGCAATGTTCCAGAGTTTGCTAAGACTGTTGTCAATCATGATTTGCATTATATTTCATGGGACACTCCCCCTAAACAGCACCCACACATCCTTACCCTTAATGACATGGACAAGATGGTTCGAAGTAATGCTGCTTTTGCTCGGAAATTCAGTCAAGATGATCCCGTGTTGGATAAGATTGATAAGGACTTGCTTGGCCGGGAAAAGGGGAGCTTTACCCCTGGTGCTTGGTGTTCAGGCGAGCCAAAATGTTTGAAAGTCGGAGACATGAACAAGATCAAGCCAGGTCCAGGAGCGCAAAGGGTTCGCCAACTCATAGCTAAGTTATCTACAAAAGCTATTCTCGGTCGAGATCAGTGTAAATAGGTTTTGTTATGGGGATGTTCGATCAATGAGGCTGACACGGCTGAGAAATTTGTATCTAATAGTTTTGTTGCAATCAGTAGGTATTCGAACTCGTAGCATGTTCAGGTTAAAAAATGGCACTCAATAATCAATACCCTACTTTTGGTAAGACTCGAATTCGATGAAACAAAGGTTTTATACTTCTATATCCTGGACTTGTTCTTCGATATTTTTCTTCCAGAGAGCAATAAAGTTTCGATATATTGTCGATTACTTGGTGATTCTTGATGTTGACGTTTCTTTTCTGATTATGAAAAGATCCCAATACTATTTTTCTGCAGGATTGCCAGTTTTGAATTTTTTTTTTTGTTTAGCAGGATTGAAGCCCTCATGTGTTCCTTTACATCCGATGAATTACACCGCCTAGATCAAAGCTGAAAAATCGTGCTATGGAAACTCGAAAATTTATGGAAAGATTTATGAATTTAGATTATCATCTTTGCCTGTTCTTGCTCATGAATCTAATGCCAAAGAAAAGAAATAAGATAAAATGACAAATATGTTTTTGCCATTTTGGTATTCGGCCAATGAAAGATAAGCCTCTTTTTGTTTTTATTTATTTATTTATTTATCACCATATAGAGCTGTTAACTTGCTATAGAATACCTTTAGCAACATTCTTAACATTGAACCTCCAACTATTCTTTCTTTAAACGATATGTACCAGCCGATACAATCAATACCACTGGTACCAATAAATACAATTTTCAAGACTAAGACTTTACAAATCTAGAACACAACAATATCTTGACAAAAAGCTCTACAAGACCGGAACATATCTATGCAGAATTGCAGTTGCTGAGTGGAAAGAAATGCACAGATGATGAATCACAGAAAAAAAGGTTTTCTTAATAAGCTACACGCTTAGCTAGATATATGCCCACTACTAAGCCAGCTTCCTAAAAACACCGACCCTCTCACCATATCTTACTCCTAAATATCTCGGAAATGCCTTTCAAATACATGACACAACTTAAAAAACTTGAACATACTCGTGCGAGAATCATATTCATACCTGTATCTGCCACTAATGCCTGAGTCTGAGTAACAAAGCACTATCCTATACAAAAAAAGTATCCACTGGACTACTTGAGTGGATATTTGACAAGAGAATCAGCAGCCAAATTATTTGCAGTGATCATCTTGACAATGCTCAACTATGATTTGCTGTTTACAAAGTTTAGTTTAACGACCAGACACAAATAATGAAGTGGTTGACATATGGTTCGCTTCTAACTGAACTTTTCTCTTCTTTGCTTTATCGAGTCGTGCTCGCCGAACAGCTTCTTGGATTTGGCGATCGTGATCCTTGAGCATCTGATCCACATTGCCAGATGGAACTAATAATGGACCCGAATAGTGAATTTTGTTACCCTTTGATCCATAACCAAGCTGGAAATAAACATAATTGAGAAGCATGTATCAGATACTTGAAAATGCATAAAAGGTAAGCAATATAAGCATACAAGCTTGTTGAACTGCAAAATCGGAAAACATAAAACACAAGAATCAACATATTTTAACAAATAACCCCACATTACTTACCAGAACTTGGTCTTTGTTGTCACTTCTTCCATCTTCTTTCTGCTGCACATTATGTTCCTGATCCTGTTGGATGAAGGATTCTGAGGCCTCTTTAAAAGACCCTGGAAACCTAGCAAATAATTTTGGAGCTTCTGACTGTGAAGAACCAGATCTTTCTCTGTGATCTTCAGATATAAGATTATTTCTCCTTGCTGCTACTAAACCTGACATCATCGACAAATCAGCCCCGGTCAAAATTTTTGGCGGATCATCTCGGTTCTTCCCGGACTTTGCCCATGCAGCTTGGTGAGACAGTGGCCCTGAATGGGAGCCTCTCTTGGGATGATTCCCATGTGCATCTGCATTTGATTCTACTGCTTGTGATGGTCTAGGTGGATCTATAGGAAAGCCTGAGGCAATTTCTTCAGGATGAGGATTAAACTTCTCACTCCGGCTCTTCGAATTGGATTGATTTTGTCTTTTCTGGATTGTAAAAACAATGTTAGTATTGTCAAATTAATGTAACTGTTCTGAAAGAGGAAAAATTTTATAAATTTGGAATGACAAACTATATTTCAACTGCCACCTTGATTTTACTCAGATTTCCGGAATCAGAAGTTTGATTCTGCTTCCTTTGTTATTTCATTTTCTTTCAGAGATAAATTTCTGCTTATTATAAGTTAGTGAATTTTTCACCCACCCTTGATTGAACGAAGGAAAGGAGAAAGAATTATATCTCAGCCATGTTTAAAAAGAGAGGGATAACTTGAGAACATGTCTAGAATGGATGTTCTCCATTGTCGTAAAACTTAAAGATCTTGTGAGTTGTGACATCAGGCAATATCTTGATGTGTGCATACAATAGTTAAGGCTGCCCATTACCAAACATGTAGAACAAAGGGCAAGCAAATGCAGACACTATTAACCAGATTACAAAATTACCTGCATTGACAAGACTAGTTCAGCATTAGCATCGGGTGCTGGGGCAGCTCTAGACTCCCTTGTTGCTTTCCTCTCAAGTTCAGGTCTCTGGCCCTTGGTTCCTGCTGCTCCTTGTCTAAGAACACAAAACAAAAGTAGTTTGTTAGCACCTAGAACCACTCAAGATTTCAGGCCATCAAGCAGCAGCGGTCAAACAGCTTAAGGAAAAAAAATAGCTCATCCAGTAAAAACAAACACCAAGTTTACAGCAGTTCAGCATAGGCTGAAGAACAAAGAGATTCAATTATTTGATAGCTGAACTGACGTGTAATTACAAGGTTTTCAATGATCGTTTTGAAGCACTCAATTTTCTTTGGGAGTAAATGCCTCAGAAGTATCTAAGAGTTTGAAGAAAATTTTCCTCAAGAAGCATGGGATTTTCCTTATAACATAAGTAACTACATTCACACACAAAAATATATATTAACATGTTATTGTAATAAAATATGTAATATACACCTTCTAGCTTCCTCATTCCTCATCTTTGCATCAAACTCTTTGCTCGGAGGATACTTTGGCAAGCTTGAAGGACCACAGGGAAGAGGCTTTGTTGTAAAGAACTGAAAAACATAAATATAAACAAGCACATTACCATAAAAAAATAATATTGATCAATCATTAGAATATAAAAGTGTAATAATGTGATTTTGGACTAAAAGAATTACATCCTACCATTTAGAAATGCATATACAGATATGCTTTGCTAAAATGCATGGATTAAAATCTATGTTACTCGATCTTGGGTGAAAATGTTGTATACGAGCATGTGTTGACACGAGTATGATCAATTTTCTAAAAGTTTTTCCATGTATTTGGATGGTGGGCATATCAACATGCCCTTGCCTGAAAAAAAATGAAGACTAGAAGAGACATAGAATATAATTATCTAAAACTTCAATGACACATAATTTCTCAAAAACATTATACCTCACTCTTGAGAGCAGAAGCTGCAGATCCACGATCAGAAGGGTCAATGGAAAGTAAGGTTTCCAAGAGAGCTAAAGCTGGTGCAGGAAATTCCTTAAATGTTTCTGCAACACAACGTCTATAAGGCCGCTGCGGCTTAAAAATGGTTGCATGAGGCAACTTTGATTTTCTCCAATAATCTTCAGAAGGTGAGCCACAAAGTTTGAAAATTTTATGCAGCTGCTCCACCTGCAAATTTCATCAGCACTTAGATCAGGGGAAGATGTCATTCATTCTAGACTAGCTGAAGACTCCCTTCATGATCTAACAGCAACAGCTTGCTTTGAGCTGCTCTAATCAAGCCTAAATGATTGGCAAAACTCCCAATTAGGGACAGATGTTTTGACCTAAATCAGTACCTTGATAAAATCATATCACTTGTATGATAATACTGGCCAGCAAGCAATTTGATGCTCTAACAACCACATATCAAACATTTTTCACTAATATAGTTATCATGCATCTCACATTTCACTAAAGTTTCTGCTTAAAACTCTCAATGCTTAATAGGAAACCTTTCATTTAAATGATAAAAGCACACCTCAGTTCTTCCGGGCATAATAGGCTTGCCAGCATATAACTCAGCAAGTATGCAGCCTGTACTCCATAAATCCACAGCAGTACCATAGTAAGTGGCACCAAGCAACAGCTCAGGTGGTCTATACCAAAGAGTTACAACACGGCTTGTGAAGGGCTGATTTTGAAGGGGATCATAAAAACTAGCCAGACCAAAGTCCGCAATCTTCAAGATGCCATTGTTGTCAAGTAGAAGGTTGGAACCCTTAATGTCACGATGTAGGACACCGTGGCTGTGACAATGATCGAGACCACACAGAAGTTGCTGCATGTAACACTTAACCTGCCCAATAATTGAATAAACTGAACATCAGAATAGCCCTTCAATGCAAATCATAGGATATTGCGGAACATTTTCTACTCACTAAAACTGCAACTTTAAAAAACAAAGGAAAAGCAAAATCACCTAATCCCCATGTTTGAAGGACATGCTGTGAAACTTATTTCAGACCATATTTATTACTTAGTACTTTCTAGCAAGTAAACCTTAGGAAAAAAGATATCAAATTGCAGCTAAAGAAAAAGAAAAAAAGAAGAAAGCAAAACGATCAGAAGTACCTGCGGTTCTGAAAACTTGAGACCAGGGTTTGAAGCAAGACCAGCCAAATCATGTTCCATGTACTCAAAAACAAGGTACAAGCTGCAAGACATCCTTGAGGTAACGAGACCTTCCAGCTTTATAACATTTGGATGATCAAGTCTACGCAGAATGTGAATCTCCCTAGCCATGAATCGAACACTCTCTGGCTCGAGATTATCAAATCTTACTTTCTTCAGAGCAACAACTTTCTTCTGATCTAAATCACGAGCCCTATAAACATTACTATAAGTTCCTTGGCCAATCTACATAGAAAATACACGTTCATGTAAAGATGTGATGACTAGCCAAAAAAACCTGTCAATTTAAAGAATAGTGTTAAGTTATAAGACAACAGAAATTCCCATAGAGTTCCAGTGGCATGGGACCAACAAAACAAACTGAATTCCAAAAGTCTACCTTCTTAAGCTTCATTGTCCCAAACTCCCAATTACACATCTAGAAGGGTTGCAATACCATGAGAGCGGTGGAGAATGAAAAAAGTGTTAAGATACCTTAATGTTGAATAAAGGTATGATGCCGCAGGATTTATAGAGAATTATTGCTTCTAGTTGCAAATTGGTAGTGTGTTGATTTTATTGAGCTTGAATTAGCACAAGGTGCGCATATTTTGGTGTTTATCTGTACAACTAAGATTTGGAATATAATAGCACAAAGGCAAATCTCATCAACCGATAAGTCAATGAAGAAATTATCAATGATATTTGCAAAACCATATACAACAAGCAACAATGTAACAGAAGAACTACATTAAAGTAAGAGCATGATTTATAATTACCTTATCTAGCTTCTCGAATGAGTCTGCACGCCGTGGTATCCATCCTTGGATTGCTTCTCCTGCCACTGCAGCTAACCAAGCAGGCCACCCGGCAGCTATCTGCTCCCCTTCTATAGCTTTTGGAACACTACCCCTCCCTGGGTGTTGCCGGACAAGACACTCCACCTTCTCCCTCTTCCTATCCAAATTCTCCCCATGAATTTGAACCGAACCATTCACTTGTTTATCAATCAGCATTGTCCTCCCTTCACTGTTACCATATCGATCCTTTGTTCTCTGTGAATCCTCCCTCCTTGAAGAAGTTGCCATTGATACCCTAACATCTAATGAGACCTTACTCGTAGGACTCTGCTTACTATCTTCAATAGCAGATGGCTTACAACAAATGCAACCCATGATAATCCACACCTCGATAAAACCTTCTTCTGTTCTTACAATCAATCACTACCCCTTCATTCGTTCAAGAAATTTTTACTTTTCCAATATTTTTGTACTCATCCAATCCCACCATACACAAAAAGCTTAAAAGCTCAAACTAAATCTAAATCTCATATTTCATCAATCCAACTTCACCAAAAATCTCATTTCCTCACCAGCATTCAACCGAATGAATAATCAATTACCCATTTTCCTGAGAAAAAAAAGGAGGACAAAGCTGATAACTACACTGAAACCCAATATTCAATGCAAATCATCCAATCTAATCAAATCACATTTCTTTAACAACATTTTACGCAAAATGAACAAATGAGAAGAACCCATTTCTCCAAAAGCAGAATAAATAAAACTACAACCTTTAAAGAAGATAAAATAAAATCCACTTCCAAAAACAAGCTTCAAATTGAACAAAACAATGCAAATTCAATAGCACCGCTTAAAAATGAAAGTTATTTATACACTTAAATTTTCTCCTACTCTCCTTAACCAATAAAATGATTCAAAACCCACAATGCTGAACTACCTAAAAGCCTAAAGAAAAAAAAAAAGCTAAAATTCTTCACTTTTTCTTTCAGGCACCTTCAAGAAAAAGCTTGTTCTTTTGCAGTTAAAGGGGAAGAAAAGAGATTGGAACTCTGAAAATCCTAGAGAGAGTCAAGTGGAAGTAAAAATGGAAAGAGAGAAAAATGGATCTAAAGAGTCAAAAATAGCAAGCTTGGTTTCTTTTCCTATTTTGAGAGGTTTTTTTTTTTTTTTTGTAACAGAGGGAAAAAACAATCCTAAAGGGTGGAAAAGGAGAAATTATGATATTTGGGGGTCAATAATTTATGAATAAATAATTTAACACATTTTTCGGATAGAGGTGTTTATGATTCGGCTGCCCTTGGTCCGTAAAGTTTTGCAATTAATTTTGATCTCATAATTTATTTTAATATTAAAAAAATCATATATAATATAATTAAGGGTAATCTACAAAAATAATCACTTTTGTTTGCCTCATGCTACATTTTAGTCACTTATGTTTGAAATGTTACGTTTTAGTCATTTATATTACTATTTTGTTATAAAGTGATCATTCTACCGTTAAGTTTCGTTATCTCTCTAACGATAATCTTACGTGGCAGTCCAACTAGATTTTAAATGCCAACTTAGATTTCTAAATGAAAGGAAAATAGATTTTTAATTAAAAATTTAATTAATTAAAAATTTTAAACCTAAACATTAACTAAAAAAATTGTTCATCTCCTCTTTTTAATTTTTCTTCAGTCTCTTCTTTTTTTCAATGGTTTTTTTTTCATTTGATTGGAAAAACCATTATTAAGATCAAAATAATTGAAATCAAATTGACTACTTCATAAAGATGGATTTAATGGAGGGTTCAACTATGTCTTCTTTGCTTTTCTCTATCTCTTTTATTTAATACTGAAAAGCAAAAGATTAGATTTTTTATTGTTTAATGAAAACCCTTAATTAAAATTCTTAATATGAATATTAGCAATTAAAAGAATTTCAGATCAGAAAAAAGGGATACCTACAAAGGAATTGTGAACAAACAAGCCAATTCAGATAAGAAAAAATCAGATTGGGAAACCAATTATTCAAGAATGTGAATAATTAGAAAATACAATGATTAGGAACAAAAACGGTTACCATCTTCTTATTTGTTGACAACCACTTCATTTTAAGTCTTAGAACATAAATTTGTCGGTGAAGAAGACATATCTTGACCCTCCATTGAATCCTCTTTTGTTTTTGTACGTGAATAAATTTTTTTATGATAATAGCTTTTTTAGTCAATTGAAAAAGAAAACTAAAAAAAGGGGGATGAACGATTTTTTAACTAAAATTTAGGGTTTAAAATTTTTAATTAATTAAATTTATTTAATAAAAAATTTATTCTCATCCCATTAGGAAATCCAAGTTGGCACTTAAAATCTAATTGGACTACCACGTAGGATTACCGTTAGGGAGATAACGGAACTTAACGGAAGAGTGATCACTTCGTAACAAAATAATAACATAAGTGACTAAAATGTAACATTTTAAACATAAGTGACTAAAATGTAACCTGAGGCAAAAAAAACTATTTTTATAGTTTACCCTATAATTAAAATAATATGTTGAATCCTATTCAATTCAATTTATTATATATTTTTTAAAGTGAGGGCTATTTTAATATTTCGGTTAAAAAGTATTTTTTAATAGTTTAGTTGGAAAAAAATGTGTGCTGTTCTAGTGTTGTGGAAAAGTTAAAATGATTACTTTAAATATAAGGTTAAAATTTGTTGTTATTCATTCTACTTTTATAGAATTTGAAATTGCTATCTTTACTTAAAAATTTTAAAATTCAATCTTCCTAATTTTTTAATTCAATTATTTTGATTGATAATTTCTATTATATATTTTTTTTAAATTTAACATGTTTATTTTCTATCAATTATATGTCATGTTATATGTTATGATTTACAACTTTTTTTAATAAGTTTCTAAAATTTAATTTAAATATGTAAATTATATTTTTAGTATTAAATTAAATATGAACAAAACTCTTACAAATTAATAAAATTTCATGATTTATGAATTTATTATTATTATTTGTTCCTTAAGACTAAAATTAAGAGCATAAACTAAGGGACACAATGGATTAGTAATTTTTTTTCCTCCAAACAAGTTTTTAAAAATATTGATTGTTGTCGATTGAGTCTTAATTTGATTAATATCGACATTATTGTTAATGCAGGAGGATGTATGTTCAAATGCGCTGAAATGTATTATCCTCATTTTTAAGAGCTGGGAGGGGCTATGAGTAAATTTAAATATTGTATTAAAAAGAGTAAATATGATAAAAGAACCTATAATAAAAGTAATGTTAAAAAAAATTGATTGTTTAGTATTACTTATGAGGTCAAAAATTACAAATTACATTTTAGGTAGTTTTTTTTTTAATTTAAAGGTAAAAAATGTTAACAATTTACCCAAATTAATAAAAATAACCCAACCCTTATAAGTAATGGATTAAATGTTAGTTAAAGTTAAAGTTTGTAAGTAAATGAGTAGTAATTGTAATTAAATTATTCAATTTAAAAAAAAAAAAGAAAAACAAATAGTATGAACAAAATAGGTGAAGAACCGAGTCACATGGATCCAATGAAAGTCATGTGCTGGTACAGTGTTTTGTTAAAAAGAAGGACAGAAACAATGCCACCAATAGTAGCTGTCCAAATAGATTAAATTACAAATAAGTTGTTTCTTTATCCATATGATCAAATGCATGTGTGAAATTTATGGCTTATGTCTTGTTTCAGTCAGACAATTTAACAAACACTTGGGGCCCATTTTATAACTCTATAAATTGTTGGCTTCTGTATTACCCATGTCTCCATTCATTTCAACAACTTGGTAAAGCTTCTCATTATTATGCTCTTTCATCCATTGTCTCTTATTTACCAACTCCATTCTTTTATGCAGAAAATTTTAGGAATTTTTTAATATAAAAAAAATCAGATTGGTTAGGAATATGATTTTTTAATTCAAAAATAAATTAAATATTACATATAAGGGTAAACTATAAAAATAATCACCCAACTTTATACTTGGTTCTATTTTGATCATCTAAATATGAATTTTTTTTTTTAGTTAGCTACTAAAAATGTTTTGTAAAAATAAACGTGATTAACATAAATGGACTTGTAACTTTAATTGAATAAGCACCTCTTTAAACCCACATAAACCTAAAAATATTTTTTAACAGTTTTTCAAACATTAAATTTATTGTCTTAATTCAAATCCATATAAATATAAATTATTTTATATTTTTCATGTTCTATTATATAAAAAAGAGAGTTATTAAACATATTTTCAAAATAAAATTTTATTCTTATTTATAAAAAAATAAATTCTAAAAATAAAAATGGTAATTGTTTTTTGAAAATGAAAAACAAATAAAAACAATATTTTCAAAAACCAAACGGAGGCTAAGGTTCGTTTGGTTTAAAAAAACGTCATTTTCATTTTTGTGAAAATATATTTGGTCGAAAATTATAAAAATAATTTTTTGAAAATAAAATATGTAAAAGTTAGAAAATAATAAACAAATTGTTTTCACTGTCTTGACTAAAAATATTTTGTAAAACTAAAAAAAATTGAAAATAAAAGTTCTTTTTTAACTTCAAACAAATTGACAGTAATTTAAATTCATCTATAACATATATATAAAAATATGAGTTTAAACTTTTTTTTTTTAAATTTTGACGAGAATACCTTTTATTTTTTTTTCATATTATTAAATTTACCTTTGTAAATAATTGCACTATTTAATTTAGAATTATTAGATAAAATTTTAAATAAAATAGAAGTTGTGATAATTATACAGTAAAGATAATTATAATTTGCTGGTTGAGTCTAAACTCGATTGACATCAACATTATTATTACTGCAGGAGGTCGTGGGTTTGAGTGCGCTGAAGCCCATTATCCTCCTATTTAAGGGTTGGAGAGAGGTTATGGGTAGTTCTAAATATTTTTATCAAAAATAGCTGATATGATAAGAACTTATAATAAGATTAATTTTAAAAAAAATAAATTTTAAATTATAATTATTAATTAAAAAAGTTATGCTAATTTTAAAATAGAGATATTACTTGAATATAATTCTAAGAATGAAATATAGGGAAAAAGGTTGTGATAATTATAATTTTATTATTAATATTTTATCATTAAGTGGATATCCATTAATATCAAGATGAATTTGATATATTTTAGGACTCTAATATTCATTAGAAGTAGAGTTTTACTGCATTTATACTTCTTATGTCTATAAATATAAACATTAGAGAAGCATTGTAAAAATCACTATTGATCAACAAAAATATATACTTCTCTTTTTACTCTCTTTGTTATTTATTTCATAACAAACTTACCATTATCCATTAAAATTTTTTGACATAAACAAAGATTGTGCTAATTTTACTATTTGAATAGAATTCTAAGCATATTAACTATCACTTAATTAATATTAGAGTTAATTAGTTATTATTTTAAATAATATTACTTTGCATTAATTACTTAAAATCAAACTATATTGCAGGTTGAATATATTAAAATGTTTTAATTATTATTTGACAATTTTTTGATATAATATTTGAATTGATAAGTTAATATATTTTAATTATATTCAACAATTCAGATAAGAAACATTACTTTATGTTAATTATTGCAATTAAAAGTATAACATTTAAAAAATTAATTAAATATTAAACGTGTAAAATTACATGCAACGCATGTGATATTAGAAGCTAGTAAATTATAAATGCACAAGATGTTCTTGTTTTTCAATGGTAATTAAATATCAAATATGTTACCATGATTCAAATCTATATAAATGTAGGAATTTTTATTTTATTTCTTTTGTTCCTATTATAGGAAAATAAGTACCAAATATTGTCACACCTCAAATTTTGCAGATTCGAGGAGAAGACGTGTAGATGTGAAGTTATCTGTTAGTGTAATCTGCCAATTAACAGTCTTCTGGTGGATTAGAGTTTGGCGTAAAGTATTCACAATTGAAGGAGTTAAATATTTTATCTCAAGTTATTCTATAATTTAAGAAAATAATATGATAAGCGAATGATAAGCCTGGTGAGAATTACCGCCAAATGTATAGTACGCCTAGTTCGCTAAGCACTATGCTAATTGGATTTTATAACGAGATCTAGTTAAGAGCCAACTGAGTTGATTGTTCTTCTTCCTTCACAATTTTTCTCTAGTTCTTCTTAAACTTATATGTTCTTTTCTCCTTTATTAAGCTAGAAGCTAAGGTTTCTGAATTAATCAGTGGATGTCCCACCTCTTAATAAGTCTAATAGCTTTGCATGTTAAGTTTTTAAAAGAATTAGGTTGTTAAGAAGCATATAGATAGTAAGTTATGAATACGAGGCCTTGCATGGGGGTTGTCTGTAATTGAGATGTTAGTAATTTGTCTGTAAATAGGTTTTAATGGTGGTTCCATACATCCAATTTTTCAGTGGTGTTAGAAAACAGTAGTTTCGGGACCACAATTTCGATGAGTGAGTATGTAATTTTTATTTAATTGGATAATTAGTTAAGTACAAGTTGGTTGTCCTTAAAGTCAAGTTGTTTTAAAAAAAATGAGGTATTGGGACCTCGTTTCCATAAATCAAGATATTTACGGAGTTTTTATATATGTGTATTAAATTTTGGCCCGAAAATTTTAATGTTTGGATAGTTAATTAATGAAAAAAGACTAAATTGTAAAAGACGTAAAACTCAGTGGCTATTGAATTTTGATGATTAAATGGCTTACTTAATATAAGTGGAAGGCCTTATAAGTCAATAATACCTTAATGTACATATAGTGGATGGTTAGTGATGTATTTTGATTAATTTTATATGTTAATTATATGTTATTAATATTTATAATAATAAAAAGTAAAAAAGAATGATAACAAAACATTTTCATTTTACTTCTTCAACTTAAGAAACCCGAAACACCATGGATGAAAATTCAAAAGCTTTGGTCATCTTCTTTATTTTGCATGGTAAACCATTTTTCACCCGTTTCTCCTAATTTTTATGTTTTTGAGATCGTTACAACTAAATCCAACTAACCCATATATCCGTTTTCAAAATTGTTAAAGTTTGTTAAAATTAACGTTGATGATTTTTAGATGTTCTTGATATTAAATAGAAGATCTGAAGCTTGGAAATGTTTTAGGACTATTGATTGGTGATCCCAAAACTAACTATGATCACGATAAAGGCAAGCGCACCTATCAAACAGTAGTATAGCTATGGCAAGACCGGAATATCGTATCCATGAGGATTAAGAGTACTAGTATTAACTATCTTTTTATTATCTAACCTAAAGATTAAGGGGATTTGTTTTAAACTAAAAACTAACTAAATTAAGAACGCGACAGAGAGTAAATTGAGAAAATACTTTTAGAAAACTGATTGATTAAGACAATACCCAAAGAAGAATCCATCTAGACTTCACTTATTATTCGAATCTGAATTAGACAATCTATTCACTTGACTTGATCCATAGAAATCCCTAATTTATGTTAATATCTCTTTCGAGACTAAAAACAACTAACTCTAGGTTGATTAATTGAAATTTCTTTCTAATTAAAACCTCTATTGTTGCATTAACTCGATCTATGAATTTCCCTATTAGATTTGACTCTAATCTAACAGATTTTCGTCGTTCAATCTCTAGGATTGAAATCAACTTCGCTTAATTATGTTGAATCTACTCTTAGACAGGGACTTTTACTCCACTGAATAATCACATTCAACTCGAATTAATATCCTGAAATATTAACACAAGAATTAATAAACATAATTAAGAACAAATCAATTATTTATCATATAATTCAGAAAATAATAAGATTCGTCTTAGGTTTCATCCCCCTTAGGTATTTAGGGGATTTAATTCATGTTCATAAAGAAAAACATCTCAAATATTGGAAAGCAACAAAACATAAAGAACCCAAAAACTTCGAGGGAAATTGAAGGAAGATCTTTAATCTTGATGGAGATCTTGCTTCTGAGATGAATCAATCGGCTTCCTTCGAGTAGTTCCTTGCTTTCTGCTCTCTTCACTCTTTAATCCTCTCTTAGGGTGTTTTTATAGACTTAGGAGTGCCCAGAATACCTAAAAATTAGCACTTTCTGAGTAGAATTGAAACAGGGCTCGACAGGGACACAAGCGTGTGATCCGCCCGTGTGCAAAGGGTCAGGCCGTGTACAATACTGAGTATGTTTTAAGTCGACACGACCTTGGCACACAGGCATGTGGCCGGACACACGGGTGTGTGAATAACCCATGTGGAAGTGCCTAGGCCGTGTTGAATGCTGATTTTAGCCTATTTTGTCTGTTTTTGGCCTGTTTCTTGCTTTTTTCACTTTTTTATGCTCACCTAAGTACAAAACATGAAATTAAAGGATTAGAAGCATCAAATTCATTAAATAATAAGATAAATCATCCAAAAATACACCAAGCATAGGTTAAAAATATGTTACATTTACAGTTCATCAAATATCCCCACACTTAAGCATTTGCTTGTCCTCAAACAAAATCCTCAACTCACAATTAAAATTAGTTCTTCTCAACTTATAATTCTTATCAACAATATTTCGAAATAATCCACAAGTAATCATTCATTGAGAATTCAACTAAAAGATCATCCAAGTTTCAAACAATCCAAGTTGAGCATTTTATCACAAAAACATAGGTATTTCCCTTCATCTAAGTAGTTACCTTTAATTCAAAATTACATAGAGTTGATATCCTTGCAAAAGATTCACTCAAATCACTCAAGGTGTTTAAGGTTCAGAATTAAGCACTCAATTGTCAAACATGAAAAATTATTACCATAGGCTTGCATGAAAATCAAATCTCCACCACTATGAATTGAGATGATACATTAATCAAAAGGTCTTTAAAGGGTTGTAATGGGGCTTTGGTTAGGGGTGTGGATAAAGGCTGAAAAAGAAGGTTAGAATTGGGATTGAACTGAAAAATTACCAGACTAGAAAATAACTAATATGAGAAATTACATTACTGAATAGATATTCCTCGAATTGAGCTTTGCCTCATGAATAACATCGTTCAAGTTCAAGCATTATATAACTTCGTAATAAATAATATGCTAAACGATAATTGAACATTGAAATAACTTTGTATATGTTTTTTTAAGAACAAATCAAGTATGAAAATTTAATAATTGAATAGAAGAACATAGCTAGGCATTAATTCAAATCAAATCTCGACAAAATAGGGATCAAAGTAAATAAGGGAAATTCTTAAGGAATACAAAATAGGCTTATGGGTAATATTAAAGGTAAATAAATAAATGGTTTGTTAGGCTCAAGGAGGTTCACTAAGGGTCAATCATGAGGGTAGGCTTTTTATGGAGTGAGTGGGTTAAAACCTAGGTGCCTTTATCATCTCGATATATCAAATCAATGGTGTGGTCTTGATATGTATAATCGATGCAAGTTCTAGAATAACAAATCAATATTGACACACTCATAAGTAGCAATAAAGTGAGCAAGAAATAATATATGCTCTAAAGGCTCAAAATCTCACAAAAATTATGGCTTTTGATGTCAATTCAATGAATTTCAAATTTCAAGATAATACCTCAATTTGGGTAAATAACCTAGAAAATTTTTAATTCTCAAAAATCAACTTATCATGCTTGATTCTCTAATGACTTAAAGTTTAAACCATCAATGCACAACTACCTATGACTTAATCCAAAACATATCAATAAGAATCATATATCAATCAAAAGTCATTCTAATAGTAATACGAGAAACGAGAAAGGTACTTGAGAACAAGGTAAAATTCAGCGATTTTCTGATAATTATATTAATAACCTCCCCACACTTAAGATGTACATTGTCCTCAATGTACAAAGGTAAATAATAAGAATATAAGCATAAATTATAAGAGAAGAAGAGAACTGAAACTCCCTTGAATTTTGGATGAAATCCTTGGAATACTGAAAGCAGATTTGGAGAGAAAGCTAATAAAGTGCATGATTCTGAGCTATTTAAGAAAATAAACACAACTGTGGAAGAGAATTAAAGCATTACTCGATATTAAACATAGTTCAAAAGATAGATTATAAGTCTTTAAAAAGGGAAATTAAAAACGTAAGAAATAAAGAAAAATAAAAAATAAAAAATAAAAATAAAAATAAAAATAAAAATAAAAATAAATGGACTCAAGGGTCCTCATCATCGGATGCCTCATCGGTTGACGGTGTCGAATGGGAGATGTGAAGGTGATGACAAATTTGTCGAAGAGTGGCATCGATGCTGTCAAATTTATCAAAACACTGCTGCTCGAAGCGAGTAAGTCGCTCAGATATATCGGTCAATATGGTAGCAGTAGGTCGGTGACTCGGTGGTGGTGGTGGTGGATGTGGGTCCTCGTGAGGGGGAGGGACATCATCAGTAATGTCCTCAGGGTTGTCTTGATCGTCAGAACGAGCTAATCTGTACTAGGGGGTTGAATCCACGGTGACGCTCTATCATCCTCATGTGAAACATGCTTGAGATGCCTTGTGGGGACATCTAGCCGATGAATATGAGGATTGTGCCACTATGTTCAAAAGTCCAAAGTACCTAGCTAGACGAGTCACATAGGGACCTAAGCAGATGGCTCCCTTCTTGTGACGTTCGGTTTGATGGCGAAAGGCAAGGCCGATGAAGTAGGCTAGGTTGAAGGTGTGTCATTACGCCATGCTCCATAAGAAGTAGGCATCGTGAGTGTTGACTACGCCGATGCTCTCTCTCCACTGGTTAAGGTATGAACTAGGAGGGTGTGAAGGTATCGTAGGGCTGGAGAGAGATGATGCCTTCGATCGACTAGGATCATATATACCCGTACTAGGTATGAGAGTTGCCCAACATGAGGAAGGTGAAAAGTGAATGTGGCAGTGGAGATGTGGAAAGTTGTTGTCCTCCATGAACTCCTCGATATAAAGCCCTAAGGCGATGCTGAATTCTGAGACACTCAGTTAACGCACTAAGCCGTCAAGACGGAACTGTATGATGTCGGGCTTGTCGAACACGGACATGAATGACTGTAACTGAAATGTCGAGCAAAGTTCTAAGGTGAGCTCCAAGTATGTGGGCTCGACTATCTAGAAGAAGCGGTCCTATGAGACTGTAGTCAGGAAGGCTCAAACGGAGTCTGCAAGGTGGGCCTGCTCCAAGGCGGCCCAATCTATGCACCGGCCCACATCAAGTGGTTTAGCCCAAAAAAGCTGAAATAACTCCTCCTGGGGTTCGATCAGAAATTAGAGAAATGGATGGCACACCTCGATAAACGCGCCTGAAGAGGTTGCCTCTGGTCTTTTCCACTTTTTCAAAGTGAGGACGACAGTTTTACTTTTCCCTCGTGTGTTCGCCATAATGGATCTGTGAAATCCAATAAAAAATGTTAGTAGAAATGGATAAATCAACCACTAAGTCCAATAAAATGTGCGAGTATCGAAGCAAACATAATGCATGGGGTGTCACTAGCATGAAAGAATATGCTAAAATACTAAATGGTAATAGGACCAGATAAGTAATAACTAAGTCAAAGAATCTAAATGAATCTTAAGTGTAACCAATTAAATAAGCCAAAATAATGGAATAAACCTCATGTCAGACAAAATTTAAACTAAAACAATGTTTAAAGATTCAAGCATGCAAAAGTTAACTAAGTGTAAAAAATAACACATCTATCTAAGCATAGGAATCAAGTTATTATACTAACAGAAGGTAATGTCATTAAAAGTCATCCAAGAATTGCAGAACTAAAGTAATCAATAACTAAACAAGTAAATTAGAGTTAAAAGTAGCATAGGAAAAACCGACGGTGGTGGCACTAGTAGTGGTCGGACAACTGTCGTTTGGCCGTGAGGGGGTTGGTTTTGTGGTTGATGGGTAGGGGTGTGTAAGGGAAAAGAAATGAGGAAGAGGAAGGGAAAGAGGGAGATGAGGGAGGTGAGGAGGGTGTGGTTTGGGTTGGTGTGTGTGAGTGTTGGTGATGAGAATGAGAAGGGGATGGTGGTTAGAGTAGGGGGCAGGAGTAGGGTCGGTTGTTGAAGGGAGTGGGTGGGAAAAAAGAAAAAAGAAAAGGATAAAGAAAAAAGGGGTTAGGGTTTTGGGGCTTTTTTAAGGACACGGTCGTGTAACGGCCCCGTGTTGGGCCACACGGTTGTGTGGCTCGAATTTTTTCCCATGTTTATCGTGAAATTTGGTCAGGTTCGTACATTGCTTCTGGCCACACCCGTGTGTCTAGTTCGTGTGGTGCACATAGCCATATCGCATGGCCATGTGCACTCTCCTTCATTTCTCCCATGCCCATGTACTGTTCTACACGTAACAAGTGAGTCAGGATCTCACACGGACATCTCGCATGGCCGTGTGATGTGTTTCCATGCCTGTGTAGCTGGTTAATAAAGTTAGAATGGCACACGGCCATTGGGCACGACCGTGGGTTCTGCCTGTGGTCTATTCTGACTTGGGTCAAATTGGGGCATGTATTTTAGGTTCAAACACGACCATGAATACGCCCATATATCTAAGTTGTGTGGTCCACACGGCTGTATCACACATCCTTGGGAATTTATCGCATCCCGTGCCTCTACTGATTTTGGGGAATTTTGAAGTCTAGTTTTAACACGGCCCCAGACACGCCCGTGTGTCCAAACTGTGGGGCTCGCATAGTCATATCACATGGCCATGGAGATTTGTTGCATCCCGTATGGTATCTTGAGTTTTTGGGGAAAATTTAGTCTTGTGGTAGCCACACAGCCAAGGATAATTAGTGAAGTTAGTGCTCGGGTTGCCTCCTGAGGAGCGCTTATTTAGAGTCTAAGCTTGACTTACCTTCGTGCACCTTTACGAGGGCTCGAGGAGCTGAAGCTTCTCTCTATCATTTTTAAAATCCTCACCATTATAAAGTTTGAGTCGATGACTGTTTACCTTAAAAATGCTGTGGTTTAGATGGTTACCTCTACTGTGCCGTATAGAAAGACGGTTTGAACTATGAATGAGCTTGAACATCTTGATTTTAGCTTTCCAGGGAATAATTTGAGTCTTGAGTTGTATAACAAAACGATATCTTTGACTTCAAATTGCTTAGGTTGCTTTATATGAGCATCATGGCGATGCTTTGTTGCTTCCTTGTATAGGCGTGAATTCTCGTATGCATTAGCTCGCCACTCATCTAACTCGTTCAGCTACATTAGTCTATTCTCACCTGCAAGTTTGAGATCAAAATTTAGAAATTTTATAGCCCAAAATGCCTTATGTTCTGATTCAAATGGTAGATGACAATTTTTCCCATAAACATGTCTATAAGGGGATGTTCCTATGGGAGTTTTAAAGGTAGTTCTATAGGCCCATAAAGCATCATCTACTTTCATCGCCCAATCTTTCTTGTTTGACTCTACTGTCCTTTCTAAGATACGTTTAAGCTCTCGATTGGCTACTTTGACTTTTCCACTAGTTTAAGGATGGTAAAGGGTAGCTGTTCTGTGGTGCACTCCATATTTCTTAAGAACTTTGTTGAACTGAGCATTACAAAAATGAGTATCCCTATCACTAATAATCGCCCTAGGTGTTCCAAATCAAGAAAAGAGCTTCTTAAGGAATCTCACTACCACTCTAGCATCATTAGTAGGTAAAGTTTGGGCTTCTACCCATTTCGACATATAATCAACCGCTACTACGATGTATTTATTCCCAAATGAACTAGGGAATGGACCCATAAAATTAATACCCCATACATCAAATATTTCACATGAGAGCATATATGTTTGAGGCATTTCATCGCGTTTGGAGATATTACCTATTCTCTGGCATCTATCACAAGAAGTAACATACCTGTTGGCATCCTTGAACAGTATGGGCCAATAAAAACTTGATTCGAACGTTTTATATGCTGTCCTAGTCCTACTGTAATGTCCTTCGATTGGTCCTGAATGACAGTGTTCCAAGATTTTAATGGCTTTTGACTTCATAATGCATCTTCGAATGACTTGATCTGCACATATACTACAAAGAAAAGGATCCTCTCAAAAATAGTTTTTCACATCGGTAAAGAATCACTTCTTTTGCTGATGTGTTGACCCCTTTGGGATGATGTTAGCGGCTAAATAATTCGCAATGTCCACAAACCAAGGTACCTTAGAGTCAGAGATAACTAAGAGTTGTTCTTCAGGAAATGAGCAATTTATTTTGGCTTCATCAAGTTCCTTGATATATAGATTCTCAAGCCTAGAAAGCTGATTAGACGCAAGATTTTCAGCCCCTTTTTATCTTGTATTTCTAAGTTGAACTCCTGCAATAATAGAATCCATCTTATTAGTCGATGCTTTGCATCAGACTTAGTTAAAAGATAGCAAAGAGCAGAACGGTCAGTATAAATGACAACTTGAAACAAAATTAGATATGGTCTAAATTTATCGAATGAAAAAACTACAGCTAGCAATTCTTTTTTCGTAGTAGTGTAATTCTCTTGTGTGGCCGTCAAAGTCTTGCTAGCATAATATATTGGTTGAAAATGTTTATCTCTCCGCTGTCCAAGAACTGCACCTACTGCAAAATCACTCGCATCACACATTAACTCAAAAGGTAAATTCCAATCAGGTGCAATTATAATCGGAGCATTAGTTAATTTTTCCTTGAGAGTATTAAATGCTTCTAAACATTCCTGATCAAAATTGAAAGGTGCATCTTTTTCTAATAATTTCGTTAAAGGCTTAACTATTTTAGAAAAATCTTTAATAAATCTTCTGTAAAAACCAGCATGTCCTAAAAAGCTTCTAATAGCTTTAACTAAACTAGTGGGAGGTAATTTTTCAATAGTCTCATTTTTTACTTTATCAACCTCTATCCCTTTACTAGAAATTTTATGACCTAACACAATACCTTCTCGAACCATAAAGTGACATTTTTTCCAATTAAGTACAAGGCTCGTTTCTTCATATCTTATTAAAACTCGTTCTAAATTTTTAAGGAAAAGATGGAAAGAATTATCGAATACCAAAAAGTCGTCCATAAATACCCCCATAATATCTTCCACGAGTTCATCAAAGATGGCAACATGTAACGCTAAAAAGTAGCAAGAGCATTACATAATCTGAAAGGCATTCTATGATAAGCAAACGTACCATATGGACATGTAAATATCGTCTTCTCTTGATCTTTAAGAGCTATCGAGATTTGAAAATAGCCAGAGAGTCCATCTAAGAAGCAGTAGTACATATGACCTGACAGCCTTTCCAATATTTGATCAATAAAGGGCAAAGGAAAGTGGTCTTTTCTTGTGGCATTATTTAGCTTCCTATAGTCAATGCATACTCTCCAACATGTGATTGTTCTTGTAGGAATCAACTCATTCTTCTCGTTGGTAACAACAGTCATGCCTCCTTCTTAGGAACAACTTGCACAAGGCTTACCCAAGTATTATCAGAAATAGAATAACTAACTCCAGCATCTAGAAGTTTAATTACCTCAGCCTTGATAACTTCTTTCATGTTAGGATTCAGTTGTCTTTGAGCTTGCACACACGATTTGTATTCATCCTCTATTAAAATTTTATGGGTGTAAAAAGAGGGGCTGATCCCTTTAATGTCAGAAATTTTCCACGCTATGGACCTTTTATGTTCCTTTAGTACCTGTAGTAATTCATCTTTCTCCTTAGGTTGCAAGTTTGAAGTAATAATCACTGGTAGTGTGGAGTTATCTCTAAGGAATGCATACTCTAAGTGTTAGGTAATTGCTTCAGTTCCATTTTGGGGGTTCTTCGATAGAAGGTTTTTGTTTAAGTTTCTCATTCTCCTCAATACCCTCGTACTTTATTTGTGTTGGTGAAGGTTCGTTAGAGTTCAAGTCGATTTTTACCTTCTTCATTTCAGTGGTAACGTCATTCACCTTCCCACCTTGGATAAGACACAGTTCCAACGTGTCTTTAAGAGTAATTTCCTGAAAAGAATCTTGCACAGAATAATCAATAGAATCAATAAAATAATAGGAATCATCTTGTTCTCTAGAGAATCTCATGGCATCATAAATTTTAAAAATGATTTCTTCATCACCCACGCTTAGTACAAGTTTACCATCCCTCACATTAATAACAGCTCTAGCAGTGGCTAAAAATGGGCGTCTTAAAGTGAAAGGTACCTTAACATCCTCATCCATGTCAAGTACAACAAAGTCAACAGGGAATATAAATTTATCCACTTTTACAAGCACATCTTCAATGATACCCCTAGGATATTTAACAGATCTATCTGCTAATTGAATACTCATCCTAGTGGGTTTTGGTTCCCCAAGACCTAGCTGCTTGAACTTTTTATAAGGCATCAAATTGATACTGACACCTAAATCGGCTAATCCTTTTTCAATATTTAAACTACCAATTAGACAGGGAGTAGTAAAACTTCTTAGATCTTTCAGTTTGGTTGGTAGTTTATTCTGGAGGATAGTTGAACATTCCTCGTTGAGTTCCACTGTAGACAGCTCTTCAAACTTCCTTTTATTTGTTAGAAGCTCCTTCAAGAATTTTGCATACGTGGGCATTTGTAAAATAGCTTCAACAAAAGGTAAGTTAATATGTAACTGTTTGAAAAGTTCAAGAAATTTACCGAATTGTGCATCCATGCAGTCTTTCTTCAACTTTGCTAGGTATGGGATGGGAGGTTTATATTCCTTGAGTGCCGGCGTGACACCCTTGTTGGGTTTAACCTCCTCATCTTTTTCCTTGTCAGAATCTTGTGGCAACTTTTTTTCGGGTTCATTTAATACTTTCCCATTCCTTAATGTGACTGCTTTAACATGCTCCCTAGGATTGGGTTCAGTGTTACTAGGTAGGCTACCTTGTGGTCTATCTGAGATCATCTTGGCAAGTTGACTAATTTGATTCTCAAGTCATTGAATTGAAGGTTGTTGGTTTTTGAGCGCTGTTTCAGTATTCTAAAAATGGGTTTCTGACACCAATATAAAATTTTCCAACATTTCTTCAAGGTTTGGTTTCTTTTCCTGCCTGTAGGGTTGTTGCTGAAATTCCAGAAGGGGTGGTGGCCTTTAATTTCCTTGATTCCCTTAACCACCCCATGAAAAATTTGGGTGATTCTTCCAACTTGCATTGTAAGTGTTACTGTAAGGATTATTTTGAGGTCGAGGATTATTACCCATATAATTAATCTGTTTGTTTTTCATGCCATGTCCGTAGGGAGAGTACTCTGGATTGTTCATACTACTTCCACTCGTGTCACACTGCATTACTGGATGTACCTGTGTAGAACCAACTAAACCATCAATATTTCTATTCAAGAGTTCTAACTGGTTGGATAGCATGGTGACCGCGTCAACATTAACAACACCGGCAGCTTTTGTCGGCTTTGTCCTCATGACTTGCCACTGATAATTATTCAGTGACATCTCTTCTATAAACTCATAAGCCTCCTCAGGTGTTTTATTATTTATCGTTCCACCGATAGCTGCATCGATCATTTGCCTCGTTGAGGGGTTCAAACCATTGTGGAAAGTTTGAACTTGAAGCTATAGAGGTAATCCATGGTGAGGGCACCTTCTCAATAAGTCCTTGTATCTCTCCCATACATTGTATAGCGTTTCTAAATCCATCTGCACAAAAGAAGAGATATCATTCCTCAACTTTGCCATTTTAGCTGGCGGAAAATATTTTAAAAGAAATTTTTCGGTCATTTGGTCCCAAGTAGTGATAGACCCTCGTGGTAGAGAGTTCAACCACTGTTTAGCCTTATTCCTCAAAGAGAAGGGAAATAACTGAAGACGAATGGCATCATCAGAAATGCCATTTATTTTAAAAGTATCATAAAATTCTAGAAAGTTTGCTAAGTGTGTATTGGGATCCTCGTCCTGCAAACCATCAAATTGAACAAACTGTTGTATCATTTGTATAGTGTTAGGTTTTAGTTCAAAATTATTTGCAGCAACTGTAGGTCTAACAATACTCGATTCGGTACCAACTAAGTTAGGCTTAGCATAATCATACATAGTACGAGGAGCAGGATTCTGATTTACAAGAACTACGGCTACCACAGGAGGTAACGGATTATTCGAATTTTCCACCTCTCTTCTGTAGTATTGGTTACGTTCTCTTGCTCTTCCTCTATATACTGTAAACTTTGCCTTATTTCTCTTCGATTTCTACGAGATGAGGCTTCGATCTCACTGTCAAATAGCAAAGGTCCTGACGGGTTCCTTCTAGACATAAATTAGAGACACCTATCAGAAACAAATTACAAAGAGATTAGAAAATAAAAATTTAATTAAAAAAAAAAGGTAATTTGAAAAAAGTAAAAAATGGCTAAAGTAATAAAAAATTAGTGTTCCTAATATCTTAGTCCTTTGCAACGACGCCAAAAACTTGATTGGTGATCCTAAAACTAACTATGATCATGATAAAGGCAAGCGCACCTATCGAACAGTAGTATAGCTATGGCAAGATTGGAATATCATATCCACGAGGACTAAGAGTACTAGTATTAACTATCTTTTTATTATCTAACCTAAAGATTAAGGAGATTTGTTTTAAACTAAAAACTAACTAAATTACGAACGCGACAGAGAGTAAATTGAGAAAATACTTTTAGAAAACTGATTGATTAAGACAATACCCAAGGAAGAATTCACCTAGACTTCACTTATTATTCGACTCTGAATTAGACAATCTATTCACTTGACTTGATCTGTAGAAATCCCTAATTTATGTTAATATCTCTTTCGAGACTAAAAAAAACTAATTCTAGGTTGATTAATTGAAATTTCTTTCTAATTAAAATTAACTCGATCTATGAATTTCCCTATTAGATTTGACTCTAATCCGGAAGATTTTCGTCATCCTATCTCTAGGATTGCAATCAACTCCGCTTAATTATGTTGAATCTACTCTTAGACAGGGACTTTTGCTCCACTAAATAAGCACATTCAACTTGAATTAATATCCTGAAATATTAACACAAGAAAAAATAAACATAATTAAGAACAAATCAAGTATTTATCATATAATTCAGAAAATAATAAGATTTGTCTTAGGTTTCATCTCCCTTAGGTATTTAGGGGATTTAGTTCATGTTCATAAAGAAAAACATCTCAAATATTGGAAAACAACAAAAAAAAAAACCCAAAAACTTCGAGGGAAATTGAAGGGAGATCTTTAGTCTTAATGGAGATCCTGCTTCTGAGATGAATCAATCGGTTTCCTTTGAGTAATTCCTTGCTTTCTGCTCTCTCCACTCTTTAATCCTCTACTAGGGTGTTTTTATAGACTTAGGAGTGCCTAGAATACCTAAAAATTAGCCTTTTCCGAGTAGAATTGAAACAGGGCTCGACAAGGACATAGGCGTGTGATCCGCCCGTGTGCAAAGGGTCAGGCCGTGTGCAAAACTGAGTATGTTTTAAGTCGACATGGCCTTGACACACAGGCATGTGGCCTACCCGTGTGTCACACACGGGCCTGTGGATAACCTGTATGGAAGTGCCTAGGCCGTGTTGAATGCTGATTTTAGCGCATTTTGTCCGTTTTTGGCCTGTTTCTTGCTCTTTTCACTTTCTTATGCTCACCTAAGTATAAAACATGAAATTAAAGGATTAGAAGCATCAAATTCATTAAATAATAAGGTAAATCATCCAAAAATACACCAAGCATGGGTTAAAAATATGTTACATTTATAGTTCATCAACTATTCTGTTAAGTAAATTTTGTTAGTTTTGCATTTAAGGACTAATATATAAATATGTTAAACTTAGCATGAAAATATTGTAATTTTCAAATGATTGAAGGCTGAGTATGGATGGAGTTAGAATTGGTTATTGGGGCTTAAATGTGATTTTTTTAATAGTTTTGATTTTAGAGACTAAATTGACTAAAATGTAAAAGTTTAGAGGTAAATTTGTAAAATATGATTAAAAGGGTTTAAATGCATAAATTTGATTGTTTATGTAGTTTAAATTGATTTAATTGAATTAAACTATACTTTAGATCAAGAATCTCATCGACTAGAGGATGTATGAGGAAAAATAAAAAATTGTTGATTAGTCCTTGATAGTTAAATTACTTTGACAGGTAAGTTCATACAATTTTCTGTGGTTACAATTTGTTATTAAATGTTATTTATTTATATATATAAACTACTACCTTGAAATCAGACTATATGGTAACAAATTGAATTATGAAATAATTACAATGGATTGAGTAAAAGTCTAATACATGAGATTTCTGAATGATTCCCGTTCTGGACCAAGCTCCAACATTTGTTACGGACTTGGATATACATGTGACAGAAATTTAGCCTGGACTGTTAATCTGTTGTCGTTTTAAAGGTTTAGCATGGACTGGTAACCTTACACGTATATATAGCCCTAGCCACGCTATTTTTCTGTGTTGTCAATGGTTTTGCCCGGATGGGTAACCTGACACATATATTTTTGTATACGACTAGCTTGGACGAGCATCATATGTTACCCGTACGGGTATATTGAGTTCTTTTATACAGTTCCATTAAAAAATCAAATGATATACAATGTGAAATTGTATCGTTTATGTGAATGAAATACGAACTCTAAATATCTGTATATTTGTTATTTATTGACCCAAAAATATTGAACTATGTCATGATAAGAATAAATATGACAATGATATATGATGCAATTTTTTTAATGATGAAAGTGATGCAAAGTGATAAATTGGAAAATGAATTCATGATGAATTTTGAGTAAAATTTGGAATTTTACCATTTGAAATTATATATGTGGTTTGGACTAAATCTCATATGATTGATGTTTTGAATACTATGATAGGTTAATTTGTTTCATATTGATTCATGTAATTATTGAATGGTTAAGGTAAGAAATTTGTTTATATTTTATGAGCATACTAAGTATTTTATATACTTACTTGGGTTACTATTTTTCTTTTGTAGATTTTAGACGTCCAAAATGTGTTAATCTGATCAGCAAGAAGCTCACACCTATTTTAACACCCCAAACCCGGCCCAGATGTTACGGCCAAGTCCGGTGTGTCACATCACCTATAACTAACTAGGTTACCTAATTACTAATGTCTGGGTGAGCTTTGTAAAACCGTTATTGAAGTTTTAAGAGGAAATTTTCGGTTTATTGGTGAACGTCCTATCCTCTACCAATTATTGAGAGATTATTATAAAATTTACTTTGTAACTCAATTGAATCGTGTGACTGATTTTGAAAACGTTAATTAACTTTAAGAAAAACTTGCGCAGCTATATTCAAATAATTGAAGTAATGTAATAAAAAGTAATTAAAACCCAAAATAAAAATAAATAGAGCGGCTTTATTACAAACGCAAATTAACAAAATAAAAAAATGATTAAGTAAAATAATGGAATAATTAACTTAAAACCAGAAATGCAGTCTTCGTGGCCACTCTGAATCCCTTCCAGCTCCAAGTCCACAGTCTAGGGCTCACCTGCAAGGATGGAAGGAAAAGGGGTGAGTTTGGAAAACTCAGTGTGCAAAGAAGCCCATCCAGAGCCCAAATCAGCTCAAGCCCACTGGGCCTAAGCCCTATCCAGTCTCAGTAATAACTGGGCCGAACCCTATTCAGATACAATAGACTGACCTTAGCCCTTTTCAGATAGTAGTACGGCCCATAGGAACAAAGCAGATATTATGCATGAATGCAAACCCAAACCCAACCTAAATCCAACCGCTACATTCTACCCGTACCAGCCCTACACTCCATGTGAGGAATAACTCAACCCACCCAGCCCTACACTCCACAGTTGCAGCATAGCTGCTCAGATAACAGTAAAATGAGGCAAAGCCTCCAGTACGTGGTCAAGCCACTTTCAGTACTTCCTCTATCAATATCCCAGTCCTATGCAACAGATATTCATGACATGGCATGCAATAAACAGTAACAGTAAAACATGCATTTTGGTCAAACTTAGCCCTAAGGGTATAATGGTCATTTTACACCTAGGGGTAATTCAGTAATTTCTACCCATAAGGTTATTTCAGTAATTATGCCAATTTCTAGGGTTTCATACACATTTTATCAGAAATACTCTAACTTTTATCTCCGTAGTTTATTTAGTCCATTTTAGCAGTTTACATCATTGGGCCCTAAAACCCCTAATGGGACCTACAGGGTCATTTAGCTATTTTAGCCCATTTAGTCCAAATTTTACGATCAATTTACCAGTTTTAGCAGTTTTGGACCTACAGTCTATCTGTACATATTTATTGCCTATTTCTACCCACATGGACCCGTAAGCCCATTGGGCCCAGTTTCAGCCCATCAAGGCCCAATTTACCGAAGTGCACGAAATTGCGCACTCAACCATCTTACCACTTGTGATTTCAGAACCAATGGTTTCCACTCGACTTACGAGTGTTTGCACGCTCACAAGCCCAGAAATGCCGGAATTTTGGCATTTCGACTTTTTGGCTTTTGCCGATTTGAACCACAAGAGGGTGTTCGATACACACCTGATTTGCGATGACTGCTAACGAGATCTCCCACAATATCCTACAATCGATCACTAGACACATCAGATCCAAAATACAATGACAACCATCATAATCCTACTTACCATAATCGGCTATCAACACCTAAGGCCCTTAAAATCTGACCTTTCCTGAAACTAGTGACTAGATCTAGATCTAGTCATTCCACTTGTCGAAGCCTTCGATCAATCGCCTCTAGAACACACTAACACCAAAATAAATTATTTGTTAATAAACTTTAGAACCCTAATCCCCAATCGACAGCCTCCCTAAGACTCTAGGGATTTCGGCTTTTCTAAATCCTGAAATAATGATTAGTCTAAGATGTCGAGTACTTACCACAGGTTCTTTCAATCAAATAATTCTCTTTTTGTTGCTACTCAGATCTGATACAGATCTAGCCCTTAAACACTAGCAGAGATCGAGTCTTAGAGATCTAAAGATTCGGCTACAAGTCTTAAAAAAATATGGTGTTTTCGGCTTTTGAAGTGGTGAAGGAAAAGATGATTTGAGACTATGGTCGGAAAGGTGTTTGTCGATAGAGCCTAAGGGTTTGTAGAGTAAGAAATTCGGCTACAAGTGAGGAAAAAAACAAAGAGGATTCGGCTATAGGCAAATCAGCACAAGAAGCAACCTTTCGAGATTTCAGCTTTTAGTAGCTGATGAGTTTGAGAAGAAAAGAATGAAAACTTCAGTTTCTGAAGAAAAGAAAATGAAAGATGAGTGAGGAGGAGAGGTGGTTTTGACTAGAGGGGAAAAGAAGAAGAAAAGAATGGAAGTGAGGAGAAGAGAAGGAAGAATTCGGCACCAAGGAAAGCTTACTTGCGTTTTTCGGCTTTTTGGCACACTAAGGGGAGAATAGAACAAAAGTGAAAACTCTAGGTGGCTAACCCTAATTCGGCAAGACAGAAAAGAAATTAAAACTTGCCCTAATGGCCATTCAAACCAACGGCCCAACCTTCCTAAAGCCCTAGCCGAATTCCACTTGAGCTCTATCACATGCCCGGCACATGCACAAAAATAAAAGTATCATCTGCTTACCTTGCGACTTGAACTCTGGCCCTTAAACTCAGTCCACACGCCATTTTTTTAGGAGCTTAGTGGCGCCCCCTTGCCACTATACCAAGGCCCTCTTTGTGTCTCAGTTCACTAACTTTTTCTTAAAGGCCCACTTAACCAAGTCCCTTTCACTTAAAAATCGAAGTTGATTTTTCTGCCGGGTTTTAACTTAGGCTTGGGCCTCCTAAAAGACCACTAACACACTTAAACATAATTTCAGTAACCAAAACACCAAAATTTCAAGATTTCACCAAAAAATCACAGAAACCCGAAAAATCCCGAAAATCAGGGCGTTACACCTACCGTTACTTGATCCCGTAGACGAAAATTTGGTTACTTGTGACATGTACATAAGATATTTACTTTTCAAGTATTGATTATGTTTTGGTATTTTGGTTGTAGATGTACTTATACGCAAACTTGATGTGTAACATCCTGATTTTGGGGTTAGTCGGAACAGTGGTTTCGAGGCCACAAATTTTGACAAGAAAAATATTATTTTTATTATATTTTTATGATCTAGGATTTCACAGAAAGATTTCATGAAAATTTCGACGTTTGGGCACTCAAATTAGTCAAAAGGACTAAATTGTAAATAGTGCAAAAGTTGAGTTCCACATGTTAGAAGTGTCTAATTGTTATGAAGTTTTAAATTGAAGGTCCTTAAGTAGTAATTAGACCATTGGTTAAATTTTTGGACAAAAATGGGCATGAATAAGACAAATTTGAAAGAAAAGCCTTTAAGGGCATTTTGGTCATTTGGCCATTTAATGAATTAAAACACAAATAAAAATAAAAAAAATGTTCATATTCTCCTTTCTATGGCTGAATACACCATGGGAGAAGCCATGGCTAGGGTTTCAAGCTTTTCAAGCTCAATAGTAAGTGATTCCGAGCCCCGTTTTTAATGTTTTTCGTATTTTTGAAATACTTGCATCATAATCTACCTATTTCTACCATTATTTTGAGCTAGGGTTTATGTTTAAAAATTGACCCATGTTGAAGAGTTTTTCATTTTGATGGATTATGGTAGATTATGCATGTTTAAGGTTAGAGAAACGATTTTTACCAAGTGATTTTCGACGAAAACGTCCGAAAGGACTAAATCGTAAAAGTTATAAAATTGGTCATAAGTGTGTGTTATAGTGGGAATTGTGGGCTGCCATATTCATGAAATGGTTCGATTAGGCCTAAAATGCAAAGAAATCGAATAAAAATTTACTTATGAGCCTAGGGGCAAAAGCGTAATTTTGACAAACTTTAGGTGCAAAAATGAAAAATTTTAAAAGTATGACTTTTGGACTAATTTGAATAATGTGAGTTTTAAATGAGTGTTATTTGATATTTTAGATCGAGAAAACACAAAATTCGGGATTAGATCGATGGAGAACGAAACTTTGAGCTAAGATGAGAAATTACCCGTTTTTGCATTTGAGGTAAGTTGGTGTGATAATAATAATACAAAAATGTCGTATTGTATGTTTGAAATCTAAATTGTGGTATTAAATTGATTTTGTTGATTTACATGTTTATTATATTATTGTGTTAGTGAATTGATTTAATAATAATGCTTATGATACAAGGTGACATAGGTGACATGGAAATGAATTGAGATGTTGAGTTTAAAAGTGCTTTCTATGATTATGATGATTATGTGACATTATAAGTTGTGTGTAAATGATGTCTTGACTATATTGGTCAAATAATATGTTGATGGATATTATAAAGTATGATTGGGTGATATTTATGAATTAGAGATTTGTGAAAAGTGGTGATCCTGATTGAACCTTCGGAAAACTAAAGATACGAGATTTGTGTGGTAGCTAGGTCACACGGGTGATAAAGTGCACTTCACCATGTGTACAAGAGAGCTACGAGATTTATGTGGTAGCTAGGCCACATGGGTGATAAAGCGACCTTCACCATGTGTGCACGAGAGCTATGCTATAAGTAGCTAGGTCACATGAGTGATAAAGTGATCTTCACCATGTGTACACGAGAGCTATGGGATTTGATGGCTAGGTCACATGGGTGATAAAACGACCTTCACCATGTGTACACGAGAGCTACAAGATTTGATGGCTAGGTCACATGGGTGATAAAGTGATCTTCATCATCTGTACACGAGAGCCGATTTATTGTGTTGGTGGAGCTATGTGCTGAAATCGCTGAGTATTGAAGGTTAAACTGAAGGGTTCAACGGGAAAGCTTACTAAAGAAAGTGGTGTGGTAATGTAGTGTATAAGTGCAGGTGTATTCATTTAAGCAATGGTTTATTGCGAGCAATGTGTTCGAGATGTGATTGAAATTGTGGTAAGGCGGATACGGTGTAAGTGCTACTATGAATACTCATAAATATTGGTGATGATTATTCATTTGAATGGCTAGTCTTGAACATACTTGGTGTCATGTGTGCATTTGTGGTAATAATATGGAGAAAACATGGGA
Source organism: Gossypium stocksii (assembly GCA_020496765.1). Taxonomy (NCBI): domain Eukaryota; kingdom Viridiplantae; phylum Streptophyta; class Magnoliopsida; order Malvales; family Malvaceae; genus Gossypium; species Gossypium stocksii. Next base: position 96,311,608 of record CM035632.1, on the reverse strand, counting down.
GAGTAAAATTTTTAGTAAAACAGATTGAAATGGTAGCAATTACGTGATTTTGAAAAATCACCATAAATAGTGGAAATTGAATTAAATACTGAATGAGATATGAAATTAAAGCTCATTGAGTCTACTTTCAAGAGAAACAAACGGAAAGGTTATCTGAGCTCTATATAATGAGAAATTTGATTTTTAGTGAAGAGGTGTTGGAGCTGTCAAACCTCGAAACAGGGGAATCTTTAATGAATAAACTGTATTTATTGGCTAAACCAAAAATTCTGGAAATTTTATCGTAAGAAGATATGTGAGTCTAGTTTCAAGGAAAATTAGAGGATCTAAATTTGAAGTTCCGTAACTCCGGATATAATTAAATTAGCGACCGTGACTTAGAAAACAGCCTAAGCTGAACATGTGTAAAAAAAGTGGAAACATGTATACAATGATTTTATTTCTTAAGAATACCTTTTGAGAATTGGAAAAATTTTGTTAATTTAATTACTTATTGTTATATGCCAACTTACTAAACTTTAAAGCTTACACCCTCTCTTCCATTTCTCTTAGTTTTGTTAGGTTGGCTCGGGGTTGGAGATCGTTGGAGGCGGCACCACACTATTGACTTGTCAAGATGGAATAATAACAATTCTTATTTATTTTCAAGTGAGTGGCATGTGTAGAGTTTTATTCATTGGTAGTATGTATTTTTTGAATTGGACAAATGTATTGGCTTTTTTTACTTCATTGCATAAGGCTACAAGAGGTGGCCCATTATAGTTAAGGGTATGCATGCTATTTATGTATGTATGTGGATATGTTTTGAAGTAGTTAGGTATGTTTCGTGTGTTTGACGGTTAAGTTAGTAATAATTAGGGGTATTATATGTGTCGATAAAATGTATTTGAGTGTAATTGATTGAGAGGGGGCTAGGAAAGTAGCCTAAGTGTTGGTCACATGAGCATAGACACGATCGTGTGTCTCAACTGTGTGGAGGACACGGCCTAGCACATGGGCGTGTGACTTGGCCGTGTGCCCCTAAATGTTTGCTGACGTTAGAAACAGAATGCTCGATGTTTTTAACACTGGCTAGGACACGGGCGTGTGTGACCACACGGCCTGCCCCTACGGGTGTGTCCCGAGGCACACGGGCATGTGACACTATTTTGAGTAAAAATTTTCATAAGTGTTCGAAAAGTTCCAGTTTGGTCTCGGACCATACCTAATGTATCGTTTGGGCCTCATAGGCCCATAATGTGATTGTTATGTGTATTAATGAAAAATTTTTAAATTTTACACGGGATTTATGTGTCAAAATCAAATGGTCGAGTGAGTGTTTGTTCGGTAATGCCTCGTACTCGTGTCTGCCGACGATTACGGGTGAGGGGCGTTACATGCTGTATGCAATGCCTAATGCATATTTAGTATTTTGGTATTGTGTTGCTTTAAACCATAAAAGTAACATATTTTTATCCCATACTTGGCATGATTTTGGATGATTTATTATGTAAATTAGTGAATTTGGTGCTCTTAATCCTTATAATTCGTGTTTTTATACTTAAGTGAGCATAGGAAAGTGAAAGGAGCAAAAAACGGGCCAAAATCGAAGAAAAAGAGCTAATTTTAGGATCCACACGGCCTGGGCACTGCCACACGCTCGTGTGAGTCACACAGGCTAGCCACACGCTCGTGTGAGTCATACAGGCTAGCCACACGCTCGTGTGAGTCACACAGGCTGGCCATATGCCCATGTGCTAGCCCATGTCGATTTCGATCCCTGTTTCCCAAACACACAGAAAAAGCCAATTTTTAAGGTTTTTGAGCATTCTAAAGTCTATAAATACATACCAGAAGAAGACCTAATGGGGGTACACAAAGAAGAACGAAGAAATTACTCAAAGAACGCCGTCGGACTCAACTCAGAAGTAGGATCTCCTTCAAGATTGAAGATCTCTAGTCAACTTCTCTAGATGTTTTTGGGTTCTTTGTTTTGTTGTTTGCGTAATTTTGAGATGTTTTCCTCCCAAAGTATGAACTAAATTCCCTAGATACTTAGGGGTGATGAAACCTATGATGGATCTTGTTATTTAATTTTTTGAATTACATGATAAACACTTGATTTCTTGATCTCAATTACGTGTACTTATTCCATGTTTTAATGTTTTTAGGATATTAATTCATGATTGATGTGCTTCACTTAGTAGAGTAAAAGTCCCTGTTTAAGAGTAGATCTGGCATAATTGAGTGGGGTTGCATGCAATCCTAGAAATAAGGCGACATAAATCTACCGAATTAGAGTCAAATCTAATAGGGGAATCCATAGATCGAGTTAATGCGACAATAAGGGTTTTAATTAGAAAGAGATTTCAATTAATCAACCTAGAGTCATTTATTTTTACACTCGAAAGAGATATTCATATAATTTAGGGATTTCTACAGATCAAGGCAAGTGAATAAATCATTTAATTTAGATTCAGAATAATAAGTGAAATCTAGGTGGATTCTTTCCTAGGTATTGCCTCTTATATTTGTTTATTTGATTATTTTCTTACTCTATTCTTTATGGAGTTCTTAATAATTAATTTAGATAATTTTAGATTAAAAACAAACTTCTTCAATTTACCAGCTAGATAATAAAAAGATAGTAAGTATAGTACCTTTAGTCCTCGTGGATACGATATTCCGGACTCATTATAACTATACTACTGCTTTATAGGTGCGTTTTCCTTCATCTTGATTTTAGTTAGTTAAGTGAATCATCATCAAGTTTTTGGTGCCGTTCCGGGGACTAATGTAACAGCCCGATTTAGACCCTATTTGTAACAGTAATTTCGGGACCACAAATCCGAGTCAGAAAAATATTTTAAAATTATTTTCAATGTTTATTATGTGTGAATTTATATGTGTGAAATTTTCGTGTTTTAATTTTATCATTTAAGTGCCGATTTAGAAAAAAAGGGGCTTAATAGTGTTAAATGAAAAAGTTGGTAGTTAATTGTGTAAGTGCTTAATTGAATTTGTCTTTATAATATGAGGCATTTAAGATGCAATTTGACCATATTTATAAAGGATGGGCGGTAGTAGGCTTAGTATATAAAGTTTACAAATTAAATAACAAAGGTTAAAATTGTAAATGAATAAATTAATTTAATAAAAATAACATAAAACAAAAGCTACATGTATTCATCTTTTAGATAGCCGAATATTAAAGAAAGAAAATAAAGAATAAAAGCTTTAAAGTTTCAACCAAGGGTTAGCTTGATTAAGGTATGTAACTAGCTCGGTTTTTGATAATTTTTACGTTTTTGAGATCGTTGCTATGAAATCTACAAAGCCCATGTTGTAATTTTTGAATTTGATGAATATTTTAAGTTTTCCATTGATGAGTTTATGAGTTTTGTGAAGTTAGTTAATGAATTATGAAAGATATGTTTTGGATTAATATGTTTTGTATTGGAATTTTTAATGAATTTGAGTAAATAGGGCTAAATTGTAAAAATAATAAATTGAGGGACTAAAATGTGAAATAAATGAAATGTATGGACTTGTATGAACATGAGATTCAGCCTAAGCATGATATTGAAATTTTGCATATTTTGTGTTTTGTGCAATAGGGATAATTTGTAAAAAGTGTGAAATGTTAGGGGTAAAATGGTAATTTGCCCATTTATGAGTTTTTGGACTAAATTGAATGAAATTGTGTTTGAATAAGTTTTATTTGAATATGCTTAGATCAAGAACCAAAGAAATCGGACTTAGATCGGGGGAAAACAAAAGTAATTGAATAGTCGTTTTATTCCGTTCGTCGATATCCGAAGTAAGTCTATAAGCAAATAGATGTCGTAAAATTTAACTGAACATATTTAATTGTGCTGAATGAAATATTTAGATGCATATATGTATATAGCCGAATGTATATAATTGTGGAAAAATAATTACGAGCCTGAATCGATCGAGATTCGACGTCTGAAAGCCCCGTATGAGCCTTAGGAATAGATAGGATACATATGTCATGACATAGGATTCTGATATGTGTGTGTGAGTGAGACCATGTTTATGACGTTGGCATCGAAGTATGTGTACGAGTAAGACCACGTTTAATACGTTGGCATCGATATGTGATTCCGATATATGTGTGCGAGCAAGACCCTGTCTGGGACAGTGGCATCGATATATATGATTACATGTAAGACCACATCTGGGATGTTGGCGTTGTACGAGCTTTTCAACTATCCGCGTATCCTTTTTGATTCCGAATGGTTCAATGGGCAATGATAAGTTAAGAACGAATGTGTAATTAAGCTAAAAAGGGTTCAGGTATGTGTTTGTTGATGTATTGAAAATAAGGTAAGTTTCGTACTTTAAAATGATGACATGAATTATACATGTTACCATGTTAGCTATATGTATATTTGAATACTATTATATTCGGCCAAATGATATATTCATGTTATTGAATATGAAATTAATTATGCTAATGAATAAATGTGTATTCGGCCAAGAGATAATTTATGCAAAGTTATATGTTTTGATATATGAAGTTACGAGCTTGGAAATGTATATGATTTTATGATAGCTTATTTCAGTTTAGCTAAATTAAACTATGAATGTCTTTGAATGTCTTATTTGCTTATGACTTACTAAGCTGTGAAAGCTTACTGTGTGTTTATGTTTGCTTTTCATTTTATAGATTTTGGGAGCTAGTTACAGGCTCGAGGATCGTCAGAGAAGTCTATCACACTATCGACTATTTTTGGTACTTTTATAAATTTGAACTTGAGCTTATGGCATATATAGGCTAGATTATATTTGGTTAAGCTTTAAGTTGTGTATATATCAAGCCATGTGAAAATGGCTAATATGTTAAGTAAGTTGGTGCAATTTTGGCTAAGGTTATATGTATGAAAGGCTTGGTATGGTTTGCTAATGTTTTGAATTATGCAATCGGCATTGTGCTAATTCTATTTTGGAAATATGATTAATGATTATGTATAATTTACTTAAGTGATTTGGTAATATGTATACTTTATGTATGAATATATAATGGTTATGTTTTACTTTGTGTTTTGGTTTTGAAAGTGAAGTTATGTGATTAAAGGTATAATTATAAGTTAATGATTATTCGGTTGTTATAACTATGATTGAATTATGCTTGACTATAAGGGTTTGATATTTGTCATAGCTATTTTGCATTAGACTGTAAATAAATATGTTTATAAATGAATAGTTTGGTAATGGAAAATATTATGTTCATTTGAAAATTGGTTATGTGATGAAATAGATATGGATGATGATTATAAGCTGTTCATGATTCGGTATTTATACTTATGTTCATCATGAGTTTGGTTTAGAAGTTGTTATAATGTACTTATGTATTTCGGTTTGATGAATGAATATAAATATGTATTAATTTTTGGTATGCTTTAAATCGGTAAAGCATTATATATCATGGTTAATTAACGACCATTTGGTTCAACCAATGAGGAGATAAGTAATGAAAATGTCTATTGATTGAATTGCTGTAAAAGTCTTAATGATTATGTATCTAATGATATGATAGCATATATGAAAGTTGACACCTTATAAAGCTTATGGATTTAGTATGTATAATTACGGTTTTGCTTTTAGATTTTGACCATATGAATAGTAAATTCATAGTAATGATTGTGTCTTGTGATTAAAGTTGATTAACATGTGGTTATGTATTGAGATTTGAGATATGGTAAATTTAGGCATATGAAATGGTGCATTATTTTGTGTTTTAAATAAATGTGCATAGCATGTTCGGTCATAATGATGTATTGGAAATGCCGCATATGAATTTGGTTTACATATTCGGCCTTGGTGCATAATAATACACATTTCATTCATTTTGATATTTGTTAAAATGCCGTGTTCGTTATTAGTCTTCGGTCTTGTAATTTTCTTTGTTTGTTTGGTTTTGAGATATTATCCGTAAATGCCGTGAGACTAAATATTTTTAAGTATATTATTTAATTAGCAATATGCTGAATAATAATATACTTATATTTACAAATTTTACCTAAGTATCATGTGATTGTTTGAAAGTCGTGTTTTTGTTTGGTAATACCTCATAACACTAATCAGGCGAAGGATACGGGTTAGGGGTGTTACATTTTAAGATATTAGGAACACTAGATTTTTATTAATTTAGCCATTTTTATTTTTGTATTGCAATTTCTTTTTGTTTTTAATATAAATTATGTTTTCTAAATTTTTTTTTATATGCTTCTGGCAGGAATTTTTTAGTTTATGACTAGAAGAAACCCGTTAGGCCCTTTGCTGTTTGATAGTGAAATTAAAAGCACAGCTCGTAGAAACCGGAGAGAAGCAAGGCAAAATCGACAGAATAGAGCGGAAGAGTAAGAGGACACGATAATTATTACCGAGGAGATGGCTAAGAATCAGAATAATCAGTTAGCTCTTATGGTTACTGCGAATCAGGCGAATCTGAATCTTGCTCCTCATACTATGTATGATTATGCCAAGCCCAATTTAATTGGGTCTGAATCGAGTATTTTTAGACCCGCTATTACTGTAAATAATTTTGAATTGAAACCTAACACTATTCAAATGATTCAACAGTTTGTTCAGTTCGATGGTTTGTAGGACATAGACCCAAGTACTCATTTGGCTAATTTCCTGAAATTCTGCAACAGTTTTAAGATTAATGGCTCTTCTGACGACGCTATTCGCCTTCGGTTATTTCCATTCTCATTAAGAAATAAGGCTAAACAGTGGTTGAACTCCCTACTTCGAGGTTCTATCACCACATAGGAGCAATGACTTAGAAGTTTTTGTTGAAGTACTTTCCACCTGCTAAGACAGCCAAGCTGAGGAATGATATCTCTTTCTTTGTGCAAATGGATTTAGAGACCCTATACGATGCATAGGAGAGGTATAAGGACTTATTGAGAAGGTTCCCTCACCATTGGTTATCCTTATGGCTACAGGTTTAGACTTTCTACAACAGTTTGAATCCCTAAACCAGGCAATTGATTGACGCAGCCTGTAACAGCCCGTTTTACGGCCAAATCAGAACAGTGGTTTCTGGACCACAAATCCGAAGTAGAAAAATTTATTGTGATATTATTTTTAGGTCTATAGTATGATTGAATATATGTGTGAAAATTTCGTTAAAATTTTTTATCAATAGAGGGTTTAATTTAATAAGTAGGACTAAATTGTAATAAGTGCAAAGTATGTGTTCTAGAAACTTTGGATGTGCATTTTGGTCATTTGGTAAATAAAGACAAAATTCACTAAAATAAAAGATGTTCATCTTCTTAATTTAGTCCTCCATGGTCGAAACTCTCAAAGAAGACATAGCTAAGGTTTTTCCAACTTTCAAGCTCAATTGTAAGTCCATCATAGCCCTATTTTTAATGATTTTTACGTTTTTGAAATCCTCGTAACCTAATCTATCCTTTTCAAGGACTAATTTGAAGTATTAGCAAAGTTTAAAATTTTACCCATGTGGGACATACATGTATTTTGATGTCTAATGGTAGAACATGAATGTTAGAGGTGTGATAAACGACTTTAGCTAAGTGATTTTCGATAAAAATGTCAAAAAGGACCTATTTGCAAAAGCTAAAAAAGGTGTGTAGAGAAATATGAATAAATAAAAAACGTGGGCTGCTGTAAGTATATATAAGGTTCGGCTAGGCTTGGGTTTTGAGAAAAAATGAACACATTTCATTTTACGAGCCTAGGGACTAAATAAGTGAAAAGTTAGGGGCAAAAATGAAACCTTTTCATAATATGATTTTTGTACTGAATTGAAAAATGTGATAATTACATGAACTAAATTTGTTATTATAGATCAGGAGAAATGAGGTTCGGACCTAGATCGGGGGAAAAACAAGGTGTTAGACGATTAGGTCACTATTCTACTATTTTGTACTGAGGTAAGTTTGTATGTAAATAATGCATCGTAAATTTATGTTTTAATGCTTTAATATTGTATGAATTGTATGATTGACCCTTTGGATATATTGTAAAAGTTTTGACGAGTGAGAAATACCGGTTGAAGCTTCGGAATATAATAGGATACGAGTGACATGTTACTAGGGACATATGTGTAATTATTTGATTGTGTGATTCCGGGTACGTCCTACCAGTGGCTGGGTACCCCAACATGTGTTGCGGATACCTGTCAGCTTGTGTAAGCAACACTGGGTAGTTACGTCCCAACCGTCGGCTAGTGTGAGTAGACTCGTGAATAGCTCAAGAGCGAGCCTATATGTGAAATGAAATATGAGGTAGCTTTGTATGTGGCACTTATGTGCAAGATTTCTGAGTATCTGTTAATATTCTGAGTGTTCAACGGGAATGAAAAAGATGTGAAAATATGTGTTTCTATGATGATATGGTACAGGTGTACGTGAAATTCATAAGTATGAACTTTATAAGTGATGGTCTTATGGTAAGATTGTGCTTGAGTAAGTTAAGCTTATGTGATTTTAATGATAAATGTATTATCTTTCATTATATGACTTTGCATGGTGATTATGTGGTTAAGATGTTTATTATTTTCATATGAACTTACTAAGCTTTTTAGCTTACTCCTTTTTTCTTTCCCTTCTTTTATAGTGTCACCAAACCAGCTTGGATCGGGGATCATCGGAGTTACGTATCACACTGTCAAAGCATTATTTTGGGTATAGATGATTTTAGTATTTTGAAAGTATGGCATGTATAGGGGACTTGGTCATTTTGTTATGTGTCATAATTGATTTAGCCAAATATGTTGGCTTATTGGTTGAAAGTTTATTTTGTATAAGGCCATTGGAAATTGGCTAATGTTAGCTATATATATAATCATATGATGATGCATTTCATAGATGTGGAAATTTGCATAATTTGGGTTTATAAGTATGTGAAGTTTAAGCATGATAGATATATCATGAGAATGATGTGTGAATAACTTGATTGTAGACATTTGGTTACTTAAGTATGCTATGTGTTGTACCTATGAATTGGTGTTTGTGTGTATGTGTAACAGGGTGGCAAATGACTTGAAAAATAGCCATTATTTTGTCCACACGGGTAGACACACGGGCGTGTGTCTAGGACATGTATGACACACGGTCTGCCTTATGGGCGTGTGGATAGGCCGTGTATCCCTTGCACCTCAATTTGGTGAAATAGAATGCTTAGAATTGAGCACACGGGTAGAGACACGAGTGTTTGTCTCAGCCGTGTAAACGACACGACCTCGAACACAGGCGTTTGCCCTGGCCGTGTGAAGTCTACACCTATTTTTGTGAAATTAATTTTCCACACGGCCTAGTGACACGGGTGTGTGCCTTGACCGTGTGAACTCAATTTGGTAACGAGTTGCAAGCCAAAAAGTTACACGGGGTAGGGACACGGGAGTGTGTGGCCACACAGCCTACCCACACGGGAGTGTCCCAAACCACACGGTCTTGTGACCCCTATTTAGTGGAAAACTTTTCTAAGTGTTGTAAAATTTTCTAAAGTTTACGGTTTAGTCCCGATTCTCTCCCAATATATGTTTTGGGCCTCGTAGGCTCGTGTTAGGGACAATATGGTTAACTTCTAAAAGTTTTAATTTAGACGCAAATTCATGTCTTGTAATTGTTAGTTTGTTCGTGTGGTAAGTCCAGTAATGCCTCGTACCCTATTTTGGCATTGAATATGGGTAAGAGGTGTTATATTTATTGGTATCAGAGCTATAGTTTAGTCCATTCTCGGACTAACTTAGTTTGTGTGAAAGTCTAGCTATGCATGCCGTATATAAATTGTGATAGTATGACGACTCCTGACAAGTTAAATTGTGTTTTCATATAGTAAATGGATCCCGTTCGAGTTGTAGCTGATGATGTTGAAAGTAATGTACCAGCTCCCGCCCAAGGGAGCGCACCACCCGAAAGTAGACATGTGACAATTAGTCAAGGAGGAGAGGCTAGGGAGGCCTTTCTCTATATGATGAATGAGTGATATTCAGAGTTTTTTTGAACAAATCTGAATGCTCAACATCCTCCACCCCTCTTTGTCCTCAACTGGTTCCTGTAACTCCCCAAGGTGTGAAAATAGTAAGATTGAATAACTCCCCGGTTGATAAGATTCGAATGATGATCCCGAGAGGGCAGAATTCTGGCTTGAGAACATTGTTCGGGTATTTGATGAGCTTTTTTGCTCACCAAAGGAGTGTTTGAAATGTACTATATCACTTTTAAGGGATTTGACATATCATTGGTGGAAAACTTTAGTGTCAGTGGTACCAAAGGAAAGAGTCACTTAGGATTTCTTCCAAGAAGAATTTAAAAAGAAGTATATAAGTCAACAATTTATTGATTAGAAACGTAAAAAGTTCTTAGAGTTGAAATAAGGCCGAATGACTGTGTCTGAGTACAAGTGAGAGTTTGTTAGACTCAGTAAGTATGATCAGAAATGTGTTTCCACAAAAGCTATTATGTGTAAGAGGTTTGAAGTTGGGTTGAATGAAAATATTAGATTGTTTGTTGGAATTTTAATGTTGAAGGAATTTGTTGTGTTAGTCGAACGAGCTTGCAAAGCCGAAGAGTTGAGTAAGGAAAAGAGAAAAGCTAAGCTTGAGGTTAGAGATTTGAGAAAGAGGCTGATGAATAAGTCATTTTAGTCTTCATCAAAGAAAATGAGAGATATGCACGTTCGTTCGAATGTTTTAGCTGAGAACCGTAGCAGAGATCTTGGGAAGCAATATTTGGGTTCTAAGGCCCAAACTACGTCCATAGTGAGCATTGGTAATGTTAGGTCTAATAAGCCTGAATGCCAACACTGTGGAAGGCAACATCCCGGTGAATGTTGGATGATCGATCGAGCTTGTTTTAAATATGGCTCCTAAGATCATTTCATTAAGGATTGCTCTGAAATGATTGAAAAAGATAACTTTCAGAATGCTAGATTGAGTAACACTATTGTTAGAGGGAGACCAGTGAGAAATAAGGGAAATGGAGCTAGTAGCAAAGGTGTATCCAAGGATTCAGATGTGAGATCAGAAGCTAGAGCACTTGCGAGAGCTTATGCCATCTGTGCTCAGGAAGATGCATCATCCCTTGATGTGATCACTGGTACATTTTCTCTTTATGTTACTAATATAATTGCATTAATTGATCCTAGATTGACACATTCTTATATTTACATGAATTTGGTATCTAGTAAGAATTTACCTGTTGAGTCTACTAAGTTTGTGATTAAAGTGCCAAACCCCTTAGGCAAGTATGTATTAGTGGATAAAGTTTGCAAGAATTGTCCTTTGATGATTCGAGGTCATTGTTTTCCGGCTGACTTAATGTTGTTGCCATTTGATGAATTTGATGCTATTTTGGGTATGGATTGGTTAAAAATGCATGATGCCAAGGTAGATTGTAGACAGAAAACTCTCGAATTGAAATGTGAAAATGGTGAAGTTCTTTGGGTTGAAACAGATGAATCCAGTGAAATGCCTATTGTTATTTCGTCTATGTCTACTCAGATATATGTAAGAAAGGGTTATGACGCTTTTCTTGCATATGTATTAAATACGAAAGTGTCTGAATTGAAGATTGAATCGGTGCCAGAAGTTTGTGAATTTCTGAATGTGTTTTTAGAAGAGTTGCCAGGATTACCTCTGGTCAGAGAGGTAAAGTTTGCTATTGATTTGGTACCGGGGACTGCATCGATATCGATAGCTCCATATAGGATGGCTCCAACTAAATTAAAAGAATTAAAGACTAAATTGCAAGAGCTGACTGATAAGGGTTTTGCGAGACCGAGTTTTTCTCCCTGGGGTGCTCCAGTGTTAGTTGTACAGAAGAAAGATGGATCCATGAGACTGTGTATAGATTACCGACAACTCAACAAGGTGACTATAAAGAACAAGTATCCCTTGCCAAGGATTGATGATTTGTTTGATCAATTAAAAGGGGAAACCGTGTTCTCAAAGATAGATCTGAGATCCGGGTACTATGAACTGAGAGTTAAAGACTCGGATGTGCCAAAAACTGTATTTAGAACGAGGTATAGACATTTTGAGTTTCTTGTTATGCCTTTTGGACTTACAAATGCTCATACTATTTTTATAGACTTGATGAATCAGATCTTCTGACAGTATTTGGATACGTTCGTGGATGTACTTATTGATGATATTTTGATTTATTCTCAGGATGAGTCTAAACATGCCGAACATTTGAGAACTGTGCTGCAGATTTTGATAGATAAGAAATTGTTTGCTAAGTTCAGCAAAACTGAGTTTTGGCTCCGAGAGGTAGGATTTTTGGGACATGTTGTTTCTGCAGAAGGTATAAGAGTTGATTCGAGTAAGATTTCAGCAATTGTTGATTGGAAACCGCCAAGAAATGTATCCAAGGTTAGATGTTTTCTGGGCTTAGCTCGGTATTATAGACTTTTTGTTAAGGCGTTCTTGATGATTGCTACACCTATGACAAGACTGCTATAGAAAGATGTTAAGTTTGAATGGTTAGGGAAATGCCAAAAGAGCATTAATCAATTGAAAGCATTGTTGACCGAGGTACCAGAGTTAGTGCAACTTGAGTCTGGAAAAGAGTTCGTGATTTTCAGCGATGCGTCTTTAAACGGTCTTGGTTGTGTGTTGATGTAAGAAGGTAAAGTGATAGCTTATGCCTTGAGACAATTAAAGCCATATGAGAAGAACTATCCAACACACAACTTAAAGTTGGCTGCCATTGTGTTTGCTTTAAAGATTTGGCGACACCATTTATTTGGTGAGAAATGTCACATCTTTACCAATCACAAGAGTTTGAAGTATTTGATGACTCAAAAGGATTTGAACTTGCGGCAACAAAGATGGCTCAAGTTGTTGAAAGACTATGAGTTGGTAATTGATTATCATTCAGGAAAAGCGAATGTGGTCGCGGATGCTTTAAAAAGAAAGTCTTTATTTGCTTTGAGGGCTATGAATACGAAATTGACCTTGTCTAATGATGGTTCAATCTTGGCCGAAATGAGAGCTAGACCGATGTTTCTTCAACAAATTTACGAGGCTCAGAAAAGTGACAAAGAACTTCAAGCTAAAAGAGTTTAGTGCGAATCGACCAGTGATTTAGATTTTCAAATTAGGGCTGATGATTGTTTGATGTTCTGAGATAGGGTATGTGTACTGAAAAATGATGAGCTTATTCAAAAAATTTTGCATGAAGCACATAGTAGTTGTTTATTAGTTCATCCAGGCAATACAAAGATGTATAATGAATTGAAAAAAATTGTATTGATGGCGTGGTATGAAAAGAGATATCTCTGAATTAGTATCAAAATGTTTGATTTGTCAACAAGTGAATGCCGAACATCAAGTACCTTCAGGTTTGCTTCAGCCAGTGATGGTACTCGAGTGAAAATGGGATAGAATTACGATAGACTTCGTAACAGGTTAGCCTTTGACTTCGAAGAAGAAAGATGCCGTTTGGGTCGTTGTTGATCAATTGACGAAATCGACTCATTTTATTTCGATATGTACCGACTATTCACTTGATAAGGTAGCTGAACTATACATTGCTGAGATCATGAGATTACATGGAGTGCCTATTTCTATTATTTTTGGATAGACATTCGAGGTTTATTTCGAGATTTTGGAAAAAATTGCAAGAAGCTTTAGGTACAAAATTGGATTTTTGTAGCGCATTTCATCAGCAAACCGACAGTCAATCCAATGGAATAATTCAGATTCTTGAAGATATGCTCCAATGTTGTGTTCTAGAATTCAAAGGTAGTTAGGAGAAATATCTACCTTTAGTTGAGTTTACTTACAACAACAACTTTAAGTCAGTATAAAGATTGTACCATATGCGGCATTGTATGGCCGCAAATGTCAAACTCCTTTGTATTGGACCGAGTTTAGTGAGAGACAGATTCACAGGGTTTATTTGGTCGAAGAAACCAAAGAAAAAGTGAAAGTAATTCGTGACTGTTTGAAAGCCGCTTCGGATCGACAAAATTCGTACGCGAATTTGAAAAGAAAAGGGATCGAATTTTAGGTGGGTGATAAAGTATTTTTGAAAGTATCTTCGTGGAAGAAGATTATGATATTTAGCTGTAAATGCAAGTTGAGTCCGTGTTTTATTGGTCCGTATGATGTTATTGAAAGAATAGGGCCAGTGGCATATTGGTTAGATTTACCGATAGAGTTGGAAAGGATTCATAATGTGCTTCACGTGTCGATGTTGCGACGATATCGTTCTGATCCTTTGTATGTAATTTTTCCAACGAAGATTGAGATTTGACTAGATATGACGTATGATGAAGAACTGATCAAGATTTTAGCCTGAGAGGTTAAATAGTTGAGAAATAAAAGTATAGCCTTACTGAAAGTTTTGTGGCAAAGACATGGGGTTGAATAAGCTATGTGGGAACCCGAAGAAGCTATGAGAAAACAGTACCCAAACCTCTTTTTTGGTAAGTTTTTCTGGGACGAAAATCCCTAAAGGGGGGAGAGTTGTAACAACTCGTTTTAGGGCCAAATTGGAACAATGGTTTCGGAACCACAGATCCGAAGTAGAAAAAATTATTGTGATATTATTTTTAGGTCTACAGTATGATTGAATGCATGTGTGAAATTTCGTTAAGAAATTTTATCGATAGAGGGTTCAATTTAATAAGTAGGACTAAATTAGGAAGATAGCCCCGTTTGTTCGATAGCTAGGGTTTTGCTAACTTTCAAGCTTGATTGTAAGTCCATCCTAGCCTCATTTTTAATGATTTTTTTACGTTTTTGAAATCTTTGTAACCTAATCTATCTTTTCCAAGGACTAATTTGAAGTATTAGCGAAGTTTAAAATTTTACCCATGTGGGACATGCATGTATTTTGATATCTAACGGTAGAACATGAATGTTAGATGTGTGATAAACGCCTTTTGCTAAGTGATTTTTGATAAAAATATCAAAAAGGACCTATTTGCAAAAGTTGAAAAAGCTGTGTAGAGAGATGTGAATAAATAAAAAATGTGGGCTACTATAAGCATGTATAAGGTTCGGCTAGGCTTGGGTTTTGAAAAAATTGAACAGATTTCATTTTACGAGCCTAGGGACTAAACTGTAAATAAGTGAAAAGTTAGAGGAAAATGAAATTTTGCCATAATATGATTTTTGGACTAAATTGAATAATGTGATAATTAAATGAGCTAAATTTGTTATTATAGATCAAAAGACACAAGGTTCAGACCTAGATCGGGGGAAAAACAAGGTGTTAGACGATTAGGTCCCTATTCTACTATTTTGTACTAAGGTAAGTTTGTATGTTTTAAAGCTTTAATATTGTATGAATTGTATGATTGACCCTTTGGATATATTGTTAAAGTTTCAATGAGTGAGAAATACCGGTTGAACCTTAGGAATATATTAGGATACGAGTGACATTTCACTAGGGACCTATGTATAATTATGTGATTGTGTGATTCTGGGTGCTGGTCTTGTACATCCTACCAGTGGCTGGGTACTTCCACATCTATTGTGGATACCTGTTAGCTTGTGTGAGCAGCACTGGGTAGCTACGTCTCGACCTTCAGCTTGTGTGAGCTGACCCGTGAATAGCTCGAGAGCAAGCCTATATGTGAAATGAGATATGGCACTTATGTGCAAGATTTTCGAGTATCCGTTAATATTTTAAGTGTTCAACAAGAATGACAAAGATTTGAAAATATGTGTTTGTATGATGATATGGTACAGGTGTACGTGAAACTCATAAGTATGAACTTTATAAGTGATGGTCTTATGGTAAGATTGTGCTTGAGTAAGTTAAGCCTATGTGATTTCAATGATAAATGTATTATCTTACATTATATGAATTTGCATGATGATTATGTGGTTAAGATGTTTATTATTTGCATATGAACTTACTAAGCTTTTTAGCTTACTCCCTTTTTCTTTCCCTTCTTTTATAGTGTCACCAATCTAGCTCGGATCAGGGATCGTCAGAGAGTTACGCATCACACTATCAAAGCATTATTTTGGGTATAGATGATTTTAGTATTTTGAAAGTATGGCATGTATAGGGGACTTGGTCATTTTGTTATGTGTCATAACTGATTTAGCCAAATATGTTGGCTTATTGGTTGAAAGTTTATTTTATATAAGTGATAAACGCTAAATTATACATATTTTTACCTCATGTTTAGCCTATATTTTGGATGAATTATTATAAATTTAGTGAGAATTGGTGCTCTTAATCTTTCTTTTTCATATCTTATACTCATAAGAGCATAGGGAAGAGAAAAGAACAGAAAATGGACCAAAAATTGGAGAAAATGGGCCAAAATGTGAAAACGCAAGGCCCAAGAAGTCACCACACGGCCGTGGCACACGGTCGTGCCACACAAAGATCACATGGTCCAGCCCCGACAAGCACGGCCAGACCACACAGCCGTGCCCCAATCGACAGAATCTCACACGGCCTTTTGTTGAAGTACACGGGCGTGGCACACGGGCATGTTCTAGTCGTGAGGAAGAGGAATCTCACTCGGATTTGGATGCTTAGAGGCTAAGAAAGGCTCCCCAAAGCTCTATATAAAGACCCTAGGAGGCAACTCTAAGGGTGTACTCTTTTCTCCCAAAAAGGAGCACCATCTTTCAGCCAACACAAGGAGTGGAAGCAAGGAATTACTCCAAGGGAAGCCGATTGATTCATCCCAGAAGCCAGAGTTCTACATCAAGACTGGGGATCTCCCTAAATTCCTTCAGGGGTTTTCGGGTTCTTTATGTTTTGTTATTTTAATTCTTCTGGGATGTTTTCTTTCTTTATTATAAACTAAACCCCTCAAATACATGAGGGGGATGAAACCTAAGACGAATCTTGTTATTATTTATTCTTGAGTTATATGATAAATACTTGAGTTATTCTTAATTATGTGTGCTTAATTCTTGTGTTAATAAGCCTAGGTATTAATTCAAGAAACGAATGTGCTTAAAGCAGAGGAGCAAAAATCCCTGTGATAAGAGTAGATCTACCATAATTAAGCGGAGTTGCATTCAACCCTAGACATAGGGCGACATAAATCTACCGGATTAGGGTCAAACCTAATATGGGGAACCATAGATCAAATTAATGCAACCTAGGGTGTTAATTAATAAAGAAACTTTAGTTAACAACCTAGGCTTAGTTGTTCTTCGCCTCGACAGAGGGTTTAGCATAAATTAGGGATCTCTACGGATCAAGTCAAGTGAATAAATATCTAGCTCAAGAACCAATAACAAGTGAAGTCTAGGTGGATTCTCCCTTAAGTATTGTTTATATCAATCAGCTTTTCCCTAAAGTTTTCCCCAATTTACTTTTTGTGCACTTTTAGTTAGTTTTAGAATTAGTTTCAAACAAACCTCTTTTATTTTTAGGCTACATAATAGAAAGGAAGTAAGTATAAGTACTTTTAGTTCCCTTGGGTACGATAACTCGGTCTTGCCACTAAACTATACTATTGTTCGACAGGTGCGCTTACCTTTAAGATCGTGATATTAGTTAGTTTTGGTGTGATCAGTTTTATAAATTTTATTACTTAATATCGCGAGTCGTTATCAAGTTTTTGGCGCCGTTGCCGGGGAACTAAAATATTAAGAAAACTCGATTTCTATTACTTTAGCCATTACCATATTTATATTTATTTATTTATTTTTCTTTTATTTATATTTTGAGTTTTTATTTTTTATTTAATTTTAGATTTTCTTTGCTTTTTCCTTCTAGGTATTTTTAGTTTATAACTAGAAATAACCCAACAGGACCACTACTTTTTGACGAAGATCTAGAAGCGACAGTTTCCAGAAATCGCAGAGGAATTAGACACAGTTTACATTATCCAGAACAAGAACCTGAGCAAGAGCTAGAGCCTACAGAAGAGATGGACGCGAATCAAAACGTTCCACTACCTCTAGCACTGCCAGCAGATCCAGTAAACCAGGATGAAGCTCTTCGTACTATGTATGATTATGCTGAACCTAGTTTGATTGGTACCCAAACTAGCATTATTCGACCTGCTATTGCTGCTAATAACTTTGAATTAAAGCCTAACACTATTCAGATGATACAACAATTTGTGCAGTTTGATGGTTTACAAGACGAAGATCCAAATTCACATTTAGCAAATTTCTTGGAATTTTGTAATACTTTTAAAATAAATGGAATTTCTGACGATGCCATTCGCTTGAGGCTATTTCCATTCTCTTTGAGAAATACAGCCAAACAGTGGTTAAATTCTTTACCGCGAGGCTCAATCACCACATGGGGGCAGATGACCGAAAAATTTTTACTCAAATATTTTCCTCCAGCTAAAACAGCCAAATTACGAAACGATATTTCTTCTTTTGTGCAGATGGATTTAGAAACACTTTACGATGCATGGGAGAGATACAAAGATCTTTTAAGAAGGCGTCCTCATCATGGTCTGCCTTTGTGGCTACAAGTTCAAACCTTCCACAACGGTTTAAATCCGTCAACCAGACAAATGATTGATGCAGCCGCAGGAGAGACGATCAATAATAAAACACCTGAAGCAGCTTATGAATTTATTGAAGAGATGTCATTGAATAATTATCAGTGGCAAGCCATGAGGACAAAGCCGACAAAAGCTGCAGGAGTCTATAATATTAATGCTGTTACCATGCTTACTAACCAAGTAGAACTCTTAAATAAAAAGTTTGATAATTTTGCTGGTTCTACGCAGGCACAGCCAGTGATGCAGTGTGACGCAACTCCAGTAACCATGTTCAATCCAAATGTCTCACCATGCGGACACAATGTGGAAACTGAACAAGCCAACTATATGGGTAACAATTCTAGATCTCAAAATAACCCTTATAGTAACGCTTACAATGCAGGTTGGAGAAATCACCCAAATTTTTCATGGGGAGGATAAGGAAATCAAAGACAACAGCCTCCTCCAGGATTTCAGCAACCACTACCGCAATAAGAGAAAAAGCTGAATCTTGAATAGATGCTTACCAAATTTATGACCATATCAGAAACCCGTTTTCAAAGCACTGAAACGGAACTGAAAAACCAACAAGCATCACTTCAAGGGCTAGAGAACCAAATCGGTCAACTTAAAAAATTGATTTCAGAAAGACCACAAGGTGGATTACTAAGTAACACTAAGCCAAATCCCAGAGAACATGTCAAAGTGATTACTTTAAGAGATGGAAAGGTCCTAGCCGAGCCAGAAAAGAAGACTATTCCAGAACCTTCAGAAGAAAAGGCAGAGGAACCCAAGGACAACACTCCACCACCACTCAAGGAATACAAACCGCGCATCCCATATCCGGCAAAATTGAAGAAAGACCATAAAGACGCTCAATTCGGTAAGTTCCTTGAACTTTTTAAACAATTACAGATTAACTTACCTTTTGTTGAAGCGATTTCACAGATGACGAAGTATGTGAAGTTCCTTAAAGAACTTCTGACAAATAAAAGGAAGTTGGAAGAATTGGCCACAGTAGAACTCAACGAAGAATGCTCAGCTATTCTCCAAAATAAACTGCCGATAAAACTGAAAGATCCAGGGAGTTTTACTATTCCTTGTTTGATTGGTAGTTTACTTATTAATAAAGCATTAGCTGATTTAGGTGCTAGCATTAATCTCATGCCTTACAAAATGTTCAAATAACTAGGTCTAGGAGAACCCAAGCCCACTAGGATGAGTATTCAATTAGCCGATAGATCTGTTAAATATCCTAGGGGAATCATTGAAGATGTGCTAGTAAAGGTAGATAAATTTATATTCCTTGTTGATTTTGTTGTACTCGACATGGATAAGGATATTGATGTAGGAGATGGTAAATTAGTACTTCAAGTTGGTGAGGAAGAAGTTGTCTTTAAAATCTATGATGCCATGAGATTCTCTAAAGAACAAGATGATTCTTGTTATTTTGTTGATATTATTGACTATTTTGTTCAAGATAATTTTCAAGAACTTTTTCTCACAGACACGTTGGAACTGTGTCTTGTTCAAGGTGGGGGGAAGATGAAGCCACCACTGAAATTGATGAAGTAAGGAAGGAGTTAGATTCTAATGAAATCATCACTAGACACATAAGTTATGAAAATATAAAGATGAGTGATGAGTTGAGACAGAAACCTTCCGTTGCTGAACCCCCTAAATTAGAGTTAAAACAACTGCCAGATCATTTAGAATATGCCTTTTTAGGGGAAGAATGAACTTTACCAGTTATTATCGCATCTGATCTGAGCATCGTAGAAAAAGAGGAATTACTCCATGTGTTACGAGAACACAGACGTGCTATAGCTTAGAAAATTTCAGATATCAAGGGAATAAATCCTTCTTTCTGCACCCACAAAATTTTAATGGAGGACGAATTCAAACCATCAGTGCAAGCCTAAAGATGATTGAATCCCAACATGAAGGAAGTTGTAAAGGCCGAGGTAATTAAACTTCTAGATGCAGGTATTATTTATCCTATTTCTGATAGTTCTTGGGTAAGCCCTGTGCAGGTTGTTCCTAAGAAAGGTGGATTGACCGTGATGTCTAATGACATGGAAGAGTTAATACCTACAAGAACAGTCACAGGATAGAGAGTTTGCATTGATTACAGGAAGCTGAATGATGCCACTCGGAAAGATCATTTTCCTTTACCGTTTATTGATCAGATGTTGGAAAGATTGTCAGGTCACATGTATTATTGTTTCCTAGACGGCTCTCTGGTTACTTCCAGATCCCAATAGCTCCAGAAGATCAGGAGAAGACGACATTCACATGTCCTTATGGTATGTTTGCTTATCGCAGAATGCCTTTTGGTTTATGTAATGCTCCTGCTACTTTTTAGCGATGCATGCTAGCTATCTTCAATGAATTCGTGGAAGACATCATGGAGGTATTTATGGATGATTTCTCAGTTTTTGGTAATTCTTTCCAACTTTGTCTTAATATTCTAAAACGTGTTTTGATAAGATGTGAATAGACAAATTTAGTGCTAAACTGGGAAAAATGCCACTTTATGGTTCAAGAGGGTATTGTTTTAGGACATAAAATTTCTAGTAAAGGGATAGAGGTAGATAAAGCAAAAATTGAAACCATTGAAAAATTACCTCCCCCTAACTCAGTTAAGGCTATAGGAAGCTTTTTAGGACATGTCGGTTTTTATCACAGATTTACTAAAGATTTTTTTAAAATAGCCAAGCCTTTAACAAAATTACGTGAAAAAGACGTGCCTTTCAATTTTGACCAAGAATGCTTAGAATCCTTCAATACTCTTAAGGAAAAATTAATCAATGCACCAATCATGATTTCACCCGATTGGAACTTACCTTTTGAGCTAATATGCGATGCAAGTGATTTTGCAGTAGGTGCAGTTTTGGGACAGCAAAGAGACAAGCACTTTCAACCGATCTACTATGCTAGCAGAACTCTAACAGCTACCCAAGCAAATTATACTACCACAGAAAAAGAGTTGCTAGCTGTTATTTTTGCATTTGATAAATTTAGATCTTATCTGATTTTGTCAAAAGTCATTGTTTATACTGATCATTCTGCTCTTCGCTATCTTTTAGCCAAAACTGATACAAAACCTCGACTAATAAGATGGATTCTATTGCTACAGGAATTCAATTTAGAGATAAGGACAATAAAGGAGCTGAAAATTTAGCAGCAGATCACCTTTCAAGATTAGAAAACATGCAGCTCACGTATCTCGATAAGATAAATGTCTTGTTCCTTGAAGAACAACTCCTATCTTTAGCAGATACAATAGTGCCTTGGTTTGCCAATTTTGCAAATTATTTAGCAGCTAACATAACCCCAAAAGGGTTGACACATCAGCAGAAGAAGCAATTCTTCGCTAATGTGAAAAACTACTTTTGGGAGGATCCTTTTCTTTTTCGAATTTGTGCAGACCAGGTTATTCGGAGATGCGTTACTGAAACAGAAGTGTACCAAATTCTAAATCACTGCCATTTAGGACCCACAGGAGGACATCACAATGGAGCTAGAACTGCTCATAAGGTACTCGAATCAAGCTTTTACTGGCCTACACTTTTCAGAGATGCCAACAAGTATGTGATCTCTTGTGATAAATGTCAACGAACAGGTAACATCTCTCGACATAATGAAATGCCTCAGAACTATATACTCTCATGTGAAGTATTCGATGTATGGGGTATTGATTTCATGGGTCCATTCCCTACTTCATTTGGGAATAAGTACATATTAGTAGCAGTAGATTACATGTCAAAATGGGTGGAAGCCCAAGCCTTGCCTACTAATGATGCTAGAATGGTAGTACGATTTTTAAAGAAACTTTTCTCTCGATTTGGAACACCTAGGATAATTATTAGTGATAGGGGTACTCATTTTTGCAATGCCCAGTTTGAAAAAGTTTTAAAAAGGTATGAAGTGCACCATAGAACAACTACCCCTTATCACCAACAAACCAGTGGTCAAGTCGAAGTAACAAATAGGGAATTAAAATGCATTCTAGAGAAAACAATAGAAACAAATAGAAAAGATTGGTCACAAAAAATAGACGATGCATTATGGACTTATAGAACTGCTTTTAAAATACCCATTGGTACATCTACCTATAAACTCGTCTATGGAAAAAGTTGTCATCTACCATTTGAACTTGAACACAAAGCATTCTGGGCTATAAAATTTTTAAACCTTGATTTCAAGCTCGCAGGTGAGAAAAGATTAATGCAGTTAAATGAACTAGACGAATGGTGCTACAATGCTTACGAGAACTCATGACTGTATAAAGAAGCCATGAAGCGACATCATGATAAAAGGCTGAAACAACCTAAGCAGTTCAAAATAGGAGATCTCGTCTTGCTCTACAACTCAAGGCTAAAACTATTCCCTAGAAAACTCAAACTAAGGTGGTCAGGTCCATTCACTGTTCTAATGTTTTCCCATACGGCACCATTGAGGTAACTCATCCTAACCATGATACATTCAAGGTAAACGGCCATAGGCTTAAACATTATAGATGTGAGAATTTTACAGAAAACAGGGAGGGGCTTCGGCTCCACGAAATTCCGTCATGACACATCCATGCAGAGTCGAGCTTAGACTCTAAATAAGCGCTTCTCAGGAGGCAACCCGAGCACTAACTTAGTAATTTTTCATCTATTTTGTTTTTAGTATTTTTTCATGCATTATACTAACCCTTTTTAATGCAGAGATTTAGGACCACATGGCCATGCACACGGGCGTGTCCCAGGCTGTATGAACCCTTTAAACAGAGACACGATCGTGTACTGAGGCCGTGTATAAACAGAGAAAAAATTTTCCCAAAACACGGGCCACCGATATCACCCCACAGCCGTGCGACATGGCCGTGGCAACCTTTCGACTTCAACACGGGCTACCAACAACACCCCACGGTCGTGCGACATGGCCGTGGCAACCTTGAAGCATCAACACGGGCTCACACAACTCCACACGCCCGTGTCCCCAAACCGTGGAAGACATTGTCAAATTTCACACGCCCGTGGAACATATTACACGACCGTGGGAAACACGAACACGATCTCCTACGGCCGTGGCAACCATCACACGACCGTGTAAGTAACGAAGACCCGATCTCCCACGGGCATGTGAATCAACCACACGGGCGTGCTAATCGAAACCAGGTGCGCCATAACCACCGATTTTCGAAAGACACGGGCAAAACACGACTCATATAGGCGTGTGACATGCCCGTGTGACCCAAAAACTATAAATAAGGGGCCACTATTCACCTTCCCTTTCACTCAAACCCTAAATTCTCTCATCCAAACTCCTCCCTAAACCACCACTAGCGCCGCCACAGCCCTCAAAACACCACCATACCCGAACTCAGCCAACCCACGCCCGTGTAAACTCAACCCACGATCGTGCACCCTCAATTTTGGTTCTATACTCTCAATTTTTCTCATTTATTTGTTTATATCTCATTTTCATTATATATATTTTTAATTTTGCTTTATTCTTTATGATAATTCAAGCATGAAATTAGGGAAAATAGGATGAATAATCTAGAATAGTATAGAATATATTAGGATTGCATACCACTTAATTTCAATTTTTGCTTGCCACTTAGAACTCAATTTCATTTGCCATTAAAACTCATATTTGCATGCCATTTTGTCATAAAATTAGTATATATACACACCCATAGTTTTTAATTTTGTTACAAGTCAATATGATTAGATTCTACTATTTTGGTTAATCCTCATTTTTATTTTTCAGAACATTGTCATTTTAATCTATATTTTACTTATTATCTATCTAGTTTAATTTCAATAATTTGGACTAATACTTATATTTTATTTCAGATACGATGTCATCATCACGCAGTAGGAAAACCGCCGTCCCTGTCTCCAAGAAACGAAAGGGACCAGGAAGTTCCTCATCCAGGCCCATATTCGAGGAGCGCCACTCGTTCATCACCTTCTCGCAAGCCTCTCAGGAAGAATGCTATCAACCACTCCAGACCCACACTATCTCCACGAGTCGCTGCATAGACTGGGACGCCCTCACGCAGATACAGTTAGTAGATGACGTCTGGGCCTTACTGATGACAGAGCCATGGAAGCAGTTCTTCCAGATCATAGAGCCAACATACTTGAAACTCACTTTAGAGTTTTGCTCCACATTCCACCTACAGATGGTGATGACTAGATTTGACGATCCAGGGACGGTCTAATTCCGGTTGGGAGGTCTCGTGCGACGTCTCAGCGTACCAGAATTTGGCATAGCACTTGGGCTCTACACAGAGCAATTTATGATGGACGAGGACTTCCCCACCCTTTCTCGTCTCATCCACATTCAGCCCGTCGACTGCTGGAATAGGATTGCCCCAGGACGTCAAACCTATAACCCCAGCGTCAGCAAGGCGACCGACCTCGTGCCTTCCTTGAGGTACATTCATGCTCTTCTTGCTCATAATTTGACAGGTAGACGAGAGAGCACCGGCGTTGTCAAAACTCACGGCGTCTACTTCCTCTGGTGCATGGCCAATGGACACACTATCGACCTCGCATACTTTATCACGCTTGCCATACAGCACCAGACTGAGAGGCACCGGAGAGGCGTCTTATCAATGGGGCCCTACATCACACGCCTAGCTCGTCACTTCGGGCTCTTCAACACTATAGCCCAGACATCCTCCTATACCCTACTCGGCCAGATGTCCTCGCAGGGCCTCTAGAGCATGCTACACATGAGGATGGTAGAGCGACAGCCAGGTGGCGGCCACTTCTACTTCTGCCTTGTACAGGAGGGCGAGGACCCAGAGGACATTGCTGATGATGTCCCACCACCACCACCGGAGGAGGATGAGCCCGCCGAGCCACCACGCCCTAGACGACCTACCCAGACGGCAGCCCCACACGCTGACATACCGAACGCCTAGATTGATTTGAGCAGCAATACTTTCGGCGCCTCGATTATATCGATGCCACTTTGGGGTAAATATGCCAGCA
This sequence comes from Gossypium stocksii, assembly GCA_020496765.1. Lineage (NCBI taxonomy): Eukaryota > Viridiplantae > Streptophyta > Magnoliopsida > Malvales > Malvaceae > Gossypium > Gossypium stocksii. Next base: position 96,286,187 of record CM035632.1, on the reverse strand, counting down.
CTTGAGCATCACCCGCCACCGCGTGATCCATCCGAGGACTAGATCCTCTTATGTTTATTTTTTTTTCTTATTATTTTTATCTTCACTTAGATTTGAACACTAATCTTTATTTTTATCTTTTCTACTAACTTTGTTTTTCTTTTTCAGTTTATTTATATTTTCTTTCATTTCATCTTTTTCATTTTTTGAATATTAGTATTTTTAATATTTCGTTTTGTTTTATTTATTTTTCATAATGGCCAACCCTTAACAAGTAATTTCTATTGATCCAAATTCCCCACGACTAATAAATCTATTCGCAGTTTTAAAGGAGCTCTACAGCTCAAATCTCTACGAAAATGGGAACATCGTGCCATAACTGCCGGCTCTTCCGAGTCCAATCTGTATCTCACAAATTCATCCAAAATTCAGGGAGTTTCATACTCTTTCCTACCTTATGATCTTGTGCTTCTATTGCTACTAATGTTATCTTTGTACATTGAGGGCAATGTACATCTTAAGTGTGGGGGGGAACTTACTTTCAGTTATTACATTCTCTTTGAAATCCCTGAATTTTTTTCTTTCTAACTTGTTGCATTGTTCTCAATAGCATCATCTTCAGTCTCCTAGTTAGGAATTTATTTTGATTGATTTATAGTTTTTATTGATATGTTGAGAACGAAGACATAGGTGTTTGTACTTTGATTATTCAAACTTTAAAACATTAGGGAATCAAGCATGATAAGTTGAAATTTTTGAGAACCCCAAATTTTTCATAAGTTCTTTTCCCTAATTCTAAGTATTATATCAAGATTTGAAATTCGCAAGAGTGACATCAAAAGCCATAATTCTGGTGAGATTTTTTGAGCCTTTTGAGCATACATTCTTTCGTGCTCACTTTTATTATTGCTTTGAGTGAGTCAATACTGATTTGTTATTCTAGAACTTGCTTCGATTATACATGTCGAGACCACATCATTGATTTGATATACCGAAATGATAAAGGCACCTAGGATTTAACCCACTTACTCCACAAAAGCCTACCTCCATAATTTAACCCCTAATGAACCCCATTGAGCCTAACAACCTTTTCCTTAACTCACCCTCTAATTATTAACCAGTAACCCATATTTGTTGAATTTCATTCAATTATTTTGACCCCTATTTTTGTCGAAATTTGAGTTGAATTTTTCATCTAGCTTTATTCTCTTTTCCAGATTGTAAAGTTTTATTCAATTTATTGTATTACTTGAATTGTTCTTAAAAAAAAAATGAAAATGTGTACATACAGTGAAATTCAATTGTAACTTGTAATAGTTAAATAAGTTTGTGCATATTTCAATTTAAAGGCTACCAAGGCAGAAATGATAGTATCATAAGAATTAGCTGAGAAATATGTTCCAGTGATAGAGATTTTTCTAGCTAGATAAATTTTCAATTTAATCTCGATTCTAACCCTCTTTTACAGCCTGTGACAACACCCCTAACCAAGCCCTATTACAACCACTAAAAGACCTTTTGATTGATGTATCATGTCAATCTATAGTGGTGGAGATGTGATTTTCTTGCAAGCCTATGGTAATAACTTTTTAGGTTAACTAGAGAGTACTTAATTTTTGAACCCTAAACACTTCGAGTGGATAGAGTGAATCTTTAGTGAGGACTTCAACTTCTGTTAATTAAGATTAAGAGATAATTACTTAGGAGAATAGAGAAAACTTATGTTTCAATGATAAAATTATCAGCTTAGAGTGATTGAATCTTTAATGTTCTTTTGATTGAATTTTCATTGTATGCTTACCTGTGGATTAATTTGAAACATTATTGATAAAGATTGTGAGTTGAGAAGAATGATTCTTATTTAGGGATTGAGATTTTGCTTGAGGACAAGCAAAGGCTTAAGTGTGAGGGTATTTGATAAATGCTAAATTATACATATTTTTACCTCATGTTTAGCCTATATTTTGGATGAATTATTATCAATTTAGTGAGAATTAGTGCTCTTAATCTTTCTTTTTCATCTCTTATACTCAGAAGAGCATAGGGAAGAGAAAAGAACGGAAAATAGACCAAAAATCGGAGAAAATGGGCCAAAATGTGAAAACGCACGGCCCAAGAAGTCACCACATGGTCGTAGCACACGGCCGTGCCACACAAAGATCACACGGTCCAGCCTCGACAAGTACAACCAGGCCACACGGCCATGCCCCAATCGACAGAATCTCACACGGCCTCTTGTTGAAGTACACGGGCGTGGCACACGGGCGTGTTCTAGTCATGAGGAAGAGGAATTTCACTCGGATTTGGATGCTTAGAGGCTAAGAAAGGCTCCCCAAAGCTCTATATAAAGACCCTAGGAGGCAACTCTAAGGGTGTACTCTTTTCTCCCAAAAAGGAGCGCCATCTTTCAGCCAGCACAAGGAGTGGAAGCAAGGAATTACTCCAAGGGAAGCCGATTGATTCATCCTAGAAGCCAGAGTTCTACATCAAGACTGAGGATCTCCCTAAATTCCTTCAGGGGTTTTCGAGTTCTTTATGTTTTGTTAATTTAATTCTTCTGGGATGTTTTCTTTCTTTATTATGAACTAAACCCCTCAAATACATGAGGGGGATGAAACCTAAGACGAATCTTGTTATTATTTATTCTTGAGTTATATGATAAATACTTGAGTTGTTCTTAATTATGTGTGCTTAATTCTTGTGTTAATAAGCCTAGGTATTAATTCAAAAAATGGATGTGCTTAAAGCAGAGGAGCAAAGTCCCTGTGATAAGAGTAGATCTACCATAATTAAGCGGAGTTGCATGCAACCCTAGACATAGGGCGACATAAATCTGCCGGATTAGGGTCAAACCTAATATAGGGAACCATAGATCGAATTAATGCAACCTAGGGTGTTAATTAATAAAGAAACTTTAGTTAACAACCTAGGCGTAGTTGCTCTTCGCCTCGACAAAGGGTTTAGCATAAATTAGGGATCTCTACGGATCAAGTCAAGCGAATAAATCGTCTAGCTCAAGAACTAATAACAAGTGAAGTCTAAGTGGATTTTCCCTTAAGTATTGTTTATATCAATCAGCTTTTCCCTAAAGTTTTCCCCAATTTACTTTTTTATGCACTTTTAGTTAGTTTTAGAATTAGTTTCAAACAAACCTCTTTTATTTTTAGGCTATATAATAGAAAGAAAGGAAGTATTAGTACTTTTAGTTCCCTTGGGTACGATAACTCGGTCTTGCCACTAAACTATACTATTGTTCGACAGGTGCGCTTGCCTTTAAGGTCGTGGTATTAGTTAGTTTTGGTGTGATCAGTTTTATAAATTTTATTACTTAATATCGCGAGCCGTTATAAATAAGGCCATTGAAAATTGGCAAATTTTAGCTATATATATATAATCATATGATGATGCATTTCATAGATGTGGAAATTTGCATAATTTAGGTTGATGAGTATGTGAAGTTTAAGCATGATAGATATAGCATGAGAATGATGTGTTAATGACTTGATTGTAGACATTTGGTTACTTAAGTATGCTATGTTTTGTATCTATGAATTTGTGTTTGTATGTATGTGTAACAGGGTGGCAAATGACTTGGAAAATAGCCTTTGTTTTGTCCACACGGGTAGACACACGGGCATGTCTCTAAGCCGTGTGTGACATACAATCTACCTCATGGGCATATGGATAGGCCGTGTGTCCCTTGCACGTTAATTTGGAGAAATAGAATACTTAGAATTGAGCACATGGTAGAGACACGAACGTGTGCCTCAGCCGTGTGGACGACACAGCCTCTAACACGGGCTTTTACCCTGGCCATGTGAAGTTTGCACTTATTTTTGTGATATTAATTTTCCACACGGCCTAGTTACACAGGTGTGTGCCTTGGCCGTGTGAACTCAATTTGGTCATGAGTTACAAGTCAGAGAGTTACACGGGGTAGGGACATATGGTGTGTGACCACACGGCCTGCCCACACGGGAGTGTCCCAAACCACATGGGCTTGTTACCCCTGTTTAGTGGAAAAGCTTTCTAAACTGCTGTTTAGTGGAAAAATTTTCTAAGTGTTGTAAAATTTTCTAAAGTTTATAGTTTAGTCCCGATTCCCTCCCAATGTATGTTTTAGGCCTTGTAGGCTCGTGTTAGGGACAATATAGTTAACTTCTATAAGTTTTAACTTGGACGCAAATTCATGTCTTATAATTGTAAGTTTAATCATATGGTAAGTCCGATAATGCCTCGTACCCTATTCTGGCGTTGAATACGGGTTAAAGGTGTTACACAGTCACAGGTGGTACCCTAAATAATAAAACACCTAAAGAGGTGTATGAATTTATCGAGAAGATGTCACTGAATAATTATCAGTGGTAAGTCATGAGGACAAAGCCTAATAAAGCAGCTGGTGTTCTCAACCTTGATGCGGTCACCATGTTATCAAACCAGGTAGATCTTTTAAGCAAGAAAATGATGGTTTATATGGTTCTACGTAGGTAAATTTGGTGATGCAGTGCAATACGAATAGAGGAGGGATGAATAATCTAGAATGCCTATCCTACAACCCTAACACAGAGAATGAACAAGTCAACTATATGGGTAATAATTCTAGACCTCAGGATAATTCTTATAGTGACACTTATAATGCAGGTTGGAGGAACCATCCCAATTTCTCTTGGGGTGGTCAAGGATACCAGAGAGCACAACCTCCTTCAGGCTTTCAAGAACAACCATACCAGCAAGAGAAAAAATCGAACCTTGAGGAGATGCTGACAAAATTCATCTCGGTGTCAGAAACCCATTTCCAAAACACTGAAACCGCACTCAAAAAATGAACAAGCATCAATTCAAGGGCTCGAGAACCAAGTAGGTTACTAGCTAAGTTGATTTTAGAAAGACCACAAGGTAGCCTACCTAGCAACATCAAATCTAACACAAGAGAGTAGCTTCATGCAATTATAGTTCGAGATGAAGAAGGGTTAGTTGAGCTTGAGCCAGAGCTTTTCTTCCTCATCGACCGTAGCCTCCCCTCTCCCTCTCATTTCGAACCATCCCCAACCACACCACCCTTTTTCCTTCCCTTTCCCTTCTTTTACCATTGCCACATTCTGACACCGCCTATCAACCATCTTCCCCTCTCCCTTGTGCACACCTTTAACCCCCCTAACGAGCCACACTATCTGATGCGGTCGCTGAAGGCACAAAAAATATCCTATTCCCTAAAAATAATGAAAAAGAATAGTAAAGGGAAATTCAAGGTTGAATCTTCAAGGACTAGTTTGCACGAATGCTTGTTTCTCAAAATCCTGGGCAGAATCGTGCCCAAGAAAACCTGTGTTCCTGAAAAAATAAAAATAACAGAATTAAAAGTTTTGAATTTGGAAAATAAAAAAAGAATTTAAACTTGACTGAAATTGTGATTACAAAAATAAAAGTAAAAAAAGATAAAAAAAACAGAGTTGAAAAAATAGAGAGTTTTTTATGTAACGAGATTTCAGCCTCCGGTTGTCTCGATCAACCTTGGGTTCAATCCTTGGCTTTTAGATGAACCTTCTCAACCCGAATAAGCCAGTTATAGTGGAAGAGGATGCCTACGTCCACTAGCTCCAAGGATTTAGACTTACAATTTAGTGGAACCTAACTCTAGCCAATAATCGCTTCTGTGGGATCGTCTTATGCTAGATCAACGCTTCTCACTGGCGAATCCCATGCCATTTTGTCTCTTGGGCTCGCCAACCTCTGATGTAGTAAGCTAACGAACTGACTGTACAACCTTTCCAAAACATACAAAGCGGCCGCCTTTGCATACGTTGACAGGTTTACTTTTTAAGGGACATGGACAGAAGCGTCAGTCCCGTAGCGCGGAGAAATGATGAATACTCAGTGAGGAGGCTAAGTACAGGTTCTAAGCCTCAAGAACCTTTTTTGGGGATTTTCGACAACCTTCGGCTAGATGGGTTTTAGTGGCTCATGGTTGTGGTGGAAAAAAAATATAATAAAAAAGGAGATTTTATTGAAAGGAAATATGAAAAGAACAAAAGCCTAGACTTTTGGGGAGAGGGTGTTCTTAGAAAAAAAAAGAATGAATCCATGTTGAGTCAAATCACCCCCTATTTATAGTGTTAGGGGAGATAGTCTAATCCTACTTTAACTCCCAAAAGATAAATACATTTAATTGAAGATAAATAAAGATAAAATCCTAAAATTAAATAATCCCTAATAAGTATCTTAATATTAATTATCCTAATATAATCAAAATAGAGTCTGATAGAATAAAATCTCTTCTTTTTGCATTTCAACCCTTGTGTCTTCCATGCTTGCACTTTTTGCACCAACTTTTCCCTGTGTCGCACATTGGCCCATTTTATCTTTAATTTCATGCTTTTGGCCCTTAATTTCGCTTTTGCCTCCAATTTAGTCCCTATAAGATAAAATATCATAAATAGCTCAAATTAGCAGGATCATACTCAGAATAAATACATAATTAATACATAAAAATATGTTATTCTAGAGTATTATCAAATCCCCCTACTTAGCCTATGCTTATGAAAATTAAAGAGAACTCTAAGCTTGCTTTAAGTGAAACAGAAAAAGTATTTCAATTAATACACACAAAAATTAAAATCGTCTTGAATTATTTCATGCTATTTAAGTAAATTACCAAACCTACCAAGACACCCTATTTATTTCCTCCTTTAGTCCCCAACTGCAATTTTATTAGTACTATTTTTTTCTTTTTTTTCTTTTTTTTGTTATTATTATTTACTTAGGAATATATATTGGACCTTTTTGACGCGAGGAGAGATGACAACCCATGTACCCTACCCCGGTTACTCAGCCCAACATACTCCTAAGAATTGGTTATTTTCGGTTAGCGGAGTTTTACCCATCACGTCACACAACCTTTTGATGCGAAGTAGAATGACAACCCAAGCACCTTACCCTGGTTACTCAGTCAGTCACGTTCTGCGCCGCACTCATGACCTTGGTTAATAGAGTTTTACCTATCATGTCACACAACCTTTTGATGCAAAGTAGAATGACAACCCAAGCACCCTACCCCGGTTACTCAGTCAGTCACGTTCTAAGCTACACTCATAACCATGGAAACATTTATTATCATTAAACAAAATTTACACAAAATTTTAATTTTGGAGGACTTAGGAAAAATAATCAAGTGTCAAACGTAAGTTTCAGTAACCACCTAATAGACATGAACATGATTTAAGCATGCAATTGTATTAAGTGTCCACTTCATATTAAACTTGATCAATTTTACAAAAAGCAAGATAGAGTTAACTCTATTATTCACAATTATTTTTAGCCTAATAAAAATAAAATAGTGGAGATGACATCAATTATAGAAAAAATCATAATTTCCTCAGAAGGCAAGAATCATGCTTGTAAGTCAAACAGTAGGCAATTCCTGGTAAAAATCTTGGGCATGAAAAGAGGCAGGATATTCTAAAAAATATGGACAAAATGGAGCCTCAAGCAGCAAACACCAACCCAAAAATAAACACAGCAGCAATAACAATAACCAAAATCACATCAGAAGATGACAGTAATACGAAGAGTACCTCTCCCACTTAAAACACATTGTCCTCAATGTGGACGCAAAGAAATAAATAGGTAGAAAAGTTTAAAAAAACTCCCCGTGTAGCTACTATCGATTGCGGAGGATTGCAATGAGCTCGGTTAGTTGCTAGCCAAAAGTGTCAAGTCGGGCCTCAATGCGCTCTAAGCATTGCTCAATAGTCGACGGAGGTTGGGTTGGAGTTGGTGTTGGTGCTTCATTTTGATTTTGATGTTGAAAGACTCGTTCGGATGGTGTGGAGCGAACACCAGGAGGGACAAAACGGAAGGATGATGGAGTGCCAAGAAGTAGCCCAATAGAGTCGAGGCATCGAGCATCCAAAGGATCGGTTTGACAAGCAACATGTAAGTCTGAAATAAGAGAGTTAAAACCAAGCAGAGAAAATAACAGCTGTGTAATAAGAGAACCTAAAATTAGAGGACGCTTGGCTTTGATAACATGCTCAAATTCAAGTGCAAACTAATAACCCAAATTAATCGGACGACCGGTATATGTAAACCATTAGAAGAATAATTCCGTCTTTGAGACGATGGCCGAAGCATCTCGACGGCTAGAAAAATTGTAAGCTAGATAACAGTGTGTGTAACACAAGGTAAGGTCGCGAAACCATAAATCCTTTGATGTTTTTGGGCTATACACGAATTCGTCATTATCGGTTAAGAAAGCAAAGGCCTCGACGGCCCTAAAATCAGTAGGAAATGTACACAAACTATTTTGAAAATCTATAGACATAGCATACTCTTGAGTCACAAAAGATAAGGCAATATTAAAGTCAATAAGAGATAAGCTATGCATGGTGCCCAATAACTTAAATTTGACAACATCCGGCGTGTCTAACGAAATGTGACCGTGCCGATGAAATTGAAAAATAGAATAAAATTCCAAAACGAGTTCATAAAAAGTACAATGAGTTATATCAAAATTTCCAACCCAGCTAATATTCTTGAAATAATCTGTAACAGTTTTTTCAATATGCAAGCCAGCCAAAGTAGGTATTGACAGGCATTTACAAGGTATTATCATTTTATGTCGAAGAAAGTCATACTTGTTTCGATCAGTATCAGAAGTAAAAGGAAGGTTACTGTACAAATAGATCTCCAGTGGTAAGACATTGACAGCGAGAACGGTTGGTGTGGCCTCGGGAAGGTATTGGTTGATGCTTGTCAGTTGTGTTGGAGGAGGTGACAGTGGCGTTAGAAGAAGAAGAACCCGAATACTCTTCTGGTGCTTGCACGGGGCAACGCCATGGGTGTGAGCGTAGTCGACAGTGTGAAGGCTCGGGGTTAGAGGAGGGAGCAGCGGTGGACGACGGATGGTGGGCAGAGGGCCTGGACGGCCGTCTACGGGGTCAGTTAGGTGAGGCGTCGGACGTTGGGGCTTGGGGTTCCATTTGGGCGTGAGGCTCGTTCGGCAGTGGCGGGAGAAGGAGTGGAGGCCCACTCGGAGGAGACGGTGCTTCGCGCAAAGAGGACGATGTCGGTGTGGGTGGCGCGTTCATCGGTGTGGTGGTTGCACGTGAAAAAGAGGACTAGCTCGGCTCAACGGTGTGCGGCGTGGACAAAGAGGAAGAGTGAAAGGAGGAGGATGTTGTGTGGTCGTCGTGCGGCGTGGAAGAAGATGAGGATGCACCGTCGGCCAAGTATATGGTTTAGGGAGCAGATAGGCGGCGACGACCCTTGTTGATGGTGTAGGGAGGCTCGACTGCGGCGCGACTATGGGTACGTACCATGGTCGGCAGCAAATCAGCGATGAGAGGGGTGATGGGGAGGGTTCGGTGGCTATGGAGAAAGGAAAGGAAAATTGGAAAATAAATGTAAAGGTTGGGGTTTTATTTGGCTGAAAGGGGGTGTTTGGCTGCAGGTTTTGGGGAGTCTAGGGCTGGAACGCACTATTTTAGATGGAATAAAGGCTGTTTGGGTGCAGGGATGAGAGATTTTGTCTTGGAATAGAGGCTGTTTTTTTCTTTTTCTTAGTATCTTCGCTCTATTTTACCTAGATGGAAGAAGAGAAATTTATTAATATTCAAATAAAAATAAAATAATAAATAATAAAAGAAATAATAAATAATAAATAAGAATAAGAATAAGAATAAGAATAAAAATAAAGATTGGGTTACCTCCCAACAAGCGCTTGTTTAATGTCATTAGCTCGACGACTTAAATGGTTCTACGGTGGCTCCAAATAAATCTTTTCAGTCGAGTGAGCTTAAAAATTCTCATAAAACGGCTTCAACAGCTGGCCATTGACTATGAACCGTTTTCCCGATTCTTCAGTTTCTATTTCAACTGCACCATGAGGGAATACTTCGGTAACAATAAAAGGTCCTTGCCATCGTGACTGAAGCTTACCTGGGAATAATTTCAACACGGAGTTATAAAGTAAAACTCTTTGGCTTATTGAAAAATGCTTCTGAGCTATTTTCTTGTCATGAAACAACTTGGTATTGTCTTTATAAATGTGAGCATTCTCGTAGGCATCATTGCAGATTTCTTCCAACTCTTGGATATCTAATTTCCTCGTCCTTCCTACAGGGTCTAACTCCATGTTACATTGTCAAACTTCCCAATAGGCTTTATGTTCTAATTCTAGCGGAAGATGGCAAGCTTTGCCAAAAACAAGTCGATACGGGGTCATTCCAATTGGTCCTTTATATGCCGTCTGATAGGCCCAAAGTGTGTCATTAAGCCAAAGACTCCAATCTTTTAGGTTGGGCTAAACTGTTTTTTCCAAAATAATCTTTATTTCTCTATTTGAGACTTTGGCTTGACCGTTTGTTTGGGGGTGGTACGCCGTAGCTATACGGTGATGAACTCCATATTTCGACAATAGTGCCTCCATGACTTTATTGCAAAAGTGGGTGCCACGATCACTGATTAGGGCTCGAGGTGTGCCAAACCTGGAAAAAATAGTTCGTTTTAGAAACTCCACAACAGTTTTGGCATTATCATTGCGAGTAGGGTTTGCCTCTATCCACTTAGAAACATAGTCCACTACAAGAATTATATATACATTGCTAAATGAAGAAATAAACGGGCCCATGAAATCGATTCCCCAAACATCAAAGATTTCGCATACATGAATCGGGGATAGGGGCATGATTTCATTTAGTGATGTTACCTGTATGTTGGCACCTATCGTAAGACTTATAAAAGTTATATGCGTCTCAAAAAATTGTGGGCCAATATAGCCCACATTCTAACACCTTGTGAGCAGTCCGCTTAGGCCCAAAGTGACCTTCGCAAGCTTTAGCATGACAAAAATTAAGGATAGAAGTTAACATCGTTGTATTATCTGGTCTGAACAGTGTTTCCACAAGTATGGGTCATCCCAAATGTAATATCGAGCGTCGCGTTTGAGTTTATCCCTCACGGAACGTGTTAACTCAGTGGGTAATGATTCTGTGGCTAGAAAGTTTACCATATCTGCATACTATGGGAGACGTGCCTCGGTCGAAAATAGGCTCTCATCAGGAATTCTTCTTTAATAGGGATGTCGTCAAAAGGTACTTTTATTCTTCTCAAGTGGTCAGCCACTAAATTCTCGCATCCTCTTTTGTCTCGAATCTCAATGTCAAACTCTTGGAGCAGTAAAATTCACTTAATGAGCCTCGGTTTTGCTTCCTTCTTCGTGATCAAGTACCTAAGGACTACATGATCAGAAAAATAATTACTTTAGAACCCAATAAATAAGGTTAGAATTTATCTAAAGCAAATACAATGGCTAAGAGTTCTTTTTCCGTATTGGTATAGTTGCTCTGCGCAACATCTAGGGTTTTCGAAGCATAACAAATGACATGGGGTTCTTTGTCTATCCTTTGCCCTAATACAACCCCTACACTGTGTTCGCTCGCATCGTACATAATTTCAAACAGGTACTTCCAATTTGGCGGTTGCACTATAGGAGCAGAGACTAACTTCTGCTTGAGTGTATCAAAAGCCTCCTTACAGTTTTGGCCAAAATCGAACTTCTTATCCTTCTGCAACAATTCACATAGTGGTTCTGCTACTTTTGAGAAGTTCTTTATGAAGCGCCTGTAGAACCCTGCATGGCCAAGGAAAGAACAAATTTCCCTCACAATGGAAGGATAAGGCAAAGAATTTATAATGTCAATTTTGGCCTTATCTACCTCAATTCCCTTAGAGGAAACTACGTGACCTAGAATTAAACCCTTGTCTACCATAAAATGATACTTTTCATAATTTAAGACAAGATTAAATTCTATGCATTTGCTCAAAATTATCGTTAGGTTTTTAAGGCACTCATCAAAACAATTTCCATATACAGTAAAATCATCCATAAAAACTTCAATAATTTTTTCCACATATTTAGAAAATATACTCATCATGCATCTCTAGAAGGTAGCTGGTGCATTGCAAAGACCAAATGGCATCCTCTTATACGCAAATGTACCAAATGGGGACGTAAAAGTGGTCTTCTCTTGGTCCTCTGGCACGACTGAAATTTGAAAAAAACTTGAGTATCCATCAAGATAGCAAAAGTGAGTTTTTCCAGCTAATCTTTCAAGCATTTGATCAATAAAAGGAAGAGTGAAATGATCTTTTCTAGTGTAAGAGTTCAACTTCCTGTAATCAATGCAGACACGCCACCCATTTTGTACTCGGGTTGGCACCAAGTCACCTTTAGCATTTTTCTTTACTGTCACGCCCGTTTTCTTGGGCACGACTTGCACCGGACTTACCCATCTACTATCTGAAATGGGGTAGATTACATCAGTATCCAACAGCTTGATTATCTATTTCTCTACCACCTCTATCATATTCGAATTTAGTCGTCTTTGCGCTTCTCGCTTCAGTTTCGTGTTTTCTTCCAAGTAAATCCTGTGTGTGCATGTTGAAGGGCTTATCCCTTTTAAGTCGACAATTGTCCAGCCAATCGCCTCCTTATGACTTTTTTGTCATCGGACCAAACTTTCTTCTTCGTGCATGGAGAATTTATTGGAAACTATGACTGGTAGGGTATTATTCTTCCCCAAAAATGCATATTTCAGATGCTCAGGAAGCGCTTTCAACTCCAGCTCTGGTGCCTGCACAATAGAGGGTAGAAGTTTAGTATTCGGGGATAATAACTCATTAACAAATTCATAATCATCAACTATAAATTCAGATTTATCTTCATAAATGGACTCTAAAATCTCTTCTACTAAAGAGTCAATTATGTCGACACGGTGTACGCTCAATATTTCGCTTGGATGGCTAATGGTGTCGTAGACATTAAACTTCACGATCTCTCCATCAAACTCTATTGTAAGAGTTCCACTTTGAACGTCGATTTTAGTACTAGCCGTACTAAGGAAGGGTCGTCCCAACAAGAGATCTGAAGATCCGGGAGTGCTATCCTCCTCCATTTTTATCACATAAAACTTTACAGGGAAAATAAGTTCGTTAGCTTTTACCAACACGTCATCGAGGACTCCTTCGGGATGCACAATGGACCTGTCTGCCAATTGAATGATAACACCTATTTTTGTCAAAAAACCTGCGTTAAGTGATTCATAAATAGAATTTGGCATTACATATATGGAGGCCCCTAGATCACACATAGCCTTATTAATTCCCAAATGGCCTATTTTGCATGGTATTGTGAACATGCCCGTTTCCTGATATTTTGCTGGCATTTTTCGCTATAACACTGCGGATACATTTTCACCAACATTCACCCTTTCATTACCTATTAATTTCCGCTTGTTGGTGCAAAGCTCTTTAAGAAATTTAGCATACCGCATAATTTGCTTGATGGCGTCCAACAGCGGAATGTTGATCTCAACATTCCTAAATGTTTTGAGGATCTCCTTGTCCTCTTTACCTTTTCGACTCTGGTTGAATCGTTCTGGAAATAGAGGTTTAATTTTAGGCAGTGGAGGTTTCGGTCGAACCTGTTCATCTTTTTTGGGTTTTTCCTGGGCGATTTCTTGGTCAAGACTCCTGTCAGGAATAGGTTCCAGCACCTTACCACTTTGCAGTGTCACTGCATTCGTGTTTTACCTCAGGTTCAGTTCTGTTTGTGACGGTAGCTTTCCTTGAGAACTTATTTTCTCAATTGATGTGGTCAACTCCCTTATGGATGCCTCGGTTTTCTATTGAAAATCAAGAACATTAGCTGCAAATTTATTGACAAGAGCTTCTAGAGAGTTACCTGAACTTTGCAGCTATTGTAGAGGTCGGTTTTGGTATGGCTGGTTGTACCGTGGATTGGCTCTATAACTTAAGTTAGGATGGTCCCTCCACCCTAGGTTGTAGGTATTAGTGTAGGGATCATATCACCTCTGTGGTGAGCTAGGGAAATTTCCCACAGCATCTAAATGAGCCATAGAGTCATCATACAAACTGGGACATACATCAGTTGTGTGTTCAGGTGTAGCACATATTCCACATAACCAGGCTGGTTTGGCTTTTTCTGCAACACGAAAGCTCATAATATTAGTAAGTCTATCAAGTCTATCTTCTATGGAAGAATTATTTAGCTTGTGAACCCTTCTAGAGGGTTCAGGATTAGCTTGAAACTGCTGAGAATTTGCAGCCATCGTGGAGATTAAGTTTCTTGCTTGTTGGGGGGTCATGTTGACCAATGTTCCTCTACTAGCGGCGTCTACCATATTTATCTCCATTGGTTTCAAACCTTCATAAAAGTATTGGAGAATAGATTACTCTGTTATACCGTGTTGTGGGCAGCTCGCACATAACTTCTTAAACTGATCCCAATAATTGTAAAGAGTCTCTGATTCTTTTTGCCTTATTCCAACGATTTCTCTCCTTAACTCAGCTGCACATGATGTTGGAAAAAACTTGTTAAGAAACAAACGAGAAAGATCAGCCCAAGTTGTAATAGATCCAAGAGGTAAATAAAATAACTATTCCCTAGCTAAATCTGCTAGGGAAAAAGGGAAAGCACCCAATTTAATTTGATCCTCAGTTACGCCTTAAGGTTTCATACTAGGACAAACCATATGAAACTCCTTCAAATGTTTATAAGGGTTTTCATTTTGTAACCCTTGGAAAGTTGGCAGCAATTGAATTAACCCTTACTTCAATTCGAAATTAGTATCCACATTAGGATACATAATGCATAACGGTGGTTATTCTGTCGGACCTTCGGCCAGTTGCCAAATTGTTTGAGCCATTTGTCACTGTGCCAGATTTGGGTTTTCGTTAACCCTGGCGTCAAACACTTCTTCAGGTGAATCGACTTCTTCTGCTTTACTTTCAAATGTTTGAGTAGGTTTTTCATTAACCCTAGACTCTACTTCTTCATCGATTCTGATTTCTGGCGGTGGATTGCTTTGAGACCCAACCACCGCTGATTGCTTTTTCCTTAGCTTTCTTTCCTTGCGATTAGCTTTCGCAGTCTTTTCAATCTCTGAGTCAAACGCAAGAGTGCCTGGAGTAGATCTGGTCATAGAAAAAAAAAACAAGATTAGTATGTTGCCAGTCACTAGCAACAGTGCCAAAATTTGATGCGGTTGTTGAAGGTACCAAAAATATCCTATTCCCTAAAAAATAATGAAAAATAACAGTAAAGGGAAAGTAATGTCGAATCCTCAGGGACTGGATTGCACGAATGCTTGTTTCTCGAAATCCTGGGTAGAATCGTGCCCAAGAAAACCTGTTTTCCTGAAAAAATAAAAATAACAGAATTAAAAGTTTTGAATTTGGAAATTAAAAATAGAATTTAAAATTGACTGAAATTGTGATTACGAAAATAAAATAAAAAATATAAAATATAAAGAGAGTTGAGAAAATAGAGAGTTTCTTATGTAACTAGATTCCAGCCTCCGGTTATCTCGATTTGCCTTTGGTTCAATCCTTGGCTTTTAGATGAACCTTCTCAACCCGAATAAGCCAGTTATAGTGGAAGAGGATGCCTACGACCACCAGCTCCAAGGATTAAGACTTACAATTTAGTGCAACTTGACTTTAGCCAACGATCACTTCTGTGGGATCGTCTTATGCTAGATCAACACTTCTCAATGGCGAATCCCACGCCATTTTGTCTCTTGGACTCGCAAATCTCTGACGCAGTAAGCTAACGAACCGACTGTGCAACCTTCCCAAAATAAACAAAGCGGCCGCCTTTGCATACGTTGAAAAGTTTACTTTTTAAGGGACATGGACGGAAGCGTCAGTCTCGTAGTGTAGAGAAACGATGAATACTCAGCGAGGAGGCTAAGTACAAATTCTAAGCCTCAAGAACTCTTTTTGGGGATTTTCGATAACCTTTGGATAGATGGGTTTTAGGGGCTCATGGTTGTGGGGGAAAAAATAAATATATAATAAA